>CM077510.1:22339954-22939954 GCA_039654745.1 Houttuynia cordata
CAGCTAATGTACGTGATCGTTTAAAATTAAACTTTTGCAAATGCACAAGGCAATTGTACTACGGTAAATATAGAAAGGGTTGTCGAACCTCATGGACAGTTAAACACTTTACCAAATTCAAAAGAAAGTTGCAGTTTTTAATTAATCTAAAGAAAGTAATGAACTTTAACTAATCTAATTGAGATTTAATCAATATACTCAAACAAGGAAAAAATCATTCTTTTAATCCTACTTCAAAAGGATTAAACAAACCAAAAGTGATAAAACAACCTACACAAATGAACAACAAACAACTATCAAAAAGAAAAATTCCACCTTTGAAACTTCTTAAAGCTACAAACTTTACGATCAACCCAGAAATAACAAACAACTGTCATATTCATCTACACCCCACTTCCCACTTCCCAATGTTTCAATCCACCCTGATCCCATCAGGAACCACATAAGCTACCCACAACAAAATCCATAGGTACATAAGTAGATCAGTCTAGATTGTGAGCAGAAGGATATAGACATGGGGAGAAAAAGGATACCAGTTTCTTGGATTCTTCAGCCTGCTTGAAGTGGGTATTCCATGAATTGGGTGAATGGCAAGCAATCACAGTTCCTGCCTCAGACGAAGCCATATCTTTTTCTTCCTCTCTCTCTCTCTACTTCAAACCACAATACACACAACCATGCCTCTTCTCTTTGCTAGGCAAGGCGGAGATCGTGAGGGGGAGGGGAAAGGGGCTGAGGCGGGTTTTGAAATGGGGAAATTGGCCAACGACGGTGAATGGTGAGCGGGAAGTCAAAATTTTTAGACTGCGTGGATTATCTGTTAATGTCGTATGTGTATTTAGCTGGGACCCACAGCCATCCTAGATGTCCCTCTCTTATTGGTGATCGACACCACGCGATGTCGTATCTACACGCAATAATTTCTCCCTTGCCTGAGCCTAAGTATTCTCCAACCATAATATCTTGATTTGACGATGGGATGGGATGGGTGAGGGTGAGTAGTTGTTCACTCTTACTTGCCTAGTGATTTGACATCAGTCATTGGGTCAAAATCTGACAAATCGAGAAGAATCAGCTCGTAGACTTAGGTAAACCATTTTCGTTATATATCCTCTGTATAAAAAATTACTAGTTGGATTCAAAAACCAAAATGAATCAAAATCAATTTAATTTGGTTTTATAATCTAACATGTAAATTTTGGACAAAGGGAATAGTTAGAATGGTTGATTTTTGTTTACTTGAGCAAATTAAGAATGGTGTGTTGCATTTTAGTAGCAATTGCTTTTGGATGCTTTTTTTCGTTATACAAAACATGTTAGAATAGAGGCCTAAGATCCATGTTGGAAACCTTAAATTATTGGAAAATGCGCTACTTGATTATGTGTACGATCAATCCATTGAAATTACCAAGCACTTGGTAAGTGCAAAATCATTTAAGTTGTGTTCAATAAGTTTTAATAAGACATGATCTAAAAAACTGGCCATGAACACCTCTAATCAGGCTCTTTTTTTAAGGTTGTTCAATAACACTTGAATCGGTTACCATGTTAGACAATCGCTAGATGATTACATGCATAATAAAAAGGTAACCAGTAACCATCTAAGAACCAATTTTGTTTCCCAAAAACAAATTTGAAGTTCACAAACTGAACTAAATCAAGTGTAATGAATTTTGGATTCTAAATGAGGGCCTCATTCAGTGTGCTTCGCTGTCATTCAATGATGGCTATTGGAATCCGATGGCTTTTGGATGAAAAATTCAGTTGAATTTCTAAATGTCCTCATTCATGCTAGAACCCAATTCGGTTGTGAAATCTGATGTGCCATTTAGGCCCTCATTTGGCTGAATTATTAAATGACTGTGTAAGGATATTCATTGTTTTCACCCACATTCATCCAAATGTATATGTTTTTCGATGTTGTATCCAAACGAATTTCAGATTGTACTCCCTATGTCTAGAAAACGATGACTACATTTCAGAATGTACATATCACAAAAAAGTGATTGGATTTGCCCCACGCGGTGGTAACCTTGAAATGTTTTGTTAGCCCTACGGGCCAATACATTTACTTCATTTCTCAAATGAGGCAAATATATACTCCTTCTGTTCCAAAATACTATATACATTTGGAAATATTACTATTCTAAAATATTGTGTACATTTTACCAAATCACATGACTTCCTATTTCCAAAATTGGAGGAGACTTGAAGGATTTAGTAGAACTTTGTTCATGAACGATCATACGAGTTGGATGGGATATAACGGAGAAGAAGTCATATGAATTCTTTGTGGGTTTCATGGTCCAATAAAAATGGAAATTTTCTTAAATATACACAACATTTTAGAACGGAGACAGTATTTTTTTGGCACACGAGGTCAATGTTATTTGGACGAGGGAGTAGAATAAACATTTGGAAAATTTTCATTCACATTCCTGATTCCGCCCATTTGGCAAAAAGACAAAAAATTGTTCATTTATCCTGTCCAATTTCCATTACCATCATCACATTTCCATCAACGACAGTTTACCACACCATCATAGATAGAATAGGAAGAAAGGGTGAGAAATTACAAATTTACATGAGTTTCGAGGGGCCCCTTCCACGTGCCCCTTGGTCCTGTTTCCGGTCATCCTTGTTAAGAAAATATTTTTTCGAAAAAAAAAGGGTTGTTTTCTACACCTGAAACTTGGGGTGCGTTTGGAAACTGATAGTGAAAAGTGACAAAAAAAAATCAGGCTGAAAATAATCAAGGTGATTTGTAGGTGATTTTTCTGATTGTAGAAAACCCGTTTGGGAACCTAAAATTAATCATATTTTCAGTCTTTTACCATCAGCCTAATTCTTGATTGGTAACTTGCGTTTGGGAACTTAAAAAAAAATCAGGTGTGATTTGTGTTTAGTAAAGTCGATGAAAAATATATATTTTGGACGGCGGGTGGCGGCCGTGGGCGGTGGCATTGGTGGTGGGTGGTGCCGGCGATGGCGGCAATGGTGGTGGTGGGTGGTGGCCGGTGGCCGGCGATGGGCAGTGGCCGGTGGCCGGCGATGGTGGTGGGCGGTGGTGGTGGTTGGTGGCGGTAGTGGTCGGTAGCGGTTAGGCAGTGGGTGGTGGCGACAGCGGTGGCCGGCGATGGGCGGTGCCGGCGGCAGTAGGAGGTGGCCGGCGATGGTGGTGTGCGATGGGTGGTGGTGGCCGGCGGGCAGTGCTGGCAGCAGTGGGCGATGGTGGTGGGTAGGGGTGTAAACGAGCCGAGCTTGGGCATAGCTCAGCTCGAGCTCGAAATTTTACAATCGAGCTCGAGCTCGGCTCGGCTCGTTTACAGCTCGGTCCCTCTAGGCTCGAGCTCGGCTCGTTCACGAATCTGGAGCTCGGCTCGAGCTCGAGCTCGAGTGCCTTATACAGGAAACCTCGGCCCAGGCTCGAGCTCGGCTCGTGAGGTGGCGCATCACCGGCCGATGGTCGGAGGTACCGCCGATGGTGTAGGACTCCCACTCGTCGGTGTTGCCGGCGAACAAATAAAAAAAATAGCTTTTTTGAGATGGCGTAACCTCACCTGACGCCCCGCGCCGCCGCGGTCGCCTCGTCGACCCACGCCACCGCCGCTGCCGCCGTCGCCTCGCTCAGCGCCCCTGACCTCGTCGCCTCGTCGACCTGACGCCCCCTCGCCGTCCCCCCCCCCCCCTCCTTTTCCCTTTCTCTGTTCGCCGTCCCCCCCCCCCCCCTTTCCCTTTCTCTGTTCGCCATCCCCCCCCCTTGCCAGCCCCGTCGCCGTCCCCCCCCCCTCGCCAGCTCCGTCGACGCCCCTCCTCCTTCCCCTCCGGGCAGCCCCGCCGCGGCTCCCCTCCCCTTGCAAGCACCCCCCCCTCTCCCCAGCCCCGTCGCCGCCCCCCTTTCCCTTTCTCTGTTCGCCAGCCCTCCCCTCCCCCGACAACCCCATCGACACCCCTCCTCCTTCCCCCCCGGGCAGCGCTATCGCTGCCCTCTCTCCTCTCGCCGGCAGCCCAGTCGTCGCCCCCCTCCCCTCGCGTGCCACACCCCTGACCCCCCACCCCCTTTTTTCCCCTCGCGTGCCAGAACCCCCTTGCCCTTTGGAAAGGATCGAGGCCCATGTGGGCATGCGGCCTGGGCCCCATGCCCACACGAGCCTTGGTCTTTTTTTTTTTCGAGTGTCCGGGCCAGGTTTTTTTGGGTAAATATGTCTGGGCCAGGTTGCGTGCAGCTCGACTAATCCCGTAGATGACTAGCACAGCAACCTACCGCCACAGTCCCCCACTTAAATCACAGAATGGACCGGGAGGGATTCAAACCCGGTCTGCCCCCCCCCCCCCCCCCCCCCCCCCCCCCCCCAAACCACTAGGCCATCCCATGGGGGGTGCCTTGTTCCTTTACTCTGGTATTGAAAATGGGTAATGCTAGATGGACTTCTTTTTCCTCTGTTTCTTTACATGACGTCGGGCCCGGTTAGACTTACTCGGCAAGAATTTTGGGTCATCGGTCCGGTTTTTAAAATATTATTGAAGCCTAGACTAAACAGTGGGGCTCTGTATTCCAGCGATCTCTAAAAAATGGCAAACCTTTCTATACCACTCACTCGCTCTAGTGTTTTGCTGTGCTTTGGTCGAGGATCCTACGAATATACTGCATGCATATTAAATGGACAACATAGACATGTGATGTGAGTCAACATACGTACGACCCAAACGCCTGGCAATCTTCTGCTACATCCTTCCACCTTCCTCAAGGCCTTCCCAAGGAATTTCTTAATTTTATTTTAAGCCTATAGACTGGCTGGCTAAAATGAGTCAGGTGGATTAGAGTCTGCAACCATGAAAGCCAATTACTTAATTCAATATATTTGCTGTATTTATAAAAAGATAAAAATAGTACTAAGTCTATTGACATTAAGAGTGTAAACGAGCCGAGTTTAGGCATAGCTTGAAAATTTCAAATTCACTTGTATGGGCCCCATCACTCATGTCTAATGGTAATTTCTTAATTTTCAAGATACTGGTAGAGTTGATTGTATGAACAATTATCATATTTTAAAAAAATTATCGAACACCAACTTCTCTAACTTACGATGAACTGAAAAAAAAATTCAATGTTTAATAGAAGGCAAAATTTGTCTTGATAAGGGCACTTAATTAGTAACGAAATAGTAAAATAATTTAATTATCTCTAGTTATTCCATATTTCCGATAAATGGTTCTAAGCGTATATTGAGCTTGAAGCCTTTGTATTTCTCTTCCAAAACTTTGCACCAAAGTAGTAGGTACTATATCTTCCTGTGTGAATAAGAAAGTGATATTTTTTATAAATAGATATTTATACATACTAATATATTTATTTTATATTTGTATATATCTATATTTATATATATAACATAACGAGCCGAGCTCGAGCCGGCTCGCGAGCCAGCTCGCGAGCTTATTCGAGCCGAGTTTAAACGAGTCGAGCCGAGTCGAGTATCGTTGGGCTCGAGCTCGGCTCGTAGTGGTACGAGCCCGAGCCGAGTCGAGCCGAGCCCGGCATGAGCCGAGCCTAAAATCGAGCCGAGCCGAGCCGAGCCGAGCCGGAAAAGCTCGTGAGCCGGCTCGGCTCGTTTACACCCTTAGTGGTGGGCGGTGGGTGGCGGCGGCGGTAGGCAGTGGTAGTGGTGGTGGGTAGTGCCAGTCGTTAGGGCTGCTCACGAGCCGAGTCGAGTCGAGTTTTGACTCAGCTCGACTCGAACTCGACTTTTAAAAATTTGGCTCGAGCTCGAGCTCGAGCTCGGCTCGAATCGAGCCTTAGATTTAGCAACTCGAGCTCGGCTCGTTATATAATTTTACAGCTCGCGAGCTGGCTCGGCTCGGGCTCGCGAGCCTGAGCTCGAGCTCGAACTCGAGCCCGAGCCCGAGCCCGAGCTTGCACTCCTTCAAAGCCGTTGAGATCGTCATGTCAATCTACGCATGCATATACTCCAATCCAAACCACAACAAATGAAATTTGGATAGGGATTGTAAATTTGAACTAAAAATCAAAATGTGTTATGCCCACCTAGACGGGGTGACCATCTGGAAGTAGCGGAGCTCCTGGGTGAAGTCAGGAAGGCCTATGGCGATGGAAGATCCGATTGGTGCCATAGTCGTTGGAGTTGGGACCGCCGACGATACAGATGAGGGGGAGGTTCTCGCTGTAGGCGTCGGCGATGGCGTTGATGACGCTAAGGCCGCCGACTGTTTGTTGAAAAGTCTACGCGCATGTTCGGGAGCTGTATGGGCATGTGGTCGGAGAAGAAAGCAGCTCGCATGTTCGGGAGCTGTATGGGCTTGTGGTCGGAGAAGAAAGAGCTCGCATGTCTCCGTCGACTGTTTGTCTTTGTAGCCGGGGAAGTGGTATTCGAAAACCATGGGCGGGGGCAACTGGCTGGATTTGGTGATTCGATGGAGACCTGAATTTTCGAAAGTCTCAGCAGTCAGCAGTCAGCTTGTACGTCCCACCTGAATGGGCAATGAACCAAAAAAACCTTTTCTTTTCTTTTGCATTAAAATCTGCCAAGTGTCGCTTCTTTATTCAAACCAATCACCATCTGGCTTTATGGCCTGCCACATGCTGAAACCAATCACCATCTGGCTTTATGGCCTGCCACATGCTGAAACGACATCCCGTATCTAACGCTGAGCTTGAGCTTCTTCGAGCTCGATTTTTTCGAGTCGAGCCGAGCTGAAATTAGGATGGCTCGAGCTCGAGCTCGAAAAAGTCGAGCTCGAGTCGAGCTCGAATCGAGCTGGGCTCGAATCGAACCAAAAATCGAGCCGAACCGAGTCGAGCCGAAAAAGCTCGCGAGCTGGTTCGGCTCGTGAACACCCTTACCAGTCGTGGGTGGTGGCGATGGTGGAGGTGACGAGGAAAAAAATTTTAGGCTGATGCTCATTTGAATGAGAATCAGCAAAATCACCTCTTTCTGGGGTGATTTGCTGATTTTTTTTAGTTTTCTCCGTCAGGAGTGAAAATTGAGCAAATGAGTAACCAAACACACTATCAGCTGATAGGTGAAAATAGGTGATTTTTTTTCACCTATCACCATCAGCAGCTCCTATCAGTAAAATCAGTAAACAAACGGCAATCAGAAGAATCAGGCCGAATCAGCCTGATTTTAAACAAACGCACCCTTGGTCGGACAAAAAAAACACCAGACCCGTTAGCAACCGACCCGAACCGTAACGCAACCGACCCGAACCGTAACTCAACTACTTGAACCTGATCCCCTGGGAATGGCGGATCGTCCAGAACCAAAGACTTGAGAGCGAGGAAGTGGAGGAATGGCGCCGGAGGGGGTGGTGGTGGACGAGGAGAGGGTCGCGGAAGAAGAGCTGGAGGAAGGAGAGATCATCGACGATTCTGGCGTAGGCGTCGGTGGCAGGGACGGTGAGCCGGTTGCCACTCAGCAGCCTCATCCGCTGGAGCACTCTTGGACATTCTGGTTCGACAATCCTTCCAAAAAGTCCAAGCACGCCTGGGGCAGCTCCATTATCCCCATTCACACCTTCTCCACCGTCGAAGAGTTCTGGGGGTACGCGATCACTTCTTATCCCTCCTTTCCTCGTCTGATTATCTGTATAATATAACCGTATTTATTGAGCTCAAAATTTTGGTTTTTGGTTAGATTTGGTTCCTCAACTTGTCCCGTATTTAACTTGATTGGTTACCGGAATTCTACAACTAACTTTGTAATTCATGTTTTAATTTTTTCCATGGGCTTGAGATTGAAGCGATCTGATGTTTAGTAGAATTAGCTGGTGTTTCAAATCATGGTTGGATGGCGGTATGATCTAGGTGTATAAATGGCTGTGCAGGATCGGTTAAGTGCAAAAAATGTTTCGTTACTTCCTTATCGTTTTGTTGACTGAAGGACATGGTTTTGTTATGTCAAGTGGCATTCTGCAAGTGACCTTGGTTTTATAGCATTCGATATGTCCGGAATTAGTATATACGTCTGGTTTTCCAAAATGAACTTATGCGTCTTATATTTGTGAACTAGTTCATTGTGGTTTTCTAATCCAGGCAATTAATTTGGGACGGGAAGAGTGTAAGTTTTTGGCTTCTTTAATGCATTTGTATTGACTAATGGACGTTATCTCTTCAGGATTTATAACAATATACTTCACCCGAGCAAGCTAGCAGTGGGAGCTGATTTCCACTGTTTTAAGAACAAAATTGAGCCGATGTGGGAAGACCCTGTTTGTGCTAATGGAGGGAAATGGACTATAAACTGCTCCAGAGGCAAATCTGATACATGGTGGCTATATACGGTATGGTTGATTTTCATTTCTTTGGGGCCTAGATCACTAGTGCTGAAATGTTAAATACTTTAAAAAATTTCCTCACAATATATCTTCTTTAATATTGTTTTCTAGATGCTGGCCATGATCGGTGAGCAATTTGATCATGGAGATGAAATCTGTGGGGCGGTTGTCAATGTACGAGCAAAACAGGAAAAAATATCCATTTGGACAAGGAATGCTTCAAATGAAGCTGCTCAGGTAACTTGAAATTGACTTACGTGCAAAATCTGAGATAGAAGTAAATGAGCTTTTACTAGTTTCTTCGGTATATTTACTTGGTCTTCTGAAAAGGATAATTATATTTTTTTAAATATTTTGTTATCCTGCAGTTGAGTTTTTGTCTTTCAATCTCATGTTGATGTAAATCTTGTTGTTTCAAAGTGTAGGCAAAAACAACAAACGATTGTGAATTTATACTACCATGCTGTAACTCGATATTCATGGTTTAACTTCTAACTTGGCAGTTGGCACAAGTCTGCATAGCATCTTGTTAATAGTTGGCTTTGATTGAGCTGCAGATACATAGCTGATTTAAACTTGTCGTTCTCTTGCCAGCTTAGTATTGGGAAGCAGTGGAAGGAATTTCTAGATTGCAATGATACAATTGGCTTCATATTTCACGTAAGTTTATTCTTTTTATTCCCATTTTGAAGTTCTCATTTGTTGGATGATAGTAACAGAAAATATAATTGTCCCAGGACGATGCAAAGCATGACAGGTATGCCAAGAACAAGTATTCTGTTTGATAGATTACTTCTTATGGAGTCAAACAAGGATTCATTTTAATTGGCCTGCATATATCACTGGAAGATCTGCTTTTCTTTTGTAATAAAGAAAATATTTCTTATATTTACACTTTTTATTTTGTTATATTTTTAATTAAGACATCGTTTCAAATAACGTTTTAACGTGTCTTCACAAAAAAAAAGTCTATATTATTAGACGTCATTTGAAATTTTGCCTTGCCTTTTTTTACAAAATATGCTTTGAAGACATTTCTACCTGTAATGCCTTAATTTTTTTTTGGGCTCGGTAAAACAAATTAAGGCGTCAATAGAAGATATGCCTTTATTGAAAAGGTAACAAAATAACACTAGAGGAAGGCGACACCTTTTGAATCACAGTGCAGAAAAAAAGGACTGCGCAAGGGCTAGCGCCATGCTGACGCTTGCATGGCATATTGATTGAGAATTAAATTTGGTTCTTTTTTTATTAGTTATTATATATTTTATTATATATTATTTAGTAAAATCCAAAAAAAAAAACATGCTGCCAAATTTAGAAGGTGGCACAAGGCTATGATGGGCCGATGGCAACTCAAATCATTTTGCAATAAATTAAATCCCTGCCAAAACTACAACATCAAAGAATCACTCCCCACCCACAATCTTTTATTAGATAACAGAGGGTGGTTTAAATAACTCCCACATAGGATTATTATTTCAATACTAAATCAATGACACAGATCCTCAAAACTTCAAAAATTTCTCCATGCTAAACTAGCCCCCCCAAAAAGCTACTCCAAGCATAGGCATCTTCTAAAAAGAACTGTTCATGAGATAAATATATCCAGTAGTCTAGAGCAACTTCTCAGCAATTTGGATGGCGTTAAGGGCAGCTCCCTTGCGTATCTGATCACCGCAAACAAATATGTCCAACCTGAAAGGAATTGAAGTAATTTAGTATAACTTCCAGCTTCAGTCGTAGTTAGAAAATTCAAATTGGGGAAGAATGCATCTTACCCATAGTGTCCCTCTTGAGAAACATCTTGGCGTATTCTGCCCACAGCAACATCGTCTTTATTGGAGACCTGTTAGTATAAGAATTTCCTTCAGTGATCTTGAGATAGCTAGCTTATAGGAAAATAAAAAACCAACTGAACATATGAATGTTTGTAATGCTAAAAAAAGCTGAATGAGTAATGTACTATAAGATAGAAGACAGATATCAAACATGCGACAGCAGTGTTGAACGTAAAAACATGACAAATTACCAAATAATCAAATAAAATATGGGACAAGAAGTGCTGAAAGTTTACTCTCGGAGAGTCATAATTAATATGGTAACAAGAAGGAGAAAATCAAGGTGGATAAAAGTATGAAGAAACGGAGAAAAGGACAGATTTTTTTCTAAATATAAACGGAGGGTAGGCCAAGGTAAAAGGTGAAGAATTAGGCTAAGGATGGAATGATAAATGAGGAGAGATTAATGAGAGAAGAGAAAACAATTAGGACTTATCAAATGCAAGAGCAAAATGAGCATACAGCGTTATTGATTAATGTAGCAGAAAAAGTGGAATCTGAACAGGACTAAAAAAAAGAAGAGAGAGAAGGTAGTAATGAGAGCAATATGTAGATTGAGGAATGAACGGAAAAAGATAAAGACATAAGTGCTCCACTAAAGATGTAATATCCACTTAAGGAACAAGAGAGGGTTGTTTATGCTTTTTAATTGATATAATGAAGATATCTCTATTTGTTTATGGGCCTGTATGAGAGATTGAGAGAGACCTCCAAGGGAGTAGGGAAATAATTGGATGTACGATCATCAATGACGACTATGCCTGCAGCTTTCTTCAGAATTTGCTTTGCAGTATCCTGGAAAATCAACATTATTAATGTTTCAATCTCCAGCAGATATTATGTTCTGTTAAAGAAAGAAGATTATATGCAATAAGGGATCTACTCACTCATTATTTGATTATTGACTAGTTCAGTTGCATAAAAGGGTTTCACACCCCAACTACAATTTGAAAAACAAAAAGGACGTAGAAATTCAGCTCACTATAATTGAGGACACTTACAATCTGGTTAAAAACAGACAGTATGCATTGCCAAGACAACGAAAAATGAAACAAACTTTCTACTGCAACATGACAAGAGACTCAGAAGAATATGACAAGTCCTCCATCTGGAGCATGCTCTAAGATGCCTATGTGACAGGACGCTTTCCAAAACAAAATTAGCATACATCAGTTAAGTTTTGGTTTTCACAATCATGTAGAATGCTGATTAGAACTGCTCCACATTATGAAGTATAATTAACATTTGTCACAAATATAAGCATGGGTTCCTTGGACTATGTTATTGAATGCGTAAAAACAAATACATTACCAGTACAGATAATGTTAAAAGGTTAGAGTTAAAAGTTAAATCATGAACGACATAATTTTATAACATTACCATCAACATTAAATATGTTACCATGAGTTTAAAGTATTACCTCATCAAGTGGCTTTTCAAACTGAAGATTCACACTTTCAGCATGAGCACGCATCACTGGAACTCGTATACATGTAGCAGTTACCTTGACATCCTCATCATTCTGCAAGAAGATTTTGGACATGAAGTCAACTGAATTAACTAAATCATGCCCATTAAATATAATCTTTGGTTTGATGGTAAATATTTCTTAAATTATTTTAAGAAACTTGCCAGAACATACCCAGATCTTCCTTGTCTCCTTCACAAGTTTCATTTCTTCCTCGTTATAACCATTTGACAGGACTGGCGCATTGTGTGAGAAAAGATTGAATGCATACTGCAGAAGCCCATATTAGCAATAATCTTATCTCAGATCCCTAAAAAAAGTAGCCATACTTCCAATCTCATAATTACTTTCTAAAGAACTAAAGAAGTGCCCCTCAATTTCAGTGAAAAGCAAGATGATAATTTGCTGAAAGGAATGAGTTAATTGGAAGGTAAGAAACAAACCTGTTGCTTAAAAATTTTACAGGTAGGAGGTTTCCCCTCAAGGACCTGCCAGCATAGAATGAAGGTTTATAAATATTTTTTTGGGTAATTGAAAGTTTATAAATATTACGAGCTGGCGTTATTGATCTATAGAAGAACTTAAAATGCCAAAACAGAAGACAAACCTCTCGAGTCTGCAACTCAAGCTCTTCCATTGCCGCAGCACCAGCCCCACTTGCAGCTTGATATGTGCTAACCACCATTCTCTTCACCTAAATCAAATAACTAAAAGGTGTCATCTTATTTCCAAGCCCAAGTACAAGATGATTATTTCAATGATAACGTTAAGAGTTGCTTCCACATACCACAATGCAAACAAAAAATAATAGAGGTTTTATACCACATCAAAAGGCACTCAAGAAAGAATTTAACTGTCAAAAACAGAAATGGAACAAATAATAGTAGCAGTATAGCTGCTGCAAGAACTGAGAAGTTCAAAGATGTTGTTTTTGTCAACAGATAATCGAAAACACTGAAAACTTAGAATCACAAACGAATATCTGAATCTGAATAAGTTGTGAACATAGTCAGCTTCCATTGTCCAAACCATGCAATGCCAGCAATGCAAAGAAATGAAAAGTCTTTTGAAATACCTTGGCTTGGCGATGGAGCGGCGTGGCTGCCATGAGGCAGATAATAGTGGAGCAATTCGGGTTTGCGACGAGGCCCCCAATCCCTGACCCAATCTTAATGTGAGCCATGGCTTCCGGATTGACCTCCGGGATGACCAGCGGCACCGTGGGGTCCATCCGGAAAGCCGAGCTGTTGTCCACGACGACGGCGCCGCAATCGACGGCGACGGGACCGAACTGCTTACTCACCGACCCTCCGGCGCTGAACAGCGCGAGATCCACACCCGCGAAGCTTTCGGCCGTGAGCTCCTCGACTGTATAGTCCCGGCCCTCGAAGGAGAGACGGGAGCCGGCGGAGCGGCGGCTGGCGAGCATCTTGATGGAGCGGTAAGGAAAGCCGCGGTCGGATAGCACCTGGAGGAACTCCTGGCCGACGGCGCCGGTGACGCCGACGACGGCGACAGAGGGGCCGGACTCCGTCAAGGTCCCCCGGACGGACAGGCGTCGGGACAGGCGGGAGGCGGGCCTGGAGGCCGGACGGGAAGGGGGGAGAGAGTGGTGGCCTACGGGAGCGGCTGCGGCGGATGGCATTTTCGTAATTGTGGGTTCCCGCCGGATTGGTTGTGTCTGGTTTTGGAGTGCGAGGGTTAGTGATTGCACGTTTAAAGTGGGACAAAGACAGTAAATCTGTCAAACGCCTCTCTCAAGGGGTTGGTTCAACCGACGTCTTTCTGTTTTTGAGAGGATTAGCCTAATTAGAGATGGTTCTTACGTATGTTGAAAGAGCATCTTGTCCTTGATAGGATTTGTGTCACTATCATATCTGATCGACATAAAGGGTTACAAAAGGCTGTGCTAGAGGTGTTTCCGCATCTGCATTTTTGTCACTGATATTGTATGCAACACATAAAGGCAAACTATCATAAGAAGTTTAACAATTATGTCTTGACGAGGTTGATAGGGGAAGCTACATCTGTGCTTACTATAGACGAGTTTGATGAGAAGATGAAACTTATCGGTGCAGAAAGTTCAGAAGCAGAGTGGCTACTCGGTGAGGAAGGTGGATTATCACCTCAATTGTGGTCTCTTGCTCACGATGATTTTACAATATTTGGAATGATCACAACAAATATGGTTGAAAGTCTAAATAGCGTGTTAAAAGGGGCTCAATCATTTCCCGTGTAAGCCTTAGTGTCAGCCACATTCTACCGGATCGTCAAATTCTTTGTGAAGTGACATTCGGCCGGATTGGTCATGGCAACCCCATACACCTCTACTATTGAGTGGAAGATTAAAGAACAAACGCGCCTTATTGGCAGCATGTTCATTCGCCAAATCAATTCTCACATGTATGAAGTAAGAACAATGCGTGGTAGAAAATATGGTGGATGACAGCAATCATACATGTTCTTCCAATCATCCTCAGGTGTACAAACATCCATGTCGTCATCTACTTGTTGTCCATTCGAAGCGAAGGTGACCCATCGGCGATTTAGTTGGACATTGGTATACATCTAATGCATTTAGAAAGGTGCATGTGGTCGAATTCTTTCCGTCTCTAGATCGATGATCTTGGGAGGAAAAGTCACCTGAGTATGTGGTGAAGCCCCCAAGGGTGACACGAAAACCTGGTCGTCCACTCAGTAGGAGAATACGTAATGCGATGGATAGTGCGGGCATGACGATAGATGGTCGATCATACTACCATTGTGGGAATTGTAACCAACTTGGACATAATAGGCATCAATGCCAAAACACACCTTCAGTGGTTTGGTACAAATTCTTACAATGATCTTTATATATAAATTTACTTGGTTTATACATTCTTTGAAGTTACAATAAATTGTTGGTTTCTTTGTAGATATTATGAACCCAGGACCAATTGATCCCTCCGTCCTCACAGAGCAGAGCTCGCACAGATCTGATGGCATATGGAACGGAGAGGTATGTACATAATCATTATCTATTTAGTTTTGGATATTGCAGAACTTTAACTACTTTTGTAATTGTAATTACTTTTCATGTGTATAGGATCCCGGGTGCATTGAATGCACCGAGCACTGGCAAAACGTGCCCCATTGGGTAGTTGATGCGCGCATGTTGTCGTACATAGAGATGGCAGGTTTTGGAAACTTTAGATGGTTACAGTATATCAGGATTGACAGGGCTCTCATCACTGTCCTAGTTGAGAGATGGAGGAGGGAGACGCAAACATTTCACTTGCATTTGGGGGAGATTACTATTACATTAGAAGATGTTGTTGTACTATTCGGATTGCGAGTTGATGGCATTGCGGTGAGTTGCTCAACTGTGGGCATTGACTGGAATGAAGTATACGATCACCTTCTTGGACGGGTACCTCCACGCGAATCATTGAAAGGACGGACTAGGGTCAGTCTTTTGTGGTTGAGAGAGCAGTTCAGTCGCCTACCGGAGGATGCCACAGAGATTGACATCGAGCAACATGCACGAGCATATTTACTCTATATGATTGGTAGCACTATATTTGCCGATAGCAACAACAGCCATGTACACCCCATGTATCTCCTTTTGTTAGAGGATTTGTACAATGCGGGACAGTATGTCACGCCCCAAAATTCCCGGCCTCGTTGGAGTGCGGAAGACATTTTTTTCTTTCTCATGAGTATGTTTGAGGTCAGAAACCCTGAGATATGACCGAATACTCGAGCATCCCGTCTAATACATCACCATGAATAGATGTGTACTCGACATAACACAACTGAGTCTTTAAATAACGTCATTAACACATATAAAATGAGAAATTAACAATCTTAAAATTAATCCATAATACAAGTCAATCAAAATCATTAAGATGCTTTGGCCAACATGCCAATAATATTAACACTAAATTTAAAATAATAAAGATAGCTTTATCTTCCACAACTGTCTTCGAGCCTTCTATTATTTGCACTTACCATAGCTATACTTTCTTCATGCCTGCATCAGAAGATGCATGAGTATTCCGAAGAAATACCCAGTAGAATACAAAAACCTACAAAAATAGAATATACAATATAGGACAAAGAGTAGGGTTTAATATGAGATAGTTAAATAATCAAGAATATTTGAATTGAGCAACAAGAATTACATTACAAGAGGAAATAACATCATCAATGAAGACTCCTAAACATCCAAGACTCCGAACATCAATGGTTTCTGACTCTCAAGTATAGAGCAAGGACAATAAATTATACGACTTCAAACAAATACTGGTGTAAGGAGAGAATGGTCAAAATACCAAAGGCTCCAGGCATCTATAGTGCAAGGAGTTATAATTTTTGCTCGCTGAATTTACCAACCCCGTGTGGTAAAATATACCAGAATCATACTAGAGGTTCTCCCTTCAGAACTCAGCCACGCGTCTAGGCATGCTGGCCCCATCCGTACTTACGGGCACAATGGGTGGAGACTGCAAACCTTTCGGAGGTCACGTATTAAGATACAGCCTAAATATACGTATTTGCCTCCCTTCAGGCAATAAGGAATCAAAAATCCATAAATATCGGAGGTCACGCTGGACCTAGCAATGGCTCATGAGCATACTATGATTCCACCGAACAATTAATGGAGAAATAGGTCAATGTCAAACTGGACAATGTTCCAACAATAGCAGAGGTCTCAACTTTCTGAGAATAGGGTTACTCTTACTTTAATGACTCACTCATTGAGTATAAATAAAATATCAAAGACTCTCAACAACATATGACTCACGTTTTGGAGCATGAATAGAATAGCAAAGACTCTCAACAATGACCATGTTACGCATGCATAGCCCTAGATAAGACTTATGAAGAAAGACTTGATCAAGAATTGCCTTTCAAGACTCCAAGAAAACTCAAGTTATATCATGAAGAATATCAAGTTCTGGTTTCAAAGAAGATTTGACTCAAACAGACTCAATAGCAGGTCAACTGAAGTTTCTTAAACGAATGGAAGTGCATTGATAAAATAGAAATAGATGGTTCGGTTTCTAATTGGAAATATGAATCGAGTCAATATCACCAGTGGAACATATAAGACTTGATGAACATCAAACCACTCAACATTAGCCCGTGATATTATAGTATTATACTTAGTCCATCCTACTTTAATACTTACTTAAAGTCTTATATAATACATATAAAGTTCTTACTATACTTATTATAGCATAGGTTATTGCTTTGATAAAGTTTTCCCAACCTTTACCATAATTACAGTGTTCTATTTTTTTACATATTAGTTAAATTCTGACCCTTACCAACATCAAAACGGAAGGAATTAGACTCTGAAAATTTTACTATAATTACTCCTCTGTGTCTAGTTTACAACCCAACAAACGACATGTTTTTATGATTTTTATATAATTAGTTACAAATATTTTAATAAAGGTCGTTAGTGCAAAAATAGTTCTGGCCGAGACCCTTAATCATAGTTCTAATCAAATTGTGAGTGTGTTTATCCCATAATCCGTTCAATAATACATAGTATACTTGAATATCTTCCATATCTTACTTATTTCAGAACTTTATTAGGTATATTATGTCATAATATTTACAAGGATTAAGGTGTACTTTCATTATCTTAATTCATCTCACACACATACCTCTTTTTCTAGTTGAATTAGGCAAATTGGACAACTAATTAAGGACGATAAAATTTGGACAGCAATATCAGAGACCAAAAGAACACAAGGAAGCTTCAAATAAGACTCCAAATAATTTAAACTTCTCATCATTGGGCTAGCATGTGTAATAATTAGGAATTGGAACATCAAGGTTCACACGATTGAGCAACAACACGTAATAACTGGATAATTCAAAAGATTGGTATTCAGCGATTGACTCTCATGAAGATTCACAATCATAAATCAATATATTGACACAAGAAGCACTTGAATAAGGTATGAAATTCAGATCCAAGAGTGTGGGAAAAATCATCCTACCTGATCTAAACGTAGTATCTTCTTGCTTCCTCGCGAAGGCTTCTGATTCCTCTACACGATGCCACCCTTTAGCGCTTCGATCGTTGACTCTTGAGATGAAGGAAAAAGGTATAAAGCTTGCTGGAACAAAGGAAAAGGAGAAGGAGAAAGTCTTGGGACGTTCACAAAGGATTTGGCTTGAAAAATACCAGCCAGCCCTCTCTCTTGTGCTTATATAGACCAAAAACCTACTACAACTAGGATATCTCCAAATAAAGACTCCTTCCTAATCCAAAATCTCACTACCAATTAAAAGCTCTCCCTCATTAGTAAGGGACGTTAAGCCATGTTAATCCATTGGTTTCCTCATTTAATTTGGATTTTAAATCTCTAATAAGATTCGTTCACTATCTTAATCCTAATTATAGCACACTCTCATACGCATAATAGTCCTCTTCCGACTCTTCTCACGATTAGTACAGTTGGACTTAGACTCTAAAATTTTTATTAGAGTTAGCCCTATGAGATAGTTTCTAACCCCACTGATTTTATATTTTTATAATTTTATTATAATTAGTTATGAATTATTTACTACAGACTATCGACACATAAATAGTACTAGTTGAGCATACAATCTAAATCATACTTTACATATCTCGTTCCAAACTAGGAAACTACCATGTCTAGGCCAACCAACTAGACGTCTCCTTCCTATTGGTTGATTAAAAAGTGAAATATTTATCTTTTTTTAATTAAGATTTATCTTTCCTAATTATCTCAACCGAACTTATACTCCCCGATCCTCCGTGATACTTACCATATTTACCGCTATTAGGTCAAATCGTAGATTTTGCTCCAAGATTCACTTCACCCGACTCAAGATCACTCCCACCATCCAAAGATCATCTTATGGCAAGGTTACTCATGTTCATAAATCACCCCTGGGCCAGTGCCATGTGGCTCAGTGCCCAGGTCCAGCATCTTGGCTTGAGTCCTATGCGCATAGGTCTCTGACGTCTCGCGGTTGCACTACTCATCATACTAACACGCGTGCATCACTAACCATACATCAAAGCGCATCGCTTGACCAGAAATCAAATCAAGAAATAAAACTTTCCTATTTTAGACCAGTTTCCTAAAACAGATACCTTTTAGTTAATGTACCAATTTTCTGGGTGTTACACAGTATGCATGAGGCAGTGCCACCCTTGCCTACCTGTATAGAGAGTTGGCAAAAGCTTGCCAACCTAGCACATTAGGGATTACCGGGTGAGTCACCTTGATCCAGGTAAACCATCAATAATCTTTCGCTACTATCTTTATTTCAAGTGTAACATTTGATTCATGCTGGGTGTGTGTGTCAAACAGCTATGGTCGTGGGCGAGATTGCATATTGGATGTCCAAACATTCAGAGCACTCCACTAGATGGTCTATCTCTGTTAGGAGTTCGGTATGTGCTATCTATTTAAGTTATTTGGTGATCTTCTATTGGCATTTTAACTAATGTATTTTTCATCTTCTTTATGTTAGGTGGAATGCTAAAAAGAAAAAAACTGGAAATCCTCACAGTGTCCTCACGATGTATAGATCTGGATTAGACTATCAGCGATCCGGCCAGGTATTGGTCGTTCATATTGTACATGTTATGAATATACTGAGTGTAAATAGGTAAAAAAAAGTGACATGAATACCATTTTCATATGTGGTGTAGGTAACATGGCAGCCATATTATAATGATGTGTTAGCGTAGTTACCTGTAGTGTGTACGGATGGAGCGCATGTATAGCTATCTAGGACGCCACTTATATGTGTAGACATCGTGGAGATGAATGTTCCAGATCGGGTTATGTTACAATTCGGGTTGGAACAGATTTCCCCCCCCTATTGGTGTGGAGTTCATTGAATGATCATCGCGTCGAGGCCGATGGAGTTTTGATTGGAGGTCGTATCATGCGGCCTATATTACTAGATGGGATGACCGGACGACCACTCTCGTTCAAGGGGAGCCTGCTATGACGGAGCGAGATGCGGATAATGCATACATGAGATGGTACTTCAGGATTACGAGGAGACTTATCATGCCACCTGTGCATGAGGCGAGGACGTTATATCAACTGAGGGGTGACACTGAACGAGCGTTGGTGAGTATCTCTGACTTTATATTTGATTTAATTCACCATTGTATGAGTAGATAACATATATTCTTTTTCCTTTGCAGCTTACTTGTGTGAGACAAGTGCACGCTCAGTCTCATAGTGCTTTGGTAGACCGATCCTACGATAGCTTTGTAGCTGCATGTCAGACGATACACGATATATCTGGTCATGTTCTTGTGAGTTTGTCATTGCTTCGGCCAGTTATGACTAAGGGGCCGTTTGGGGCGTGATTAAAAGCAAAACATCCAGATGGGATGTTTTGCTACACTGTAGCATCTGGATATTTTATATATCCAGCTGAAACTCCTCTTGAGGTGTTTCAGCTGGATGTAAAAATCCACATGGATGCTACAGTATATATCCAATATCCAGTCTGGATATTTTTGCAATAATCACGCCCCAAACGGCCCCTAAGATTCCAGGAGTGGAGGTTGTTCTAGAACCTTCATCAGCTTCACGCGATGTTGTGACATCATCAGCCGACATGACGGGTTTTACCCCATCACCAGTTGTTCCATCACCAGTTGTTCCAGATGCCTCGGTCGATCAAATTGAGAGGCCTCTTTCTTCGAAAGTATATACTTGGCGACAGCGCGCACTCCGTGCTCTACGTCAGACACCTTCTTCGGATACTATACCTGACATTGAGCTGGAGGAAATACCAGTTCGAGCATGAGGATGGGGTAGGAATAGGTTGAGGAGAGTTGATTGAACATTTGTAATATTTTGTATAACATTGTATACATTAACTTTATAGCTTTGTAATATTATTTTTTTTGTAAGTTTTTATGTATATATGTGTTATCAGGTAAAAAAAAAAGATTTCGTGAACGGTATGTTGCCAACAGAGAGGTGTCAGTTAAACCGACGCCTCTATATCAGAGCAGACTTTTTTTCCCAAGGGGTTGAAAGGCGTCGGTTGAAATGACGCCTTTCGGTTAAACACTGAAGGCGTCAATTGAACCGACACTTTCAGGTTAAGCACTTAAGGCGTTGGTTGAACCGACGGTTCTTGGTTACACTAGAAGGCCTTCCAATTAAATACTAAAGGCGTCAGTTTAACCGACGCCTTTTGGGTCAGTTATAAAAAAAAAAGCCACGCAGACGCCTGCATGGCTTGTCAAATACCCTATTCTGCAATTATTTTCTACAATGAGTTATTTTTATAATTTTTTTCGATGATTTATTATATAATTTTCCTTTTAATAAATTCTCCAAAAATATATGCATGCACACTGAGATCTTTATTAGTGATCCTTTCTTCAGGTGCCTCTGTAAGCTGGCTCGAAGCCAGTCAGAAATCAGATTACGGGTGGAGATATATTTCGTTTCCTAGTCTAGTGGAATCATGTGGAGATATTTATTTAGTTAAGCACGCGAAGAATTTGTTTCATTGTGCCGCACATTTATGGTTTACAAGCTATCCTTTTCTTCCCATGGTTAAAGGGTTGTTAAAAGCATACAAAACAGAGTTTTTATTGTGGGAGAGTATTATTCCATGTCCTCTGCTCAGATGCAGGAGTTAGAGGGGACTTGATTCACTTTTGCGTGTCCAGTGGTGCATTTTAATCTTTTTACTTGCGGTTCAGAAGTTTATCAGCAAGCTTTCCTTACTCTACTTTCCAATACTAAGGAACTATTATGATAATATCACCTATAATTGTTTTCTATTATATTTACTTTCCTTGGCAACATAATGTCGTCATTAATCCCGAACTTCGAATTGCACAAAATTGGTACTAATGATTTGTTTTTTCGAGATATTCAAAATAATATATTATCTTGTATAAAAATTTTTAATATATTGAGAGATAAAAAACAAGTTTCATTTCTCTTAGTATATTAAAAGCATTTTTAATTCACTTTATGACTCAGCCTATGCTATTATTTATCTAGTAAGCCCAATAATATATAGATACCCATTATTTAAGTCTAATAAATGAGACTCATACTTATTAACCATCCAAATCATTTGTTAAAATTTAAGTTATTACAGTTGCTGCCCACCCGTTTTAGCTAGCCCACCCACAACAGTTGTAGTGGACAAAATAACCATATTTCAAGTTAAATTTTGACAAAAGATAAAATAAAATTCAACTTAAATCATGGTATGTATGTACATATTTATCACATTACTTCTTAACTGTAAAAATTTAGGAATGATCTGCCTATGATTGATGAAATCAGCTTAAGATCTTGGAGATTCATGTTAAATCACAATACATACACAATATATGAAATAACTTTTTGATAAAAAATATTTAGTTGGTGCAATGTTAATATTCAACTTAGAAGTTGTCAAGTTGATAAGAGCCAATGAGTCACTTTCAACACTATGTTAAGCTCAGCTTCTGCCACTTTGTATTTAAGTGTAAAAAACTAATTCAACTCTTTTCCAAATAATTATGTAGACTTTTCACATCTAAAATAGGAGGTTATGAAGAAGCCCATAATTATATAGTTTGAATAATATATAGGAATGCACTAGGAAATTATTAGTTATATATTTTTTCGATCAATTGATCTACCTCTATATAATCCTTATCAGAGATAACGAGCGTTTGATATGATTGCCACTGCTGTGGTTAATAGTTCCCTATACAGATCTACTCCCCCATATGAGGACATGCCTATTTAGGCCAGGTAAGATACAATTTCATTTATAGAAATTAAGTAATTAATCTTGTTTTATTTAAATTGATGTATGTATTTTTCTTCAGTTGCCCATGCAGCCATTGGGCGTCGAATTGCTGCTGGGCATTGATACGTATGTATATAGGATTATTGTATATGATACTTGGGGATGATACTCTCTTATCTAGGTGATTTTACTATCGTTTTGTTGTTTTATATTGTTAATAATGTGCTTTAAATTAATTTGTATATACTGTAATTTAATTTAAACTTCGATGATCCTGAGTTGATTTCATCAACCTTTAGCAAATCATACTTATTATGATTTGACCTGAATTTCATATTTAGTCTAGATTTTACTATAGTGAAGGACCTTCACCTCAAATCAACTCATCGTAAAAAGTTAAATAAGTCTACTGTGATTCTAATATCGCTCCATCCCAAATTAACTCATTGTAAAAGCTAAATAAGCCTACTATGAGTGTAATATTATCTTAAGTTTAATACATTTTTTACATTATTTCAAAAGATAATCAGCGTTTGTATATGCTAATATTTTATACTTAATAACAATGAATTAATTATGATTTTATCATTGACTAAAATTTTATGTATAACTAACAATTGGAATTTGTTACAATTAAAATTATGTACACATAACAATTGCAGAAAGATGGCCAACAAAAGCATTTGGTTACATTGTAACACTAAAATTTTAGACTAATGTACGTAGCACAGTTGCTCCAACCCAAAAATAACAATCACACTCAGAGATCTTTACTAATAATTAAATTGCATGCACTACAAAATTACTCTTCTGATAACAAAATGACTCTCTACATCTATTCTCCATGTATTACCCATTCTGATGAGATGAAAATAAAATAGAATTGACAGTTGAATGAAAGAGTATGCCCTCATTACTATAAACCACCAACACTGGCCACCCCAAAAAAGGGAAAATAAAAAGAAATAAAGAAATCCCTCCACAAATTGCAGTTGAATGCTGGGAAACAACATAAAAGGATATGGGGATCCTCTCCGAGCGAAGAATTGGATAATGTTTACAGTCACATCTAATCAATTGCATTGTTTGCCGCCGACCTGATCTCTCCGATCCAAGCTTCACTGCCACTAATTCACTCCTTTGACAAAGAAAAGAATTAGATACCTTCAACTCAGGCTTCCAGACTTCTGGTGCTAAAAACATAAATGAACCTAAAGCCTACTAATTTTAGCCCATGTGTATACTGATTATTGGAAATTGAGGTTGGCTATCTAATGCCAAGGAGTAAATGATCCAGTTGCTTCTGTCCATGGACCAAACATGCCTGAATTCCAATACGAAGATAAATTAGAGCCGATATTATCAATAGAGCTGTTGCAAGGAATCTGCCAATCTGTTCCATTACTCATGGAGGCATTCTCTTCTTCCATTTTCACTCCCTTTAGGATGTTCGAGCTCCCGCCGGTAGACCCTACGCTCAAGTGATCTCCCACAGGAAAGAAGGCCATTAAATCATTGGGTGTACCTGTTTCATTCAAACTAATCAACAATTTTTGCTCATTGAAGGTAGGTGAGAGAAGGTATGAAGCTGAACACGTTGAGTTATCAGGCCAGAGAGATGCAGACTCTTGAAATTGGTTAGGGTTAGGGTTAAGCCCAGATTGGTACTCCACATCATCTGAGTTGCTTGCAAATTTTTCACTAGGAAAGTTCAACCAAGGCGAACTTTGCTGTGGACGTACAATATCCAAGCCTGAAGACGATATAGATGCACGGTAATTTTCAAGATTCATGGAAGGCAATCCAGACCGGAGAGCTGGAATTGCAAACGAAGCCATATTTGGTGGAGTTGAAGCCAAGCTGTAAATGCTGGCACCAGTCCTTGACACATCAGGTGGAGAAGGGTTTGGAGGGAGGTTGGAGCCATCAGCAGCAGCTGGCCGCTTAATGCTCTTGTTTTTCCGGCAACCGCCGCCCACCGGGACATTGCGGAGAGTACCTCCCCTAGTCCAGTATCGTTTGCAGGCCTTGCAGAAGTGCCTGGGCTGGGTGAGGCTGTAGTTGTTGAAGTAACAGAATTTGGTGTTGGATGAATCACAACGAGGGCATCTGAGGGGCTGCCGATCCTGAGGTGGTTTCTCCGTGAGCTTGGTGGTGGCTACCATCGATGACGCCTCCTGCTCCAACTGGTAAACATAGAAAGTCCAAAAATCACAAAAAAAAAATAAAAACAAAAGAAAAAATTGAGGTCAGAGATGGTGGTACTCTAAATAAAAGAACACCAACAACATCCCCACCCCCACATCTATATATATTCCACTCCGAGCTTAACACAAAGAAATTAAAAAACCATGAGAGAGAGAGAGAGAGACCTGTGGCCATTCACTTGCGGAGGTGATAGACATCTTTGCAAGGTTGTAGAGCATTGTGGAGGGGTGGGTGTGGGTATGGATGGATTGAAACAAGGTGTAAGGTGAAGATGGTGGAGATCTTTCAAGGGTCTTTACTGGGGACTTCTATATATTTCTTGAGAAGACCTTCTATCTACTGTATGTAGTAGACTAGTAGGATGTACTGTGGAACGAGGAGATACATGTAACACATGGCAATATATATGAACTGGTGGGAACTCGGGGCCTTCTTGGGTTTTGGATTGTGGATGTCTTTGTGTTAAAATTTAGGACAAGGGAATCCCAATGGGAGCGCAACACGAGGTGGAGAACAATCAAATCCCCACCTTGGCTACTTTATGTATTTATTGGCAACAAGGGAATGTTTTGTGTCAGGTTCAGACACGCTGGTTTTGATCAGATGGGCCCTACTCTGCCATGAATATACCGTAACATGTCTGACCAGACTGATTTTGATCAATGTGCAAATCCAATATGGGAGCTCCTTTCCTAGAAGCTAGCTCATGAGGCCATATGCATGTGCTACATAAGTTCTTCACATGTTTGTTTCCGTTTCTTCGAGTGGTGAAAGTGACCCTATGGCATGTGGCTGGATGTCAAAATCTCATCCCAGACACACATGACACACACCAGGCTTTAAAGTCTCGAGAGACTGAACGAGGAAGGATACCCGAAACGTGGTTTTCCTTCTAGAGAGAGAGAGAGAAATAGTAGAAAAAGAGTACTTCAGAGTTCAGACTGGGGAGTGTCAAGATATATGAAATTTTTTATTTATTTATTATATATTTTAATATTTTTTCTTACCTGCAAAGGACGACCAAATATAACACGTGGAATATAATTTTGGTATAAAATAGAACTCATGACCTTTAGAACATGGAGCTCTAATACCATGTAAGATAGTCAAAGTTTCCCATAATCTCAGAGCTCTTAAGAAACAAGAATCTTTATTTATTTATTTATTATATATTCTAACATTATCCTTCACGTCCAAACATCTACCAAACATGGCACGTAAAATATAATCGAAGTATAAAAGCCTCAAACGAGACTTCAACCCATGACCTATAGAACCTGGAGCTCTGATACCGTTTAAGATAATCAAATTTTCCAAAAGTTCGTACCGTTAGGAAATGAGAATTTTTATTAATTTATTATATATTCTAAAAAAAAAATAATGGAGATGGAGAGCGGAAGAGGAGAACGCTCCATTGGACAACCGTTAGACATGCTTTTGTGTCAGGGCTGCAACTATTGGCCACCACACCCCTTCTTTTATTTCTCTCTCTTCTGCTAGTAAAGCAAGATGACGGTGGTTGGGGGAGACATAAGGATTTTGTAGGGACCCGAGGGATCTTCTACTACTCCCCACAATTATTTTTTCTTCTGCTCTCTTAGTCACTAGCTAGTTATGTACGTAGGAACAACTAAATAAGCAACATGGAGCATAAGCTTAATTATCAAGCTCTGATTAAGTGAGCACGAGATCTTATGAACTGGCTGAGATGAAGAGGAAAAACTAGTGGCCTGACCAGCTTGGTCCCCAGACTCCCCACTCGGTGGCCTAGTTTAGAATTTGCAGAGGAAGAAGAATCAGATTCTTCCGCCGGGGAGTAAGAAAAGAAAAGTAAGCGAGGGGTGGCCGAAGGTGGGATCTCACTTCTCTCTCTCTACACCACACGCCATCCTTCGCGCACGTTATAGAGAGGGTGATCAAAGGACATAGAAAGCATAAAAGGCTGTCTTCAATCGTGATACAACGTATATAAAACACAACTACGTCGACAAAGATCTTGCTGTATTACTTTTATCCTTAGCCTTTAATTTATGTTTTGGTTAAAAAGGTCAGTTCTTCCCAGATATTAAAACTGATGCCCAAAAATGGTTTAAAAAAAAACTAATGCCCAAAAGAAAAAAAACTCTTGCCCAAATTCGACTAATCAAAAGTTAAAACTTAAAAAACTGAATTTTCAAGATAAGATGTGATGGTGTGAGTCACCGGCATGCACGGCATGTTGTGTGTACAAGAATGGACGAATTTTGTTTGACACTTGCCCGGCAGTTTTGCAAGGATACTCGTCAATAGGAAGCGATCACACTACTTTGACTTCTTTTTATTATTTTCTTTTTTCCGTTAACTTCTCTCTATTCGGCCAGCTTTGATATTGTTGATTATTTGAAAACCTCTGAAAATCTCCCTGGCTTTGGCCCTCCTCTCGCTTGCTCCATGGTTTGATAAAATTGAACCATCAGGTCCCCATCATCCAACAACCTCAAATCTCAACTTGACATGCCCTCATCTTAAATTAGTTATAGGAAAGTACGTATTTTAAAGTCAACTTCGGAGATGTATTTCAGTTTTCCAACAGTACTTAGGGTTCATTTGTTTGGTCTGATTAAGTACTGAAATGAATAAGTGGTTGATAAGCCCACTATAAGATGGCTTAGCGCATTTGTTTCATGCACTAATTAAGTGGCTGATTTCAGCAGATTTACAAAATGTAGCTAAAAAATCAGAGGGCAAAATGGGTCTGAAGAAAGAGGGAGGTTTTATTGAGAATGCTACAAGTGACCCCGGGCGGCGCCACAGCAAGGGGCGAAGGACGATCCGGAGCCGGCGGCGATTGCGGGGGTGGATCGTGGTGTCCTGCACGATCGCAAGGGTGTTGGTGGGCCGAAGCGTCAAGAGGCGGCGCAGGTGGGCGCGAGCGGTGGCCGTGCTGAAGGAGTTTGAGGAAGCGTGTGCGACACCGGTGGGGAGGCTGAGGCAGGTGGTGGACCCCATGGCGGTCGAGATGCATGCCGGGCTGGCCTCAAGTGGCGGTAGCAAGCTCAAGATGTAGCTAACTTTCGTCCATAGGCTGCCCACTGGGTAATACTCTAGAAGGGTTCTTTTCGTTGTCGTTCTTGGCCTTGCTTTGCTATTGAATTATAGGTTTCTGTTACTTTGTGGGTTTTCTTGGTTTTTGTTTGTACTTGGCAATTTTGGATGTGTTTTCTTGGTTGTCTGTGTGATGAGGAGATGGAACAAGTTTTCATCTTTTTTCTTTGTCTTCTCTTTTGATGCTTTTTTATTGTTATATTTGTATGAATATATAGTTAGTGCCAATATGGCAATATAACAGTGAAGGTCGATTACTACATCCCTCTTTCTTATTTTTTTTTTCTATTCATGGGTCAAAAGGAGCTACTTGATGCATGATTGTGGTCATGACATGATCACTTTTATAGTAGAAGCTGTTTTTGTGCTTGTATATCTGGATTCCAGTCAGTGGATTGTTTGGAGTATTTATTTCTGTTGTACGTTTTGAAGTCATATAAATTGATAAAAATACTTTTTTAAGTGTTCCACTGGAAAAATTATTGCTAGAGGTATAGTTGAAGTTGCTATCTGTGCTTCTATCTGGATTGGAAGTTACTTTTTAAGAGGGTTTCTGAAAGTTACTTTTTTAATACGTTGTGAAGTCGTATAGATATAGGAAATCCTCTCTATATGTTTGATTGGATAAACTATTGTCAAAATGGAAAGATGTTCATTATTTTTTTACTATCAAATTTTGTTTTTTGTAAAGCAATTGGTTGTCTTGAACATTGATGCTGGAAATTTGGAAGAAAGAAGAAGCCCATTCTATTTGTTTCATGACTTTCAGATTCAGATGGAATAATTTAAGATATATGACTTTTCAGAATTCTCAGTTGATTTTTCAAATTCAGATTCAGATCAATCAAAATCAAATGGACCCTTAGTCACTTAATCTAATAGCACAATCATGGAAATGTAACTTGATGAGGCTGGCAGCAAGAATGTAGTCCAGCATGCCCCATGCATTCACTTTCCTTGCCTCGCAAAAAAAATGTGTAACACCTGGCCGCAGGAAGGGCCAGGTGTGAGATGAAGTCCAGCAGCTGGCTCGGGGGAGGAGAGAGCCAGCTGCTTATATGGGAAAAGGAAGTTGGGGGAGACAAGGGGTGGAGCGGAGGCGACCTCGGCCGGCGACTGCGACACCGGCGACAACGCGATTTCCGGCAACCCCTCGTCGACCTCCGGCTATCTCGTGCGACGCCGGCTATGACGGCAACTTTCGGGCGAGCTCGGCGACCACCAGTAAGCTTCGACGACAAACCAGCACTTACCGGCGAGCTCCGGCGGGTGGTGATTCGGCGCGAGGTAGGATCCCATACCCCCTTTCATCAAGATCAAGTTTTTATTTTGATTTCTTCAGCAATGGAGGTGAAGGGGATGACAGGGAAGGAAATGGGGTTCGGCGGCGAGCTGTGGCGGCAAGGGCCGTCGTCGCTCAAGCCGCCGAACAAAGGAAAAGGCAGCAGCTTTTGCTGCTGCCGTCCTCTGTTTCCCCTCCCCAAAACCAGCCGGATCATGGTCTCACATCCGGTGGAGAGGAGGGGAAGAGGAGGCGGCGCCGGCTGAGCGGTGGCGGCCCGACGACGGCGGCTGTGTCGGCCGCCACCCTCAAGTGAACAGACGACCGAACGGGTCGTCTTCCTGGGGAAGACGACCGGTTCGGTCCAGGAATTTCCGGACCGGACCATTAAACCGAACCAAACCCGGTTCGGTAATATTTAACCAAACCCGGTTCGGTTCATGGTTAGACCGAACCCGGTCTGATAAATCAACCGGTTCAGGCAGACCGAACCCGGTTCGGTCCAGTTATAAATCGAACCGGTTCAACAATAAACCCTGTTCATAAGCCGGTTTAGATTTTGAACTGCCGGTGGACCTTAACCGACAGTTAAAATCTGTTTATAACTGACGGTCAAGCTTGACCGTCTGTGTATTTATGCGCAGTGTGGTACATACAGAGCCAGTTTGGTATATAGGCTCATGTTACTGATTTTGGGCTATTTATTAAAGAATCTCAAGCCCTAATTGGCATGTTAATGGTACGTGTTTGTGATGTTATAGTATTAAGAGCCTTCGTCCCTTATGTTGTGATGACAGATAGCTAAGAAAAACTTGACTCATAAACCTAGATGGTTTAGAGACATAATCATTTTATAAAATGATGGCTTGAGGGCTGAGCTTGAGGGTTGGGAAGAACCTAATCAAGATAAAGACTAAAATGCCCTTGGGATTGGGAGTCAATGTATGAGTGTGAGCGACTTCCGATCAAGCGACCGAATGACTACTAAGTCAAAGGTCAGGCTATCTGTTGAGCTATTAAGCCAACAGTGTGAATGGTATGTTATGATTCCATACTAGTAATACTGTGATACCTATTAAGGATCACAAGGAATAGATTGGGGTGATGTTGCATCTTCCGACTGGTGGAAGCTCTGCCGTTTGTATCTCTCTATGGATTTTAGAGAGCATTCACATCTTCCGACTGGTGGAAGCTCTGTGTCATGGTACCTAATAAGGACCAACGTCTATTGGCCAGGCTTAAGCTGTTATATCTCTCTATGGATTTTAGAGGGAACAATGATATGATATTTTGGCCATGTTTGCATCTTTCTATGGATTTTAGAAAGAGTATTACGTACTTTATTGGCCATGCTTAAGCTGTTACCTCTTCTCTATGGATTTTAGAGAGAGCGTGCTTATTCTCTATGGATTTTAGAGAGAGCCATACATCCTGAGCCTTAATTGCCAGGTGGTTTACTGTGCACAACATTGGAGACGTTAGCATCCTAGAAGGCTGCGTTTCTCGACCCACATCGAGTCTAGGAGCTGATGTGGAGCCAGACCCTTCCGACGGTCATACCTTCTAAGGTAAGGAATGGGCGAGGCAGTCACCCTTGATAAATTCCGGGCGTGCCGTGATTACCAGTATTAACCGGAGTGATAGTCACGGTGTTTTCGTGCTGTCTGTCATGTAGGTATGACATTCAGTGAGTCTGTCTATGGGACAAAGACGTAATGATTGAACTTGAACGTGGGAAGCAATAAAAGACTTGCTTGAAAGATTAATAAAAGATTCAAGTGGAATCCTGTAATAGGTTGCATAATATGTTAATGCAAATCCTAATTTGATGCGATGATGACTGTGTTATGGTATCCCACTGAGTATTTTTATACTCAGCATCCTTATGTGATGTAGGTGCTGCTGTGGAAGAGTGACTTCACGTGGCACTTGGGAGCCGGGTGGTGTGGACGTTCCGATTTCGTACTATATCTCCTACTACTGGTTTGTCCTAGATTTGTATTAAGGCGCGAGCGCCAACTATTTCTTGTTTATTTTGAGATGGACGACAGACTTGCACTTAGAGGACTTGCTTTAGTTTAATCGACTTTGCATCTTGTATTAATATATGTATATATGGTTTTGTATCCATATTTGTGAACCCCAGTTATCACGGCCTAGATGCTTAGTCGAAAATTTTTCAACCAATGATTTATCGCTTAGAGGAACAATCCTCGAGTTTTCCGCTATCACACTGATTTAAAAATGGTTTCTAAAACCCGGGCCGTGACAGTTGGTATCAGAGCATAACCTTTATCTGCAAGTCTGGAAGTTCTCTTATGATATATCTAGTTATAGTTGGGTAATGAGTGAAGGTTAGTGATGGGTTGTTTTACCTTGTAGGCTGAATGGCACCTTCAGGGAGGAATAGTCGGGTGGTCAAAAATTTGGTGGTAGCTGGAAATAGAGAGAGAAATTTCCAGCCAGAAGGATCTCCACCTCAGCAGATCTCTTGTGTGGAGTCTGTGGGAAGCACTGTCGGACAGCAAAAGGCCACGCAGGGGGCATCATCATCCAATGCTGAGGGTCAAAGTGACAATGTTATTGAGTATGAGTACACTGAGTCTGATCTCGAGGAACATCCCCTGGAGGAGGAACCGATAGCGGATGCTCAGCATGATGCTGATACTGAGTCTGACCCTGAGGAGGATCCCCTGGAAGAAGAATCTGCAACAGAGGCTCGACCAGCAAGGATAATCTTTCCGTCTGGGGATAGTACCCCACCAATGATTATAGAGCTGGTTCCCCAGATTGTAAGAGATCACCCAGTTTATCGGAGAGCGGAACATGACGTAGCCTTGTAGGACATCCTTTATAGGAGGTTCAGATCCTAGGGTTACCGTTGGCCTCACATGACCATTTGGCAGATGTGGTGGCACTCATCATGGTTTCTACCAGCACCAACTTGTGTGGCTCTTGCTATACTGGATGAATATCGTTGGAGGAAAGAGACGTGGAGGAAGAAAGTGTTTAGGGGTAATAAATGTAGTAAGGAAGCGTCGTTGTAATACGAATCGTGACCTTTTGTAAAAACTTGTTCCAAAATAAATATATGTGAATATTTTGATGTGTTGCAATTACTCCTTGAGTTTGTCAAATGGAATTGATAAATGGATGAAATTGGAGTATGGGCAAATATTATTCTTTCTGTCGAATTGGTTGGAATTGAACTGTGACTAGCAGATTAACTGCTTAGCCATGAAGGTGTATAACTTCTGATGAAGGAAGGTGTAGCCTATCTGGCAAGTGGTCTGTCAGAGTGCTACTCTTGTGGGAAGATTCACCCAGGGCAGATGTGTGAGGCAAAGGATCGCATCTGCTTTTTCTGCCATAAAAAGGGGCACATTGCCAGGTTTTGCCCCGAAAAGCAAAAGAATGCACAGCAAGGTGAAAGCAGTAGGCATGCACAGGCTCGTGTTTACTCAATTACTTCTGAGGATGCTCAAAAGAATGCAGTTGTGGGAGGTACGGTTTCTATTTACGACTTAGGTGTAAAAGTGTTAATTGACCCCGGTGCAACTCATTCTTTTGTATCGGGTGTGTGTGCTTTAAGTTTAAACCACCCTTGTAGCATGCTAGATTCACCTTTACTTGTCATGACCCCTGTTGGTGACATTATTAGAGTAAGTGAGTGTCTTCTAGGAGTACCTATCCGTTTTGGAGATAAGTATTTTCCAGCTGATCTTGTCTTGTTAGACATAATTGACTTTGATGTAATCCTAGGGATGGATTGGCTTTTTGTATATACTGCATTAGTGGATTGCAGGAAGAAAAGAGTAACCCTTACCATCCCTGGGAAGGAATCTTTTATTTTTCAAGGAGCAGAAGATAATGCATGCATAATCTCAGACTTGAAGGCACATAAGCTTCTTATGAAGGGATGTGTTGCCTATTTAGCAAGTGTGATCACCTTGGAATCAGCGCAACCGAAGTTGGAAGATATACCGGTAGTGTCTCAGTTTTCTGATGTGTTTCCTGAAGAACTACCTGGTCTACCTCCTAGAAGAGAAGTTGACTTCACAATAGAGTTATGTCCTGGCGCAACACCAATGTCCAAGGCACCGTACAGGATGGCTTCAGTGGAGTTGAATGAATTGAAGAAGCAATTGCAGGAGTTGCTTGACAAAGGATTTATTCGTCCAAGTGTCTCGCCTTGGGGAGCACCAGTTTTGTTTGTCAGAAAGAAGGATGGTTCACTCCGATTGTGCATCGATTATAGGATGTTGAACAAGGTAACTGTTAAAAATAAATACCCCTTACCTCGAATAGATGATCTATTTGACTAGTTGCATTCAGCCAAAGTTTTCTCTCGAATTGACCTTCGCTCAGGCTATCATCAGTTGAGGATTCGAGATGAAGACATCCCTAAGACTGCCTTTAGGACCAGGTATGGTCATTATGAATTCTTAGTAATGCCCTTTGGAATAACCAATGCACCTGCGACCTTTATGGATTTGATGAACCGGATTTATCATCCTTGGTTGGACCAGTTTGTCATTGTCTTCATAGATGACATCCTTATCTACTCGTCATCCTTCGAGGACCATGCAAAGCATTTGGAGCGAGTATTGGATGTGTTGAGAGGGCATCAGTTGTATGCCAAGTTTAGCAAGTGTAACTTTTGGCTAGAAAGCGTTAACTTCCTAGGGCATATTATTTCAAAGGATGGCATATCTGTTGATCCATCTAAGGTAGAGGCTATAGTCAATTGGGAAAGACCAAAAACAGTCACCGAGATTAGAAGTTTTCTGGGTTTAGCAGGGTATTATAGACGATTCATTGAAGGATTCTCTATTATTGCCCTACCTTTGACCAAATTGACATGGAAGGATGTGAAGTTTATATGGGATGAAAAGTGTGAAAACAGTTTCTTGGAGTTGAAGAACAGATTAACTAGTGCACCAATTCTTACTCTTCCTTCAGGAGAAGGGGGTTTGGTGGTGTATAGTGATGCATCTGGGAAAGGCTTAGGTTGTGTACTCATGCAGCAGAACAAAGTTGTGACTTATGGCTCAAGACAACTAAAGCCACATGAGAGGAACTATCCAACACATGACCTTGAGCTAGCTACAGTGGTGTTTGCATTGAAGTTATGGAGGCACTATCTTTATGGTGTGCAGTTCGAAGTCTTCACAGATCATCAAAGCTTGAGGTATATTTTCTCTCAGAGAGATCTGAATTTGAGGCAAAGGCGTTGGCTTGACTATATTAAGGATTATGACTTCTCTATAGCTTACCACCCTAGCAAAGCTAATGTGGTGGCAGATGCACTTAGTAGAAAGTCAGAAACCCTTGCTGCCTTTATGATGATCAAAGAATGGGAATTGCTAGAATCTATGGCAAGCCTACACATAGAACCACCATCCAAAGGAGGGAAGTCTTTTGTGGCCAACTTTGTGGTACAATCTGGAATTGTCGAGAAGATTATTGTAGCGCAAGCAACGGATCCAGAAGTTCAGAATTTACTCAAAAGGACAGGTTCGGTTAGAGGAGCTGATGGGGGTATTCGATTCAACAGTCGATTAGTAGTCCCAGCTGTCTCAGAACTGCGCAGAGAATTATCAAATGAAGCTCATCATTCCAAGTATACCATCCATCCAGGTGGAACAAAGATGTTCAAAGATTTGAAGCGTAACTTCTCATGGGATGGAATGAAGAAGGATATTGGCCAGTTTGTAGCCAGATGTCTCACTTGTCAGCAGGTTAAAGCAGAACACCAGCGACCTGGAGGACTTTTGCAGCCACTAGAGATTCTGCAATGGAAGTGGGAGCATATCACCATGGATTTTGTAGTAGGCTTACCTCCTACCCAGAAGAAGCATAATGCTATTTGGGTGATAGTAGATCGGCTGACCAAGTCTGCACACTTCTTACCAATTCGGTGGAAGCAGACTCCGGAAAGTTTGACTCAACTCTATATCCGAGAAATTGTAAGATTGCATAGTGCCCCTCTCTCTATAGTGTCTGATAGGGATCCTAGATTCACGTCACGCTATTGGAGGAGTATACAAGATGCTTTGGGCACTACACTCAATTCCAGCACAGCGTATCACCCTCAGTCTGATGGACAATCAGAAAGGACGATTCAGACTTTGGAGGACATGCTTAGAGCATGCGTGTTGAATTGGAAAGGTAATTGGGAGGACCATTTACCCTTAATTGAATCTGCCTACAACGACAGCTACCAATCTAGTATTGAGATGGCTCCATATGAAGCTCTCTATGGACGTCCCTGTAGATCTCCGACTCGTTGGAATGAAGTCGGTGAGAAAGTTATGATCAAGTCAGAGATGCTTCAGCTGTGCGCTGATAAGGTGAAATTCATTCGGGAAAAACTTCGGTTGGCTCAGGAGCGACAGAAACACTATGCAAACAGAAGGCGTAGAGATCTTGAGTTTGAGACTGGTGACCATGTGTTCTTGAAGGTCTCACCCACACGTGGAGTTTTGCGTTTTGGAAAGAAAGGAAAATTGAGTCCTCGGTTTGTAGGTCCTTTTGAAATCTTTGAACGGATTGGTAACTCAGCTTATCGACTTGCTTTGCCTCCTAATCTAGATCAGGTACATAATGTGTTTCATGTCTCGCAGTTGAGGAAGTACTGTCGGGACGATGCACGTGTGGTTGACTATTCCATGCTAGAACTAAAACCTGACTTGACCTATGAGGTAAAGCCAATCAAGATTAAGGACCGAAGAAATCAGGTACTCCGGAATAGAGCGATTCCGTTAGTATTGGTTCAATGGCACAATGATAAGTTTGAGGAAAATACTTGGGAGACTGAAGAGGAGATGCAGCGTGCTTACCCAGAGTTGTTTGAAGAAGAATATACCTGAATTTTGAGGACCAAATTCTTTTAAAAGAGGGAAGAATGTAACACCTGGCCGCAGGAAGGGCCAGGTGTGAGATGAAGTCCAGCAGCTGGCTCGGGGGAGGAGAGAGCCAGCAGCTTATATGGGAAAAGGAAGCTGGGGGAGACAAGGGGTGGAGCGGAGGCGACCTCGGCCGGCGACTGCGACGCCGGCGACAACGCGATTTCCGGCAACCCCTCGTCGACCTCCGGCTATCTCGTGCGATGCCGGCTACGACGGTAACTTTCTGGCGAGCTCGGCGACCACCAGTAAGCTTCGACGACAAACCAGCACTTACCGGCGAGCTCCGGCGGGCGGTGATTCGGCGCGAGGTAGGATCCCATACCCCCTTTCATCAAGATCAAGTTTTTATTTTGATTTCTTCAGCAATGGAGGTGAAGGGGATGACGGGGAAGGAAATGGGGTTCGGCGGCGAGCTGTGGCGGCAAGGGCCGTCGTCGCTCAAGCCGCCGAACAAAGGAAAAGGCAGCAGCTTTTGCTGCTGCCGTCCTCTGTTTCCCCTCCCCAAAACCAGCCGGATCATGGTCTCACATCCGGTGGAGAGGAGGGGAAGAGGAGGCGGCGCCGGCTGAGCGGTGGCGGCCCGACGACGGCGACTGTGTCGGCCACCACCCTCAAGTGAACAGACGACCGAACGGGTCGTCTTCCTGGGGAAGACGACCGGTTCGGTCCAGGAATTTTCGGACCGGACCATTAAACCGAACCAAACCCGGTTCGGTAATATTTAACCAAACCCGGTTCGGTTCATGGTTAGACCGAACCCGGTCTGATAAATCAACCGGTTCAGGCAGACCGAACCCGGTTCGGTCCAGTTATAAATCGAACCGGTTCAACAATAAACCCGGTTCATAAGCCGGTTTAGATTTTGAATTGCCGGTGGACCTTAACCGACAGTTAAAATCTGTTTATAACTGACGGTCAAGCTTGACCGTCTGTGTATTTATGCGCAGTGTGGTACATACAGAGCCAGTTTGGTATATAGGCTCATGTTACTGATTTTGGGCTATTTATTAAATAATCTCCAGCCCTAATTGGCATGTTAATGGTACGTGTTTGTGATGTTATAGTATTAAGAGCCTTAGTCCCTTATGTTGTGATGACAGATAGCTAAGAAAAACTCGACTAATAAACCAAGATGGTTTAGAGACATAATCATTTTATAAAATGATGACTTGAGGGCTGAGCTTGAGGGTTGGGAAGAACCTAATCAAGATAAAGACTAAAATGCCCTTGGGATTGGGAGTCAGTGTGTGAGTGTGAGTGACTTCCGATCAAGCGACCGAATGACTACTAAGTCAAAGGTCAGGCTATCTGTTGAGCTATTAAGCCAACAGTGTGAATGGTATGTTATGATTCCATACTAGTAATACTGTGATACCTATTAAGGATCACAAGGAATAGATTGGGGTGATGTTGCATCTTCCGACTGGTGGAAGCTCTGCCGTTTGTATCTCTATATGGATTTTAGAGAGCATTCACATCTTCCGACTGGTGGAAGCTCTGTGTCATGGTACCTAATAAGGACCAACGTCTATTGGCCAGGCTTAAGCTGTTATATCTCTCTATGGATTTTAGAGGGAACAATGATAGGATATTTTGGCCATGTTTGCATCTTTCTATGGATTTTAGAAAGAGTATTACGTACTTTATTGGCCATGCTTAAGCTGTTACCTCTTCTCTATGGATTTTAGAGAGAGCGTGCTTATTCTCTATGGATTTTAGAGAGAGCCATACATCCTGAGCCTTAATTGCCAGGTGGTTTACTGTGCACAACATTGGAGACGTTAGCATCCTAGAAGGCTGCGTTTCCCGACCCACATCGAGTCTAGGAGCTGATGTGGAGCCAGACCCTTCCGGCGGTCATACCTTCTAAGGTAAGGAATGGGCGAGGCAGTCACCCTTGAGAAATTCAGGGCGTGCCGTGATTACCGGTATTAATCGGAATGATAGTCACGGTGTTTTCGTGCTGTCTGTCATGTAGGCATGACATTCAGTGAGTCTGTCTATGGGACAAAGACGTAATGATTGAACTTGAACGTGGGAAGCAATAAAAGACTTGCTTGAAAGATTAATAAAAGATTCAAGTGGAATCCTGTAATAGGTTGCATAATATATTAATGCAAATCCTAATTTGATGTGATGATGACTGTGTTATGGTATCCCACTGAGTATTTTTATACTCAGCATCCTTATGTGATGTAGGTGCTGCTGTGGAAGAGTGACTTCACGTGGTACTTGGGAGCCGGGTGGTGTGGACGTTCCGATTTCGTACTATATCTCCTACTACAGGTTTGTCCTAGATTTGTATTAAGGCGCGAGCGCCGACTATTTCTAGTTTATTTTGAGATGGACGACAGACTTGCACTTAGAGGACTTGCTTTAGTTTAATCGACTTTGCATCTTGTATTAATATATGTATATATGGTTTTGTATCCATATTTGTGAACCCCAGTTATCACGGCCTAGATGCTTAGTCGAAATTTTTTCAACCAATGATTTATCGCTTAGAGGAACAATCCTTGAGTTTTTCGCTACCACTCTGATTTAAAAATGGTTTCTAAAACCCGGGCCGTGACAAAATGTATTCACTTTCCTGTGGGCAATAGAGTCAAAATTGGGGTAGCTCTTTGCTTAGTGAATGACGTCTGGCAAGTAGTTCGTGTAAGGGGCTCTTTGGGAACCATTTGATGATTGTAGAGGTAATTTTTTTTATTTTTCTTTTTCCGAATGAAATGAAAATAGTTGTCTTGGGAGAGGAGGGTGGCTGGCCGAGTGAGGGACGGGGGGCGGAGAGGATAGGAGGGCGGCAGGGGAGCGGGGGGCTGAGAGGAGAGGTGGGTGGCGGGGGAGCATGTAGAGGGGGGCAGAGAGGCAAGGAGGGTGGGGTGAGGGAGAGGAGGGAGGCCATATATCTTTTCCTACAATACCAAAAGATATATATATATATATATATAAGTTTTTATTAATTGTATCATATTCTATTTTATGGAAAAATGTCGTATCCCCATGTCCGTATCGTGTGGTTGTCTTCATATCTGTGCTCCCTAGCTTGGACATATTAAAAGTTGCAAATAGCAACAAAAACTTTGGAGGATGGCGGGGGGCCATACATCAGATTGGGAAGAAAATGCTGGGCCGACTATGTGAAATCCCGATTCGAGATTTGAAGTCCGCGGATCTTCCAAGTTTCACCGAACAAGCCCATTGGGTGCATGTTGGTCCAACTGGAGGAGTTTCTTTTTTGTTTAGGATAGGCCCATATCCATGTCTGCTAAATTGAACCGCCGTTGAGGCCATTTTAAACCGGCTTTTCATAATTTCGAAGTTCTAATCTAACACTTACAAAAGAGGAGAAGACATAGTTTTCTATGCACTTTCATCTACCTGATAGGAACAATGGAGTTCCCTCTTTAGTTGAGAAGATGTCCTCTAAACCCAGGTTCTTAGATCGCCATATTCCTCATAAGGAAAATTTAGCCGGTGAAGTCAGGATTCCTAAAGGTCAAGGCTTATACTACCTTTCTCAGAAGAGGCGGACCTCACCCAAATGTTTGAAGGCCTGAGCCTTCATGTCTCGAAGTTTTATGAGAAATCCTACATTCAAGTAAATGAATGGGGAATTGAAGCCATTGTTCTTAAACGAGAAAAATAAAAGTTAAACCAATGTGTCCCTGAGCATAAGCTTGATGCAAAACTAATGTGATATGTAGAGTTTGGCTATGTGATTATTGAGTTTTTTTCCTTTTGATTGTTCCGCGATTCTGAAGTTAATTTAGTGTCAAAGGTTGTTCTGCTGCTTGCCACAAGCACCAACCAAGAGCCTTAAAGCCAAGACTCCTATGGTCAGCTGAGAGCCATGCAAGAGTTTGAAGAAAAAGAAACTAGGATACATGGAAGAGTTCCTGTAAATGCTAAATTTAATTCATCTTATAACATCAATCTGGTTAAACAAAAATCATTCCGCAACATAACATAGACTCGTATAACCCCACAGTTTAGCTCCCCATCCAATTGTCACAGATCCCCATGTTTCATGATCCACTATGCTACAAATTTTAATTTGCCAAATGAGACCAAGGGTAGCCCCGAATAAGCCCATCGACTCTGCAGCTTATCTCAAAGTCTCCGTCCATCCCCGGCTTTTATCCCTAAAAAAAATAAACACTTCACTAATCTACATTAAGCCATTACAAGTGCCCTCCTACGCACCGGCCCACGCGCATTGCCTTGCGCTCAACCGCCATGGAGGAGCCGGCAGGTTTGGATCGCCCGCCCGCCCACCCGCCCCCCTGCATTAACATTCTTGCCGCTCCTTGGCGCACTGATCGCGTGAGCCGTGATTCATATTAACTTCTTCGTTAACTAGAAACACCTACTTTCTTTTGGCAATCCAGTCATTAATCCTACTTATAGTACCACTAAACACTGAACAGACCACTGATCCAGTTCGTCCCACACACATGGGCCTAGACTGAACCCACTGGCAGGCCCAAAAAAACCCATTCTTATTCCTCTTCCAAACTCCCCCAAATGAGAGTGGAAGTCACCCAAAAAACACCAAAACAAAAACCGCCAATCAACCAAACCCCCTCTCCCCCCCCCACGACTTCCCCACCTTCGCGCCTTCCCCCTCCAAATTCGCCGCCGGCATTTCCTCCGCCCCACTTCCCGACGTCTGCGCTGAGCTTCATTTCCCAGATCGGGATGGGGCATCCCTCGGTGCCGCCTCCCCTCCCACCCCCGACCCCTCTCCCGGCCTCCGCCGCGGCCAGCGGCGTCAGCGGCGGCGGCGGTAAGGCGTTGCAGGTGCGGTGCGCCGGCTGCCACTCTGTCCTGACGGTCCGCCAGGGTATGACGGAGTTCAGCTGTCCTACTTGTCAGCTTGCCCAGATGCTTCCCCCGGAGCTGCTACAGCAGCCCAATCGCCGGATGGCCCCCGCCCAGGGCATCGATCCTACCAAGATGCAGCTCCCTTGCGCTCGCTGTAAGGCTATACTTAATGTCCCCCACGGACTCTCCCGATTCAACTGCCCTCAGTGCGGCGTCGACCTCGCTGTCGACCTCTCCAAGCTCCGAGACCAGCCGCCGCCTATGTTCCCGTCCCTGCCTCCGCTCCCGCTGCCTCCCCCGCCGTCTATTCTTCCTGAAGATGTCAACGAGGTCTTTTCTGTGTTCCCTTTTTCGATTTTATGATTTTTTTGCTAAGGATGCCATGAGATGATTTATGACAGCAATTAGGGAATTTTCTTCCAAATTGTATTTATGTACATTCTACTATTGAAATCCGGCTAAGCACATGTGTGACTAGATAGCGTTATATCCCCTTTTCATTCAAATGAAGCTATCTATCTGTGCATGGATGCTTTCTTCAACAAGTTGCATGCACTTATATGCTTATTGAAACCATCACGGGAGTGCATTGTTTTATTCGGAGTTTTGTTGGTTTATATTGTTGGCTTTTGGAACTTGAGAGTCCTAGAGTAGAATAGAACAATTGGACTGACTTTTACTTGGTGATGTATATGTTCTCAGAATATTGATTGCTAATTGTGCTTGAGTATATTGAGTGGAATCTATTGAAATGAATGTGCAATGTGACAACTTAGAATAGTTATCTGTACTTTAAATGATATAGTTTTCATTTTCTGCACAAAAGGTTTTAATTTTTTTTTTTTGGAGTGAATATCAATATTAAGTTTGAAAGAAATCAACTCTGCTCAAAATTTATCTTTCACCAGTCTCTGGTTTTCAACCGAAGAAGTTATATGTATTGTTCTGCTTGTTGCTGTCGGCAGAAAAACTTCAGAATTTTAAGTTTGATTCCACTAATATCATAGTATTTACTTTGTCCTCATGTTTTATCTTGTAGGTTGCTCTTGATGTGGAGCGAGAAGAGGAAGGGGGTGGAGCTGTGGGTGAAACATTCCAGGACTATGTAAAATATTCAAGATTCTTTGTCTCCATTTTTTACATAGTTTTGCTATTGTGGTTGATTATTTATGTATTTATGATTCTGAAAACGCTTCTTTCCTTGTTGGGTCTTGTTCATCAGCGCCCTCCCAAAGTTTCGATTGGTCCTCCTCATCCAGACCCTGTTGTTGAGACTTCTTCCTTATCAGCAGTGCAGCCACCAGAGCCAATGTATCATCTTAAACTCAAGCGTCAATTAGAAAAGTCAAAATCACTGTCATGTTTGCAGATTGAGACAATAATTTATGCGTGCCAGGTTGGTGACGTTTTTCAAACATTTTGTTTATTCTTCTTTTGGACTTTTGTGTAGATTTCCATGCATTAGTCTCAACTGTTGATCTTCTTATTGAACAGAGACACCAGCAACACCTCCCAGATGGTACAAGGGCAGGTTTCTTTATTGGGGATGGAGCTGGTGTCGGAAAGGGCAGAACTATTGCAGGACTAATGTGGGAGAATTGGCAGCACGGGAGACAAAAGGCCTTGTATGTTTTCTCTTCAGTGCTTTTGCATTTATTTTCTCTATGTCGTTGGTTGTTGTTGCTTTGGGGACATTTCATGTTTATTCTGTTTACACATAGTCAACATTTTTATGTCTTTTGGAATCTCGGCTTCATCGCATACAGGTGGATATCTGTTGGTTCAGATTTAAAGTACGATGCAAGACGAGATTTAGATGATGTAGGTGCATCGCGTGTTGAAGGTAAATTCTAGGAGAATGGAGTGAGTTTTTTAACTGTTTTCATTGGTACAACTTGCGATTTTAATCCTTGACTGACATCATGAGGGTGTTGAAGAAGCGATTTCATCTTTGTGATCCATGGATGACATTTATCTGGCATCACTAAGTGACATTTGGTCCATAAAACAATTAGTTAGCGTTTATCTCCATTTCAGCTGGTATCTGATGGCAAAGTTAATATCTCATGGAAAAAAGAAGATGTCAAGATGAAAGGACTTGTTTATGGTTTATCATGGTTATGAATTTGGTAAGACTTATGTTGTTTCGTTAATCATCATCTCATTGCCATTTTCTATCCCTTTCAGTTCATGCTTTGAACAAACTGCCTTACTCCAAACTCGATTCTAAGTCAGTTGGTGTGAAGGATGGAGTTGTTTTCTTGACATACAGTAGCCTTATAGCATCTTCAGAGAAAGGTCGTTCTCGCTTGCAACAATTAATCCAGTGGTGTGGTTCGGATTATGATGGTCTTGTTGTTTTTGATGAGGTAAAAAGCATCTGTTGACTTTTCATATTGCTATATGTATTTGACATGCAATATTTTTTTTGCTTTCATAGTGACCCTGCATCTCAATTGCTATATAATCTATTAATTTTCTTAGTGCCATAAAGCCAAAAACCTGATACCTGAAGCTGGAAGCCAATCAACTCGAACGGGGGAAGCTGTTCTCGAGATACAGGTTATAGTATCTATCCCTATAACATGCTTGACTAGTATGTTCTCCTTCAGTAGTTATTTAATCATGCTTGTGCATGTGTTTTTTCCTTTTCCAACGAACAAGTTGATTCATGTAATTTGACTAGGTTATTGTCCTATTTTACTAGTGTTTATGAATTTATTTAAGGTGCACATATGCCTTAGCAGTTGATAATAAGCATTATAGGTAGTTTTAATTATAAGACGACGTGATAAATAATTTTCCACATGTTTTTTGCTTGAAGTCTATAACTAGAGCAAAACACCGGTTGGATAAAAGTTTATGAGGAAGCTCAAATGCAGCATTTTTCTATTTTACAATTTGCCCAGCCAATAGATGAATCATCTGATTCACATGAGCATGCTAAAACTGAAGCAATCAAACCTTAGCTAAAACTAGATCTTCATTAAAAGCAATGAGTCGAGAAACATAACAAAAATATATTCAATTATTTGAGAATTTTGAAATGAGGTTTGACTCTATCCATGTGCCCGCTTTGAAATTGCATCGTGTGAGGTAGACACTAGACAATATACTTATTGTTTAGCTAAGTTCTATAATAGGGTTTTGTGAATTCCCTCTTAAATTTACCGATTTGGCATCAACAACTGTTTTTTATTTTGATGATGGCAAAAATCTATGATTGAGTCAAGATATGCTAAGAAACGTGTTAAAAAAGAATTACATGTCTTTATGTATCTTGCTGCTTTCGACTTTTATTGTTACTAGTGAAATTGTGTGTATAACAGGCCCGATTACCTCAAGCTCGCATTGTCTATTGCTCAGCTACTGGTGCTTCAGAGCCACGTAATCTGGGTTACATGGTTCGTCTAGGACTTTGGGGCACGGGGACATGTTTCTCTAAATTTACTGATTTCCTTGGTGAGTCATCTTTGTGTTGTACTCAAATCTATATTTTCCAGCATTAATATTTCTAATAAAATTATTTTGTGATGAATCAAATGAGGAAAGTAATTATTAGCAAAAATAGGAAATGATGAGATCGAGGTTGTTGTTAAGCAAAAGAAGAGAAATTGAACAATTACTTGAAGAGGTCTTATACTGGATATATGCTCTGTCCTTAGAATTGCTCGCATAGATGATATTGGGTCCATACTTTCTTTGGACTATGTAGCTTGCTTGCTTTGCATTTGTGAATTTGTTCTGCACTATCTTGTGTAATTGAATTTTGTTTCAGGGGCTCTTGAGAAAGGGGGTGTTGGAGCATTAGAGCTTGTTGCAATGGACATGAAGGCAAGGTTCGAATCTTATCATTAATTTCATATATGGTTTTGCTATTTTTGCTTTTCAGAAAATGGAAACATTGGATCCTTCTGTCATTTTGTGCATTAGGGGAATGTATGTATGCCGCACTCTTAGCTACAAGGGAGCTGAATTTGAAGTTGTAGAAGCCCCTTTAGAAGAGAATATGATGGTACTATACCTTTGTTTTTTCTACATCCTCTTGAACTGTAGTATCTGCTGATATTAAGTCATGGTGACATCTTTTATCAAATACAGGACATATATAAAAAAGCTGCAGAGTTCTGGGCAGAGTTACGAGTGGAACTAATGTCTGCTAGTTCAATTCTGCCTGATGAGAAACCAAATTTAAACTACTTGTGGAGATTGTACTGGGCAAGCCATCAGGTATAGAGTCTGGTTGTTTCTCCGTAGAATTTACGTTCATGCTGGTTGCGAGTTATGTATGTGTATGTGGGCACATGGATGTGCTACTGCCTGACAGAGGGCTCTTTCTTTGTTCTGCAGCGTTTCTTCAGACACATTTGCATGTCAGCAAAGGTACCTGCTGCTGTGAGATTAGCAAAACAAGCATTGTTGGAAAATAAATGTGTTGTTATAGGCCTTCAAAGTACTGGAGAAGCTCGAACTGAGGAAGCTGTTAGCAAATACGTAAGATTCCTCTTTTAAGCTTTTGGTCCATGCTTTAATTCTCTTACTTGTGTTTCAAGGTATTGTAGTTCTGAACATGTCTAGCATAGGTTATGATTTGAGTTGGTTGTCTATTATGGCTTAAATATGCAAATGTTGAACTCATGAAGTGTGCAGATAAATGTAGAAGTCTTGCAGTAATTAAACTGACGACCCAGACAACTTGTGATATGCAGCTCACCTCTTTAATTCTGCGTTGAATGATTAGTTTACTATTAAAGAAAATTCTCGGTTTTCTACATATTTGTGTTAAAAGAAAACAATTACCCACTTATATGTTATTTGATGAGGAGGTAGCTTCGATATCCTAGATGGGGGGTGAAATAATTCTGGATCACAGATGAGGCTAATAATAATGTTCCTTTTTATGTGCAATTAGATATGCTTGAGTTAAAATTACCTCTGAGACTATTCTATAATTTGGTTTCACTTAATTTTGTAGTTTCATTGCCAAAATTTTTCCTCTAAATTAAATGCTTACTGTATTTAATTTGGTTTTGAAACAGGGTCTTGAACTGGATGATTTTGTTTCAGGTCCTAGGGAGCTTCTACTAAAACTTGTAGAAGAAAACTATCCTTTGCCTCCGGAACCTGATTCTCTAACTGGTATATAGTTGACATTATTTGGCTTTGTTACATTAAGAAATTCTGCGTTTTTTATGGTGAATTTTCTTTTGCTCATCATAAAAGAGGAAACTGGCAAGGGGATGGAGCGGAAGAGGCATTCAGCTTCTTCTGGTATTTCTTACAAAGGAAGAGTGCGGAAAGTAGCAAAATGGAAGGCTTCCAGTGATGAAGAAAGTGATGAATACCCATGTTAGTTTTGTATCTTATTTGGTTACTTAATGATTGTGGATTTAAACACATGAACATACTACTGAAGATAAACTTTTGTCGTGTTGATTTTCACATGAGACCTTATCATTAACTTTAAGAAATAAATTTAAAATGCTGATTGTTTTCAATTATTGCAGCTGACTCTGATCACGACTCTATGGAATCTGATGATGAATTTCAAATATGTGAAATCTGCAGTAGCGAGGGGGTACTCTATGTAGTTTATGCATATCTTTAAGTCTCTTTTGTCCTAAGTCACATCGTTATGAGTGTTGTCAGTGTGGTCTTTGACACAGGAAAGAAAAAAAATGGCTCGCTGTTCCTGTTGTGGTCAACTATTCCATCATGCATGTCTAGAACCACCTTTCGAAGATGCGACTGCTGAGGATTGGTCATGTCAATCATGTAAGGAGAAGACAGATGAATATTTACAAGCAAAGCAGGCTTATATGGCTGAACTAACCAAAAGGTGGTAGAATGGAGCTATATATATGTCATTCTACTTTATTCCACATTCCTTGTGTCTAGTTAATTGTTTTGAAGAGAGAGTTTACATGATGTTGTTCTAATTATAGGTATGAAGCAGCTAGTGAGCGCAAATTGAAAATTATGGACATAATCCGTTTTTTGGATCTCCCAAACAATCCTCTGGACGACATCATAGATCAGGTAATAATGGCATATGAAATTAAGTCATTAAAATTTGGTTGCTAAATTGAAAAAAAATGGGCAGTTTCAATAGGAATAGGTGGCAAATTCTGTTGTTTATAATTTTGGAAAAGTTTGCACTCACCCCGAGACCTTTGCCTACATTGTATTCACACCTCCTTATGTTTAAGAAACTGCATTTGTTCCCTTTGAAACTGACAGCGGTGTTTTAAATAAACATAACAATATGACGAAAATGCCCTTGGGATGAGGCACGGCAGACTCCTCATTTAGCCTCTTTGCCTCCATACTCACATCCAGTTGCCAATGTTCATCCTGCTCGCTGATCCAGCTCCTCTAGGTTGTACGCGCACACCAGATTCATCTTCCCCACCGTTAGATACTTCTCCCTCAGCTGCACTTCTCACACCACATCTAGATCTGGAGGCTTCAAAACAGGGGACCATCCAGAAATGGTCTCTGCAAAACCACAGCATTCTGAATTGGTATCATTACTTTGGGTTTGATTTCCGTTAATTGGAAATATTGGAGGCTAGAATTGTTCAAATTTTTTACTTGCTGAGAGAAAAATGCAGTGCTAAGATTGAAGCCAGAACGATCGAGAATCATCTTAAGCATGTAATTGATTGGGCTCAGTATAGAAAACTTGAAGAATGAAGCCGTGTTAATTGATTACAGTTCTGAAAACGGGATGCTGAGAAATAGAGTTTCCAACTTTTTTGGTTGATTTATGGTGGCTGAAGCAATGGAAGGAGTGGCTACTGTTGCAGGAGCTTGTGGCCGTGAAGGAGAAGAGAAGGATAAGGCAAGGTGCCGGAGAAGACGAGGTTCAAGCTGTTGCTGGACTTGGGAGCTATGGCAATGATCAAGAATGTATTTGTAGAAGGTGTTCTCCGCGCGGTTCTTAATGCTAGGAGAGCTGGTCGGATTGTGGAGGGCTGGACTAAATTGATTCTGAGAATGGAAAGGAGGTTGGTATAAAGAGAAAATCATTAAGGAAAAATCAAAGGCTGTATCGAGAATGAAGTGGATGTCAATTAAATTCGCTGCATTTGGCAATGAAGAGATTGAAGAAATGAAAAAATAAACAGAAAGGAAAGGATATGAAGTTTGAGACGCTGTTATGATGGGCACTCTATTCCTGTCACTATAGAAAGAAAAAGAGCTGATTCTGATCAGAGGGATAGCTTTGTCACAATAAAATACACTTAACAGCTTAGTCAGCCTCAGGGGGTGTAAGTGATTTAGGCAAAGGTAGGGGGTATAAGTGCAATTTACCTTTAAATTATAATGTTTATGGTAAGCTAATGATTATGATTATGATTATGATTATGGTAAGCTAATGATTGTCAAATCTTTGATTTAAATTACGTCTTATATTTGCATAAAATTGCTAGAAGCGCAATCTTTCTTAGTTCATGTGTAATCTTACTGTATGAAGTGGGGCATGTCATGATGATATGCAGCTAGGTGGTCCTGATAAAGTTGCCGAAATGACAGGAAGACGTGGTATGCTTGTAAGGGCTTCTAATGGGAAGGGTGTTGTTTACCAAGCAAGGAATACGTATGTTTGCATTTGCTTCATTCCTTTGCCTTTGTGATTTTTAACGATGTAGGTATGAGTCATCTATGTAATTTTCTTTTTCAACTTCTTTTTACCAGAAAGGATGTTGCCATGGAAATGGTAAACATGACCGAGAAACAGCTTTTCATGGATGGTAAAAAGTTAGTTGCTATAATTTCTGAAGCTGGTTCTGCTGGTGTATCCTTACAAGCTGACAGGAGAGCTCCAAATCAGGTATTAGGGTTCTGATTCTGTTTGATCTTGACCAGGTCACTACTCTGGCATTTTCCCAGGCTTTAGGATAAAAAGAATTCCTGGCTAATTATATCAAACAACATCCATTCCAGTATTTGGGCTTGATCATTAAACACTAAAGAAGTTGCAGTTACAAATTCTTCAGAAGAGGGCCTACTGAATTCTACTTTCAACTGATAAGGACAATTATAGAATTGCAACACTAGAAAATTAAGCATTCAATTTTAGTTACTAATTTATCTGTTATTGGTGATTTGTTGTCGATAATTGGTAAAAATTAAGAATACATCCTATCTATTGGTAAGTTGGAAATTTTCTTATACTTGCTATAACTAACTTATTTTGATAAAATGTCTTATAAATATTTATTATTGTTGGAGATGGTATTTTGTCGTGTGATACAATTGGAATATGCGTTGTTACTTGGGTCCTATATAAATTTTTTATTTTTTGGTGACTACTAGAGAAGAAGAGTTCATTTAACCCTTGAACTTCCTTGGAGTGCTGATCGGGCAATTCAACAGTTTGGAAGAACTCATCGGTCAAATCAAACTAGTGCACCGGAGTACAGGTTGTCTTTTCAAACCTCTCTGATTTCAGTAACACTTAGCAATTGGCATGATTCATGCACATTTATGTCATTTTGGATGGTTATGGAAATCAAAGAGTATGGATATCTTTGACTTCACCTCTGATTTTCAAATTCAGTTTAAGTAGGAGCTTAGGTTTCTTTGTTTTGGCCCATGTAGAATCTAAACCGAAAACTTGTATGAGATGGTGATTATATGTTTGATCCAGTTCGTTAAGTGTTATAATGATATGTGCTTGGATTTATGCATGCCTCTCAGGCTTCTGTTCACTAATCTAGGTGGTGAACGTCGATTTGCCTCCATAGTAGCAAAACGGTTGGAGACTCTTGGTGCCCTCACCCAGGGAGACAGAAGGAAAGTTTCATTTCCTTGTTTTCATGTAATTTGGTAGTTTGCTTATCATTTTCTTTGCTAACGGTGATGAATTTTGCAGGGCGGGTCCATCGTTGAGTGCTTATAACTATGACAGTATTTATGGGAAAAAAGCTTTAAATCAGATGTATAAAGGAATAATGGACCAGGTTAGTTCTGTGTATACATAGTAAAGTCTCTCATCGGTTGATGATATTAATGTTCTATTGTGTCCATTTTCAGGCTTCTTTTCCTGTTGTGCCTCCTGGATGTTCATCTGAAAAGCCAGAGACAATTCAAGACTTCATTATGAAGGCAAAGGCTGCTCTTGTGTCTGTTGGAATCATCAGGGATACAGTTATAGGTATTTTTAAGTACTAAAACTGTTTTTATTGATACAATATTCTCTAAGTGGGCTCTTCTGATGAGTGAATTTTATCCCTATCTCTAATAAATCGCCTTCCCAAAATCGTCTGTGATCATTATCTTGCAGGCAGTGGGAAGGATGCTGGAAAGTTTACAGGGCGTATTGTTGAATCTGACATGCATGATATTGGACGCTTTCTTAATCGGATTTTAGGCTTACCTCCTGACATCCAAAATAGGTTTGTGGCTTACTGGATGGACAGTTAAATCGTGTTTATTATACTTCAGTTGTGACGAGATACTCAATGTTTGAAAACTATTGTTTTGTCCCTATATTTATCATGTAGGAGTCTTATTCTACAAATTTTATATGATATTGTCCTAGGTAAATATGAAATTTAGACAATTTATACTGTGACTCCAGGTTATTTGAGCTTTTCATCAGTATTTTTGATCTTCAAGTTCGAAATGCACGTGATGAAGGAAACTTTGATTCTGGAATTATCGACATTAAAGGAAGCATTATAGAACAACAAGGAGAGCCAAAGGTTAACTTCCACTCTATCCTTTTGGCTATTTCTTGGCACTCTATCATTTTGGTTGTATCCACAGCCTTTTATGTGGAGCTGTCCTTTTAAATTGTTACTGATGGCAGAGTTCTGTGGACTTGATGCTTGGGCCTCAAATTATTGCTCTTTATTTTGCCTACTTGCTAACTTCATGTACTTTAGCATCCCTATATAGATATCATATAATGTGAAATTTAATCTTTGCTTACCTTATTAGATAAAGAAGCAAGTTAAAATATGTCATTACCTTGTTCATTTGAGGGGGACATCAGAAAAAAAAAACTCCCTCCGGTCTTTTTTAATAGATGCAATTGATTTTCAAAATGACCTACCTCCATCGAGTCTTTTTTTTAGTTCATTTTGGAAATCAATTGCATCTTTTAAAAAAGACCAGAATGAGTACGTGGAGATTGAAATTGGTCCTTTGTGGCTGCGAGCAATTTATGTACTTAATCCAGCTGACTTTGGATCAAAATTTCGCTGAGATTGATAAACTAAATAGAAGAAAGAAATAGTCTCTGTGTGTATTAAGTCCCTTCCATTCTGGTGTAAAAAAAGGTCCCTTCCATTCCTTACCTTGTTTTGCCTCTTAGAAATGTTTAGCAGCAATATAGTTCTGTCCGTGGAATATACTTTGCTCGATTTCTCTGATGACGGATCAGAATTTTAGCTAAGATTGATAATCTATAATTGTACTACTTCTCTGTGTTTATATTTTATGTTTCTAAATTTCTCTCCCTTATAGAATTGGTTAGCAGCAATCTAGTTATGTCTCTTGACTATGCAATTTTTTGTCATAGTTGTAGAAGACTTGACTGGACCTTGACCTTGCTTTTACTTGATACTCTTTCTTGCCGGATCTTAACTGATCTCTCAATTGATTTGTGACATTCTATTTGTACATAAATGGAGTTGTGATCTTGCAGACTGTTCATGTGGATCAGTTGTCTGGGGCAACAACTGTACTTTTTACATTTACGGTTGACCGGGGTCTTACATGGGAGGTAAGCAGATTTATTCATTTACCATCAGTCGATATAATAGATTATGCTACCAAGTCTAATTATGTTTCAAAACTATGTTTTATCTTTTTATTTCTAACCAGAGGATATTCTACTGTTTTACTATAATGTGCTTAGAAATATAAATGTAATTTTGTGCACACTAACTAGTACTATTTTTTTATATATACATAGGCTGCAAGTAACCTTCTTGAAGAAAAGCAAAAGGATGGATTCAGTCACTCGAATGATGGTTTCTATGAATCTAGGCGGGAGTGGATGGGAAGAAGACATTTTCTCCTAGCATTTGAAATGTATGGTCTTATTAATCTTGCTTGACTATAGTGTCTATTTGTTAATGCGGTGAATATAAATTGTGAAGTTCCTTATTTAATTTATTTTAGAAATTCTCGAGGAAAAAAATGTGTTTTTCATCTAAATGTGTAAGCGGCAATAATATTATTCTTATTAATTGTGGCTTGGGAAAGTGAATATGTTAGGGGGATCTAAATATAAGCATTACTCATTTTCTCCTATGATTGTTACAGCTCGGATTTAAAATTGTTCAAAGTCTATCGCCCGCCTGTTGGAGAAGGAACAAGGTATAGGAGCTGCATTTAAACTGCTAGTATGCCAAGTTGCAGCTTGAATCTTCCTTTCTCTTCTGTTTAGATCCATCTTCATTTGCATTTTTCTTTGCTGTAACAGGGAAATGCCTTTATCAGAGCTTAAGAGCAAGTATAGAAAACTATCCTCCCTTGAGAAGGCTCAAAAAGGATGGCAAGATGAATATGAGGTCTCATCCAAACAGGTATTTGGTATTGTATTTTTATCTGCTTGTTTCCCTACTGACAAATCCTTAAAATGTGGATAGGGACCTCTTTTTGTACCTCGTGTTAGCACCTGCTGGTGGTAGTTCTGTTGGTGTTAGCACCTGTTGGGCATTCTGACTCATGCTCACAGTAAATTATGACTCCAATTATATCCAATTCTGTGAGCTCACACTTACGTATATGAAATCATTTGCAGTGTATGCATGGACCAAACTGTAAAGTTGGCAGTTATTGTACAGTCGGCAGAAGATTACAGGAAGTTAATCTTTTGGGTGGTCTCATTCTTCCAGTTTGGGGGACTATTGAAATTGCACTTTCTAAGCAGGTGTGGACTCCCATCTCCAGCACAATCTCCTGCCAATACTTTTTCCTTTTACTAAATATTAGTTTACCTGTTTGTAAGGAAGAAAAACTTAGTGGTTGGGCATAGCTAATTAAGCACCTAATGTTTACTAAGATATGATCAAGATGATAGAGCCTTCTATATTCACAAGTTTTTTTTGAAGCTACGATCTAACTATGATTGGCCTTTTAACAGGCTCGGCAAAGCCATAAACAGCTCCGTGTTGTTCGCTTGGTGACTACGACCGATAATCAGCGGATTGTTGGGCTCTTTATTCCCAATGGAGCTGTTGAATCTGTTCTGCAAGGTGTATTTACATTGTGTTGTATAAATAAACGTTTTCCTTTTCCATGTCAAATCCTTTCTAAATAATATTTTTTTCGTCCTTGGCCAGGCTTGTCGTGGGTTCAAGATCTTGATGATTGATATCAAGCGTGGGAGGAAGATAATGAATTTTGCTGGTCATAGCTGTGTACATGCGTTGCCCCCAGCACTTCGTTTTTTCGTGCTTGAACTTGTGCCATACGATTATTAGCTGCCACTTGATAGGCGGAAAGCCTCCATTTGGAAGTTCAATTGTTTCTCTCATGTTTTGTATATCATTATTATTAAAGAAATACTGGATCGCAAAGCAAAAAAAGTGCATAGAAATATTTATTGTGATCCAATTCTCTTTTGGTAATCAATGTGATCCAATTCTTCTCTATTTATCCAGTGTCTGATTGCCTGAATTTCCTTATTGTACTTCTACCAAGAAAGGCAACCAAAATACTACATGGGAAAAATCCTAAATGGCCAGCTTGTTTCATAGCGCGTCCATACACATTTTGTTAGCAATACGTCTGGCCAGCTTGCCTGGGATAAGTTGATGGCTAAACATCAGCACCAGTACATCAGACAAACGGGCTTTTCGTGGCTTGCCACCTTTTCTGGGTACCCATGGATAGCATTCTTATCGCGTGAAAGCCATTGTCCCGGACATGTGATGGCCCAATTTCATGTGATGAGAGGGGATGAGGAAGAAGGCTCAATTTCATGTGACGGCTCCTTCACTGCGCACAGGCTAATGCGGACTCTGTTTCACAAATTCACAGGCTCCTCGAGGTTGGCTGATATTCCCCCTGTCACTTTTTAATTGAAACCATCACATATTGGCCAATTTTATTAAGATGTGGGGTTGATAATGAAAGCATGGGCTTTCCGAGGGAGTGAGCTGAGTGCTTTTCATCATGGAGGCCTCTTGACTTTGACCTTGTCCTAAGGTCGCTGCCGAGCGGCCTGTCTCCAGCCTAAATTTAAAAATAATTATAGAATAGTATCATTTAATTTTGGGTATGCATATTTATTTCGATTAAAAGTGACCGGAGGGAGTAGGACTTACAGTCCAAGGTCTAGCACTCAAAACTAATGAAGCCCAAACTTACAGTTCTTTGAACTCAAACCCATTAGACATGATTTCAGTTATGTCCTTCATTCAAGTCCTGTAAGTTTCTAGGCCAAATTGCCATTTGATCGTTATCCCTAACGAATAAAGCTGTAACTTATCTTATGGAAAACCTGGGTTCATTTAGCAGTGCATTAAGATCTTCTCCTGTGTCCACAAGCATCATGCCATAACCTAATTCAGTTGCTGGCTCAACGTAGCCTGTTTTTTTATCGTATCTTCTATATATGCTGCATGTTCCTCTCTCCACTTGCAAACCGATTCATCGATTCCTACAAGGTTGGAAGCAAGAGGCACATGCATGAAATCAACACCCAGTTTGTTTTTGGCACTGGCTGGGATGGACTCAAAAGGTCTTCCCTGCCAACATGAACCCCTTGTTACTATCACATGCAAACTTCCTCAAAAGAAATGTTGGCATGTTTGCCGTAGTGGGAACACATCATTAGCTCTCTTGATCTCATCAAATTACATAAAGTTCCAACTCAACAAAGGATAATGGTGGAAAGAGAAAAGGCTCTAGTTCTTCAATCTCTTTATAAGCTGATTTTGTCTTAATTAATGCATTTTCTATTAGCTCAGTAATGGGAATGCCGACGTGAAGAATCTCCCTTGTCGCCTTTACTCTAAATTGCTCACCGACAATTTTCGAATTCGCTGCTTTTGCTACACCTGCCTCACCATCGTTGCCGCCTTTCTTCTCCAAAAGAATAGTTCAAAGAGACGACGATTTGTATCGTATGTCTCAACTGCCATGCATTTGTGAATTTAGAAGAAATCAAGAAGGAGAAAAAGGAACAAAGAGGGAGGCTAGGGTTTCAATTATGATTACTTGAATATCAAAATACAACAAAGAGGGATATATATATATATATATATATATATATATATATATATATAGATGAATTTACATGAGATCGTTCTTATATAAGGAACATGAGGCCAATCTTTATTGCCGTTAGATTCCGATCGAATGGTGGATATCAAATCAGTGAGTAGGTGAGTGTGTCACATCAAGGAGTGGGTGAGATCATTATGGATATTTGTAGCCGTCAGATCAAGATCTAATGGCTACGATTCAAAGTGGTCTCATATAAGCAATATGAGAGCGATCTCATTTAAACTTTTCCTATATATATATGGGAAAAGTTTAAATGAGATCGCTTTCATATAGCTTATATGAGGCCACTTTAAATCGTAGCCCTTGGATCTTGATCTAACGGCTACAAATAGCCATAATGATCTTACCCACTCCTTGATGTGACACACTCACCTACCCACTGATTTAATATCCATCCTCCGATTGGAATCCAACGGCTATAAAGATTGGCCTCATACTCCTTATATGAGAACGATCTCATGTAAACCCTTCTCTCTCTCTCTCTCTCTCTCTCTCTCTCTATATATATATATATATATATATATATATATATATATATATATATAGTCTTACACATAATAAATAAAAGATGAATTTACCCTTACATCTAATAATAACTCTAATAGCACGGACCCTCCCAATGTGTCATGAAGTTATCATGAGCTGTGCCCACCATTTCTTCCTCACTATAAAAACAGGTGCATCAGGGATGTCCTGGCATCCCAATCATGAAGAGTGAAATGATCTAACAAAAAACAGAATCCATGACTATAGAGTTGCACCTTTTTTTAGCTTTCTTTTGCTTTTCTACCACTGAAACACTTCTATGCTCACTGTTTCCCAGATTAGTCTTGATCAAAGGAAGGAGAGAAGATGAAAATGAGAATCTCTTTGAGATAAAATGGCATAACTTGAGAGCGAGAGATGAAGTGAATAATGTAGGGGGCGGTTGGTAAAGGTGAAAAAGGAGCTTTCGGCAAAAGTTCTCACAAAATCTGTCGCCATTATACGTAATGTTTCCCAGTCTCCAAATCTAACAACAGTTTGCCTGAATTAGACCTTAATTATACTTTGATCGTGTTACGGCTGTCATTTTAATTCAAAGACATAAAGCTGGATGGACTTGGAAACAGAAAAAAAAAGAACATTACTACAGTGTAAATGCGTAAGTACAACCAAGTTTCAAATGTGAAAAGTTTTTTTTTAAATGTTTTCAAATGTTAATAGTTGCGAAAACAAAAAACAAAGAACAAAAAAAGTTGAAAATGTGAACTAATACTTTGGTCAGGCTAGCATTATGCATATAATTTGGAAGAAGGACCTGTTCAAATCAACTTATCTGAATCATTTACTTTAATTAGTTTATTTTTTATTTTTTATCTGAATCATTTACTTGTAGTTATGAGCATGGTTTTCAAAACCGGACCGGACCGGCCGGTCCGACCGCGGAAAACCGGAACCGGCCGGAAAACCGGTTCGGTCCGGCCGGTTCACTCCGGTTTAATGAACCGGCCGGTTTTTTGTAAACCGGCCGGTTGAACCGGGCGGTTTTTCCTTAAACCGGACCGGTCCGGACCGGTGCAGGTAATTTTTTTTATTTTTTTTTGAAAAAACATCTGTTAGAGGGGAGGGGGGATTCGAACCTGGTACGGGAGAGTTGACCCCTCAGCTTTAACCACTTGAACTACTGGTGGGTTGGTGTTTATGGTATACAAAACATATATTTATTATATATTTCACCCCTCACACCTAAACCGGGTCAATCCGGTTTGACCACGGTTTGACCGCGGTCAAACCGCGGTCCAACCGGACCGGCCATCGATCCGGGTCGATGGCCGGTCCGGTTTTAAAAACCTTGGTTATGAGTCTTCGATGTTTCTGGTTGGATGAAAGTGTGAGTTCAGAGGGAGGGTGGACCAGTCAAAGGTTGTGCATGGAGGTCTCATGATAAAAGGGGTGTGGACGTCGTTGTGGAAATGGTAGCTATTTACCACAAGAAAAAAGTGGCGGCGAAAAATATTAAAAATGATAAAGTGGCGCCAGGGAGATAAAAAACGAAAAAGGAAAAGGTGGAGCATTTCAGCTGACAGGTTGGCTCTAGCATTGGCCCACCTGAACTGCATCAAGGATCAGCTGAGCTAAAGCTGCCACTTGTGGTCTTTGACTGTGCCGAGCACCATCCCCCAATTCCTACTACTTCTAACTACTAAGTAATAAGGAAAGGGAAAAGTTAAGGTCGTTCTTATATATATAGCTTGTATGAGCTCGAGTAATTTTTAGCTATTTAGGATGGAGATGGCTTGGAGAATAATCTTCGGTTTCATAAGGAAAATACTGTGTAATAGTTTTACATTAATCCTCGAGATTGATTTTCTATCACTCCCTCTGGTCACTTTTAATAAATACAGTTTTCTTTAATAAATATAATTTTCTTCAAATAAACTAAACTACTACTATTACTAGTAAGTAATAAGGAAAACACTGTGTAATAGTTTTACATCAGTCATCGAGAATGGTTTTCTATTACTCCGTCCGGTCACTTTCAATAAATATAGTTTTCTTCAAATGAACTAATTTAGTTCATTTGAAGAATACTGTGTTGAAGGAAACTGTATTTATTAAAAGTGACCGAAAGGGAGTAGATTGAATATGCATGCACAAGCATGAATGACGTACGTCTTTTTTCTTGCTAAGAATAATGCACGACATTGATTTTTGATATGGTGTGCTTTTTAGCTTCTACTCTTGTACATGCTTGTCTCGTAAATTCGATAATCATTACTACATGAATTATACGGTGATTATCAACACTGTCAACACAGCATGAATTCTTCCTCTCTCGTGTGCATGAAATTGTAAGTCAGGATATGAAAGTTTGGGTTACGTTGGTTTGCATGATTTGGCAATGGAGGAGTCTAACAGAGTTGTCATATGAATCTCTAGCTTGCTTGCCCCCTGGTGGTCTAGACTCTCGCATTTTCACTCTTTGCATGCATTCTCTTAGTCAATGGGTGAGCCACATTTTTTGTGTGATTACCTTATTAAAGAATGCAGACTGGCAAGATCAAAAATAAAAATGACATGGATACAGTCACTGGATGATCGTAAGAAGGGAGAGAAAGCACCTGGAGAATCAATCATAGAAGGAAGACATCGGCTTGCATGGCTTACGTACTTGTTGGAGCTGATGGGAGCAGTGGAGATCAAGGTGGAAGAGGGAATAGCGTGAGTGGGGGTCTGGACGGTGACACTGGATGAGGCCCCTACTCCCCTTACACTCTCCTTTCTGGCGTGTCCTCAGATTTTGTTAGTTTGTGAGCAGACACAACAAATTCTAAAGCAAAAAAAGAAGCTTCTTATCCCCACAAAAATGTTCTTGGGACCTATTGCCTACCTCACTTCTGCAAAAGCCCAATGGCCCTCTCTGTCTATTTACGTCCTTCACCACTCCCCATTTACCATTGTTTCTATACACTTTGCATGGTGGTGGCATACCCTTAGATTAGATCAAAACTGAGAGCTATCTTATTCTTCTCCTTCTACAGTCTATATATAGTTGATCAATGCCAGTACCGTACCAGGTCGCCCGCCACCTTCTCCCTTCTCAATCGTTGTTCAGTCTTCACTCTCTTTCTCTTGCTCGGAAATGGCTCCAGTGACACTTCCACCTGGATTCAGGTTTCACCCCACAGACGAGGAGCTGGTAGCCTACTACCTCGACCGGAAGATCACCGGCCGGCCAATCGAGCTCGACATAATCCCTGATGTTGATCTCTACAAATGCGAGCCTTGGGACTTACCTAGTAAGTTTTCATAATCACAACGCACAAGTTGTTCTCTCCTTCGTAGGCTGAAGCATTTCAGCTCATCATGTACTTTTGTGGTGCAATTTGGTCAGATAAATCCTATCTGCCGAGCAAGGATCTGGAGTGGTACTTCTTTAGCCCACGAGATCGAAAGTACCCGAATGGGTCGAGGACCAACCGTGCCACCAGGGCCGGCTACTGGAAAGCTACCGGCAAGGACAGGCTGGTGAAGTCTCAGAAGCGGACTGTGGGAATGAAGAAGACCTTGGTGTATTATATAGGAAGGGCACCTCAGGGAATTCGTACCAATTGGGTCATGCACGAGTATCGCCTTCTCGAATCTGAATCCCTGCTGAAGGTATATGTAAAAACATGCTCCATACTGATCACATATAAGAGGCAGAAACGATATTGTAAAATGATAATATCAGGGAAAAGGATAATACTCTGAGTACTATTTATGTTTTGATTGGAGACTTAATAGGAGTAATAGTTCGGATAAACTGTAGAGTACTGACCTAGAACAAACCTATACGAATTCCGTAAGCCGGAAAAGCTAATACTCTCTCCATCCCATATTGTGTGTCCTAATTTGGTTTTTCAGATTGAAGTAATTTGATGTTCCATGGCATTCTGAACTGAAGTCTTCTTGCCACTTCTACTTAATTTGAATGCAGGCTGAGTAAATCCTGCATTCGAAGGAGTATATAGATAGTGAAGACTGTATTAGTAATTCATTTGATTGTTGATGAATGTACTAACTTGGAGCACAGTATGATGAGTGCCACAATGTTCACCTAGTTAGAATAGACGTTAAAAGAAAGAAGTCTCTTGGTTATCATCTATGTCCATAGAATCTATACTAGTTAAATTGGAAATTGGCCTTGATAATAATAGAAGGTAAGTAGTAAAAGCTATTGAGATAATGTCTCTATTAGATGTGTTCTAATGAGTAATAATTTTGGGGTCTTTTGAAGCACAATCTGAAAAAATGGGTCCTCATCTTGCAGGATGCATATGCATTGTGCCGCATTTTAAAAAAGACTAACTCCTGTAGGCCAAAAGCTGAAGAGAATCAAGATGGGCCCCCTGAAGATAATCTACAATGTGCCCGAGATGGTTATCTGCCAGGAAATGAGGGAGAGGACTCAAGGTTCTCTGAGGATAGCTCCTCCGATGCCACTGGGGGGTCTCCTACTGATCATAGTGGCGTCATCTATAACCAATATTGCCAGCAATGGTCCGCAACAGACGAAGGGGACTGCTCCATAAATGCATCTCCTACGCGTGTTGAGCAAATCACGTATCCTAATTTAGTGGAGGTAAGTGGGGACTTTCTTGTTTCATAATATATCTATACTCGATCTACTGCATCATTATAAGAAGTAAAAGTACGACAAAACATACACCTAAAGACATTGGAAGAAGCACATCATCGACATACGCAGCCTTTTTTTTCCTATGTCATATTTTACCATTATGAAGAAGGCAGGCAAGGGAAGGAGTTTGAACTTTGAAGAATTCAAAGTCCTCAAACTGACGAAGATCAACGATGCGGCAGTACAGAATCTCTGTGAGGGAATAAAGTAGCTATCTAGCTAGCATCTTGTGTATGTATATATTACTCCAAAGTAATGGGCGTTGTGTGACAGTCTAATCATAGCTGTGCCATATGATCACCTGGTTACACATATTGAAAGGGATGTGATTTCACTGTTCACATGCATGCAAATTACTGATTAATTAGCCTTTTCCTATCATGTCACTCATTAATATTCAATGGAAGAGCAGATTCGGGATCACATACATAGATCATTAGCTACCTCCTTTGTTGAATTTGTGTTTCATGATATGTAGACAATAATGTAGAATCAATTCTATAATAATGTAGAAAATTGACACTCTATTACCCCACAGCTAACACTTTCTCTATCTTCTACTTCATTACTTTGTTTTACACAATCTCTCACCCTGATCACAAAGTCTCTCTTAATTTCATACGAGGGAGTGCAGAGAGATGATTATCAAGTCATTAGCTATCCGATTGCTATTTTTTAATTATATGGCATTACTAATAATGTAGAGTCTGATTGTATATATGATAAAAATAGAATTATGAAACTGTACTACCCAAATTCTAATATTTTTTTTCCTCTCTCTGGTCTTTTCTAATAGAGGCAATTGATTTCCAAAATGAACTTAAGTTAGTTCATATTGAAATCAATATTTTAGTTCAATTCTTGCATCTATTAAAAGGACCAGATGGAGTATGTTCCAACATTAGTGATATATCCGTACCTGGCCTCTACCTGATCAGAAAGACTCTTTTGTAATACTGAGATTATGAGACTGAAAAGAGTAAGAGCTATCCTTGAATTAGCAACATGCCTCTTTGTACTCTATCTATAGTTACATATATATATATATATATATATATATATAGGGAAAAATTTAAATGAAATAGCTTTCATATAGCTTATATGAGGCCAGTTTAAATTGTAGCCGTTGGATCTTGATCCGATAGCTACAAATAGCTACAAATAACTTACTTATTGATTTGACACACTCACTTACCCACTGATTTGATATCCACATTCGGATCAGAATCTAATGACCTAAAAGATTAATGTCATGTTCCTCCTTATATGAGAACGATCTCATGTAAACCGCTCTTATATATATATATATATATATATATATATATATATATATATGGGACATATGAGGCCAAAGCAGACAATTAATTATTGGTTTTGGTCATTGCATTAGCCAACGGTGTAACATTCTGCTCACGACCTCTTGTTGGCCACTATTTTCTATTTTCTATTGTCAATAGACCATTACTGTAAGTTGGTTTACTCTTGGCTAATAATCTTTCTCTTTGTTGAAATTGTTTGTTAATGCAGAGTGGACAGCTATCAGATAGCAAAATGTGGCAACAAAATTATGAGCAACCTTACCCACCATTAGACATGGAAGATTTTCCGCAGATGCAGACAATGGAGACGATCCTACACATGCCCCAAATGTTTGGAGAGCTTCTAGTAACTGACAATTACAAGGATCACCTAACTGAAGCAAAGTTATTAGAAGAGATCTTCAATGTCGCATCTGCATTTAACGGCCAGTCCTCTGATCTACACTTGTAGAACACCTCTTACTAATTAAGTTACTCAACAAAATGGCGAAAGTCCCTCACATTAAACTTATGTAGTTTTCATCATAGCCTTCGGAAAAAGCGAACAAATACATTTTCTACAGATAGTTTGGAGTTGCATTATACATTTTTTACATCATATACTTGTGAATGGTTGTTCAATAAAACTAGGAAGAGGATTGGATGAAGCAATCATTAAATTTTTTAGGATGCAACAGATTCACCTTTTTTTTTACCCCGTGTTTTTATGTATGCTTGTCTCATGTGTACTATGTTATAAGAACAATGTATGGCATCTTATTGTTCTAATCTTTTTCTTTTGGAAAGCTTGCACTTGTTATTGGCAAATAAATCTACTGAAAGGATTGAAGTTACAGTTATTAATAACGGCTGCAAACAACAGAAACTTCCTATTTTCTTCAGTTGTTGCAATTGATTAGATATGAGCGACCTTTAATTTTTTCTTACTACAAATATCTTGACCTCACATTCTTTTTCTGGTGATGAGAAAGTATGATATGCAGCTTTGGGGGGTAAGAGAGAGGGATTTGAGTCAGAGGTGTCTTTGTTTTTCTGTTAGTGGTCAAGTAAAAGATACATGTATCTTTGAATGTTCAAACTGGAAATTATTGCACTTCTTTTTTTGCCATAGGCATGTGGAGTTCTGGCTCAATTAGTCGTCCGTAAAGGTTCTCATCTGTGAATTTTTGAGTCACACTGACATCATCTCAGGGAAAGCAAAATTGGTGCTCTTTCTTTTGTAGCAAAAGAAGAAAAGATTGGTGCTTTTTTGGGGCACTGGTAATCGAGTAAAAAGGGCAAGTCAAAGAAGAAAGATTGTAGGGCCCAGGGGTGATTATTGTACATTTTATACTCGATTAAGAGCGACTATGTTTTTCTTTGGCCAAGAACTCCGGGGTAGAAAGTGATCTCAAAAACTGCTTTCTGCTTTTGATTTGACATTCAGATGCATGTTTTACCCTAAAACAAGCATGAGGATCCAATGATGTAGGAAGCCAAAGGCGAATTTGATAAATATATACGATGTAGCATTACCATATACATACACAATATGAATTCTTCTTAATCATGAGTGATTTGTTACAGAAATTGCCGTCGTAAGAATTCATGAATGGACCTCATCTATGGGCAATGGCCACAATATGAACTACCATAAGCTATGATCAGCTATCTTCGGATGGTGCTCCTTAACAGCCAAGATGGCGTATTAGAACCATAATGTGTGTCCTAACGACTTAATTTATTGGAAAACGACGGTTCTATGCATAGTACTAAAATTGAGGACAGTAGATCCAGCCTAAGATATGTATCGATAAACCATGATTTGAGATCAACAACATCCTTTCTATGGTAGAGTAATTTCGTAGCTATAAGCTAGCTATTCTCTCTTGGGTTTGATGTTTCCATCTTCCAGTTTGCAGTAGCATTACTATATAATATTTGCATTTAGGTATAAGCTATTCTAACTCTTGGATCAAGAGCTTTCACCCATGGTTTAGCCACCCCACCCCCCTATACACAGGTAGTGCATCGGAAACTACACGCACGGTGGACATCAGCCAACTGTGTAAATGACATCTACCGACCATGGATGGGCATTGGTAATCTGTGGGGTGGCGATCTACTGAATTACTCGTCCTAAATCCTAATGTGCACATATTGCTGCCCTAAAATAGCTAGGCTTCGAACCCAAACCAGCACATATGACTGATAATTTCTCTCCCCTCATTATTAGCTCCTCATTTCAGTTATATTCAATTTATTTATATGACTTTTCTTTGGATTCCAACACTCCGTTCTATAGAGTATTGTATATCTAATAGTTGTATGTCCTATAGAATTTGCCTTTAGGCTTAGTTGAAGCATGCTTATCACAAAGAATTCATGAGATTGCCATCCACTTTACCCACATTGCATTTATCATATGCACCAAATCAATATCAATATCTTCCTTTTTGTAGATAATAGATCCTAAATAACGGAATTGTTCACATTTTGACCCTTCATACCCATCTATTTCAACTAAAGTTATATTAATAGTTTATATTCCTTAAAATTAAATTCTATAAATTATGTTTTAGCTTTACTTATTTTAAAATCCTTTGATTCTAAAGTTTCCCTTCATTATTTTAGTTTTACCTATAAACTTATTATAATCTCATAAACTAAAACTATACCATCAACAAAAAATATGTGCAAACACTATCTTGTATATTTCTAGTTGGCTCATCCATAACCAAAACAAAAAGATAAGGATTTAGGGCATACCTTTGATGTAGACCGACCATAGTTAATAATTCAAGACGGAGGGAATAATACATTTTAGCGGTCAAATCAATGCCATTTCCTTTCTAGCCAACCATAACCAAAACAAAAAGATAAGAATTTAGAGCATACCCTTGATGTAGACCGACCATAGTTAATAATTTAAGACGGAGGGAATAATACATTTTAGCGGTCAAATCAATGCCATTTCCTTTCTAGCTTAGGGTCAGTAAAATTTGAGTAGCTATTATATCTCTAACCATCATAATCCACTCAATTTCAATGTATGCCAGTTAATTTGATGAACATTTGTTATTTCGTTCCATTTTTTAGAAATAAACTAGGTTGATTATAATCGATAGTTTATTCCCTGTCATAAAAATCTGTCGCAAATGCTATACCTTTATCCACAGATCATTTTCTGTCTTTATCTACAGTTTTTTTAGCGACACAAATAAAACCGTCGCTAATGCCCAATTTTATTGTAGTAAAATTAACGATCCATTGTCATGTTATTTTCTGGCTTACAGGAAATGAACCTCATATTTGAATTGAGAGGCGATATTGTATGCATACATCAAGAAGTTTATGATTTGAAGAGATTACTTAGAAATTGCATGGACATGTAGCTAGAATTGCAGCGTTGTATTAAGCAGGAGGGGTCCTCTTGGAACATACCCTGGTAAGTAGTTAATTATACACCTAGGCTGTTAAATCATAATCATCATTAACAATAGTTGCTCCCATAACATTTTAAGTCTGTTGTGTTGTTGTCTAAGAGTCTAATACGTAAGCCCGATACACCCGATACAGGTGACTATGGTCATGATGACTTCAACTTTGTTTATCAGAATTTCTAAACTAGAGCTTCTACCATCATGTGAACAAGCAATGTGGCCTGTGGTGCAGAATCTATACTTAGTTCTCAGCAGCAATTGACCAAACGCGGAAACTGTTGCGTATGCTATGAAATGCAAGTCGACTCTCTATTATACAGGAATATAGAATGTTGTAATTGATCCTTTTCATCTAAGATATGCATCTCATATTCCCTAAGTCACGTAAACATATCTGCATGATCAAATTTTAGGTGTGGGCACATGTGTGCCAGTACTCTTCTATGAAGCCTAAAATAGATAACAAATCATATCATTTTTTACTTATTCTAATGTATGGCCGAATTGCACGATGCCTCTCTCACAATAGATGCAATGGTAAGCAATCAGGTGGTTTATAAGGAACATTTTTCTTCATTATCACTGAAAGTTTCTGTAAGTACTGTATCACATCTATACATTCTCTTTATTGGCTAATAACACCTATGTAATCTTGACATCGTAGGAAGAATAGAGTCATAATTACAAGACTCTGAACATTCTGAATGCTGTATTGATTCTGACATAAATGATGATATATAAGTTGTGCCTTACATGAAAGAGTAATATGAAGCTAGGCAAGACTAATTGCAATTAGTTTGAGACTGTAGCCTTCTCTCACTGATTTTGATGGGCATTCCTTTGGAGGGAAATGGGAGAGGATCAACAGTGATGGGCTCTTGATGATCAATCAAGGACCATTCATACCGAGTCACCATGATATGTATGAAGATCAGTATGTTGAGCCTGGCCAATTGGTAGCCAACGCACAACCTTGGCCCGCCTCCAAAGGGAATGTAAACATATGGAGCCACGGACTCCTCAAACCTGCTTGGGTCAAACCTCAGAGGCTCCTCAAAGTATTGGGGGTCATAATGTGTCCCATATGTTGTCCACAAAACCTACACAATCATAGCCGGGAAACAGTAGCAATTAAAGATTAAAGTAAAATTATAAATTATAAATTTCAATCTTTCAATATCGATCATTTTTATTTGATAAGATACTTCTAAGCAGAAGTGATTCAATTAAGAATAGCAGCAAACTGTTTAGATCTACTTGCTATTCAATGATGTATTTGTGGCAAATGAGACCATAACATAATATCGCAATAGGACCTAGAACATAGAAAATTTAGAAGCACAATTAATGTTTGATACTGTTGTGTGCATAAACTGATTTTATATGTTGTCAACTACAGATATATTTCCATATTATTATACACAGAAACGCAATTGAAAGAAAGAAGAGCCTACCTTCCACCCTTTGGGGATGGTGAAGCCTTGATAATCAATATCTACGATTGCCTTCCTGAAAGATCCAAAGATTGGAGGGAACAGTCTCATGGCTTCACGACTCACTTGCCATGTATATTTCATCTTCTGGGTGTCCTCATAAGCCAGCTCCTCTCCGCTTTTGCTACTATCTACATCTAAATGCTCTGCATTCAGAAAACCAAACTCACATACAACTAAATCCTTTAGTGAGCTAAGAGTTATCCATATTAATTTCTTGAATAACACAGGTTAAATTGTCTTCAAATACTTGCTAATTGTTGTCTAACCTTTAAGCAGCCTAGAGTAAACATCAGGGTGGTGGCCCAACATCCTACACATCATGGCAATGGAAAATGCTGTCGTATCATGAGCAGCAAAAACCAACAAGACCAAATCGTCCACAACTTCTTCCTCCTTGATCTCTCCTGCCATTAGACCCTCTATCAAACGTGATAGAAGCAACCCTTCTTTCTCTTCAACTCCTTGAGATTTCCTTCTCTCAATTGCTTCCCTTCTCTCCCTAACAATGGCAACCAGAGCCTTCCCTACCTCCTTCCTCGCCTTCTTGGCCTTCCGAAACTTGAACCCTGGAAGATCGATCGGCGGGGCGAACACGCCGGTCAGAACCTTCTCGAACATCTCCAGCAGCTCCGGCTCCGGCCTGATCCCGAACAAGCACTCCAATACTATTGAGAACATGAGCAGCTTCACTGAGCTGAAGAGTTGCACCATGTCTCTCCCTCTCCAGTGAGAATCAAGGTGGCCGGAGATCAACTGGGAAAGCCTCGGCACAAGCGACTCCAGTGCAGGACCAGTGAGACATGCAGCGAGTGCACCGCGCACCCATCGGTGGCGGCCGCCATCCTTCTGCATGATGCAGTCGTTGCCCATGAGTTGCACCGCCGCACTAGGCCATGAGCTCACCACCAGCTTGAACTCGTTGGAGAGGAAGAAGCGGTTGGCCTCAGCACCGACAACGACAACGGTCGGGTCCCCCATGAGCCGGGTCTTGAAGATGCCGCCGTGCTTCCTGGTCCGGGGCAAGACGAAGTCGTCGTAGAGCCGGTTCCTGCGTTGGGCTCCATAAAATTGGATGGTCTCGCCGAGGCATGGAAGGCCCAAATCTCCCGGTGGCAGCTTGGTGGTGGTGTTGCTTTGCTTTCTTGAGCTGTGAATGTGAGATGAGAGAAAGAAGAGGAGTGGTGAGGTGGCTAAGATGACGAGGAAGAGAAGAAGACAGGAGAGGACAGAAACCGGTTCAAGTGCCATGAGAGGTGGCGGAGGAAGCTGGCGATCCAGGTAGCAAATTGCTTGTACGTGGGGAAGTGGGAGGATTAAATAGAGACCATGTTGGTCACAAGTTTTAATAAAGAACAGATAAACCAATCTGGCTCAATATGACATAAAAGTAATAACACAACGATATTTGAGTGAAAAGATATATAATGATGGTGAATTAAGGATGAAGACATGAAGGTGATCAACGCAAGCTTCTCTGTTTCTTATCAGTTGTTTGCTTAATATGGTCTGGTAGGATTGAATGTTTAGAAGGCAAAGTGATGAGCAAAGCATGATTCTGCTTTTTTAAAGTAAAGCCGGGACTGTAGGAATTCACGAGGACTGTGATGCACGTTTGTGCACAATAGTGGATCTGAGTTATCAGTTTGTGTGTCAGTTTTTTGGGTAAAAGCAAACCTTATTAGTTGCTTCATTGTGTAAAGTACCATGTCGGAAGCATGGTCAACCAAGCAATGTTGGAGGCAATTGGACACAAGAATTAGTATAAAAGCCACGAGTCAATGCCTTGAAAAACTCCAGATATTCCGCCTATCCGTATCTTCATTTCTTGCCGCCCTTATGGCCATTATCTATCTTATATGTACCTGCAAGTCAAATATTAACCATGAAGTACATTAATTGCTGCTGAAAGTTAGGTCTTATGCCATTCATTTTTGATAACTAATGGATGTAACACGCGGTTGATTCGAAAATTTTTACTTGGGCAATGTATTTTGCGCAATGGAAGATCACATGGTTATAAGAAGGTGCTTCTAATATGAACAAGTCTTTCAGGAAGCTCAACAGGATCAATCATGGAATTAAATCCCTCCACATATGAGAAGTTTTTTCTAGTACTATATATGTGAGAAGTCTCCTTCTTTCCTGAGGAATTGCATTAATTAAGATTTAAGAGTTACGATAGGCCTTTGCGAAAGGCTACCTTTGGAAGGAAGTAAACAAAGAAGAAAAATGTTTTTGTTCTACGTTTAAATTTGCGTTTAAAAAAGTACATGATACTTCATCAGTCGCCCACTTTTTTGGGCTCCACCAATCAACGGTTTTCCAATGATAAAGTATCATGAGTTGTCTCCATGCGAATAATTTGACATAAAAATTAATTGCAATTACCAGAATAAGAGCGAATATGCTTCTTAGATCAAGGTAAGTGTTTAACACTTCGTCCTCACAACATATTTCATCCCTCACACTAGTGGTTTGGAACTTCACTTGGATGTCTGCCTCTAAGGCTACTCAAACACATAGAAAACTGATGAAGACACTAAATAGATCAACTATATATAGATAATGGAAATTGATGGAGGGTTGCAGATGATGTCTGTTTAGATTCCCGTTCAAGGCTGGTTTGAGATCCTAGAAAATAATTAAATATCAAGAGGATGTAAACACATGAAAACATGTTTTTTTTTCTAAGCCATCGGTGAAAGTTGTAAGATAACCGATTTTCCCAAAAGCTCGAGTTGTCAGGAAGTAGAAATCTTTATTCATTTACTGTATATTCTAACATCCTCCCTTACATGTAAGCGTCTATATAGCGCAGCACGTGAAACATAATTAAGATATAAACGCCTCCAGCGATACTAGAACCCATGACCTCCCATAACCTGTTGCTCTAATACCATGTTAGATAACGAAGTTTCCTAAAAGCTCGAGCTTTTGGGAAAACCAGTTATCTTACAAAAGTGTCATGAGGTACTTTTTAAGCCATGATGATACATTACAAGAGTTGGCTTTGCATTCTTATTATGGCTTCTATCATGCTATATCTATAATATAGTGTCATGTTCACAATGAATAAATCCTAACCAACAGGGTGCTCCTATGATGGCCAGGGCATAACCGTTTCAAGCAAAGGTTCTGAATTTGAATCCCCACTCTGTTGGCCACCCAAGGATTATACCTCAACTTAATCGGTGGGTATGTTGTGTAGGTTGTGTGCGCACCCAAGGGGATTAGTGGCAGGATACGATACTCTAAGAGGCCGATTGCCATGTCCTTTCTCATTGGGTCCTAAGGACTTGTACACTCATTATAAAAAAATGAATAAATCCTTTAATCGAAAGATGCTTGTGGGTTAACGATGGTCTGAGTTAGGACAAGATAATTAGTTGGGATCGGCAAAATCAGTTAGTAGCTTTTGTGAAAAAGCTCTATCCTCATAAGACTATTCTATAGCTGATTTCCATGAGTGTGACTAAATATCGATGTACATAAGAGCAAATTAAATCTAAGGTTGAGTTCACGAAATAAAAAGTAATACAAGTTTAATTTGCCAGTGCAAGTTTACAGTAAACTTCACATAATCATGCCTCCATAATGGTTGGCCGAAACTGATACAAGTCTTCACCTAAAGTACCCAAATTATACTTGCAAAGTTTCAAGATATGAATGCTAAGGGAAATTAATTCACATCATGAACATCAGCCGGTAGGTGGTTGGACTGCGTCTCTTTTTCAGTACATCTCATTCCCAAGTGCTATATATACGCCTTTATATATCTAAGTAATATTTGATTGTTTTGGGCTAAACTAAGTTAGTCAGTTGACCACAAAAGATTGCATACTAAATTTTTTCTAGTAGTCCATTTAGCCGAAATCAGATTTTAGGATCGTTTAGCCCTGCAATCTTTTGTAGTCCACAATGAGTATTTCTCCCTAGTTAAATTAGCTTTACTACTAATGATATCATAATAATGATGATGAGGAAGAAAGTTGGGGAATCTAGAGTAAATTGTTGCAACTAGGAACCGACGATCACATGGAACCAGCTCATCGGTTACCCCATTGTTCCCTCTCGCCACCATTAGGCACAAGCATGATAATGTTGGAAAAGCATAAAGAACGGGCTATAAAGCTCAGCACAATATTGGAGACATATTTGAAAATTGTACATAGATGAGACAGTAGATGTTGATAGGTTTGTCCTTGATATAGAGTAAAAGTGTAAAACAGCAATAAGCAGTATCCTAGTCAACAATATATAAATATTTACCTACTTGACAAGCCAATTTGCTAATTTTCTAAGCTTTATTGCTTGCCAGCCATGTACCCTTTTGAAAAAGATAGAGAAAATACGGCCAAGTGGGCAATTTGATCCACATTTTAATAGCTATTCCCATAGACCAAGGTCTCATTGGACCCCTTGCTAGGAGGGGCCACTTGGAAGCATCTGCTTTTTAAAAAGATGATATGAATGGAATCCAATGGTTAATTCCCCTAATATAAGTAGCAATATAAAAAGACAGAATTCAGAAGCAGCCTTTGAACTGAGTGCTCATTAGAGCGTCAGTAAGAAAGAATATGAAGTTCTTATTTCAGTGTCCATGCTGCTCATGTTTCTGCTTCTTGAAGCCCAAGAAGAGCAAGCCAAAGGAGAAAGAGCCAAAAGGTGACTAAAAATGGACTCCTTTTTTACATTTCTTCTCCGGTTCTCCCCAATGTAGTGAAAATAATATGAAGTTGCACCTGCTTCTTTGAAAGGGTGTCAATTGTATATTATTCAATTTACTATATAATGATCTATTTGGTCTTTATTTTTCAGTAATTGGAGCTATATTGGGAATTCTTCTAAGTAGATGTAATAGTCCCTCCATCCAGTTTTATTATTAACCTACTTAGTTCAAAAATGAACTAACTAAGTTCTTAGTAAATCCGGACGGAGGGAGTAACTCTTTTATGGAAAATGCATTGGTCCTGGAGGGCCTAACCAATTTACTTATCAGTTCTTCAACTGCAATTTGAATCCTCATAGGGCCTAACCAAAAAAAAAAGTATGCTGCAGTTGTGAAAACTGTAGAACCAGGAATTCTTAGATATCATGATAGCTGTTCTACTGTTCTGGGAGCGAATTTTTCAATGTGCAATGCACATGTTTTTTTTATTATTATATGTGCAATGCATATGTTAAACCTATCAAATCATCAGTTGGGGGAGATGATCGTCAGGAGGAAAAGAAACAAGAGCAAGGGGAGCATCCCCAATTCACAAGAATTTCAATCAACCGAAATATTAAACACTTCATTTTTTGGACAAAAACACATTGCAATAAGATGGAAACAGGTAATAAAAGCGTAATCAGATCTAGGCCAACCTCCTATTCCGCGTGACCCATCAACTTGCGTGTGGGCTTGCTTTCAAATAATTGACTTCGAAAGAATTAGAATCAAATTGCCCTTGCAGACTGCAGAAGACATGCATGGATGAAGAGAATAGAGACTGAACCAGCACTCATGTCCTATACTGATAGATGATGGAGACTAAGGAAATGATAAAAACAAAAGCATAAAAAGCAGGAAATCATTTCCCAAACCCCCAAGAGGCGTTGTTTACCCTGTGTTAGTATAAGTGAATTGATCGCTCAGAGGGCATGTTTGAGTGTTTATTTAGTAAATATTAAAACCTACTCCCTCCCTCCAAAAATATGTGTCCTCATTAGAAAACCAATTAGTTCATTTTGGTTTTCTAATGAGGACATATATTTTTAGACAGAGGGAATAATAGATAACCACAACATTCTCTCATTGCACTAGAAATCACAGCATTAGCAATTGATGTAGATTGGGGTCCCCATAATTTTTTTTTGAATACTTGAGCTGTCCAAGTATTATTACTTAATGATATGAAGTAGATATTAGTCTCAGACACAATATATAATCAGCTGGCTCGGTGTTAAAGTTTGCGTCTCACATTGAATATCCCTTGCGAGTTGTTTCTGCCTTGTGTAAAAGTTTGCCACTGTATATGCAAACCTAACCCAGTCCAACCACTTTCACATTGGGCGAAGCCGTTGGGCTCATGTAAAGTTTGATTATATTAGAATGTTTTTCTTGGCATCTTTAAATATAGTAAAAATGTGTACACCTCCGTTCTATATTTAATTGTCCTATTTGGTTTTTGAAAAAAAAAACTGATTCAGTTCATTTTGAACAACCAAACAAGAGATGGAAAGGGATCGTAATACACATTCGTTGTCACGCCTCAAAATCTCATACCTCAATCGGAGTGCAGATGTAACAGTTGGCGAACAGAACAGAACATCTGTCCTGTTCTGTGATGACTCAGCTGAAAGCTGGGTTTGGTGTTTAAAGGGAGAAGAGAATGAGCAGTGCAATGGGGAGGAGCGGAGGCGATTACCGGCGACTGCGGCTTCCGGCGACGAACGCGAATTCCGGCTACCCTTGGCTACGTCCGGCGACTCCTGACGACGATTCCGGCAGAGTCGGGGAGCAGCAGGGGGAGAGTGACGGTGACCTCGGGTGACGCCGACGGCGACAACAACAATTCCGGCGACTTCCGACGTCGAGCTTGACAATCTCGACCACCTCCGGCGAACGGCGACGGGACCTCAGGCAAGGTAGGAGCCCATAACCACCATCAAGATGTGATTTTTTTGTGGGTACTTGTCAAGAGAGGTGGCGGGAGCTTCGAAGGAGGAGGTAAGGGGCCGACGGCGAGTCGGCGGAGGTCGAATCGACCTCCGCCAGGCCGCCGGCCACGGTGGAAGGAGAAAGGCAGCAGCCTTTTGCTGCTGCCATTTCCCCTCCCCCTCCTTAATTTCGGCCGAACCACGGCCAGGCCATGGCGGAGGAGAGGAGGAGGCGAGGTCGGGCCCGCTGGGGCGGTGGCGGCAGACGACGGCGGCTGTGTCGGCCGCCACCCATGCATGAGCAAACGACCGAACAGGTCGTCTTCCTGGGGAAGACGACCGGTTCGGTCCAGAAATTCCCGGACCGGACCATTAAACCGAACTGAACCCGGTTCGGTAATATCTAACTAAACCCGATTCGGTTCATGATTAAACCGAACCCAGTCTAATAAATCAATCGGTTCAGGCAGACCGAACCCGGTTCGGTCCAGTTATAAATCGAACCGGTTCAACAATAAACCCGGTTCATAAGCCGGTTTAGATTTTGAACTGCCGGTGGACCTTAACCGACAGTTAAAATCTGTTTATAACTGACGGTCAGGCTTGACCGTCTGTGTATTTGCGTGCAGTGTGGTACATACAGAGCCAGTTTGGTATATAGGCTCCTGTTATTGATTTTGGGCTATTTATTAAATAATTTCAAACCCTGATTGGCATGTTAATGGTACGTGTTTGTGATGTTATTGTATTAAGGGCCTTAGTCCCTTATGTTGTGGTGACAGATAGCTAAGGATTTAAATGTAAAGAAAAACCCGACTAATAAACCTAGATGGTTTAGAGACATAATCATTTTATGGAAGATAATAAAATGATGATTTGAGGGCTGAGCTTGAGGGTTGGGAAGAACCTAATCAAGATAAAGACTAAAATGCCCTTGGGATTGGGAGTCTGTGTATGAGTGTGAGTGACTTCCGATCGAGCGACCGAATGACTATTAAGTCAAAGGTCAGGCTATCTGTTGTGCTATTAAGCCAACAATTGTGAATAGTGTGTGATGGATTCATACTGGTAATACTGTGATACCTATTAAGGATCGCAAGGAATAGATGGGAATGGTGTTGCATCTTCCGACTGGTGGAAGCTCTGCCGTCTGTACCTCTCTATGGATTTTAGAGAGCATTCACATCTTCCGACGGGTGGAAGCTCTGTGTTATGGTACCTAATAAGGACCAACGTCTATTGGCCAGGCTTAAGCTGTTATATCTCTCTATGGATTTTAGAGAGAACAATGATATGTTATTTTGGCCATGTTTGCATCTTTCTATGAATTTTAGAAAGAGAGTATTACATACTTTATTGGCCAGGCTTAAGCTGTTACCTCTTCTCTATGGATTTTAGAGAGAGCGTGCTTATTCTCTATGGATTTTAGAGAGAGCCATACATCCTGAGCCTTAGTTGCCAGGTGGTTTACTGTGCACAACATTGGAGACGTTAGCATCCTAGTAGGCTACGTTTCCCGACCCACATCGAGTCTAGGAGCTGATGTAGAGCCAGACCCTTCCGACGGTCATACCTTCTAAGGTAAGGAATGGGCGAGGCAGTCACCCCTGAGAAATTCAGGGCGTGCCGTGATTACCGGTATTAACCGGAATGATAGTCACGGTGTTTTCGTGCTGTCTGTCATGTAGGTATGACATTCAGTGAGTCTGTCTATGGGACAAAGACGTAATGATTGAACTTGAACGTGGGAAGCAATAAAAGACTTGCCTGAAAGATTAATAAAAGATTCAAGTGGAATCTTGTAATAGGTTGCATAATATGTTAATGCAAATCTTAATTTGATGTGATGATGACCGTGTTATGGTATCCCACTGAGTATTTTTATACTCAGCATCCTTATGTGATGTAGGTGTTGCTGTGGAAGAGTGACTTCACGTGGCACTTGGGAGCCTGGTGGTGAGGACGTTTCGATTTCGTAGTATATCTCCTACTACAGGTTTGTCCTAGATTTGTATTAAGGCGCGAGCGCCGACTATTTCTAGTTTATTTTGAGATGGACGACAGACTTGCACTTAGAGGACTTGCTTTAGTTTAATCGACTCTGCATCTTGTATTAATATATGTATATATGGTTTTGTATCCATATTTGTGAACCCCAGTTATCACGGCCTAGATGCTTAGTCGAAAATTTTTCAACCAATGATTTATCGCTTAGAGGAACAATCCTCGAGTTTTTCGCTACCACTCTGATTTAAAAATGGTTTCTAAAACCCGGGCCGTGACAGTTGGTATCAGAGCATAACCTTTATTTGCAAGTCTGGAAGTCCTCTTAGGATATATCTAGTTATAGTTGGGTAATGAGTGAAGGTTAGTGATGGGTTGTTTTACCTTGTAGGCTGAATGGCACCTTCAAGGAGGAATAGTCGGGTGGTCAAAAATCCTGTGGTAGCTGGAAATAGAGAGAGAAATTTTCAGCTAGAAGGATCTCCACCTCAGCAGATCTCTTGTGAGGAGTCTGTGGGAAGCACTGTTGGACAGCAAAAAGCCACGCAGGGGGCATCATCATCCAATGCTGAGGGTCAAAGCAACAATGTTATTGAGTATGAGTACACTAAGTCTGATCTCGAGGAACATCCTCTGGAGGAGGAACCGATAGCAGATGCCCAGCAGGATACTGATACTAAGTCTGATCCTGAGGAGGATCCCCTGGAAGAAGAATCTGCAACAGAGGCTAAACCAGCAAGGATAATTTACCCATCGGAGAATGGTGCTCCACCAATGATTATAGAGCCGGTTCCTCAGATTGTAAGAGATCATCCAGTTTATCGAAGAGCGGCACATGATGTAGCCTTGTGGGACATCCTTTACAGGAGATTCAGGTCCCAGGGTTACTGATAAGCATAAAATATACATATTTATATGCCTTATTTACCTATATGCTAGTGTAGTTTTTGTGATAAAACATGAATAAAACGGGTTATTTGTGATTAGGGTAGTAATTAGGGGATTAATAATTAATTTACTTTAATTAATTATTTTAGATGCATTAAAGAATTTAATGAATCATATTTTTATTATGCGTCTAATTTTAGTTTGGTTTTGTTATTATAGGATTGAAATTGCGAATTGCAGATCACTAGCAGACGTGCGCATTAGACGTGTTTTGAAATGCCAAAGTGACCCATGAGCTGATATCATGCGTATTGAAGATGTGAACCGTTGATGATGCACTTAAGGAAGACGGGCGTTTATTTTTAAGAATAAGCTGTTCGGATTTGAATTGGTGGTTGGGATCGTTACGACGGGTTTTATTAAAGAAAAAGAAAAAAAAAGAAGAAAAGGGATTAAACCGGTCTGGTCCGGTTCGGGAAAAAAAAAAAAAGAAACAACCCGAGCCATCGGCTCGGGTGTTCCAGACGACCGGGGGGTGTCTTCGTTCTGGAACAGAGCAGGGAGCACCGGTGTGACAGAAGATGGCCGGCGATGGCGGACCTGACGACGGCTGGGGCTTTGGTTTCACGGCGAGCTTGACGACCGGAGCTCGAGACGACGGCGGCCTTGGATTTCGACGGAAAACTCTGGACTTGACGGCGGAGGTTCTGTGAAGCTCGACTGGAGGAATCCATGGCGGCCTGAGCTTGGAGCAACGACGGCGGAAATAAAAACCTGGATTACACCAGCAATGGGCTCGATAGAGCAGTGAAGTAGACGGCGACGGTCACGGCGCGAGGAGGAGCAAAACAGTAAAAGGAAAGCTCTTGATTTGGAAGGTTAAAAAGAGCCGCAATTGCGAATTTATCTCAGTTTGGTAAGCTTCCATATTCAGTTTGATTGGAAATGGAAAAGAGTCGAATTAGGACTCTTGGGAATGGCTTATAAAAACTGAAGAAGGGAGAAGAAAAAAAAAAGCGCTGGGATTTTCGACTGTTCTGCGACTCTGTTTTTGACGAAAAAAACAGAGAGTTTTTTTTAGCGGATTTGGGTCGTGTTTTTCGTCGAGATTTGGCCGGAATCGAAGCGGAATCGAAGAGGAGAAAGAAGGAGAAGAAGAAAGGGAAGTTTTTGTGCCGTTTTTGCTTCGGTGAACAGTGATTTCGAATTTGCTACAGTACTGTCAATTTGGAGAAGACGATGAACAGTGATTTGCTACAGTAGCCGTGAATAGTAAATCGTGAATAGTGTTCCTGCAATAGTGTTTTCCGATGCAATTTATTTCAAATCTAAATCTGATTTTTCTCTTGAATATGAATAGCTAAATCTTTTGTCAAAGCTAAAGGTGACGTTATTTGATTAGTATTTTTACGTCTATGAAGAAGTGCTTAATGCTTATTTGATTGAATGCGATGTTTTGATAAAGTCATAATCTATATAATTATTTGATTTGTCGTTAACGTAAGGTACGGCGAATGCTTATAATTCCCTGTGATTATTTGACTGAGCTTGTTAATGATAAATATTCGATCGATATTTTTATGTTAATGGATATGATGAACGTGAATGAAATATCTTCCGATTAGGTCAAATCATTATTTGAATCTAATTGCGTAATTAAAAAGACGTAGAGTATTAATTAAATAATTGATCCTTGAAGCTTTGATATCTCTCATCGATTATCTTTGCCTGTCTTTAGTTAGTTTTAATTGAATCTTTAATCATCATTTTAATAGTTAGTTAAATTACAATTTCTCTACAAAATTTCCAGATAAGAACTTTAATTTGCTAAGCTAAGTAGTTTTAAATTAGTTAGGAATAATTCTACATCATTCCCTGTGGTTCGACCTCGGACTTACCGAGTATATATTACAATTTGTCAACCTTCTCTTGGGTTCGATCAGTTACCGCTGGCCCCACATGACCATTTGGGAGATGTGGTGGCACTCATCATGGTGTCTGCCAGCACCAACTTGTGTGGCTCTTGCTATACTGGATGAATATCGTTGAAGGAAAGAGACGTGGAGGAAGAAAGTGTTTAGGGGTAATAAATGTAGTAAGGAAGCGTCGTTGTAATACGAATCGTGACCTTTTGTAAAAACTTGTTCCAAAATAAATATATGTGAATATTCTGATGTGTTGCAATTACTCTTTGGGTTTGTCAAATGGAATTGATAAATGGATGAATTTGGAGTATGGGTAAATATTATTCTTTCTGTCAAATTGGTGGGAATTGAACTGTGACTAGCAGATTAACTGCTTAGCCATGAAGGTGTATAACTTTTGATAAAGGAAGGTGTAGCCTATCTGGCAAGTGGTAATTTAGAGTGCTACTCTTGTGGGAAGATTCATCCAGGGCAGATGTGTGAGGCAAAGGATCGCATCTTTTTTTTCTGTCATAAAAAGGGGCATATTGCCAGGTTTTGCCCTGAAAAGCAAAAGAATGCACAGCAAGGTGAAAGCAGTAGGCATGCACAGGCTCGTGTTTACTTCTGAGGATGCTCAAAAGAATGCAGTTGTGGGAGGTACGGTTTCTATTTACGACTTAGGTGTAAAAGTGTTAATTGACCCCGGTGCAACTCATTCTTTTGTATCGGGTGTGTGTGCTTTAAGTTTAAACCACCCTTGTAGCATGCTAGATTCACCTTTACTTGTCATGACCCCTGTTGGTGACATTATTGGAGTAAGTGAGTGTCTTCTAGGAGTACCTATCCATTTTGGAGATAAGTATCTTCCAGCTGATCTTGTCTTGTTAGACATGATTGACTTTGATGTAAACCTATGGATGGATTGGCTTTCTGTATATACTGCATTAGTGGATTGCAGGAAGAAAAGAGTAACCCTTACCATCCCTGGGAAGGACTCTTTTATTTTTCAAGGAGTGAAGTCAAAAGATAATGCATGCATAATCTCAGCCTTGAAGGCACATAAGCTTCTTATGAAGGGATGTGCTGCCTATCTAGCAAGTGTGATCACCTTGGAATCAGCGCAACCGAAGTTGGAAGATATACCGGTAGTGTCTCAGTTTTCTGATGTGGTTCCTGAAGAACTACCTGGTCTACCTCCTAGAAGAGAAGTTGACTTCACAATAGAGTTATGTCCGGGCGCAACACCAATGTCCAAGGCACCGTACAGGATGGCTCCAGCGGAGTTGAATGAATTGAAGAAGCAATTGCAGGAGTTGCTTGACAAAGGATTTATTCGTCCAAGTGTCTCGCCTTGGGGAGCACCAGTTTTGTTTGTCAAAAAGAAGGATGGTTCACTCCGATTGTGCATCGATTATAGGATGTTGAACAAGGTGACTGTTAAAAATAAATACCCCTTGCCTCGGATAGATGACCTATTCGATCAGTTGCACTCAGCCAAAGTTTTCTCTCGAATTGACCTTCACTCAAGCTATCATCAGTTGAGGATTCGAGATGAAGACATCCCTAAGACTGCCTTTAGGACCAGGTATGGTCATTATGAATTCTTAGTAATGCCCTTTGGAGTAACCAATGCACCTGCGACCTTTATGGATTTGATGAACCGGATTTATCATCCTTGGTTGGACCAGTTTGTCATTGTCTTCGTAGATGACATCCTTATCTACTCGTCATCCTTCGACGACCATGCAAAGCATTTGGAGCGAGTATTAGATGTGTTGAGAGGGCATCAGTTGTATGCCAAGTTTAGTAAGTGTAACTTTTGGCTAGAAAGTGTTAACTTCCTGGGGCATATTATTTCAAAGGATGGCATATCTGTTGATCCATCTAAGGTCGAGGCTGTAGTCAATTGGGAAAGACCAAAAACAGTCACCGAGATTAGAAGTTTTCTGGGTTTGGCAGGGTATTATAGACGATTCATTGAAGGATTCTCTACTATTGCCCTACCTTTGACCAAATTGACAAGGAAAGATGTGAAGTTTATATGGGATGAAAAGTGTGAAAACAGTTTCTTGGAGTTGAAGAACAGATTAACTAGTGCACCAATTCTTACTCTTCCTTCAGGAGAAGGGGGTTTAGTGGTGTACAGTGATGCGTCTGGAAAAGGCTTAGGTTGTGTACTCATGCAGCATGGCAAAGTTGGCTACGTCCGGCGACTCCTGACGACGATTCCGGCTACCCTTGGCTACGTCCGGCGACTCCTGACGACGATTCCGGCAGAGTCGGGGAGCAGCAGGGGGAGAGTGACGGTGACCTCGGGTGACGCCGACGGCGACAACAACAATTCCGGCGACTTCCGACGTCGAGCTTGACAATCTCGACCACCTCCGGCGAACGGCGACGGGACCTCAGGCAAGGTAGGAGCCCATAACCACCATCAAGATGTGATTTTTTTGTGGGTACTTGTCAAGAGAGGTGGCGGGAGCTTCGAAGGAGGAGGTAAGGGGCCGACGGCGAGTCGGCGGAGGTCGAATCGACCTCCGCCAGGCCGCCGGCCACGGTGGAAGGAGAAAGGCAGCAGCCTTTTGCTGCTGCCATTTCCCCTCCCCCTCCTTAATTTCGGCCGAACCACGGCCAGGCCATGGCGGAGGAGAGGAGGAGGCGAGGTCGGGCCCGCTGGGGCGGTGGCGGCAGACGACGGCGGCTGTGTCGGCCGCCACCCATGCATGAGCAAACGACCGAACAGGTCGTCTTCCTGGGGAAGACGACCGGTTCGGTCCAGAAATTCCCGGACCGGACCATTAAACCGAACTGAACCCGGTTCGGTAATATCTAACTAAACCCGATTCGGTTCATGATTAAACCGAACCCAGTCTAATAAATCAATCGGTTCAGGCAGACCGAACCCGGTTCGGTCCAGTTATAAATCGAACCGGTTCAACAATAAACCCGGTTCATAAGCCGGTTTAGATTTTGAACTGCCGGTGGACCTTAACCGACAGTTAAAATCTGTTTATAACTGACGGTCAGGCTTGACCGTCTGTGTATTTGCGTGCAGTGTGGTACATACAGAGCCAGTTTGGTATATAGGCTCCTGTTATTGATTTTGGGCTATTTATTAAATAATTTCAAACCCTGATTGGCATGTTAATGGTACGTGTTTGTGATGTTATTGTATTAAGGGCCTTAGTCCCTTATGTTGTGGTGACAGATAGCTAAGGATTTAAATGTAAAGAAAAACCCGACTAATAAACCTAGATGGTTTAGAGACATAATCATTTTATGGAAGATAATAAAATGATGATTTGAGGGCTGAGCTTGAGGGTTGGGAAGAACCTAATCAAGATAAAGACTAAAATGCCCTTGGGATTGGGAGTCTGTGTATGAGTGTGAGTGACTTCCGATCGAGCGACCGAATGACTATTAAGTCAAAGGTCAGGCTATCTGTTGTGCTATTAAGCCAACAATTGTGAATAGTGTGTGATGGATTCATACTGGTAATACTGTGATACCTATTAAGGATCGCAAGGAATAGATGGGAATGGTGTTGCATCTTCCGACTGGTGGAAGCTCTGCCGTCTGTACCTCTCTATGGATTTTAGAGAGCATTCACATCTTCCGACGGGTGGAAGCTCTGTGTTATGGTACCTAATAAGGACCAACGTCTATTGGCCAGGCTTAAGCTGTTATATCTCTCTATGGATTTTAGAGAGAACAATGATATGTTATTTTGGCCATGTTTGCATCTTTCTATGAATTTTAGAAAGAGAGTATTACATACTTTATTGGCCAGGCTTAAGCTGTTACCTCTTCTCTATGGATTTTAGAGAGAGCGTGCTTATTCTCTATGGATTTTAGAGAGAGCCATACATCCTGAGCCTTAGTTGCCAGGTGGTTTACTGTGCACAACATTGGAGACGTTAGCATCCTAGTAGGCTACGTTTCCCGACCCACATCGAGTCTAGGAGCTGATGTAGAGCCAGACCCTTCCGACGGTCATACCTTCTAAGGTAAGGAATGGGCGAGGCAGTCACCCCTGAGAAATTCAGGGCGTGCCGTGATTACCGGTATTAACCGGAATGATAGTCACGGTGTTTTCGTGCTGTCTGTCATGTAGGTATGACATTCAGTGAGTCTGTCTATGGGACAAAGACGTAATGATTGAACTTGAACGTGGGAAGCAATAAAAGACTTGCCTGAAAGATTAATAAAAGATTCAAGTGGAATCTTGTAATAGGTTGCATAATATGTTAATGCAAATCTTAATTTGATGTGATGATGACCGTGTTATGGTATCCCACTGAGTATTTTTATACTCAGCATCCTTATGTGATGTAGGTGTTGCTGTGGAAGAGTGACTTCACGTGGCACTTGGGAGCCTGGTGGTGAGGACGTTTCGATTTCGTAGTATATCTCCTACTACAGGTTTGTCCTAGATTTGTATTAAGGCGCGAGCGCCGACTATTTCTAGTTTATTTTGAGATGGACGACAGACTTGCACTTAGAGGACTTGCTTTAGTTTAATCGACTCTGCATCTTGTATTAATATATGTATATATGGTTTTGTATCCATATTTGTGAACCCCAGTTATCACGGCCTAGATGCTTAGTCGAAAATTTTTCAACCAATGATTTATCGCTTAGAGGAACAATCCTCGAGTTTTTCGCTACCACTCTGATTTAAAAATGGTTTCTAAAACCCGGGCCGTGACAGTTGGTATCAGAGCATAACCTTTATTTGCAAGTCTGGAAGTCCTCTTAGGATATATCTAGTTATAGTTGGGTAATGAGTGAAGGTTAGTGATGGGTTGTTTTACCTTGTAGGCTGAATGGCACCTTCAAGGAGGAATAGTCGGGTGGTCAAAAATCCTGTGGTAGCTGGAAATAGAGAGAGAAATTTTCAGCTAGAAGGATCTCCACCTCAGCAGATCTCTTGTGAGGAGTCTGTGGGAAGCACTGTTGGACAGCAAAAAGCCACGCAGGGGGCATCATCATCCAATGCTGAGGGTCAAAGCAACAATGTTATTGAGTATGAGTACACTAAGTCTGATCTCGAGGAACATCCTCTGGAGGAGGAACCGATAGCAGATGCCCAGCAGGATACTGATACTAAGTCTGATCCTGAGGAGGATCCCCTGGAAGAAGAATCTGCAACAGAGGCTAAACCAGCAAGGATAATTTACCCATCGGAGAATGGTGCTCCACCAATGATTATAGAGCCGGTTCCTCAGATTGTAAGAGATCATCCAGTTTATCGAAGAGCGGCACATGATGTAGCCTTGTGGGACATCCTTTACAGGAGATTCAGGTCCCAGGGTTACTGATAAGCATAAAATATACATATTTATATGCCTTATTTACCTATATGCTAGTGTAGTTTTTGTGATAAAACATGAATAAAACGGGTTATTTGTGATTAGGGTAGTAATTAGGGGATTAATAATTAATTTACTTTAATTAATTATTTTAGATGCATTAAAGAATTTAATGAATCATATTTTTATTATGCGTCTAATTTTAGTTTGGTTTTGTTATTATAGGATTGAAATTGCGAATTGCAGATCACTAGCAGACGTGCGCATTAGACGTGTTTTGAAATGCCAAAGTGACCCATGAGCTGATATCATGCGTATTGAAGATGTGAACCGTTGATGATGCACTTAAGGAAGACGGGCGTTTATTTTTAAGAATAAGCTGTTCGGATTTGAATTGGTGGTTGGGATCGTTACGACGGGTTTTATTAAAGAAAAAGAAAAAAAAAGAAGAAAAGGGATTAAACCGGTCTGGTCCGGTTCGGGAAAAAAAAAAAAAGAAACAACCCGAGCCATCGGCTCGGGTGTTCCAGACGACCGGGGGGTGTCTTCGTTCTGGAACAGAGCAGGGAGCACCGGTGTGACAGAAGATGGCCGGCGATGGCGGACCTGACGACGGCTGGGGCTTTGGTTTCACGGCGAGCTTGACGACCGGAGCTCGAGACGACGGCGGCCTTGGATTTCGACGGAAAACTCTGGACTTGACGGCGGAGGTTCTGTGAAGCTCGACTGGAGGAATCCATGGCGGCCTGAGCTTGGAGCAACGACGGCGGAAATAAAAACCTGGATTACACCAGCAATGGGCTCGATAGAGCAGTGAAGTAGACGGCGACGGTCACGGCGCGAGGAGGAGCAAAACAGTAAAAGGAAAGCTCTTGATTTGGAAGGTTAAAAAGAGCCGCAATTGCGAATTTATCTCAGTTTGGTAAGCTTCCATATTCAGTTTGATTGGAAATGGAAAAGAGTCGAATTAGGACTCTTGGGAATGGCTTATAAAAACTGAAGAAGGGAGAAGAAAAAAAAAAGCGCTGGGATTTTCGACTGTTCTGCGACTCTGTTTTTGACGAAAAAAACAGAGAGTTTTTTTTAGCGGATTTGGGTCGTGTTTTTCGTCGAGATTTGGCCGGAATCGAAGCGGAATCGAAGAGGAGAAAGAAGGAGAAGAAGAAAGGGAAGTTTTTGTGCCGTTTTTGCTTCGGTGAACAGTGATTTCGAATTTGCTACAGTACTGTCAATTTGGAGAAGACGATGAACAGTGATTTGCTACAGTAGCCGTGAATAGTAAATCGTGAATAGTGTTCCTGCAATAGTGTTTTCCGATGCAATTTATTTCAAATCTAAATCTGATTTTTCTCTTGAATATGAATAGCTAAATCTTTTGTCAAAGCTAAAGGTGACGTTATTTGATTAGTATTTTTACGTCTATGAAGAAGTGCTTAATGCTTATTTGATTGAATGCGATGTTTTGATAAAGTCATAATCTATATAATTATTTGATTTGTCGTTAACGTAAGGTACGGCGAATGCTTATAATTCCCTGTGATTATTTGACTGAGCTTGTTAATGATAAATATTCGATCGATATTTTTATGTTAATGGATATGATGAACGTGAATGAAATATCTTCCGATTAGGTCAAATCATTATTTGAATCTAATTGCGTAATTAAAAAGACGTAGAGTATTAATTAAATAATTGATCCTTGAAGCTTTGATATCTCTCATCGATTATCTTTGCCTGTCTTTAGTTAGTTTTAATTGAATCTTTAATCATCATTTTAATAGTTAGTTAAATTACAATTTCTCTACAAAATTTCCAGATAAGAACTTTAATTTGCTAAGCTAAGTAGTTTTAAATTAGTTAGGAATAATTCTACATCATTCCCTGTGGTTCGACCTCGGACTTACCGAGTATATATTACAATTTGTCAACCTTCTCTTGGGTTCGATCAGTTACCGCTGGCCCCACATGACCATTTGGGAGATGTGGTGGCACTCATCATGGTGTCTGCCAGCACCAACTTGTGTGGCTCTTGCTATACTGGATGAATATCGTTGAAGGAAAGAGACGTGGAGGAAGAAAGTGTTTAGGGGTAATAAATGTAGTAAGGAAGCGTCGTTGTAATACGAATCGTGACCTTTTGTAAAAACTTGTTCCAAAATAAATATATGTGAATATTCTGATGTGTTGCAATTACTCTTTGGGTTTGTCAAATGGAATTGATAAATGGATGAATTTGGAGTATGGGTAAATATTATTCTTTCTGTCAAATTGGTGGGAATTGAACTGTGACTAGCAGATTAACTGCTTAGCCATGAAGGTGTATAACTTTTGATAAAGGAAGGTGTAGCCTATCTGGCAAGTGGTAATTTAGAGTGCTACTCTTGTGGGAAGATTCATCCAGGGCAGATGTGTGAGGCAAAGGATCGCATCTTTTTTTTCTGTCATAAAAAGGGGCATATTGCCAGGTTTTGCCCTGAAAAGCAAAAGAATGCACAGCAAGGTGAAAGCAGTAGGCATGCACAGGCTCGTGTTTACTTCTGAGGATGCTCAAAAGAATGCAGTTGTGGGAGGTACGGTTTCTATTTACGACTTAGGTGTAAAAGTGTTAATTGACCCCGGTGCAACTCATTCTTTTGTATCGGGTGTGTGTGCTTTAAGTTTAAACCACCCTTGTAGCATGCTAGATTCACCTTTACTTGTCATGACCCCTGTTGGTGACATTATTGGAGTAAGTGAGTGTCTTCTAGGAGTACCTATCCATTTTGGAGATAAGTATCTTCCAGCTGATCTTGTCTTGTTAGACATGATTGACTTTGATGTAAACCTATGGATGGATTGGCTTTCTGTATATACTGCATTAGTGGATTGCAGGAAGAAAAGAGTAACCCTTACCATCCCTGGGAAGGACTCTTTTATTTTTCAAGGAGTGAAGTCAAAAGATAATGCATGCATAATCTCAGCCTTGAAGGCACATAAGCTTCTTATGAAGGGATGTGCTGCCTATCTAGCAAGTGTGATCACCTTGGAATCAGCGCAACCGAAGTTGGAAGATATACCGGTAGTGTCTCAGTTTTCTGATGTGGTTCCTGAAGAACTACCTGGTCTACCTCCTAGAAGAGAAGTTGACTTCACAATAGAGTTATGTCCGGGCGCAACACCAATGTCCAAGGCACCGTACAGGATGGCTCCAGCGGAGTTGAATGAATTGAAGAAGCAATTGCAGGAGTTGCTTGACAAAGGATTTATTCGTCCAAGTGTCTCGCCTTGGGGAGCACCAGTTTTGTTTGTCAAAAAGAAGGATGGTTCACTCCGATTGTGCATCGATTATAGGATGTTGAACAAGGTGACTGTTAAAAATAAATACCCCTTGCCTCGGATAGATGACCTATTCGATCAGTTGCACTCAGCCAAAGTTTTCTCTCGAATTGACCTTCACTCAAGCTATCATCAGTTGAGGATTCGAGATGAAGACATCCCTAAGACTGCCTTTAGGACCAGGTATGGTCATTATGAATTCTTAGTAATGCCCTTTGGAGTAACCAATGCACCTGCGACCTTTATGGATTTGATGAACCGGATTTATCATCCTTGGTTGGACCAGTTTGTCATTGTCTTCGTAGATGACATCCTTATCTACTCGTCATCCTTCGACGACCATGCAAAGCATTTGGAGCGAGTATTAGATGTGTTGAGAGGGCATCAGTTGTATGCCAAGTTTAGTAAGTGTAACTTTTGGCTAGAAAGTGTTAACTTCCTGGGGCATATTATTTCAAAGGATGGCATATCTGTTGATCCATCTAAGGTCGAGGCTGTAGTCAATTGGGAAAGACCAAAAACAGTCACCGAGATTAGAAGTTTTCTGGGTTTGGCAGGGTATTATAGACGATTCATTGAAGGATTCTCTACTATTGCCCTACCTTTGACCAAATTGACAAGGAAAGATGTGAAGTTTATATGGGATGAAAAGTGTGAAAACAGTTTCTTGGAGTTGAAGAACAGATTAACTAGTGCACCAATTCTTACTCTTCCTTCAGGAGAAGGGGGTTTAGTGGTGTACAGTGATGCGTCTGGAAAAGGCTTAGGTTGTGTACTCATGCAGCATGGCAAAGTTGTGGCTTATGGCTCAAGACAACTAAAGCCACATGAGAGGAACTATCCAACACATGACCTAGAGCTAGCTGCAGTGGTGTTTGCATTGAAGTTATGGAGGCACTATCTTTATGGTGTGCAGTTTGAAGTTTTTACAGATCATCAAAGCCTGAAGTATATTTTCTCTCAGAGAGATCTGAATTTGAGGCAAAGGCGTTGGCTTGAGTATATCAAAGATTATGACTTCTCTATAGCTTACCACCCTGGTAAAGCTAATGTGGTGGCAGATGCACTTAGTAGAAAGTCAGAAACCCTTCCTGCCTTTATGATGATCAAAGAATGGGAATTGCTAGAATCTATGGCAAGCCTACACATAGAACCATCATCCAAAGGAGGGAAGTCTTTTATGGCCAACTTTGTGGTACAATCTGGAATTGTTGAGAAGATTATTGTAGCGCAAGCAACGGATCCAGAAGTCCAGAATTTACTCAAAAGGACAGGTTCTGTTAGAGGAGCTGATGGGGGTATTCGATTCAACGGTCGATTAGTAGTCCCAGCTGTCTCAGAATTGCGCAGAGAATTATTAAATGAAGCTCATCATTCCAAGTATACCATCCATCCAGGTGGAACAAAGATGTTCAAATATTTGAAGCGTAACTTCTGGTGGGATGGAATGAAGAAGGATATTGGCCAGTTTGTAGCCAGATGTCCCACTTGTCAGCAGGTTAAAGCAGAACACCAGCGACCTGGAGGACTTTTGCAGCCACTAGAGATTTCGCAATGGAAGTGGGAGCATATCACCATGGATTTTGTAGTAGGCTTACCTCCTACCCAGAAGAAGCATAATGCTATTTGGGTGATAGTAGATCGGCTGACCAAGTCTGCACACTTCTTACCAATTCGGTGGAAGCAGACTCCGGAAAGTTTGACTCAACTCTATATCCGAGAAATTGTAAGATTGCATGGTGCCCCTCTCTCCATAGTGTCTGATAGGGATCCTAGATTCACGTCACGCTATTGGAGGAGTATACAAGATGCTTTGGGCACTGCACTCAATTTCAGCATAGCGTATCACCCTCAGTCTGATGGACAATCAGAAAGGACAATTCAGACCTTGGAGGACATGCTTAGAGCATGCGTATTGGATTGGAAAGGTAATTGGGATGACCATTTACCCTTGATTGAATTTGCCTGCAACAACAGCTATCAATCCAGTATTGAGATGGCTCTATATGAAGCTCTCTATGGACGTCCCTGTAGATCTCCAACTTGTTGGAATGAAGTTGGTGAGAAAGTTATGATCAAGTCAGAGATGCTTCAGCTGTGCGCTGACAAGGTGAAATTCATTCGAGAAAAGCTTCGGTTGGCTCAGGAGCGATAGAAATACTATGCAAACAGAAGGCGTAGAGATCTTGAGTTTGAGATTGGTGACCATGTGTTCTTGAAGGTTTCACCCACACGTGGAGTTTTACGTTTTGGAAAGAAAGGAAAACTGAGTCCTCGGTTTGTAGGTCCTTTTGAAATCCTTGAACGGATTGGTAACTCAGCTTATCGACTTGCTTTGCCTCCCAATCTGGATTAGGTACATAATGTGTTTCATGTCTCGCAGTTGAGAAAGTACTGTCGGGATGATACACATGTGGTTGACTATTCCATGCTGGAATAAAACCTGACTTGACCTATGAGGTAAAGCCAATCAAGATTAAGGACCGAAGGAATCAGGTACTCCGGAATAGAGCGATTCCGTTACTATTGGTTCAATGGCACAATGATAAGTTCGAGGAGAATACTTGGGAGACGGAAGAAGAAATGCAGCGTGCCTACCCAGAGCTGTTTGTAGAATCTACCTGAATTTTGAGGACAAAATTTCTAAAGGAGGGAAGAATGTAACAGTTGGCGAACAGAACAGGACATCTGTCCTGTTCTGTGATGACTCAGCTGAAAGCTGGGTTTGGTGTTTAAAGGGAGAAGAGAATGAGCAGTGCAATGGGGAGGAGCGGAGGCGATTACCGGCGACTGCGGCTTCCGACGACGAACGCCAATTCCGGCGACTTCCGACGTCGAGCTTGACAATCTCGACCACCTCCGGCGAACGGCGACGGGACCTCAGGCAAGGTAGGAGCCCATAACCACCATCAAGATGTGATTTTTTTGTGGGTACTTGTCAAGAGAGGTGGCGGGAGCTTCGAAGGAGGAGGTAAGGGGCCGACGGCGAGTCGGCGGAGGTCGAATCGACCTCCGCCAGGCCGCCGGCCACGGTGGAAGGAGAAAGGCAGCAGCCTTTTGCTGCTGCCATTTCCCCTCCCCCTCCTTAATTTCGGCCGAACCACGGTCAGGCCATGGCGGAGGAGAGGAGGAGGCGAGGTCGGGCCCGCTGGGGCGGTGGCGGCCGACGACGGCGGCAGTGTCGGCCGCCACCCATGCATGAGCAAACGACCGAACAGGTCGTCTTCCTGGGGAAGACGATCGGTTCGGTCCAGAAATTCCCGGACCGGACCATTAAACCGAACCGAACCCGGTTCAGTAATATCTAACTAAACCCAGTTTGGTTCATGATTAAACCGAACCCGGTCTAATAAATCAATCGGTTCAGGCAGACTGAACCCGGTTCGGTCCAGTTATAAATCGAACCGGTTCAACAATAAACCCGGTTTAGATTTTGAACTGCCGGTGGACCTTAACCGACAGTTAAAATCTGTTTATAACTGACGGTCAGGCTTGACCGTCTGTGTATTTGCGTGCAGTGTGGTACATACAGAGCCAGTTTGGTATATAGGCTCCTGTTATTGATTTTGAGCTATTTATTAAATAATTTCAAGCCCTGATTGGCATGTTAATGGTACGTGTTTGTGATGTTATAGTACTAAGGGCCTTAGTCCCTTATGTTGTGGTGACAGATAGCTAAGGATTTAAATGTAAAGAAAAACCCGACTAATAAACCTAGATGGTTTAGAGACATAATCATTTTATGGAAGATAATAAAATGATGATTTGAGGGCTGAGCTTGAGGGTTATATCTCTCTATGGATTTTAGAGAGAACAATGATATATTATTTTGGCTATGTTTGCATCTTTCTATGGATTTTAGAAAGAGAGTATTACATACTTTATTGGCCAGGCTTAAGCTGTTACCTCTTCTCTATGGATTTTAGAGAGAGCGTGCTTATTCTCTATGGATTTTAGAGAGAGCCATACATCCTGAGCCTTAGTTGCCAGGTGGTTTACTGTGCACAACATTGGAGACGTTAGCATCCTAGTAGGCTACGTTTCCCGACCCACATCGAGTCTAGGAGCTGATGTGGAGCCAGACCCTTCCGACGGTCATACCTTCTAAGGTAAGGAATGGGCGAGGCAGTCACCCTTGAGAAATTCAGGGCATGCCGTGATTACCGGTATTAACCGGAATGATAGTCACGGTGTTTTCGTGCTGTCTGTCATGTAGGTATGACATTCAGTGAGTCTATGGGACAAAGACGTAATGATTGAACTTGAACGTGGGAAGCAATAAAAGACTTGCCTGAAAGATTAATAAAAGATTCAAGTGGAATCTTGTAATAGGTTGCATAATATGTTAATGCAAATCTTAATTTGATGTGATGATGACTGTGTTATGGTATCCCACTGAGTATTTTTATACTCAGCATCCTTATGTGATGTAGGTGCTGCTGTGGAAGAGTGACTTCACGTGGCACTTGGGAGCCTGGTGGTGAGGACGTTCCGATTTCGTAGTATATCTCCTACTACAGGTTTGTCCTAGATTTGTATTAAGGCGCGAGCGCCGACTATTTCTAGTTTATTTTGAGATGGACAACAGACTTGCACTTAGAGGACTTGCTTTAGTTTAATCGACTCTGCATCTTGTATTAATATATGTATATATGGTTTTGTATCCATATTTGTGAACCCCAGTTATCACGGTGATTGATTGATTTTTCTACTTTTTTACTCGCAATCGCACGTGACTCAGTATAGTCTAGTGGTAACGAGGTCGAACCCAAAGGACTTGGACTGATTCAACTTAATTCTAATGAAAGATTTGATTTTTTATGAAACTAGTTATGACAGAATGAAAAGTTCTAATTAAACAAAGCAATGAAATTTATGTGAAAATAATATGATGAGAAATATACTAAGACTTCGAATCCACCCAAACTAAATAGCTATCCTCTCCGTTAAACCCGTACAATTCCAAGTGGTCAATTACCCGTGCCCCTCTCGAAGTCACGAATAATCGTAATGTGTGCAGCTCTCTCGAACATGCAACTAAACAATTAAATCTATCTTAATTAATCTCCCTCTCTCGAACAAAGACCAATTATAAAAATGCAATTTTTATTCAAATAACACCTTGGAATTCGCTAAGATCTCTCGAACATTAACAAACCCTTAACTAACAATTACTCTACCCTCTCTCGAGCAACAGAATAATCATAGCAAAATAATAAGCATATGGAATAAAAATCACAACTTTAGAATTACAAATAAGTATTGAGAGTCAAACAATCAGCAGGGCTTCATCTAATCTTAGTACAATGAAATTTAGCTAGACATGAAAATAAGGGAAGAAAAAGCCTGATTCATCGTCGGATTATCGAAAATACTGTTCACTATTCACCCGGCACTGTTCACGCGCACTGTAGCACTGTAGCACTATTCATCATCTTCTCCGGCGGAACGCGGTTACTGTAGCAATTCGAACAGCACTGTAGCAGATCCAAATCCTCCCAAAATCAGTCCTTTTGCTCCCGGCGTTCGACTCCTCTTGCTCCGGCGAAGACCCACCTCTTCTTCCGGCCAAAGACCTACCGGATTCCGGCCAAAATCCCGACGGAAAAGGCTCTGTTTTTTCTCTGTCGGCGGCTCTGTTTTCGCTCCTTATGTCCACTGTTTTGCTCTGTGTTTTCTGTCAAGCTCTTCGCACAGCCGGCTTGGGTTTTTATAGGCGATTCCAACCCCAATCGGACACACCTCTTTCCTTTCCAAATCGAGTTCAAAAATCCCCCGTTTCCAATTCGAGCAGAACTACCTTTGTTTCCCGATTTTGTTTTGATTTTGGTTTCTAAATTGAGAACGCCTCCCTGTCATTCCGCCGTGATCTCCTTGCCGACTTGCCGCCTTGCCGCCGTGAAGCTCCTCCGTGATCGTCGCCGTCTTCTCAGCCCACCGGCGAGACCCACCGTCGTCCCAGCGGCCGTTCTCCGGCGATCTCATCCAAAACAGAGCACCGGCTTCTGTTCTGAAACGGCCGAAGCCCGAGCGCCCGAACTTCGGCTCGGGCCGGGTTTTTTTATTTTTATTTTCTTTCTTGAACCGGACCGAGACAAACCCGAACCGGACCATTTCAATTTCTTTCTTTTTTTTCTTTTTCTTCCTTAAAACCCGTCGTATTGATCTCGCGCGTCCAATCTCCGATCTCGGCACAGAACCCATTTGACGTGCATTCTCTTTCGCGCGCGATATTTCAAATGATCATAACTTTTTGCTCAGAACTCCGAATTGTGAACAGTCAGTGGCGTTGGAAAGCTGACTTCGTGTACTTTAAGATGAAGCTTAAATCAGTCCCATCAGAGATATGCAATCGAAGTTGTAAATATTCAATCATTAGAGTCGCGTTTTATCCCATTTCTGCGTTTTGCTCTTGTTTCCTACAAAAACCAAAAACTATATTAAAATAGCAATAATTTTAAACAAACACTAGCAGAAACATAAGTTTAGGAGATAATAAAATGCATATTTCATGTACAGATCACACGGCCTAGATGCTTAGTCGAAAATTTTTCAACCAATGATTTATCGCTTAGAGGAACAATCCTCGAGTTTTCCGCTACCACTCTGATTTAAAAATGGTTTCTAAAACCCGGGCAGTGACAGCAGAAGCCAATCAAAAGAGATATATTTCGAGGTAGAGATCCCAGGCACGCGACCGAAGAGTCAATTTCATCACCAATTATAATCATCTCAAAAGGATGTGTAATCGTTTATGCCCCCAATCAGTGTAATACAATAATATACATCATTAAATAATATGAAATAAATTTACTTAATAATAATCTAGTAATAAATCTTCAATAAAAACTTAAATAGAATAAACCTATAAGTCTATGGGACACAGTTGCCAAAATGTCATAAGCATCAATCAAAAAGCAAAACAAATAACTAAATAAGCTCCAAAACTCTTCACGGCTCATGTAACTGCCTATCAATTACTACAACTTCTTGATCTCAATTTTCTTTCGCGCCTGCATTAGAGGATGCATGAGTATTTCATATAAACACTCAGTAGGATGTAAAAACCCACTAATAAAGAATTAAAATAGTATAAAGACAATAAAGGATTATGAATATTCAACATCTGGACTGAACCAAAGGTCTATACACCTGAAAAGAAAGGTCAGTCAATACAAAAGGATTCATAGCTCTCAAGTATAGAACAAGGACAATAAATTATACAACTCCAAACAAATGCCGGTGTAAGGAGAGAATGGTCAAAATACCAAAGGCTCCAGGCATCCATAGTGTAAGGAGTTATAATTTCTGCTTGCTGAATTTACCAACCCTGTGTGGTAAAATATACCAGAACATCCTAGAGGTTCTCCCTTCGAAACCTGGCCACGCATTTAGGCATGTTGGCCCCATCTGTGCTTACGGGCATAATGAGCAGAGACTGTAGACCTTCCGTAATGTCATATAGCCTAACGTATGTATTTGCCTCCCTTCAGGCAATAAAGAATCAAAATTTCATAAATATCGGTGGTCATGCTGGACCTAGCAATGACTCGTGAACATACTATGATTCCACCGAACAAGTAGTGGAGAAATAGGTCAATGTCATACCAGATAATGATACAACCAATCACATGGGTCTCAACTTTTCTGAGAATAGAGTGGCAATTTTCATAATGACTCACTTATGGAGTACAAATAGAACATCAAGGTCTTGAACCACATATGACTCACTTACTGGAGTAGGTTAGAACAGCAAAGCTTCTCAAGACATATAACTCTCTTTTGGAATAACAAGGAAACTCAACACCTGAAATAGTGACGACTCATCATAGGAATACCAATACAATCAATGCTTACCTTCATGCTTAACCCTAGATAGGAATTCTTCATAGACATTAGAACTTATAATACAAATATCAGAGACAAGAATACCAAAGAGTCTTAGATAATTTGAATCCCAAGTGGAATCACAAACCGACATCAACGCTTTAAAATAGATGGTTATGATTCTCTTGATCAAAGGATTATCCCTCCTAATTAGATTAATTCTAACCCAACCTTACTGTGATATTCCATAGATATATAGTTCAATTACTGATGTTGACACATTAATTATTCTCATACCATATTACATAATGTTATTTGGATATTTAATATTTTCTCTCATATTTGACTCACTCTCTTCTGCACAATAGTCCTATTCCGACAGCTTCCAGACTCTGTACATTGATATTAACTCTCTAAAATTTTTACTGATAATACTCTTACGTGTCTAGTTTCTAACCCCACTGATTTTATATTTTTCTGATTCTTCTTGAATTAGTTATGATTTATTTACCACCAACTGTTAGTACAGAAATAGTTCTAACCGAGATTAAGATTCTTAATTAAACTTGATTATCTTCACTTAATAACACATTAGAAGTGATAACATATCATTAACAGACAATAATACCCCCTCCTAGACCAATTTCAGACCCTAGGATTGCATAGAATTACCAAAGTACACCCTTTTATCACGTTACATAGCATATATTACAATCTTAGATGCTAATACATCGCAATTAGGTCAATTAATACAAGACACCCAAATATGACACATGGATCAACGTGGATTAAGGTCAAAAATATAAGATTAGAACTTTCTGGACTCTGAATAATGAATAAAGCAACCAACTTTATGTGTGAATCCCCTCTAGACACTTAGCATAAAAGCATACATGATCATATCATGAGATGAATGGAACATAGAGTCATAAATCAAATAATTTCATATGAATCATAGCAATACATTATGGTACTGAATAAGAACACTCATAAACATCATAAGGATGAAGAAAAGAAAAGGAAAAAACCATCCTACTCTTAATTCACCAAAAATTCTGCCTTCTTACGCGTTGCTCGTTTCCTTTGCGTCCCCCAAAGCTCCCGCTCCAAGCTCTTACAAAACTCTCACAAGAAGAAGCCTTATAGGAGGTGAGTAAACATGGGAAGGAGAAGAATAAGGCTCTGGACGTTCTAAGGCTAGAGTTTCAATAGTACAAGCCAACTCCACAAGGGTTTATATAGAGTTTGGGGAAATCTTTTCTTAAACCAATCTTCCTATATCATGGACACTTTCCACCAATAAGAAGGCCTCAAGATCCATTTAGAGACGTGTAATTTAAGTCTAGTTGGGATTTGGTATATTTTTCAAACAAATCCACCCCAAAATAGGCTAAAAATAAAAAAACTGCAACAGGCGATCGATCGTCGCATGCCTTTCGCAAGCTACCGCGTTACAGCCGATCGATCGCCAATATTTCCGATCAATCGGTTTCTCCGAAAACAAAACAGTAAAAAATCACAGTAACTACGATCGATCGTTTCTCAAGGCGATCGATCGGTTTAATTTTTTTATTGATCATAAGTCTTGGCGATCGATCATAGCTACGACAATTCAAAATTTAAATTTCTCATCTCTTTTTACTTAGAATTCCAAATCGCGCATAGTTGGTGGCGTTGGAAAGCTCTTCTCACCAACATTAACCCCATAAAACAAAATATAATCAAATCTAACATTAAGAGGATCAAATTTTGGTTTAAATAAACATACCAATTTCTTAGATGTTACATCCGTAGTGTATCTAAACAAAAGCCCACTAAGGCAATCTAGCAAGTGCCCGGAGCAAGTTATAAAAAAAAGGCAAAAATGAATATATGGAGATTGAAATATTTAAATGGGTCATTCACAATCTGGGGAAAAAATCAAGTAAGTTTTACATACGTATACCACATCAATGACAGCAATCATCCACCCTCTAGATAATGCATATATGTGTCATCCTGCAAAGAGCCAGCCTCTTAGTATGTCAATGATGGTGCATGTCTAGAGTCCACTCCAGATCACTCTCAACCAAGGAATGTCGTATTAGATATCGGTAAAATATCGATCGACCAAAGAGACAAAATATCGGAGATATTTGTAAAAAAATATCGGTTGTCTAAAACTAGTTTTTACCATGTATTTTCATAATATAACTTCTAAAATGAGTGATACTCATTTAGACAAGCATAAATTTTAAAATATGTATTAAAAATACGTATATAATTCAAAACATGTGTTTGTATTTTAAACCAGTATCCTTCCACTTGGCATAGGATGGGAAACAAACGAAAAAGTTGATTTTTTTTATTTTTTTTAAAAATATTATTTTTCAAAAACATTGATATATCAGCAATATTTTAAAAAAACTAAAAAATGATATTATAGTGTATCATTTTACCGGTTGAAGGCTGATATCAATATATTGCCAATACAACATTCCATGCTCTCAACAAATAAATGTACCGAAGAAATTTATATGTAGTTCGATGTCTATAAGCGGGATAGCTGGGAGTCTCGGACTTTGAATCCATCGGCAATTCGAGTGGAAATTGAGAGTTCCGAACTGGCTTCCTTGAACTTGACTTACTTTCCTGCTTCTCTGGTGGAACTTGAGCAAAATCCTCGCTGGAGATTCGAGGATTTTTGTATCTAATTTCAATACATCTATGACGCGAATTCGTTGCTGAGTTCTCACTTGGTGCATGTAAATATTCATGAATTTTTCTTTGACGTTCAACCTCATAATATGGGGCTTCCACATCTACCAATATGTTTATAAAAGAAAATGTGTTACATTTTACAACTAACTTAGAATGGGAGGTAATGCAAGTTTATAAATTAATCAACCCATTCAATGAAGATTATGGCACTATTTAAGAAAATTTATTTAAATTGTGCCTGACTGCTATCATTATATCTAATTCATTTATAATTTTTATGATGGAGTTAAAACAATAAGCAATCCTTCATGGCCCATAATTAGAAAGCATTACATCAAGTTTTTTTTATGATGATTTGAAGATGTAGAGGAAGCAAACCGAGAACTGGCAGTCCATAGAGGAGTTAACATACAATATTAATGATACTCCCTCCAGTCACTTATAATAAATACAATTTTCTTCAAATAAATTTAGTTTATTTGAAGAAAACTGCATTTAATAAAGAAAACTGTATTTATTAAAAGTGACTAGAGAGTATATAAAAGTATATATAATATTTATTTTTTTACTACAATACAGTATTTATTTTCGGCTCTCAATAAAATGTTGCTGTAGGTTTTATCACATTACTAAATTAATAATTCGTATATTAAATTATTTGTCCATCCCCAAAAAAAAAAACAATGGGAAGAGACCCACGGTATGAATCATGGACTCGTCAGAAATGGGATTGTAATGGAAGAAATTTACCTGTTTATACTAATGATATATATGATCTGTCCTAAATTCCCAATGGCTTTTGTAATGGAAGAGGGCCATGCTGTCCAAACCTTCCCATAAATACTAAGGAAACTAGTGGGACCGCCTCTTTCTCCTCAAACCTTGGGAGGGGCCATGGCCCCCCGGCTCCGTTCCTGCCCGGATGGTCCTGGAAATTGAATATATTTTTTTGCTAAGAACCTGGAAATTGAATGTTGATCGTGCCAAAAAGATGAAAGAAGTCTGGGCCTGGTGCCAAGTGTAATCCAAGCAATCTTCCATGTTTCAGCCTGAGTCGCCTCGTTGTCATCAATCCTCTCTATGCGTCCACAATATGCTCCCAAGTAGGATAGCCGGTCCCCAGTGGCCAGTGTCACACATCTAATTTGTTTTTTCAAATACCAAATTAAATTCATTTTGAAAACTCAAACAGACTATTAGTAAGGAACGAAGGGATATTAGGAAGGTATTAACCAGGGCTGAAATTGTTTGGACGGATGACAAGCATGCCTTGTTCTCATTTGTGTGTTACACTCCTACTATTATTGTTGTTCCAGATATAGTCCTTTTTTTATGAACAGGTATAGTCCTAGTGCCATGTCTATCAGACATCGGCATGAACAGTATTTATTTACTGAATTCTACATATACTAGAATATTACATCTTCTATGCAAGGAATAGACCTGAGATGTAGCAAAATCCCAGAAATATGTAAAGGATCTGTAGAATAGATTAGATATGTGATTTATGTCTTTAATTAGATTTAGATATGTGCACTATATTGGTTCATTTTCACCTTGATTATAATAATATGCGATTTTCAAGTGATCTACCTGAACAGAAAGACACCTTAATTAGGGCTGGTCTTGACAGGCAGGCAGAAAAGGACAAACTCAAAGAAAAGCAGAGGCAGGCAAGCATCGAGAAGCTAAGGACGGACATGTTGAGCGATGGTTTGAAGGATGTTCCCACCATGATAACTGACGAAGAGGGGAAGAAGAAGGATGAGGAAGATTAAGACTAGTGGTAGAATGACTGAATATTAAAATGTACTGCAATATGTGTAAATTTCTAGGTGTGATTAGTACCATAGTCGTATGTGGGACATACAACAAGAAACATTGGACACAAGTAAGCTTATATGTACCTCTAAAGCAAACTCATGTTGTGTCACATCTATCTTGTTAAATGCCAAAACCATGCTATATGAGTACAGCATGTTACTCAGGAAAGTTACTGGACTCGCAGAACTAGACGTATCAACAGCATTCACAATAACAGTGGGAGAAAATAAAGCAAAAGCTTCCGTGATTTTTGCTCCTGAAGCTGACGAAGTAAAAATCTAAATATGACCTGGGGTGTCCACAAGAACGAAATCAAAGTGATCTGCACAACTTTGAACAATTGACATAACCTGAAACAATGGCATCAATTTGTGAAGATTTCTTTTTTTACTCTCAAAGAACAATGATGTAAACTGATTGAGTGAAGTAATCAAAGGAACAATGTCGTACATAGTGAGCAAACACAAATTCTTACCTCATCAAACTTTGTAGTAAACAGATCAAGTGCAGTGAGGATCCCATCAATTGGTGTAAGGTTGAACTCTTCCATTAATTTTGGGGCCAATGCATGGCTCTGGGTACCGTCCAAGATTATCGCTCATACAATCGACATGCAATATCTCAAAATGTAGATAAGCATCTGGTATGCAAATCTTGATGCAACTACTCCGAAAATATTTGATGCAGTTTACTATACTAACCTGGAGAAGAAAATGGGTCTGTTGTCCACTGATCAATTGCCATATTCAGACCCCAGGACTGCACCCTTCGTCAGTGCTTTGGCTTCACAGCCCATGCTTTTTGAAAAGCACTTTGCAGTGTCCATGGTGAATCTGGCAAACATACAAGCCCTTACTGGCAGAGCAGGAGAGATCAGGGTTAATTGCAACTATAGGAATAAAACATGAGGATTTTTTATGCTTCTGTTGGTTCCTCGTCTTATACCTTTGGCCATATATTGTATACTTCATATTCCTAGCTTCTTCAAAATAAGTGTAATACCATTATTATCTTATATAATCTTTCATAAAAGTTTCCACGAGAAAGTGATTTTGCAGCCAAACGATTTGATTGGATGAATAAGCTCTTTGGTGGATGGTGATACCGTGATAGCATAGACTACCCGTTAACTATTATCAGTGTCTTAGTTTGTGCGTGATACATATCAAGTTTCATCTTAATTCTTTTGCACGTAGAGAAACATCAGGTCACACCATCTAACCATTCTTATAAGATTTGGCATCCTCATATATATCTTATGAGATTAGTGAAGCATTCCTGTTTTTGTTGAGGGCCACAAGTATATACCAACCTGGCCAGCAACTTTCTCACAGCAAAGTACATTCAGGCTCTGGCTGTGAGAATTGTTTGCTCTTTAGACCCATCTTCTTCTAATTCCTCAATTCTCTTTACACGTTTTCGAAGATCTTATGCCATGATCTTTGATGTAATTAATTATGGCTATATGGTTTTGATAAATGCACTATCATATGTTTCCTTTTTATCTTTGTTTCACTGAAAATAACAAAAACTATAGACGTACGAAATTGCGTCATTCCCTGTCCCTTCAAGAAAAGAGGATAATGAGGGAATATCGGAGAGACACATGATCTAACATCTCCTTCAAGTCTCAAAATGTTCATATCCGGATGCTCAATAGTAAGCCTATGCACAAAATATTTACGCTTTTGTGCTCCGCGGAGGTTTGAATGATCAAATTATGCCTAAGAGTAGCCTTAATGATTTTATTGGGACCTGGGTATAGATTGCTCCTGATGAGAGCAAGACAGTGAGTGTACTAGGTCTTTTTCATAAAGCCAAGCTCCTTATTGCTGCAGACATATTATAATCACCGTCACTGCATTACCTAATTTAATTCCTCTAGATTTGCTCAAGCCCCTTGACTTCTTTTGAGTCTAAGATGAAGGGCAGCATGATTTTTAAAACGTATGGTTTATGTTCCCTAGAAATTTCTTTTAGCACACCATTAATTACAGCTCTCCTTTGGTTACATGGCATTGCATTATACTCCCTCCGTCCTGATTTATTACTAACATAAGGTTTTTCCAAATGAATTCGTACGCATAAAACTTGGTTATTTTAAGATTTGGGTTATGGGCCACTGGACGCTATATATCAAGACTGATTTAGTGATTTACCAATAAAACTCATGATTAACTATTCTCTAGGAAGTGATGAGTATTTTGTAACAACAAAACCATCTGAACCATACTACTAATTCCTTTACATCAAGGGAGGATTAATGCCAGATATGAAATGCATGAGAGACCAACATAAGGTAAGTTAAGATAAGATGGGCACTACTCTAGTTGACTAATTCAAAGCCAGTGCATAGGAATTGGAGTACATTAGTGACCGTGGCTAAGGAAGCGCGGCCAACTAAAATATGTACAACATGCTACATTTTGAAAGTCAAAAAAAGGGGGGGAAATAGCAACATATTGGGATTTTTGTTTGGATAAAGTCTGATCGATAGGCTCAGTGAAGGCAGTAGTTAGGCCATGGCTTGTTGCACTCATGAACAGAGAGTTCTTCTCATCTTACTTTGAAGGACATTTTTGAACAGGAAAAAGTGCAATATCATATGATAGGAGAAGACATGGCCTGCAGGGAATTTGAGCATCACATGAAAGGGACCCCTCAGCTTACTTTGGATACTGCTTTCTCGCAAAATCGAGGCTATTCTATCCCTTTCATCATTGCATGTAAAAGTTCTGGTACAAACTCCAAACACGGACCCGCACTTGAGTCCCTTCATTTATTTTTCATCTCCTCAATATCTCAATCATACGCCTCTCTGTGTCTCCCATTCAAAAGAAAGAAAACAACATAAAGCTCTTCTCAGTAAAACAAGAAGCCAGAAACACCTCCAAAATGGAAGCAAATGTTGTTATATCTTGTGGCCATATTGAAGTTGTCACCAAATGCCAATACAAGAGAGCAAAGAACTCAACAATGCATGGAAGCTAGCTGGTTAATTAGTTTGCTTACCTGTTTGCAATGGGGTTAGGACCACTAGGGACTTCATGTGCACTAGCATTGAGAAGTTTCTCTGCTGAAGCGCTCTCAGGGCTATCTGCATGCAACGCTTGCTGGGTCTCTGCCTTGCGTGAGCCATCATTCGTGTCTGGTTTTTGCACCCCATGGGAATCGAAGGGTAGCTTATGTTGAACGGTAGTGGTAGCAACCGCAGCCAACATGATTAGCAGAAAGAGGATGATCAAGGTGGTGGCGAGGATATATAGTGCGCGATGTTTAGATGGTGTTGCTGTAACTGCTCCACTCCTAGCCATGCACATGAACTACATCCACCACCTACCACTCCATACAAGATCAAAATCCATGCAAACGATGGGTAAGTTTGAAACTCGATTGAGACTTCAAATCAGAAGTGGAATGCAAGATAGGTGGTTATGAGAGAGAGAGAGAGAGAGAGAGAGAGAGAGAGAGAGAGAGCAAAGGTAAAGTGGGAAGGGAGAGGAGAGGGGGAGAAGAGGGTGAGCAATCCACAGTTCATATGCGAGCGCCAGTCAATATTATCTAGGACAAAATAGACCCCAGCTGAGAAGAAAAGCCATACCAGATCAAAATTCACGGGCCCCTGGATCAGAAACTTGTTTATGCTTTTTCTACTCTTGAGGAGGAAGCTGATGTAAAAGCAATTGGCCAAAACAATACTACAACATGATGGAATCTTGTAATTTCATGTTATTGATGATAATTTAATTTGTAGATTAGATTGCTGCTAAGTAAAACAATTAGAACAGTATGTCATGCACGCTGACATTGATTGCCTCAAAGCCGAAGACATGCTGGTGAATCATTGCTGGTAGCTTATGAATTTTTATGTTTAATGAGACGCAAATGTTTTTTTTGGTAGGATAACCCATGTGCATATTCTATGGAGCGGAGTGCTGGGCACCAAAGAGAAGTCATTTAGATAAGTTAAATATAGTCGAAATGAGAATGTTAAAGTGGATGAGTGGGATAACTAAGAGAGATAAGATTAGAAATGAATATATTCGTGAGAGTTTAGGGATATCTCCAGAGAAGCTGAGGGAATGTAGGTTGCGTTAGTATGACCATATGCAAAGAAGATCAATAGATGACTATGCAAGAAGATTAGAAGTTATGTATGTAAACGATGCTAAAAGAGGGGGATGAAGGCCTAAGAGAATTTGGATGAAGTTAATAAAAAAGATTTGACTTTACTATTTCTTACAAAGAGGTAGCCCAAAACAGGCCAAGGAGTAAGATCCATGTCACCAACCCCATATAGTTGAAAAAATACGCTACTTGATTATGATTATGATAACCCATGTGCATTGTTAATTAGGTAGGTTACGGAAGAAGAGCTGCTCAACTATTGGTCAATAATACTTTAGGCTCACTATCACCTATTAAGTACTGTGAGTACCACCACCTTCCACCAATGTGTTTAACACCATTGGGATGACCCAATATATTTGGAACATAATTGATGGAACCAAGCTAAAAGTATATCGTCCTAACATTTTGGTCATTGCAATATTACGTGGCCTAAGAGTGTTAAATTCGGATTCGGGAAGATCCATCTTAAGTATCTTAATCTTAAATTACAAAAAAAATCAGTATCATCATATAAAGTTATAAACATACTAATTTGTACCACAAAAGAAAAAATATCCACTGTGTCCCACAATAATAACTCTATTTGAGAAAAAGTTTGTCCTGCATTAATAGTTTCACTTGGCTCAATTTAAGTGGTTGGGTAATTAAAGCAAATTACACAATTTGTGTTTCCATTCTATTAGCTGTGTGTTCCACCATTTAATGAAATTCACTAATTTCAAATGGAGCTAATGATATGGGACAGAGGGAATAATATTCTTTAAGTCGTGGGTGAAGAGTTATGGTAAGTGGCGACCATAAGCTCTGATGATTCACAAACAGGATAAAGAGAAATATTACAGTAACGAGTTATGCATACGGTAAGGAGATACATTTACTTGTTCTATGAACTAGTTCATTTTTCAAGAAGTGGACAACTATAAAAATTCGATGGCTCAAGTCCGAATGCAGTGATATATTTCAAAAAACCAATGCAAGTGATCAACGTTCTTTTAAGAGAGCTGAAAAATATAGTGCAACCACTATAAAGAGAGAGCATTTTTAAAACATAACTGGAATTTATTCCAATCCTACAACACCAAGTATTAGTAGTCTGCCGGCCCGTTTTAGCCAGCCCAGACGGTGAATATCCCAACTTTTGTGCATATCACCATCTGTGTACATAATAGGTGGACTGAAACAGGAGGTGGTGAATCACTCATCCCAATACAAATTCTTGACAGTATCTGTGCAATGTAATATCCACAAACACACAATCTACAATTGTCGATGTCATTAGTCACATACACGCTCCTTATTCTATTTCACACAGATGTGGAAGCTGTCGTATTTGAAATATCTCTCATCCTGTATAGAGTCTTAGCCGCGTCGTAATCCGTTGGCGGCATATCGGGCAACTCATTAAAGGCTGTCCACAGTCTCTACAAGTCTGCACCGCAAAAGGTTCACTTTGCAAAAACATTTCGAGAAAAGAAAGGAAAAGGAAAAAGAATCGAAATGAACAACGTTCTTATTCTCATCTGAGCAGGCTAAGGGAAATCGACTTCACAATCGAGCTCGTTCCCGGTACAGCACCCATCTCAAAGGGACTAACTACATTGCTTTTCTTAGCTTGAATTACTTCAAAATTAATCAGCTTACCATATGCCCGCAGCCAAAAGCCAAATCTTTAGCTTTATCCAAACAAATTGGGCACACCTACAAAAGCACCAATGAGGAGTTACAAACAAATGACCTGGTGCACGAAACACACAAGAAATCACGAGCCTGGGAGCAATGAATAGTCACAATAGTAGACTTCATTTCTTAGAATACATTAGTAGCATGGTCATCATTCATTTATTTTGCATTCTTACTTGGGAAGGTTGGGAAGGCTCATTGCTTAACGACGATGGTAGAGTGCTCCCTTGTCTTCTCGGTTGGCCAGGAGGAGAGTGAGGAACTACTCTCCTAGGTTTCCCTGTCTTCTGGCTTCATCCATTGCAACAGAGAAGCCCATGTGATATATTATATTCAAGTGAGAATAGATAATTATACTCCCTCTGTGCGGAATTAGTAGTAACATATTAGTTTTTCGAAATGAATTGATTTTAGGACCTCTTGGAAAACCAAATATTACTTCTAATTCCTGACGGAGGGAGATATGCAAGAACTAATGATCTAGAGTTCCTACTTAAGAAGGTTGAGCTCGATTGCCGCCTTGTACTGAATAGGAATCTCCATTAATGCGGCAAGAGCAAATAGTGCGTCTTTCTCCTCAGAACTTGCCGTCTTTTCCATGATAGAAGTGTAGTTTACAAACTGCACAGAGGAAAAATGCAAAAAGATATATAATGATTCTTGTCACATAGACTTGGAAAGCCATGGAAGTACCTGAAAATTGTCAAAATTGCGTGCAGGGATCTTGTCATCAAATTTTTGCATGTCTTCCCAAGGTCCATCTCCAACTCCAACGAGGACAATTGACAATGCATACGAACTAGTTAAACAATTTCATAAAAACTGTCAACATGTGGCTGATAGAGAAAGTTTAATTTTCTCACCAAAATATGCCTAAATTTAATAAACTATAATTAACTTCCTAAGTGATAACATCACCTGGCAGAGACGATTGCATTAATTGTTTCCATCTCCTGCTTGCTTAGATTTCCTTTGTCTGTGTTAATGCTTCTTGTGACCTTTGAATAGATAAAAGTTCAGTGTCACTACTTTCTTTCAAGTACGAGAGTTTATTAGGTTTCTATGTGTCATTGAGTGTGCACCACTTTCTTCTTGCAGCTTGCAGAGTTTATCACCAAAATTCATACTATGGCCAGATTTCCGTTTTTGTTGAACAAACTCTTGATGATTAACATATCTGGACTTTGAGGGTGGCTGTCCTAGTATTAGTCCTTAATATCTGGTTTTTTTGGTATTATTCTCTTACATTCTAGACGGTAGTTTAGTCAAGTTCTATTTAATTGTATCCAACTGATGTCCTGTTTTGTATAGGAAGAAAAAGGTAATTTCCTGTCTTAGAAATTTCCTTGAATCAGACTATCTGATTATTATAAAAGGATTCATCCTCCTCTCTTTTAACACAGAGTTCTCTATTCAATAGGCTATTTTTCAGGAATCCTAACAAAGTGGAGGTGAGGAGACGAAATGTACCTGCCCATCAGCAATGATAACCAGTACATGAAATTGCCCACCAGTTTCTTCAACAATGTCGATTGCTGCTTCAATTATAGGCCCAAAAGAAGTCGGTCCTTCAAAGTGCAACAAAAAAAATTACATTCAGCAAAAAGATATCTTAGTTACTTCATAAAGCTAGTTACATTCTATTTGGTGTGGTAGGGAGGAAGACACTTTCACAAAACATATCTAGACTACTGCACTTCAGGAGGAAGTAAGAAGCTTCTCTACAATGTTTCCTGTAAGCTGAGTTTGCTGTTGCTTGTGAATTGCTTAAATTGGAAGCAATCCAGCGACGCATCATGTACAAAAGCAGCTAATTGGCTTGTAGTATGTTCTACATTCAAATCATACAACAGAAGTTTATCGCAATATAATGGATATTATAAGCTCTATTAGCATCATTAAAATAATTTATGTGCCCCACATAAGCTGTCCCTTAGAATTTGGGATTTCATCACTTTCAGTGTACATGTGAGCTGCGCGTGCACTTCCTTTTTTCTGCCACAAGCTGCTGTTTCATGAGCTATGAATCAGAAAAGGCATTTATTAACAGTACGTACCCCCCCCTGCCATGGTTAATTTGTATGGTAATTATATTATTCACATAATTGTAAAAAAAAAATAGCAACGCACCAGATAGGACAAGTTTGGGAGTAATTTCTCTATAGCGTGCTAGGACTTCCTCAAATCCATGACAAAGGACGCCATCACTATTAAAGCTGAATACACCTTCATCATGTGTGGTTGCTGCCATGTGCAAGCAAGAGTACGGAATAGTTAGCACTAATGGACAATGCATCCTGTATGAAGCCAGGAATCTCTCTCTCTTTTTTTTGGATAATTAAAGCCAGGAATCGCTTATGTTCAGCAAAGAAGGAAAAACTCACCATCACCAAACCCGAAACAAGGAATTAGATTATCTTCATCAAAGGGAGCCAAAGCTTTTCCGACAACTGTGATGGCCTTCTCATATGGATTGGGCTCAGCACCAATTGCGTGCAAACTTCGATTGTTGAAAGAATGTTTTCCTTCCACAGAAAAAGAGTACAAATTGATGAAAGTTTTCAATTTAGGAGGAGTCAACCTTAGAACACAAGCGATATATAATAGAACAAAACATGGAGCATCTCAACCAACCTGTCCACTCGTTGCTTTTGGTAAAATCAATCCCAAGTATGAGATTTGATGACTCCAGACCTGATTCCCTTAATGCATTTGTGACCTACAATATAGACTATACCAGCTCAGCTATGGAAAAAGTATCATATTTAAAAGAAACATTCACACATAATGCCATGAACTAAAGAAACATAATTAAATGCCTTTGCTGTACTCATTCAGAGACATCTTTTCTTTTCTTTGAAAGTTAAAAGAGATTTTTTTATGGACACAACTTAAACACCAGAGAGCAAAATATCTTCTCATGAAATCTGAAGACTTTTATTTAAGGAGAGAAGGTTAAATGATATTAGCTTGTATCGAATTGATCAATAGCTGATTGATGATCGACGTAGTCTACTCTTACTTTGTCCCATGGAAGTGATGTAGTTTAGTTTGAGAAATGAGTTCTGCAGCTTGAAGCTACATTTGCCAATTTAAATTTGTTTTAACTCTTTTCTTGCACTAGATTATGAACAGTTACATTGTTAATGACAATGCATTTAATCGATCAATAGTCACATAAGGAATAGAAGTATGTGTTTGTTACATTAAACCATTACATATGTGTGATGGAATATGCATAAAAATATATATCAAGCCCAAAGGACCCGGGCTCAGTCTCAGCTTATTCATAAACAAGAAGCAAAGGACTTGTTTGGATGCAAGATTATTGGGAGAATCCTGTATTCATTTGATTGAGAATCCTAGAATCCTGTTTGGCTTGTAAGAGTGAGGAGAAAAAGCCAATCTAACCTGCTTGATTGTTTATCAAATCTGTCCTAAGAGCTTTTTCTTTTGCCCTACAACTGTCCCAAGAGCTTGAACAGTGCACAATCTGAATATTTTTTACAACAAAAATTATTAGGAGATTTTGAAAAGAACCCAGAATAGTGCATTTTTAACTATCTTAGACATTTTTACCAAATTAAAAATAAAAATCTCAGACATAATTTATGAAAAATACTCCCTCCGTCCAAAAAAACCTGGCTGCATATAGGAATGAGTAAAATTTATTGGCCTTTAGGGTCCGCAGTATTTCAAGCCTCCGCTGAACCCTACACATGCATGTTCACGAGAAACGATTGGCATGTCGGTCAAATCCAGCTACCTAATGCTGGATCCATAATTTTTCAATTGTAGTCAGGTTTTTTTAGAAGGAGTAATAATCTCAGACATTGTTAACAGTCTGGTGTACAAATCGTCAAAACAATTATTTTGGGACAATCTTCAACTTTATACATAGCTCCTCCAGTCACTTTTAATGGAGACCGTCACATAATTATAATTAGTGAATTTTATTGAGACATGGGGTCCACAGTGAAAGCCTAGGCTTTCCAAGCGAGCGAGACGCCTTTCATCATGGAGGCCTCCTGACCTCGACATAGAGTCGTCGCTGTTGGGCAGCCGTCATTGTGGTCGGCTACCAGGCGGAGAATAATTAAGGCACAGTATCATATAATTTTCGTCCACATATTTTTGCAAATTGTCTTAGTTAAAAATGCCTGGAGGGAGAATATTTTAGCACAAAATATCTTATTTGTGGGTCAACCGTTTTAGTATTGGACAGAGTCCGATACTCTTATTTGAAGGTCAACCGTTTACTATGAGTATTAGATGAGCCAAGCAGGAGTTCGGCTTCGCCTAGCCAAACCAAGCCGGCTCACCCGCCAGGATAAGGTTAGACTTCAAGTCAACCCAACTTGATCCTATGTCTCATGTCCCATGTCCTATTTACTGTCACAAACGATGAGGCTCTTTTAACAGCTAATCTATGGATCTTAATCCAGTCAAGCAATCCAAATCCGAATCTACACAAAAACAAGCAAGAATCACGTGTAGATCAAGTCCTAATCGACTGCCGTGAAGAAAGGTAAACCATCCACAAGCTTGCCTTCCACTTTTTGTTTTCCAAAAAGTCAATCACCTAGTTGTAGATACCTCATTGCAACTAAGCATGGCCACAAGAACATCAATCTTGGACAGGAATTCACAAAAATCACAAAAACCTCCGGGCTGCCAATTTCCAATCAAAATGTGAAATTGGTTGATTCTGTTGAGGTATCAACCCCCATTCTAACAAAATTTGAGGAGGAATCCCATTCACGGTAGATCTTAGGCGTCATACATCTACGACATAGAAGGGATAGCAAATGTGAAAGAGTAAGTTGGACCTGATCGACGGAAGTGAAGGTGTCCGGGATGTGAGCATACTTGGCCAGCTTCTTGGTACTCTTATTAGGAAGGTCCAGCTCCAGCTGCTTAGCACTGCCGGAGGTGGAGGCTACTGTGGGGGGCTGCAAAGAGAGCCCGGCGACCATTGGCTTGCGACGGTCGGGAGGGAAGCTTCGCCAAGGCACCCAAGGTGGGTAGCGGGAGTCCCTCTTCTTGTCTTCCATGCTCCGGCCGTCCGACAGAGAAAGAACAGGAAAGCTCCCTCGCTGGCAAACAGAGGTCAAAGACCAGGAAAGCTCAAGTGATAGTTGGTGTGCAAGACAGTGAATCCTCAACAACTCGAGCACTTTCAGACGCGCAATAGTTGCAGCGAGCGTCGGACGGTAGAATGATACCTTACCCTCTATGATTAATGGCATTGTAGCGGGACCCTTTTGTTTTTTCCCAACGTGCGATGCACATGACGGGTGTTGGATAAAGTCTTTGTCTAATTGAGATGTAGGGCAGTCTTAGCACTAATAAGGCCCTGTTTTTTTGTGCCTGATTAATGTGAGTATCCATCATTCATTTGACTATTTATACTTGAGTAGTGGGGCCCACAGAAAGGCTACACCCACTCGAAAAATGAGTTCTTTATTTTAGTGCTGGAGTTGTTTTTAGAAAAGTGAAAATGATATTTCTACATCAGTTCCCATACAGGACTGTGTATGTGTCACTGCTATGGAGAAGTGATGCAGGGATCACTCCCCTTAGAAAAGCGTAGTTTTCCTGTGGGATCCCACATGAATGATTGAGCGAAGGATAATGAAGGGTGAAGGTAAAGAAATGCAGCCAAGTTTTATTGGACAGGCGGAGTAGATGCAATTGATTTTTAAAATGAGCTAGTTGCACGTTTGCACTTATTAAAAAAAGACCTGAAAGAGTATTAAAAATATAATGGAAAAAATTTAAATGAGATCACTTTCATTTAGCTTATATGAGGCCGGTTTAGGTCGTAACCGTTGGATCTTGATTTGACGACTATAAGGGTAAGTGATGATTTACATTCATCTACCTGATTTGATACCTACCGTTAGATTGGAATCCAATGACCCAAAAGATTGTTATATGAAAATGATCTCATGTAAACCGATCTCAAATATAATCTTGACTAGATAAAAAAGAAAGGATAAAAATGTCCAACTATATAATAAAATTGGATTGTACGGAGTATGTTAATTCGGCTAGTGGTTTGGGTAAAAAATGTCAAATCAGCTAGCTTTGAAGTAGTATACATTTTTAATTAAAGAAAAAATATTATATATTTTGAGATTATATGAAGACGAGAATGATGACATTTTTAATTAGATATATGATGAATATGATGATGTTGAATCTTTTTTATATCATCGTCCCATCTTTGTATCTTTGTGGGGTTGTATCAAGAAGGGCACCCAATGTAAAAACTTGTTGTATGTTTCTTTGTATGAATTTTGTACTATTTTGATTATAATGAGAGTCAAACCCATAATATAATTCATGCCGCCGACTTTATATAACTAGGATAATGTGTATGATGATGAAGATTAGATAGTTGACATGAAAGTGTGTCGAGCTCATTGTTCACCTTTGGAACGAGATCCAATGGCACACATAAAATCATGGGCATGGTGGGTGATTCAAACCCGACTAGTCCATGACTTGATGCCTACTGTTGGATGGAAATCCAACGGCATGCCAAGTGGGCTCAACACAGGTGCACCAGCGCACATAAAACAAAATATATGAACATAACACATATTGTCATGCCCCTTCTAACAGGGGTCGTGAATGGGCATGTCTGGCGGGCTCTTCACTTTGTCGACATTGCTTATGCTCTTCACTTGTAGGGTTGTTGTAGTGATAGTGGTGGTGCTCGTATTCGTCTATTGTTCTTTTGTGTTTTGGGGAACTTATGGTTCTTTCAGTTCCCTTGGATTGCATGCCTTCTCAATGGGAACCGCTTGTAATTGTGACCTAATTAGTATAGATGTTCCTTTAATTCTCAGCATCTGTAAGTTGATTCTTTATCCTCGTTAGAAAAAGAAAAAAGAAAAGAAAACAACTTGCATTTATTTTGGGTAGCTGAAACAACATGGATCATGCCCTTGCTTTTCAGAAAGGAAATAATGCGAATGATCAATGAGGACAGCAGAGTTAAGTGGATCACATGGCTACTAGCAATGGGAAACTTCCATCTGTTTTCCTCCATGAAAAGTCTTATGCTGATCATGGGTTACGTCGAGCTCAGCTTCGCTCAGCGAAGCAAGCGTGCACAACTGCATATCTTCAAAATGTTGACAAGAAAATCTTCAAAATGTTGACAAGGAAATTTATGTAGTTGTGTTCATAGGAAAAAAAACAATTTAATGAGACCTGCTTATTCGAGATAGGCGGGTTCTTTTTGATTGAAATATGTTGTGAGCACATTAACTTTCTCCTGGTTCAGTATGTATAATATAGTTGGTGTTTCTTTTTTTTTTTTTAAAAAAAAAGAGGAAATATAGATGGTGTATGAAGAGTTTCTTAGAAATTATGAACCTCATCATCCAAAAAGAAGAAAGAAAAGAAAGAAAATATGAACATCAATTGGAAAACGTTTCCCAACGAGCCAAATCGTGCACAATGAAAGTGTACAAGAATCGTGCCTTAATGTCATGTCTAAATCGTAAGATTGACGTTTCCTTATTATTCCGCCTCCAAAAAATAGGACTTTTTCTTATCATTTCAACCATTTTCATACTCTTGAAAAAATTGGACTTCCCGCTTGCGTTATCGTGTTTAAAAAGATTGGGCTTGTGTGCATCCGACCCTGATGCAACAAAGCCCACTAACTTGCAGAACACCCAATTTACGTTCTCAATCTTTCCCGATGGTGCATGTATGATGGAACTCGTGTTTTATTAATAGGCTACCAGGCTGATTCCAGGTGCCATGTTAATTATGGAGTCTATCTAAAAAAAAAAAGAAAAGTTAATTATGGAGTCCATGCTTGCATATTTGTAATAATGTAATTGTAATAAGAAAAAAAGGATAGGAAAAATAATAATGAGAGTAATATTTTATTCTTCCTGCCAATAATATCGTAAGGTTATCATCAAGACAAATTCGTTTTGTGATGATCCTCTATAGCCGGAAAAGGAGTTCCCTGCATGTTCAATGACCAAAAACGTGATTTATACAAGCTTGTTGATCTCTCATGGAATACAATAATGTCAGAATTTACCGGATTTATTGTTCAGCAGTCATTCATTAATAGATGATGCATTTGGTCACATTTCATCAATTAGCTCAGTGAACCTTAAGGGCCCATTTGGATCGTGAAAAATCCCAAAAATCCACCAACTAGTGGATGTTTTTGATTTTTCACGCCCCAAACGGCCCCTAATAGCAATGTTTTAACTATACATTGTGCATGTGACTGTAAATTAATCCCTATGTCATGCATGAATAGCTCCATGTGGAAAAATTGTGATGCATGTTAGCCAACCACAATTTTTCACCAATTCTATAGTACCCAGCCACACAGCCACTTGAATTGAGCCAAATTGAGCTATTAGTATGGGACACATTTTCCTTCCAAATGGAGCTATAAATATGGGACGGACGGCATATTTATCTAAGGTCACATTATTATGATCGGTCAAAAAGTTTCATGCTAGCATGCTTTGAGAAGAAACAATTGCTGATCATATTATTTAGAAGGTAAAAGAAATGAGTGCATTGCTGATGAAGTTGTCGTAGTTTCTGCTCACCTTAGTGCCCACGGAATTCAACACATTAAATTTGTCCAAGACAATCCATGCCCAACTCATCACTAGAGTCCAAAGCTGCCAAGATAGAGACTAGAACCTCAGCAATCCCATGCTAGCTGATCCATCGAAGTGACATTACAGTACATCCCCGAAGGCATCAATGCAGATTCCATGAACTCAAGGTCGAAATTGGACCTATCAATCGAACTACTATTCTCCATTTCGTGCTGAACATTTTTGCTGAACATCTTAGCCTGTTCTGACTGTTGTTGCAGCCTTCCATGCACTAATTCGTTCTTGGGACCTTCCATGGCCTCCATGTTGCCACCCCAAGGACAGTTCTCTTCCATAAAGCCAAACCCTAGTGAGCTAAACGAAGAAGAGATGGATGCTGCAGTCTCCACTGAAGAATATTGCAAGTTCTGATCTTTGATACCACTCCATAGTAGAGCTGAACTTGTATCATCAATATTCCTTGTATTGTCCTCGTACTGGAAGCTTGTGAGCATGCCCATGGTCTCGTGCGGTGAAGTCTGAGGTGGTGGTGGTGGGGGAGGAGGCATTGTCACAATATGTGGAGCGATGCCCATGGTTACATGATCAGCTCCTCTCATTGGCTCTCCCATTTTCAAGTGCGTATTAACGGTAAAAGTGCTATTGTTGAGCTCCTTCTGGTTGCGAGGAGGATTGCATGCATTGATTTTCGAATGGGAAGGTAGTAAGTTATGAGTCTTGGGATCTAGGCCTTGTGCCATCAGCTTCTTCTTAATGCATGAGTTCCAGAAGTTCTTCACCTCGTTGTCCGTTCTCCCTGGAAGATGTTTGGCTATCTGAGCCCATCTGCAGCCAAAACTGTAATTAGAACAAAAACAACATATTTGAATAATTGTTTATGGGGGCTGTCTTGCATGATTGATGTGTATTGATCTATATAAGTTTGTAATTCCATGCCTGTTGCCTAGAATTCTGTGGACATCTATGATAATCCGTTCTTCTTGTGCAGAGAAAGAGCCTCGCCTCAGGTCAGGCCTCAAGTAGTTAATCCATCTCAATCTGCAGCTCTTTCCACACCTTTGTAACCCTGAACAATATCATCTCATTATTACTCCCAAAGTTGTAGAAAGTGGAAACTTAACAATATAACAAGATGGAGTTTTATATGTGACCTGCATTTTTAGGGACAGAACTCCAACATCCATGGCCATGAGTGGTGATATATTTGGCGAGCTTTTCATCTTCTTCAGGTGACCAGAGCCCTCTCTTTACTTTCTGCTTGCTGCAGCAGTGATGGCCCATCTCACAACACACTAGTACCACTTTAACAGTTGGAAGCAGCAGCATTTATTGGCTCCTCGTCTTTTAGCCTTATATTATTTGTAACAATGGAGCTGGAGGAAGAAGAGTGCTACATGGAAGAATTATACACGGAAGATGCGTGTGTAAGAGAGAATGGCACAGGCCATGCTTTGACAAGTGTCGGAATAAACTTGAGCTTTACTCCTAGGGGACCCTCAACTCTCATCAGTTTCTCGGTGGGCTTCTTTAAGAAAGAAGAAGAGAGACATGAACCTTCAAAGGGCAGCATACATAAGCATGTTTTGCAATGAGTTAAAAGATTTAGTGTATTATGACCTGTGCTCGTGAATTTAAGAGGAATGTCCGGTTGTTGACGTGGAAACTATACTATCATCTTTTGTACCACTATCTTGGTCGTGAAACTATTTGATGCCTTTGAGATGATCATTATGTTTTTAAGCTGCTATTTAGGGGAAGATCATCTAATTATTTAAGAAGAGTCCACTTTATCATTTGATCCAATTTCACAAATTTATGCTTTAGATTAATTATATTGCCAAAGGCAGATCAATAGAGTGTTGTTTTTATTGAAAAATAAACACAATGCATAGGGTATGTCTTTTCTTCACTCAACCGTTGCTTCATATTGCCAATTTCTTGGTGCCAACGTAGAGAGTGATGATTGGTCATTTTTCCTTCTTATATTGTACTTTATGCGCTATTCTCTTTCCATCTCTCGTGGTCTAGCCCCTTCCTTGGGATAGTTTGATTTAGCAAGAGGCTCAGAAATCACGTGTTGAAGCAGTTGCAGAGGGGGCCAAACGGGGAGTCGTTCGTTCTAACCCAAGTGTCATTTCATTGAATAAATTCTGTGGAAAAGCAAATTGTCCGTCTGCTTTATTTAACCCCTTTTCTTGTTTCAAGATGCAGAAGCTACACTCCACGTAGGCCCAACAAAGAGGACATGAGAAATCTTCCTAAGCAAATCGATTGTGTCCAGTCTTCAGTCTTCACCATTTTTGAATAAAAAATGACCAACGTTCCTTGCAACTTCTATTGTCCACAGTTATTTACTTGTCTATTTAATATTCTTCATTGAAAGGAGACACCACGGATAAAGGTTATACATTAATTTTGGGAAGATGGAGAAGGAATCTAACACTTAGTTTGATCAGCATTTATTATTTGCCTCATTACCTAATTAATTCACCTGTGGTAGCTAAGCATGTATTGGCTTCAAGAGGTATTCTTGTCATATATCAGGAGCTTATCTTAGTCATGACCATAGTTTGGTTAAGATCAACAAGATAAACTCAAGTTTTTTTTTATAACAAACACGATAAAGTCAAGTTAGAAACGCGTTTAGGTAGCAATTCTGTCCAGCACTCTAGCTTACACGAGGCAGCACTAATTCTCTGTATTCTCTTTTAATTCAATGGAAGTAACCAATTTCAAAGATCATCAAAGTTTCAAACCACCTAATGAACTGTCATGGACAGCATTAATGGGTCTTAACCAAATTATACTCCTCTAACAGCCATCACTCTTCTCCCAAATTATCTGAACTTGTCAATATTATCTGTGGGATTACTTCATCAGCGGTGTTCCTCTAGCTGGCTATGTCCAAAATTTGACTTCTCCTCTTTCTTGTGTTCTTGTTAACTCTTCGGATATTTTATTCTAATGGTTTCTGTACGTATGGGCTTGAGTTTGCATGTCGTACGTTTCGTATGATAGGTTGTTCCCCTAGCTGAGTCCACGAAAAGCTACGAGAGAACGTAAATTTTGTTATGTAGAGCGTGTTATACACCAGAAAGTGACACAGATCACAAATTAAGATGATCAGACCATGCATGCTGCAGCCATGACCAAATGGTTGGATTTTATACTAATGACAAACCGCAGAGTGGTCCCAAGGAGAAAAGATCTAGAATTCCAGCGTGTGTTGTGTGGGTTCAGAGAGAGATCAGCTTGGAGAAAGCGTAAGAAGAGAGAGTTGACAATGTTGGCTTGCAAGTTTTCCATTTCCATGTAGGAGAAATAATTATCGAACTGCTAGTGGAATTTAATTATAATAAACGAGTATGAACTTTTACGTGGTCCTAATTTCGTGTAGTATACAAAAGTTCGTTTAATTTGTTACCCTCCTCACGATCACGTAGTTAAGAAATGTAATGTTATTGACACTTGAGAGGGACCCTTAACATGATAGGTTTGTCGTTCCCTTGTTAGTACTATTTCTTTCAGTAAACAGAATATGAAACCGAAAAAACACCGAGATATTGATCATATATGAAGCCACTCTTGACTCTTTATATAATAGTTTGCTTTTGGCAAATTTTGAATAATAGTTGCTACTTGCAAATTTTGAATAATAGCCATGAAGATTGAGTTGTTCATGATTAATCTCCCGGTATCTGCACTTTTTCTTGGTTAAACTTGCAAGTTAACCCGAGGAAGCAACTTTCTCCCTTTCTTCACCCTAGCTCTCTTTTCAAAAGAAATGCATAACCCATCTTCAACAATAACTTGTGTTTTTCAATGGTAAATTCCGTCAAACATAAGCAAGCAGTTATTAAACTAGTTATTAAACAAGGACTGGCTACATTGTCTGATTATTATGCATGTGGTTAAGACTCATAGTGCTTAAACTTTTTGTTAGTTACGTTCGAATACTCTAATCTCAGTTGTTTCCACTCTTAACTTTTTAAGTAAAACTCGCACTCAAAACTAATATACCATCATTAACTCCCTCCATCGCTCACCAAGTTAAGTTGAAAAAGTCATTGTACTCCATTAGTTAAGGCTGGCTTCCTCTTTTAGTTAATATGTTTCTCTTATTATTTGCGCATTGCACTCATAAAATAATACTCTCTATGTCCTACGTACTTTAATAGGCTAGGGACGAAGGAGGGGGAGAGGGACATATATAGGATAGCTAAGTTAATGGATACGAGGAGTAGGGACTTAGAGCAAGTTAAGTGTATTAAAAGTGAAGATCAAAAAGTTTTAGTAAAAGATGAAGATATTATGGAGAGATGTCGTGAGTATTCTGAGCGTTTATTGAATGAAAATTATAGTAGTGAGATAGATTTTGAGTATAGTTCTGTTAAAAAGATAACTTATTTTAGGAGATTCTCCATAGAGAAAGTAGGAGCTGCATTAAGGAAGATGAAGAAAGACAAAGCTCTAAGGCCCGATGGAATTCCTATTGAAGTGTGGAAGGCACTAGGAGATGTTGGCTTAACTTGGTTGACTAATTTTTTGAACAAGATTTAGAAGTGTAAGTGGATACTAGAGAAGTGGAGGAGAAGTACTCTCATACCCTTGTATAAAAATAAAAGGGATATCCAAAGTTTTACAAACTATAGAGGTATAAAAGTTATGAGACATATTATAAAATTATAGGAGAGAGTATTAGAAGGACGTTTGCAAAAAGTAACTAAAGTATCAGATAATCAATTTGGTTTCATGCCGGAGAGGTTAACAACGGAAGCTATATTTTTATTACCGCAGTTAGTAGAGATGTATATGGATAGAAAACAAAACCTCTATATGACCTTCAAAGATTTAGAAAACACCTACGATAATGTGCCGAGAGAGCTTATTTAGAGTGTTTTGAAGAAAAAATGTATCATAAGAGGTTATATAGATATCATAAAGGATATGTATGAGAGGGTTATGACTAGTGTGCAAACTATTAAGGGGGAAACTAAGGAGTTCAGTTACGGTGGGTCTTCATCAAGGGTCAGCCTTAAGTTCTTATCTTTTCGTTTTAGTTATAGATGAGCTGACTAGTCATTTGTAAGATAATGTACTTTGGTGTATACTTTTTGCAGATAATGTAGTTTTAATTAATGAGAATAAAGTAGGTTTGAATGAGAAACTGAAATTGTGGAAGGATGCTCTAGAATCAAAAGGTTTTAAAATAAGTAGGACTAAGACTGAGTGTATGGAATTTAATTTTAAGGAAGGTAGAACTATATATAGATAGAGCCTTAGTTAAAATAGATGGGCACCTCTAAATTTTTTTCCTGATATATATTATTCACTTTACTAATCAAGAAGTGATGAGAACTTGTCAAAGAAAATAAATTTAAGTTTATATGTCATATGTTATCACATAAGGCATATAAACATAGGCTCACTAGAGCATAGTTCTGGGCACCAAAGAGGAGTCATATAGATAAGTTGAATGTAGCCGAAATGAGAATGTTAAGGTGGATGAGTAGGATAACTAGGAGAGATAGGATTAGAAATGAATATATTCGGAAGAGTCTAGGAGTAGCTCCTTTAGAGGAGAAGTTGAGGGAATGCAGGTTGTGTTGGTATGTGCATGTACAAAGAAGACCATTAGATGCTCCTGTGAGAAGATTAGAAGGGATACAGGTAAATGATGCTAAAAGAGGGAGAGGGAGACCTAAGAGAACTTGGATGGAGTTAATAAAAAAGGATTTAACTTTACCATCTCTTACAAAAGATGTAGCTCAAAACAGGCCTAAATAGAGGAGTAAGATCCGTGTCGCCGACCCCAAATAGTTGGAAAAATGTGCTATTTGATTATGATTATGATTAATCTTTTACACAAAAAGGTAAGGCAATATAAATTAATAAGTAATCTCATTTTCATTACATGAAACAATATAAAAGTTGGCTTAAATTATTTATAATGATGATGTTAGTAAGTTCATTTTTGTTTTTTAAAACCTTTAGAAGCACAATAATAAATCAATCATGAAATAAATCACTTGAAAATCTTTTTAAATGCTCATCATTAAATCAGAAAATAAAAAATCATTAAAACTAAACCTCACTTACCTTTGATGAGGAAGAGAAAATTCTTAAGACTAAAGTAATATAGTGTATAACCGTTATTCCCTTTTATTTTTCCCATAGTAGGTTAAACATTTCTACTCTGACAATATTTCTTACAAAATAACAAAACTTTTTCTTTCATTAATAGTTTTATTAACAAATTCTTTTCTTGATTGAATATTTAGGTTAGCACGTGTACTTTTAATAATTAATTCTAGAATTACTTTATAAGCAATATTTAACTATTCTCTATGTAAATTTTAGACAAAATGATTTCTCATCCATGATTACCAAACATTAGTTTAATATAGGGGAAATTATATAATAAATCACAAAAAAAAAATTCCATTTTGACACACTGTTCAAAATATTTCCCAAACAGGCAGGCGCGAGCGTGGCCGCTAGTGCCTGTGTGGCTTTTTTTTTAAACTAGTTGAACCGACGCCTTTTAAGTGAGAAAGTGGAGTCGGTTCTTTCACACCTTTATACATTTTTGTCCCATTTTAAAGGGGCATTCACTTCAACGATTCATATCTCTCTAATTTTTTATCCGTTTTTACTAATTTTTTTCCATTCTTCCTTATTTTTAGTGTTATTTCTAGTCATCATGATATCACAAATATGTTTAGCCATCACATACTATTTATCGTGGGTTTTGTGGTATTTTTTTTATAAATAGCATGCGATGTCTTAACATCTTTGTGATATCATCATGATTAGAAAGAACACTAAAAATAAGGAAGAATGAAAAAAAATGGGCGAAAACTGATAGAAATGAGAGAGATATGCATATTTAAAGTTTGTCCCACTAAAATAGCTAATTTTATAGGCGTCGATTCCTTTCTCTTTAAAAATTTGTCCTATTTTAAGGGGGTGGTACATTCAACGATCTATGTCTATCTCATTTTTTATCTATTTTTATTCTTTTTTTTTCATTCTTCTTTATTTTTAGTGCTCTTTCTAGTCATGATGATATCACAAAGATGTTGAGTGATCGTTTAAATATAAAACCCTTGCAAGTGCACAAGGCAATTATACTACGGCGAGTATAGAAAGGGTTGTCGAACCTCAGGGACGGATGAATGATTTACCAAATTCAAGTGAAAGAAAAGTTGTAGTTTGATTTAATCTAAAGAAAGCAATAAAATTTAACTACTTTAAAATGGATTTTAACTAATATGGAGAAGATACCAAGACAAAGAATTCACCACTAGACATGAAATTACTACTCTCAATTATTATTACGCTCAAATTGACATGATACGGCAACTTGTGTTCATGGTCAGACACACAAATCATAATGAATTCACTCACGTTCTTGGTCGGACAAGAGAGTTCATCCACTATAAATTATTGTAGCTAATTCTATCCTTGGTCAGGCATAGAATTATCATTTGGGCTAATGATCCTATCCTTGGTCGGGCATAGAATTAACACCAGCCTACTTTTAGCTAAGCACATGAATTAAAAAGATCTAATTTCATGTATATCAATTAAGTCTATGGTCAAGCACTCAAAAGAAATTCATGAAATAGGATTAAGTGTAATCATATCAACTGTATTAAATGAAACAATCAAGAGTAATAAAACAAATCTAGGGCTTCATCTATGCCTTAGACGCGAATTTAGCCAGCTATCGGACGAGGAGAACGCTGCTGATTTGTCGACGTCATTTTTTACTATTCACCAAAAATCACTATTCACTACTGTAGCAAAACACTGTTCACAGCAAGTTTACTGTTCATCGTCTTCTCCACTTAGGCGCGCACTGTAGAAAATGACGGAAGTTACTGTAGCAGTCCAAAATCACACCTTTTTTTCTTCCTTCTCTCCTCTGGCCGCCTGCTTTCGCTTCCCCCTCCTTTTTCGGCCAAAAACACGCCAGAAAGCCTCTGCTTTTCGGCGAAAATTATCTCCGTGAAAAGCTCTAAAATTTCGCTGGCTCCCCCTTTCCTCCCGATCTGTTATGTTTTTATAGATGATTTGAAATAGAGTCCAAGTCCCTTTACAAGAGCCAAAACCGCGTCCCAATCGAAGACGAAATCGAATTTTCTAATTAGATTAGGAGTCTGTCTCTGTTTTCATACCGTTTCTGTTTTTGGTTTCCTTCCCGATCGAGCGCGGCTCTCGTCATGGGCTCGTCGACCTCTCCGCCACCATCTACCGTCGCCGTCGTGATTCCACCATCGCCGTCCCACGGAGCTCAGCCCCACACCGGCGCTCGAGCAGAGCTTGAGCCCTGCTCTGTTCTGGATGGCCTGAGCTTCGGCTCGGGTCAATTTTACTCTTTTTTTCTTTTACTGAACCAAACCAGACCGGAACGGAACCGGTTCAATTCTATTCTTTTTTTCTTTACTAAATAAAAACCCGTTGTATCGATCTCATCCATCCGATCTCATCTTGACAGTTCTTTTCTTTAGTTATACCTCTTTCGCGTGCTAGATTTCCAATGATCATAACTTTTTGCTCAGAACTCCGAATTACGAACGGTTAGTGGTGTTGGAAAGCTGACTTCATGAACATGAAGCTTAAATCAGTCCCATCAGAGATATGCAATCGAAGTAATTAAGGTTAACCATTAGAGTCACGTTTCACCGCAATTCTGCATCTTGCTCTTGTTTTCTACAAAAACCAAAAACTATATTAAAGTAGTAGTAATTCTAATCAAACACTAGCATAAACATAAATTTAGGAGATAATAAAATACATAATTCATGTATAGATCATTGAGCCATCGCATGCTATTTATTGAAAAAAATATCACAAAAACCATAATAAATAGCATGCTATGGCTCAACATCTTTGTGATATCATCATGACTAGAAAGAGCACTAAAAATAAGGAAGAATGAAAAAAAAAGTGAAAACGGATAAAAAAATAAGAGAGATATGCATCGTTGAAGTGAACGCCCCTTTAAAATAAGAGAAAAACGTATAATGTTGTGAATTCAAAAGGTGTCTGTTCAACCGGTTTTAAAAAAAAATCGCGCTCGTGCCTACGTGGCTTGTCAGATAGCATATTTAGGAAATATTTTGAACAATGCGTCAAAATGAATTTTTTTTATGTATTATATAATTTCCCCTTTAATATATTGACTTTAAGTGAAGTAAATGTTCTTATGTGTTAGAAATAGAAATCCTTGAATATTAGTTTAATTTAAAAATGGGGAATTTATATAATAAATCGTAAAAAAAATTATGAAAATGACACACTATAGCAAATATTTGCAAAATAGGGTATCTGACAAGCCATGACTTTTTTTTTTAAAACCAAACTGAAAGGTGTCGGTTGAACCGACGCCTTTCACTGCCTTTGATTTTCTGTCCCATTTTAAATAGGCAGTCACTTCAACGATACATATCTCTCTCATTTCTAACCCATTTTTACTCATTTTTTTTATTCTTCCTTATTTTTAGTGCTCTTTCTAGTCATTATGACATCACAAAGAAGTTGAGCCATCACATACCATTTATCATAATTTTTTTAGTATTTTTTTTGATAAATAGCATGCGATGGATCAACATCTTTGAGATATCATTATGAGCAGAAAGACCACTAAAAATAAGGAGGAATGAAAAAAAATGGGCAAAAATGGATGAAGAATGAGAGAGATATGCATTATTGAAATTTGTCCCACTAAAACAAATCTGTCCCATTTTAAAAGAGTGATAACTTCAATGATACATATCTCTCTCATTCTTTATCTATCTTCACCCATTTTTTTTCATTCTTCCTTATTTTTAGTGGTCTTTCTGGTCATAATGATATCGCAAAGATGTTGATCTATCGCATGCTATTTATCGAAAAAAATACTCCTAAAACTATGATAAATGGTATGTGATGGCTCAACATCTTTGTGATATCATAATGACTAGAAAGAGCACTAAAAATAAGGAAGAATAAAAAAAATGAGTGAAAATGGGTTAGAAATGAGAGAGATACGTATCGTTGAAGTGACTGTCTATTTAAAATGGGACAGAAAATCATAAGGCAGTGAAAGGCATCGGTTGTCGGTTGAACCGACGCCTCAACAGAGGCGTCGGTTGAAACGTCTTTCTCTTTTAACCGAGAGACAGACGCCTTTCGGTTTGGTTTAAAAAAAAAAGCCACGTAAGCGCCGTGCCACGCGGGCGCCTGCGTGGCTTGTCAGATACCCTATTTTGCAAATATTTGCTACAATGTGTCATTTTCGTAATTTTTTTTTATGATTTATTATATAAATTCCCCTTTAAAAATTTATATGGAGATGCAATATTAAAGAATATTTACTTAAACTTTAAAAGGTACGTACTAGTTGAACTAGAAAGGCAACTAATTTATTAGATTTAAAGTGTAATCATTATATGTTTTCTTCTTCATACTTTAACATATAGCATGTAACAAGCCATGATTTGTCATTTAGGATTAGTTTATAAGCAATATTTAACTATTTCCTTCGTAAAATTTAGACAAAGTTATTTTTCATTTAGGATTTACCAAAAAATTAGTTCAATATATTTAGGAGAAACTTCTTAGATTTAAAAGTAATAGCATAATAAAAAAAATATGTGTTACTATATTAAACATTGTTTAATGATCAGCTTAACTTCAACTAAAATTTTCGTGTTAAATATTAAGGTTTTGAGATATGACTAATGTTTAGAGTGGAATTTCCATGAAAACTCTGAGCCAACTCCACTTATATAAGTTTGGATTGAAGTCATAGTTTTAAGTTTGAAACTTTCATTGAGATATAAATAAGCAGCAATATATTTTATGCATCTAACTTTTTAAGATTAATATTGATTTTAACATCGATATTTGACAAAAATGATATTTTAATAATTTATTATAATCATAAAGGGGTTCGATAGTGTTTTCTTCGTCTTTTTTATCCTCCAAAATTATTTTCTCATAAATCTAGTTTTTCCTATTTTTATAAGAAGATGGATCTCTTTTTTAAAGAAGCTTTATTTTTTATCATTAACTAGTTTTTTATAGGAAAAATAACATAATAAATCATCCAAAAAAAATTATGAAAATGACACATTGTAGCAAATATTTGAAAAATAGGGTATCTGACAAGCCACGCAGGCGCCCACGTGGTGCGGGTGCTTGCGTGGCTTTTTTTTTAAACCAAACCAAAAAACCGACGCCTCTCGGTTAAAAGAGAAAGGCGTCGGTTGAACCGACGTCGCCTTTACTGCCTTATCAGTGACTTCAATGATACATATCTCTCTCATTTCTAACTTATTTTCACTTATTTTTTTTCATTCTTCCTTATTTTTTTTGTTCTTTCTAGTCATTATACTATCACAAAGATGTTGACCCATCACATACCATTTATCGTAGTTTTTGTAGTATTTTTTTCGATAAATAGAATGCAATGGATCAACATCTTTGAGATATTATTATGACCAAAAAGACCACAAAAAATAAGGAAGAATGAAAAAAAAATGGATGAAGAATGAGAGAGATATGCATCATTGAAATTTGTTCCACTAAAAAAAATCTGTCCTATTTTAAAGGGGTGATAATTTCAATGATGCATATCTCTCTCATTCTTTATCCATTTTCGCCCATTTTTTTTCATTCTCCCTTATTTTTAGTGGTCTTTCTGGTCATAATGATATCACAAAGATGTTGATCCATCGCATGCGACTAGAAAGAGCACTTAAAATAAGGAAGAATGAAAAAAAATGAGTGAAAATGGGTTAGAAATGAGAGAGATATGTATTGTTGAAGTGACTGCCTATTTAAAATAGGATGGAAAATGATAAGGCAGTAGACGCCTCTGTAGTGAACCGACGCCTTTCTCTTTTAACCAAGAGGCAAACCGACGCCTTTTGGTTTGGTTTGAAAAAAAAAACCACATAAGCGCCCGCACCACGCAGGCGCCTGCGTGGCTTGTCAGATACCCTATTTTGCAAATATTTGCTACAGTGTGTAATTTTTTTTTATGATTTATTATATAAATTCCCCTTTTTTATAATAACCAGATGTATGTCGATCGCAATTCTTGCCAATATTGTTATTAATCAATATATTCATGTCTATCATTGCTACGCATATATATGCTTAATTATTAAAAAAGATATATATCTGCCTTGAGTCATTGCAAATTGTATCGATCAGTAGATACTTTCTTTTTACAAAATGTATTATCTAAACACAATGGACTAAAGCTTAATTTAAATTTCTTCATTGGCCTATAATAATAAAAAAATGGCTTCTTATTTCTATTGAAGTAGATTTCACCCTTCTTTTAGTCGTGATTATTCACCATGTTATAAAAATCAACTTTTCCCGCATGGAGCTATTAAAACAGAACTAAGAAGTATATTTCATATGTTTTTAGATTAAACTATTTTTATCGTTATAGATTGTTTTTCTTTTTGACTCGACCACGCGAAATGCAACATTTGAATGGACAAATGAAATTGAATGTGAATATGTAGATATAAAGTAGGGCTTTTTACATATTACCTGGCGCCAACTATGATATTCTCATATTACCTGATTTTTCTCGTGACTTCTCATATTTTTCCTCCTCTTCCACCTCATTAGTATCACAGAAAGATATATAAATTGAACTTGTCGCTTGCCGATGAGTATTTTACGCTTTTGCCCATTTTTATCATTTTACTTTCTTCTTTCTTCTTATTTTTTCTTCTTTTTCCATCATATATCTTATTCAGGTGGAAGAGAATGAAAAATAAGGAAGAATAAAAAAAAATGGGCAAAAACGGATAAAAATGAGCAAGTTATGACATTTTTAAAATTGTCCATTTATAGTGTCGTCGACCACACGACTTGAGCATTTATCGTGTTGCATATAATACGATAAAATGACAACCTTCAAAATATCATAACTCGCTCATTTTTCATCCGTTTTTGCCCATTTTTTTTTGTTCTTCCTTATTTTTCCTCCTCTTCCACCTCATTAATATCACAAAAAGATATATAAATTTTTTTTTCGCTCGCCGACGAGTATTTTATGCTTTTGCCCATTTTTATCATTTCACTTTCTTCTTTCTTGTTATTTTTTCTTCTTTTTCCATCTTATATCTTATTGAGGTGGAAGAGAAGGAAAAATAAGGAAGAACGAAAAAAAAATGAGCAAAAATGGATAAAAAATGAGCAAGTTATGATATTTTGAAAATTGCCCATTTATAGTGTCGTCGACGACACGACTTGATTCAAGTCTTGTATTATGTGACACGACTTGAATCTAAGTCGTGTCTCATAATACACGACTTGAATCGAGTCGTGTCGTCGATAACACGATAAATGACAATTTTTAAAATATCATAGCTTGCTCATTTTTCATCCATTTTTGTCCATTTTTCTTGCATTCTTCCTTATTTTTCCTCTTCTTCTACTTCATTAGGATCACAAAAAGATATATACATTGAACTTATCGCTCGCTGACGAGTATTTTACGTTTTTGCCCATTTTTATCCTTTTATTTTATATCCAGGAGCGGTCGAACACTAATAGGTGATCTTTATTTGTGTTTCTTTACATGTAGATCTTAATTTTTGTAGTTGGGAGGGCTTTCCCGCTGCTCTTACATCAAAATCCCTTCATCACATATTTTTTTTCATCTTTTCCGCTATTTTTACAGTTTTTCGGCATAAATTTTTTTTTCTTCGAGTTGGACGGCGCCAGCGATGGTTTGAACCTCGATTATGGATGGATCTTTGCCAAAATGTCTTCTTCCCCAACTCGATGATATTGTAAATCGCTAATTTTGGGAAGAATGAAGCATTTCGGGTACAAAATGCATAGAAAACGTAAGAGAAGGGCATTTTCGGTACTCTAGGTGCCGATTCCAGGTGATAGGAGAAGTCACGAGAAAAACCACGTAATATGAGAATATCATACTTGGCGCCAGGTAATATGTAAAAAGCCCTATAAAATAACTACTAAGAAAACAAGTTTTTAATATCTCCATCTGTAAAGTTATGGGGTATGGGATTATATAGTTCTTAGAATTGTGTAGGGACTTGCAATGATTGCATGCTCTCTAAAGTACCTCAAACGCTTAATGAGCTTTATGAGAGTAGTCAGTGTCTTGTAGCAACAAATAGTTGTATCATTTTCAATAGTGCCAAGACAACACTCATTTTGTGCAGTTTTGTCCTCAAACTAAAGATAGCATAACTTGTGTCTAGTGATATTGTGGAAGGATATAATTTACGAGGAAGTATTGCCTAGCTGAAGTGCTGAACATCATTCCAGTCCATTAGATTAGACACTTGGCAATAAAAAGAGCTCAGTAAAACATACATAAAACGTCGACAGCAGGATTCGAACCTGCGCAGGCGAAGCCCAACAGATTTCGAGTCTGTCTCCTTAACCACTCGGACATATCGACAGTCCTTCTAGTTTATTTACAAGCATTTAATATTTTTTTTAATTACAGGCAAAAGTCTCTCTAAACCTTCGGTTGAAGCTCCAAAAGCCCACTACGACATGCCATGGAGATGGAGGCCCAGGCCCACCACCACCGCCACCTGCCAGGAAAAATCTCCGGCGAACCTCCGCCGCCTCCTCTCCCTCCTCCTCCTCCAGCACCAGCCGGACCACCTCCTCTCCGGCTACGTCCCGCTCTTCCAGCTCCTCACCGGCTCCGGCGTCCGCCGGCTCGGCCAGCAGCTCCACGCTCACATGGCCCTCCGCGGCCTCCTACCCGACGCCGCCCTCGCCGCCCGAATCATCGCCATGTACGCCAGCTGCGGCGACCTCCCCTCCGCCCGCCACGTGTTCGCCGCTATTCCTCACCCGAACACCCTCCCCTACAATGCCCTCCTCCGTGGCTACTCCCATTTCGGCTCCGCCCGCAATGTGCTTCTTCTTTACAGCCAAATGCACTCGCACGGCGTGGTGCCCGATAACTTTACTTTCCCGTTTGTGCTCAAGGCGTGCGCCGAGTCGGCGGAGTTGTCGACGGGGAAGTGTGTTCATAGGCAGGGTCTGGTTTGTGGGTTTGAGTTGGATTTGTATGTGGGGACTTCGCTGATTGACATGTATGTGAAATGCGGAGCAATCGACGATGCGCGCCGCCTGTTTGATGAAATGTCGGTGAGAGATGTTTCGTCTTGGAACGCGTTGATTGCTGGGTATATGAAATGTGGGCAAGTGGAGATGGCGGAGGAGCTTTTCTTTGGGAATTTTGATAGGAATGTGGTTTCTTGGACTGCCATGATATCGGGATACACGCAGAATGGGCTCAGCGTCGAGGCATTGAGCTTGTTTCATGAGATGATAGGAGAGCGTTCGAGTGTTAGGCCAAATTGGGTGACCATTATGAGTATTCTTCCAGCTTGTGCTGATCTTGGAGCTCTTGAACAAGGAATGCAGATACACAACTATGCAAATGCTGTTGGTTTAAATAGGAATTCTTCTGTACAAACTGCACTTGCTGCAATGTTCGCGAAATGTGGAGATCTTAGTAATGCTGCTTGGTGTTTTAATCAAATACGCGAAAGTGATAAGGGTGTAATTGCTTGGAATACCATAATTACTGCTTATGCATCACATGGGATGGGAAGGGAAACCTTAACTACCTTTGAGAACATGTTGAGAGCTGGAGTGAAACCAGATGAAGTCACTTTTACGGGGTTGTTATCTGCTTGTAGCCATTCAGGCTTGGTGGATCAAGGGTTAAAATACTTTGAGCAGATGAGGACTAATCATAATTTTAATCCCAGAGTCGAGCATTATGCGTGTATTGTTGATCTTTTAGGCCGAGCGGGACGTTTGTTTGAAGCAAAGAAACTCATTGAGGGAATGGAAATTGAACCGAGCCCAAGTGTTTGGGGTGCATTGCTATCAGCTTGTAGAACTCACAAAAATTTAGAAATTGGTGAGGTAGCTGCCAAACATCTGTTTACCTTGGAGCCTGATAATACTGGAAATTATGTACTGATGTCAAACATCTATGCTGATGTTGGAAGATGGGATCAGGTAAACAGCTTGAGAGCTATTGCAAAGAACCTGGGTTTGAGGAAGAAACCTGGTTGCAGTTGGATTGAGACGAATGGGAATTCGCATGTGTTCCTTGGAGGAGATAAATCTCACCCATTGTCAAGGGAGATTTATATGTTGTTGGAAGCATTGCCTTACAAGATTAAAGAGGCAGGTTATGTACCTGATACTAGTTTTGTGTTGCATGATGTGAGTGAGGAAGAGAAGGAGCATAATCTTAATACGCATAGTGAGAAGCTGGCCATTGCCTTTGGGCTGCTCACTACTGAGTCTGGTACAGTTCTTCGAGTTACAAAGAATCTTCGCATATGTGGTGATTGCCATACTGCAACAAAGTTTATATCTAAAATTTATGCTCGAGAAATTATTGTTAGGGATTTGAAACGGTTCCACCATTTCAAGGATGGGTCTTGTTCTTGTAGAGATTATTGGTGAGAGCAGTTTGTGGGATGTGCAGATAACAGAATGGTTAAAATGATGCCATGGGGAATATTAGAGTTCTTATAGCATTGAAACTTCTGGAGGGAAAACTCTGAGAAGATACTGGTTGAACAAATCACAGTCTCGAATTGTATCAGAAATTTGGTTTTGTTCTTATGACTTCAGATTTTGCTCAGAGGTAAAGTGCATCCAGAGAAATTGTCTTGGACGAAAGCCTATAGTAGAAGGTATTTCTCTGGATGCTTTGTCCCAGAAAACAAGTTACAAAACCAATTTGATATGCAGCATGAGGAAACTTGAAAATCTTCTTTTTTAATCTGATAATCAACTCATTTTGGAGAAAAATTGGTCACTGGGAGGATTCCATGTACACAACGAGGAAATTTGTGGACTAAGGACTTCTCGCATGTGGAGGCTGGAGAAGTAGATATAATTTGGGGATGTATACAGCAATGAAGCACCTTCCTAACCCCGAGAAACGATAGGCTTTTGGCTATCCAACATTTGCTGGCAGTAATACTTACAGGAGTGGGAAATATGGGATTATATCTCGAAGTAACTGTTACCTTGAATGCATTGTCTGGTTGGCCAGTCTGATATCTTTCTTCGAAAAGAATGGCTTCACTGTATGAGTTCAATGGCAGCAATTGCCTCTTTTATGGAGCCTCCAATGACTTGCGTGTTCATGGGAGAAAATGATAAACAAAAGTCGGCTCCAATTACCTTAAAACCTTTGCCTATGACACGCTAATACTTGTAATGCTGGCAAACTTTTACCGATCTGCTGCTTATAGCAAATTTTAATGCAGAAGAACTTTGTGGTGACTCTTAATCTTGCAGCAGGCGAGAGAGTTATAATTGTCCTCAAACCCATATTGGTTGCGGTTGGAGGGATGAAAGAGCTGACATTGCATTATGCATGTCAATTGGATTGCTTTCCATATATGTGGGTCTCACTTTTATCGGGACGTATATTCTCTTTCTCATATCATTTTTTTTCACCTAACTGTGTTGTAATTTGAATGATGATAAACAATCAATAAGACTTTGTTGTTCAAATGAGCATCTATACGAAGGGGCGTCTAGCGTGATGCGCGGTAAAGTGCATTGGAGTGCAGTTTCAGAGTGAGAGCTGATTATATTGATGTCGTGAAAACATTATTCATTCTTGCAGTTAAGATTTTCAGTTGGAAACTTGCATACTGTAGGAGTGCAGCTTTACTTTTCGAAAGAAATTAATGCAGCTTTACTTGTGCATGTGGCATGTCTTTCAGAAGATATCTCAAGAAATAAGAAATTGTCTAAATAAAATCGGAACATTGTTTAAGATTTACATGATTGTATCTATACATCTTTAGAGGCTGCTTAATGAGAAGAAAATTGGTTGAAGGTTGACAAATAGGATCTTGTGTAAGAGAGGGATTGGCAAGGTTGTATGAAGATTGCTAAATAATGGGGCCCGACATGGTCAATTTTAACGATTTCGGTGGAAGATTTACCAAATTATTTGAGCAGGGGCCTTCTCCGGCTTAGTTAGAGTGCTAAATAATGGGGCCCGACATGTGTGTGACAAAGAAAACCACTTTCAACGAATTCTAAATCACTCGAAATTGAACCATAAAAATGCGCAAGTTGATGAAGACAACTTGATGTTCTCCAGTAATGAATATTGCCAATTCTTAACGATTTCTGTGGAAGATTTACCAAATTATTCGAGCAGGGGCCTTCTCCGGCTTAGTTGAGTGCTAAGAGATTGGCATATGTGCACTCCAGGAGGTTGTTGATGGAATTCACTCGCAAATCGCAAGTTTTTAATAAATATGCATACATTTGGTATCTTTCTGATTCTGAGTAATAGTGCTTTTTCTCACACTTTGAGTAATGCTTCCTACATCCGACTATAATAGATACATATGGTTTAACAATGTTAGTTCATTTTTTGAAAACCAAATGTATCTATTAAAGTCGAATGGAGGGATAATCTTCGAGCAATCTGTGATTATCTGCTCTTGGTCTTTTCCTTCGCCTGTACCCCGTGCTTGATGCCCCCCATATATTGAAGCAAGCAAGCAGAAAATGTCATTATACATGCACGCCATTTTTAGGACTCACTACTCACTAGTCACTATACACATGTCATTTTTGAAAGGAAAATGTAAGATCTCAACGCTGTTAACTGATTATTTACGTACTAAACTGAGTCTGACCGTTCAGACGGTTGGAAATCAAAGGTGAAAAAAATAGGGGTGTTTTGGTATCAGGCCGAGAGTGTGTGTGAAACTTACCAATCGGGTAGAGGATAGACAAAAACTGCCACTCAGGTAGTATTGTCATAATTCTAGGTTATCATACAATCAACTGAAACGTATTGCGACAATAAAATAAAAGTCGAAACTGGCAATCAGGTAGAATCCTTCTTTGCAATTTATATGTCTGCCTGATCTCCAAATCCCTCGAAATAATAACAGTTGACCATCTGCTCTATAAGATAACAGCACCCCAGGCTACGCCCACTTTCCCAATTACATGCCATATGTTTTGTGAAATTACTGCATATTGATGATGTTACAAAGCAAATAGCTAAAATAATTTCCCGACAAAAAGAGCTTTGTGAGCATATTCTATAAGCTTTTTTTTCCATATATATGATCATACTCCCTCTGGGCACTTTTAATAGATACATTTTTTTTTTCAAATGAAAATAGTTCATTTGAAAAAAACTGTACTATTAAAAGTGACTGGGAGGGAGTATATTTTAAGTTTTCCATTATATACCTCATAAAACAGGCCTGAATGGAGTAAGACTATGATTATATACCACATAAAAATTTACAATTACATCCCTCAGGAAACAAAATTGAGGGTGTAAAAGATTAAACGATAAATATGATTTGCATGATACAAGTGGTTCACAGCCCTGTAATACCATCAAACTTAGCATTATCTTCATCGATGATGGACATGAGTTTCCTTTTCTTAGACAGCTTTGTCATATTCTGAAACCCATTTTGCTCATTGGTGAACTGAGCAGCAGTTCGAGCACGCAATTCTTCCAGGGTTTCCCCCTCCTTAGCTTGCTCTATGACCTGTACAACAGGAAGTCCCTCAAAGTGATCACTCTATTTCACTACCACTTCTATTTTGCTTTTATTATGTGATATAAGGAAACAGCGCAAATTTCTCTTACCAAGTGGCGACCATAAAGATGAGTGTTTGAGAGAGCACGAAGTGCATTTTGTGCTTCTTGCTTTGTGACAAATTCCACGAAGGCGAAACCTCTATGGCTGCCAAGCTTCAAAGGCAGCCTTAAGCTTTTGAGCTGATAGAATGGCAAATAAGATAAAAACAAATGTTTCAACATGGTGGCCAAGATGAAATATATGGCGATGGTGAAAAGTCATACTGTTTTAAAGGTCAGTAAGTGCATGTCAATAAGATCAAGTAGTTGTACATATTCCGACACACACAAAAGAAAACAAAAGCAAGGCACCAAAGCAAATACCTGACCAAATGGACTAAATAACTGCCTAAGATCTTTTTTAGTAGCCTCAAAAGCAACATTTCTAACAATCAACTTTCTAGAGTTTGTCTTTCTCAACTTCATTTGCTCCATTGTTATATTTTCTTGTTTTGCCAGGTACATCATCATCTTTTCTGGCTCGGCAAAGTTGCAAAATAAGAGCATGCCCTTCCAAAACAGTTCCCTGTAATTTTAATAGACTTAATCAGACCTCTATTGTATGAAGAAGAGCTAGTAGAACGGGTGATCAATTTGAAGTTATTAAGCTATGGATACCTGCAGATACTTGCATGCATTTGTTGCTGTTTCCACAGAATCAAATTCAATAAAAGCAAAACCCATGGATAGAATCTTTCCATTTTTCACGTGCTTTTTTATCTACAAAGAAGAAGATGTAGAAAGATTAAAAAAAGAAAACTAGAGACATGTGAAGGACACCTACCTTCAACTAACAAATTTCTGATACATACCTTGACATTGCGAATGGTCCCATTTTTCATATTTTCAGCAAAATGCTTTCTTAAAGATTCATCAGTTGTCTTGAAATTGAGATTCTTAACGTACACCGATCTGGACTGTAAAAAATATAATTTATCAACCAAAACAAGATCATTAGTTCCAGACAATCATAAAACATCCAACTGAAGGTAATGCAGGATAGAGAAATACTCAATATTTGATATCAGACAAGCACAAACAAGAATCAACCTTAACTTAAAATCAACTAATAATCATATAAAAAGTAGTGATTTGATTCCTACTAGCTTCTGCTTAAGCATTTGATAAAGAATTAAATTTACACATGATAAGCTAACTACTACAGAAACATTTAGGTTTTGTTAGCATCCCTTTTTTCCCATATTTTCTTCAATAGTAAAACAAAAAAATGAACAAAAGTTGAGCAAGATCAGAGCACATTAGACAACTTTTTTGGTTCATGGTAGCATGAGACAAAATTCAAGGAGCCAGCAATAAAACATACAGAGACATTCTACAAAACATGTAATTGAAAACTCTTAGTCCACAAGAGTGCTCTATTCTCATGCAGTGCTATTGATGCAGAGCGATAGTGGGCCCTATTAAAAATATTTTTCGTATTTATTTAATAAAAAAAAAATATTAAGGTGTCCTCAATCAAGAATATCTTATTCAATCAAGAATATCTTATTCGATTAGGCTAGATTTGATTTATATAATATTTTTGATTTAGGATAGATTTGATTTGATTTTCTATGTTTAGAAGGAATCCTAAATCAGTGTTTTATTTCCTATTAAAGACTTATTGTAAGCCTATTTAAAGGCCTCAGTTTAATGGAATAATCAGTCGATGATTTGAAGAAAAGAAAATACCTTGTTTCTCTCTGTTGATGGAGATTTCCGTTGGTGCCGAAGCCAACAAGCCCCGGTGACGAATCCGGTGGTTGCTGTCCGGTGGTGATTCCGGCAGCCCTTCTGGTGGTGATTCCAGAAGATGGCCTATTGGCCGCCCTATCCTTCAGTCCGCTATCCTTCTTATCCCTCCATCCCCTCTGCTCCTCCTCCTCCACGTGCTGTCCGCTATCAACTTGGTGGCCCATCAAACAACCTGCATCCCGTTCCTTCCCCTGTCACCTTGGATTTCATACTCCAACAATTGATTGCTCTGAATGCCAAATTTGATGCTGTGAATGCCCAATCTACAGTGCTCGTCCGCGAGTCTGCCAAGATCAACGCTCGCGTCGCACGCCTATGCTCTCGCCTACCATCGACTGTCACACTTCTCCATCAGATGGCCCAACACTTCCCGTGATCCACGTCCATCAGCCGTCTGAAACAGTGCCTGTGCCATCCGTCCATGACCCCAAGCCCTATGAACAAGACAAAGAGATCATTGTGCCGGTTCAAGACGACGAGATCATTGTGCCTGTTCATCAGTCATCTGCAGCCGACTCTCCGGCTCCAACAGTTCCCGAGATCGTGCAAGAAGGGGTGATTTTTCCTTACCCAGAAGAGTGCCAACCCATGGAAGCGTCTCCTGAGATCGTGCCACAAACGATGATTCTTCTTCAAACGGAGGAGCCCTGCATCGAGCTCTGCACTCAACGGCCCGCCATCATTTTTGCCAGTTGCACTTCTTCTCTTTTTGATGGCCACACGTTCTCTCCCGGCACCAAAGTTTCCACCTTTCCTGTTCAAGTTGCGCCCGGTGACCACCATCAACACGCCGCCACCGGTTGGAGGGTCCTGACGTCCGTAAATAGCGATCTGCTTCATTGTCTACTACCTCCACCCGAGCCTCCGCCGGACCATACGTTGTCACTCCTGCAGATCAGATGGTCGCTTGCTGCCGTCTTCCTCTTCGCTAATCCGGCCTCCGCCCTTCATTGTGCCCCCGTTGCCTTGTCCGTCGCGGTGCCCCACCACCGGATTGAGCCCAGGTTGCCACGGCCACCGTCGCCCATGCCGTTGCCACCATGCCACCACCGCAGTTGTCCAAAGCCGACACCTTTAGTCGCCGCTGCCATCCGTTCTGCCGGACAGTATTCAGATCGTCGCCGCCGTAATCCCGTGCTGCTGCCGATCGATCTGGTCACCTCCTTCTTTGGTCGCCGCGCTGTCAGCTCGACCACCTGCAACTGTCCGCCATCACGCCACCATCGCGCCACCGCCGCTGCCTCGGTCGCCGTCGTGCTCTCTTCCTTCTTCTCAAGCCTGACTGATTTGGGAATTATTTCCCATTCGAGCGATCGGGTCGACTTTTTTTTATTTTGAACGAATCCGGTTTGGGCTTATTTTGGTTCACGGGTTCAAGCTTGGTTCGGGTTAATTTTGGACGGACACAGCCCTACGGTGCTGCATGATACTTTGCTGGCCGCTTGATTTATACTCGTCGGAGTCGAGTTTCTCTCACCCGTGGAGAATGATGCAGAGCGATAATGGGCCCTATTAAAAATATTTTTCGTATTTATTTAATAAAAAATATTAAGGTGTCCTCAATCAAGAATATCTTATTCAATCAAGAATATCTTATTCGATTAGGCTAGATTTGATTTATATAATATTTTTGATTTAGGATAGATTTGATTTGATTTTCTATGTTTAGAAGGAATCCTAAATCAGTGTTTTATTTCCTATTAAAGACTTATTGTAAGCCTATTTAAAGGCCTCAATTTAATGGAATAATCAGTCGATGATTTGAAGAAAAGAAAATACCTTGTTTCTCTCTGTTGATGGAGATTTCCGTTGGTGCCGAAGCCAACAAGCCCCGGTGACGAATCCGGTGGTTGCTATCCGGTGGTGATTCCGGCAGCCCTTCTGGTGGTGATTCCAGAAGATGGCCTATTGGCCGCCCTATCCTTCAGTCCGCTATCCTTCTTATCCCTCCATCCCCTCCGCTCCTCCTCCTCCACGTGCTGTCCGCTATCAGATACACATAAGAGTTCTATTGTAGGTGAGAAAGAAGTAAAGAAAGTATTGCTGGAGCAAAATGTTCAAGGGATATCAGGAATGGATATCGATCCTGATAGAGTTGAGGTGAGGGCAATTTTTTTTACCTTTCCCTTTTTACATATGCTCTTATCCAATAGTAGCTTTTAGTTGCTCTATCTCACTGATTGGTTGACTAAAATCGTACAATTTCAATATGAAAAGATACATCTGCCATCGCAAAAAATTGTGTGGGGAAGTGTAAAGGTTTCGAATGATCATATATATTATGATACTTCATAGTTCGTTCCACCTGTGGTGACCATGACAGTGAAGTTTAATTGATTCATTTCTTGAATTAGATAAAGTCCTAGGAGAAGAGCGTTTTGGGAGCATAGCTGATAGCGGACAGCACGTGGAGGAGGAGGAGCGGAGGGGATGGAGGGATAAGAAGGATAGCGGACTGAAGGATAGGGCGGCCAATAGGCCATCTTCTGGAATCACCACCAGAAGGGCTGCCGGAATCACCACCGGACAGCAACCACCGGATTCGTCACCGGGGCTTGTTGGCTTCGGCACCAACGGAAATCTCCATCAACAGAGAGAAACAAGGTATTTTCTTTTCTTCAAATCATCGACTGATTATTCCATTAAACTGAGGCCTTTAAATAGGCTTACAATAAGTCTTTAATAGGAAATAAAACACTGATTTAGGATTCCTTCTAAACATAGAAAATCAAATCAAATCTATCCTAAATCAAAAATATTATATAAATCAAATCTAGCCTAATCGAATAAGATATTCTTGATTGAGGACACCTTAATATTTTTTTTTTATTAAATAAATACGAAAAATATTTTTAATAGGGCCCACTATCGCTCTGCATCAGTATCCTTCTCCATTTTTGAGCTCGGGGAGAGAACATTATTGGGACCCCACTCTAAATACAATGGAGCATCTCTGTAAAGAAAAAAAAACTTAAAAAGCTGTTTGCCAACCATGTGTTTCTATTTTACTATTATAAATGTAATGACTGCAGGGAAAACTAGTTTGGTAGGGTGGGCAGACAAATTCAAAGACCCATAACTTAAAGTAATAAATAACTAATGTCCTAGTAGCTAATGTATCCTACATAACATAGCAAAGCATGTGTCAATTCTATTCATCAGCGAGGCCCTAGCCAGGTGTACAGGTCTAAGATTTTCAAGGATCAAGCTTAATAAACGTAATCCCAATTACTAGGCCCTGGTTTCTTTTAGAGATTCCATGTAAATTTTTCTGATAGTTACTTACAGTTACCTGTCAATTAAAGCATGCTACCTATGACCAATTCTAACTGGAAATATCAGCAATTAAACCCGCAATACAATTATTCAGTAATATGTTGACTCGACTAGTACCTTCTAATTTGCGGTTAATATTTAATGCAAATTGAGCAAACAACATAATCATCTTTCATATTTTGACTCAGCACTGTTGGACTTCTGATTAAATGTATAAAACTAAACTAAAATCATACTCCTTATGTATTACCAATGCAAAGCAAAGGAAAATCCACAATAAAACAGATAAAAAAAATCAACAAGGAAACCAAAGAAATTACTTATAACGTCGATATGCCACAGAATATATTTCAATGTGAGATGAATGGTTTGTAAAACTTCGTTACTATCCTCTTCAGCAACTACTAGAGGTACTGAAGAAACTAACTTAAGAAAGTTCAAATACTATACCGTGTCAGAATGCATGAAAAAACTGTTCCATGCCCGTGTGTTACCACTAGCTTCAGAATCCTTCTTTCTTTCTTGTCTCTGTTCCTTTAAGGTTTTTGCCACTCCACCAGTAGATCTGAGAAAAAACTCAGCTATTAAATATTTTTCTAGAAATAACAATAGCCACACTAATAAAAATACTTGCTTACTCTTTCTTTTTGGGAGGTTGCTTAGCAGGCATTACATGCATTAGTCGTCCTTGAAAAGTTGAACCATCTAATTCTTCTAAGGCCCTGCAATAATCTTTATCATCATTGAACTATCTAATCTTATGAATCAATCTTTATCATCATTGGAAACAATGAAGACGCATCAAAACTTCCTACCACCCTCCTTAAAATTCAGTGAGTGAGAGAGAAAGAACAATATCATAATCAAGTAGCACCTTTTCCCAACTATAACTATGTATATTTTCTTTGGGAGCCTCTACCTTTTTTTTTTTTACATATAACATAAGGTCCAAAAATCTAGTCACTTAATTCCACAAGTTATGTCATGATAATGAGAATAACAATATGTACCTATCCGAGAAGCTCAGGATCCACAAAACAAACAATATTTTGCCACTACATTTTGTACTATTCGAAGCGAAAAATAAAATAATGTGGAAGAGAATGCACATCATTGAGCACCGAAGAGTTACCATTATCATCAACTAGTAAAATTGGTGTTTGAATAAATCTGTAGAGAACAAGAGAAACTCTTTCCTAGAGGTTTACAACATAACTCAGGTAACTGATTCATCCACTAAAGAACCTAACCTTTGTTCTTAAATATATTGGATTCAATTCCTAACGATAATTGAAGAAAAGGTAGTTCGTAATTGGCAACCAAATTTTTCTAGCATTAACCAAAAATCATCAGCCTCAAAGCTGTCTTAGAACTCCAATGATAAGTACAAACAAAATACTTCAAAAATATTACCTGACTGCAGATTCTGGAATGGCATAGAGTATGTAAGCAATTCCCTTTGATCGTTTCATATCTTTATCAACTACAAGATGAACTTCTAATACATCACCATATCTCTTAAAGTGTTCAGCCAGGTCGTCTTCACTGAAATATATAAAATGGAAAGATACATTAAAAAATATTCAAGATTAAATAGCCACTCATGGTATGAGTATGCATGTGTCTGTAAAATATCACTGTTCCATAATTAACAAAATACAAAACATCACCATACGTTGCAGTGTAAGGAAGATTCCGAACAAAAAGACGACCAGTCTCAAGAATTTGCTCCTGTCCACCACTTTGCTCAGAAGGCACGTTTTCATCATCTAGAGATCCATTATCTACAACTTCAGAATCGTTTTCCCCTTCAGCTCCTTTCAAGTCTTCCCTGCCATCTACTTCAGTGCTTACTTGTTCACCTTCATGTCCACCGGATGAATCTTCATCATCAATGTCCGAGTTGGACCAAACTTTCTTAACTCTACTTTTAAAGTAATCTGCATCAGTTACAAATTCATCACGAGCAAGTTCATGTGAGGCCTTCTTCGTTGATGATTCCACTGAGCCATTCTGCAAGAGACTCGATGGATCTGTTGCTCCTTCTTTACTTTCTCCACAATTCCTTCTCCCAGCTAGTCTTATATATTTTAATTCATGTGATTCGGCATCAACAGAAGGTGCCAATGCATCATTTCCCCACAACTTGGATTTATGCCTTGGCTGCATGACTTGGTGAAATTCTTCAAATTGGGGATCAGCATCCTTTCGGTTTTGTTTAAACATCTTTCCCTTGCCATTAGCAGATCCAGATCCTTAGTTTTTTTAGAAATATCTTCAGCATCTGCAACCTTCTTGTTGTCATCACTTGCTAACACTTCTTTCTTTGTCGAATATCGGCTCCATGGACGTGGAATAGTTGGGTCCCCAACTTTATGGGCAATCTGCAAATACAAAAAATGGTCATAAGATTGGTTGCAAGTTGGAAGATATGAATACAGAAGCAAAATAAAGAGCACAATGTCAATGCAGTCGGTCCAAACTAAAAAAGAAATTAACAATATAAATTGTGTGTCCTTTGGAATTTAAGATGGATAAAGTAACTTGCATTCTCTATCTATTTTTTTATGTGGACTTACATCTTCTATCTTAAACGCTTATGTGAGTGAATAATTAGCAGTAGAAGTAATGACGAGCGAAGTCTCAGGTAAACAAACCAGTAAAGGCAGGAATGAGCGAATTAGAAACTACCAGAAGAGTAGCAAGCTCCCTACAAGTATATACAGCTGAAAATTGAATTGAAGGACATTCATCGAGAAAGAACATGTAAGAATCAAAACGGGAACAAGTCAAAATGTGCAAGGTATGTGCAAGGTCAATGATCAATAAGGTCAAGCGAAGAAGAGGGGAAACAAGTAAGCACAAGTTGTTGAAATTTTGATATATATAGATGAAACCATAGGCGAAACAAAATAAAAGCTTAACTCCTCCGATGCAATGGGGCTGAAGCATGCCTACAAACCTTGAAAATGTGAAACAGATACATCATAAGCATAAACACAACAAGCATCCAATTCAGTATCACCATGACAGGGAATTAAATTAAAATTTTTCTCAGTGCACCTCACACGTGATCCTGATTGTATCAAGGTACGAATTGTTGAAGAACCTGATTGCCACTTCCGCCTCCGCCTCTGTCCGGAAACCAATGAATGCGAATTGCCTGCTCTTGCCATCCCTACCCAATTTCCAAAGTCCAACCATCCATTTAAACACAAAAGCATCACGAACAAGAACAACATAACACAGGCAAGAAAATGATAATAATCTACAGAAAGGATGTCATTTTACTGGGCCCTTCTGATTTTGGCATCAGTTACTTCTCCCTTCTGCGAGAAGAAGTCCCTCAGCCGGTCCTCCTTCACGTACGAAGGCAGATTTTTTACACATAATCGCGACCTAATCAAATCAAATTAGGTAAAATCAGCAAGAACATCAAAATAAGAATGAGAATTAGGGTTTCAAAAGACGCCGAGCTCAACATTCCATACAACTGACGAAGAGAATTAATTCCATACTCACATTTCTTCAAAGTTTGGAACTTTTTTGCTCGGGGGAAGCGGAGCTGAAGGAATGGCCTCCGGTGGGATCTCCGCCTTTCAAATCGCCGTATTCGCCGGCGGAGCGGCCGCCGGATGTCCTGGCGAATTTTGGGTGTGGCGGCTGGGCCCTGGGGCGACGGGGAAGGAGGAGGCGAGAAGGGTAATTTGGAAATTTGATTTTATTTCCCGCGTGAGTTACATTTAGTGAACCTATGAGTTGTTCGTTTAAGTTGCTCCGTGGATTGTTCATCTGACGGTTGATAATCTCTCGTTTTTTTTTAAACCCTCGCCCCTCGTTCGGCCGAGCCCTAACACTCCCTCCCGCTCTTTCTCCGGCGGCGATCTGTCTCCGGCCAGTCCACGCTCCCCCCGCGCCACGGCCAGCCCATCCTTCCCTCAGTTCCCCCTCCGACCAGCCCCTCCTCTCCCCGCGCCCGCCCTGGCCAGTCCTCCTCCCCCCACCTCCTCCGGCCAGCACCTCCTCACCTTCGTGCTCGCCCCGGCCAGCTCCTCCTCCCCCCGTCACCCTTCTTCGGCCATCCCCTCCTCCCCTCACCTCCTCCTCCGGCCAACCCCTCCTCCCCCTGCGGTGGCCCCAACGTCTTTCTTCTCCGGCCATCCTGCCGTCTTCTCCGGTCAGGCACTGGTTTCTCCGGACAGCCTCTCCACCAGTACCCTCCGCCCGTGTCTGTCTGCAGGTAATAAATATAATCTCAATCTCTCCATCAAAGTTGAAAATGCATACATGTCAGTAAATACATGATTATTTTCGATTGATTTAACTATAACATTGTATCAAATAGATTATGTCATATTTGTTTAGTATTTGATAGTGTTTGTTAAAGGTTTTGTGAGAAGAGATGGCGGGAGAAATGGTTCCGTTTGTGCTAATGTATGGTGGCAGAATTGATAGAGGTGAATACGAAGGTGGTGAAACCGTAGGATTATTTATTAATAAGCCAGGTACTTACGAGGAACTAGAGATGCAAGTGGTAAATAAAATGGGATGGGACCAAAGATTGTGAAAAATTCGTATGAAGTACAACATGCCTGTTTTGGGAACAAAGACTGCCGTAATACCAATTGATGATGACAACTCTATGCAACAAATGTTCTATTTTGCGCCTCGTGTGTATAGCTTTGAGCTATTTGTAGAAAAAGAGGCGCGCATGCCTAGGTTTGCAAATGATGGCAAAGGCGGAGGTAGGAGTTCTCGAAGAAATATGTCGAGTGAAAAGTTGAATGGAAGGCTTGTGGAGGATAATGAAGAAGATGATTTGTCTATCTCACTTGCGAGCAACGAACCCCAACTTTTACCTAGCTGGAGGTAAGTTTATTAAAAAAATATAGTTTAACCATTCAACTTACGGTTAGTATGATTGTTTATTCATGATGTTGTTAGTTTTGTTTTGAATAATTTAGGCACACATCTCATGCTCATGAAGCTATGAATCTTGGCATGACACGAGGTGGTGAATGGTTTGGTACACAAATCTCATTTCATAACCCCTATACCTACACTGGTTCAAGTGGTTGGGAAGAGGGAAATGTGAATGATGAGGTAGACAAAGTGGTGAATGAGGAAGACGATGGGGTCAATGATGAACAGATGGATTTTGCGGCTAATGATGTTGAAGGCGTACAAGGAGAGAATAGTGTGCAAGAGATGGTTTACAATGAGGGAGATGAATTGGTGGACGTCGCAGTTGCTACGGAGATGACTTTGAGGAGGAGTTGCCATATGAGGAGGAGCCGCCATATGCGCGAATCACAAATGAGGAAATAGATGAGGCAATTAATCGAGGTTTGTATGAGGAGGCACGCTGTGACGAAGGAATATATGTGGGGCAAATATTCCCTAATAAAGAAGAATTTATCCATGCAGTGAGTTTGTTTTCAATAATGCATGATGTTCGCTATAAAGTGTTGCGTACAAGTCCGACACATTACACAGCAAGGTGTCAATACCCTGATTCTCCATGGCGAGTACATGCATCAATGAGGAAGGGGATTAATGATTTTAAAGTGAAGATGTATAGTGGTGAGCACACTTGTAGAAATGCTCAGTTGGACACTGGTTATAGACAATGTACTGCAACGTTTGTTTGTCGGCATATATTACCCTCTATTAGAGCAGAAGTAGATATCCCACCAGTCGTTATTCAAGAGAGGATTAAGGAGACTTTTCATGTGGATATATCATACAAAAAAGCATGGATGGCAAGGAAGATGGCCATCAAAGCAGTGTATGGTGATTGAGTTGAGTCTTATCGATGGTGATTGGATTTTAGCACACTTACCTGGAATGTGTACAGATAGAGCAGATGTGTGGCTATCTAGGATGCCACTTATATGTTTTGACATTGTGGAGATGCATGTTCCGGATTGGGTCATGTTGTAGTTTGGATTAGAGCAAGTTTTTTCCCCTTCCGTTGTGGAGTTCATTGAGCAATCTTCGCGTCGAGGCGGGGCAAATTTTGATTGGAGGTCACATCATGCGGCCTATATTACTAGATAGGACGACGGAGGACCACTCTCATCAGGGGGAGCCTTCCACGACAGAGTGAGATGCTGATAATGCCTACATGAAGTAGTACTTGAGGATCACTAGGAGACTTATCTTGCCCCCCGTGTATGAGGCAGAGATGTTATATCAACCTACGGGTGACACAGAGCGGGCGTTGGTTAGTATCTCTTATTTCATATTTGTTTTAATTCACCATCATTGTGTACTTGTAGATAAAATATATTCTTTTCTCCTTCTAGCTTACTTATGCGAGACAGACACTCGCTCGTCCGACACGACTTCTTTTACCACACCACCAGTTATTCCAGGTGCTCCGCTCGATCCAGTTGATGAAAGATGCTGGTTGAACGGATGCCTATCACTTTAGATTTAACCGACGTCTTTTAGGTCAAGGTAAAAAAAAACCCACGCAGGGCCAGTGCCATGCTGGCGCCTGCGTGGCTGGTCAGATAACCAGCTCCGGAATTATTTTTTAACTTTTCCTGATCGGTAATTTTTTTTAACTATTATTTGGTAAATTCCCCAATAAAAAACCAGAGGATTCTAAACCAAATTCCTTTCTTTTCTTTGGTAATTTCCAAATTCCTTTCCATGTCCAAATTGGAGTGATGGGAGTTGCTTTTTCGAATTTTACTACAGGAGGGAATCGTCTCCTCATTCAGTTCTCTAGTTCTTACCTCACTTCAAGAGGCCTCTGTCTAACGTGGAGGTAAATTTTACTTTTTCTTTGACTGGAGTTTGTATATTCTCCTTTAATTTGTGTTCTATAATATATATCGCTCTACATATAAGATTCATGATATTCCTTGCCCTCATCTTTATTCTGGTTGGACTTGGTTTCAGTTTTGTCATGTTTGTTTCTTTTACTATCATAATTATATTACTCCTACAATTAACGAGGTACTGAAGCAGGATAATTTTGTCTCCATAGACAAACCATGGTTGGGGAAACTTCTCAACAGGCAATTTCTTTTGTTTGCTTTTCCTGGTCGTGGCGGTCAACACACCTTGTATGATTTTGCACCTTGTATGATCTTGCTTTTCCTGGTCGTCGCTTCGATACATTCTACAAAAGTTTTGCTTGATGAGCTAAATATTTACTATTTTTATTTTTGTACAGGAAATTATTGAAGAGTTTGATGGAAAGAATGCCAATTTTCAAAGAAATCATTGATCACTACTGTGGGCCTGATAGAGTTACAGCAAAGCAACAACAGGAAGAGTTACAACCAGTGGCGAAAACTCCTCCTCAAAGTGCACCTGCTTCTGTGAAAAAATTTACTCTGCGTGCTGTTCTTTCTCTTCAGGTTCTATTAGTTCTGGATCTACTACTCCCCTCTGTTGTTTTGTTCATAATGAAATCTTTTCTAATCTTTCACAAATTATGGGGTGCCTGTCCTACTTATTTATTTCTGCAGTCGTTAGCTGTCACTAATGGTCAATGTTAGCTTATCATTTGCAAATTGCTAGTTGACTACTCGAATCTAGTATATAGAGGTATTAGATTCTAGCAAAAATGTGACAGTTTTCTGTGACCACTTTGTATGTAAGTTGCTTATTTTAATGCTTCACTGTATTGCCACTTAAATCTATATATTGCTACCGAATAATGGAAGATTTGATGACCATATAACTTATTTTTAACTATCTACTCTCGTTCTGAGTCAACTGCTGCTTGTTCTGATTCTCGACAATTCATGATGCAGAGCAACCCAGGATGGGGATGGAACAAGAAATTTCAGTTCATGGACAAGGTGGTGTGGGAGGTGTCTCGGCATTATAAATAAAGCAGAGTAACAGATTTTTCAGTTGGAGTCTGGGGATGTAACCGGATGCTCATGAAATTATGCACCGCTTTGTGCTAAATGTGTTCTTGTATCAGCATCATTCAAGCTGGATAGCATGTCTTATCTTGTTCATGAGCGATGTCAAGGGAGTTTTGTAGATTGTAGTTTAACGATTAAATCTATTTCCGAAGTGACAAAATTTCACACCGGATGCCCTTCTTGAATCCTGACTGGCATTATCCAGAGGAATTGGCTTTCCAACATCCAAGTTTTTTTGTGAAGAAAAGAAAAAAAAACCAAGTTTATGAACAAGTAGATAGTCTCGAGGCTAATGCTGATTACAGATTTGAGATATTATTTAGTTGCATAGGACGATGAGAGTGTAATTCGGATTGCTGATTTTGAGGATGTGTGAGCAGTTTGGCTAGAATTCAACTTGTTCCGATTAGATGAATCTAAACTGTTATTTGGAGAATTGTTTTCAACTCAGCACATTTACACATCCTATCCTCATTATTTATCTCAATTTAATGCCAATTACAGGACACTGAACTCCAATGGCAGAAGAACGTGGTCATTCAAACTCGTGCATTGTTCTTACAAAAAAAGAGCTCGGTATTCTACCAAAAGAAAAATAGACACAAAAAACTTAAGTATTTAAAGTTCAAACGGTCAACGGGAAAACATTTCGCCCTGGCCACTTTATTTTTTGATTACCATCTTCAAACAATACTAGTTCCTCGTAAACAAGATTGATCTTGTACCAAAAACCAAAAAAATCATGCATGCAAATCTTCTCTAACCTTGTTCTTAGATGTTTACCAACATTAGTGCACTACAATTGGTAACATTCGTACATCTGCTCCGATTATTCCATGATAAGGAACATCCAACCTTGTTGCAAAGAGGCTTGACATGCTTCTTACATCTTCACTCTCATCAGTAGCAATGAAGTGATTCTAGAGAAAGATACCATTTAAGCATTCATCCTAAACTCTCCAATCACAATCCCGGAGCATCCCCTCTACCAGTGCCGCTACCGCCTTAGACCTGCCAGCACCTTCTCCATCGGCAACTACCTCCAATGCCGCCTCTAACTCCTTTGCTTCTTTCACTCGGGCCTCCCGCAACAAGTACCCCACCACGCGCTCCCTCACGTCTGGTGCAATCGCAAACCTGCAACTCACCAGCTTCCCCAAGACCCTCACGACCTCCTCCGCCGTGCCACCCCCACAGGTCAATCCTCTTATCATCATGCCGAAGTCTTCCTCTGCGGGTAAGCCAGGGACCGCATCCTGTAGGCGGGACATATGGTCGAACACTTTGAGGGCGTCCTTGAAGCGCCTGGCTTTGAGGTAAAAGGCGGCGAGTAGGCGGCAAGCGAGGGGAAGGGCGTAGTGGCAGTGGGGACCTGTGCGGCGGAGGGCGGTGAGGAGGTTGAAGGGAGGGGCGGTGGAGGGCTGGTCGGCGAGGCGGTGGACGAGGAGCGGGAGGGGGAGGGACGCGAGCGGCGGGCGGAGGATGAGGGAGTCAACAACGAGGCGGGTGGCGTCGTCTAGGTGGCCGGAATCGAGGAGGCGGGGGACGAGGAGGTTGATTCCGTTGAGATCATCGGATGTAGCTTGGGGAATTGGCCTCTTGTTTGTGGCAGGAGAAGAGAAAAACCGGACAAGCAGCTCCCGTCTCATTCTCATTTTTTAAAAATACCAGCTTCAGAGTCCAATGCATTGTAGTCATACAGTGGACTCAATAGCATGCTGCTGATAATGATCAATTAAAATTAAAACAAGACTATATTAAGGGATGCCACCTGGGCGGGTTTGGGTCGGTTCTTGGCAAACCCGGCCCCGGAACCGTTGTAATTCTTTAAACCCGAAACCACCCAGACCCACTACGGGTCCAATTTTTGGACCCAGAACCACTTTTAGTCCATTTTGGATTTCCAATTCAGGCAATAAATGTGGGACGGATGGAGCATTGGAATGCTTTAAGATTACAAATGTTTTATTAGAGGTTTGCTGTGTAGATTAGCTAGAGCAATTTAAGATGTAATCCATGGGAGCGGAATCAGTAAGAAGGGTATGTAAGAAAGTTCTTCTACCAGAGCAAGGGAATCAATTGATTGTTCAAATTTTTAGCAGGCTTGCACCAGCTTGTGAAACGCAGTAAAGAAGTGATTAGTAGGATTTAGTGGGTTTTGGTGAACATCAAACATAATTTAGCGAAAATAACACGGAAAATCCTTGGAAAGCTATTACAAACACCTCCACGTTTCTATTATACTTTTTACATTAAGTAACAAAACTAGAACAGTATTTTGTCCCGATAAATCTCCAAGGCCTTTATCACTTTCTGGATATATGACGCTCGATGTATCCTATATCTGCAGGCATGAAGGAGGGATTAGATCTTAACCCAAACCAAAATTGCTTTGAAGAGTTGAAGTAAAGGAGAAAGGGTTCTGCAGATGTTACAACAAAAATTCAGTGCGATTGTTTAAACAAAATGACTAGCACATAGGACGACATATGTCAAGATAAAGTTATCTAGTGCACATATTTACGTAAAATAAATGACACAACATAAGTTCAAAATCACCATAAGAATGAAAAAATAAATATCGTGGATGATGAAAAACCATATCTTTCCATAAACACGTTGTTCTCGCCATTCATATAATGAATAGTCATCTGCATTTAATATAAATTGATGCTTAAGCAGCAAGCTGATTCATTGAACACAACAGAAAAGAGAAAACTTGGATACTTTCGAGGTGAAAGAGACCATTTCGGTACATTGAAGCACTCAATTATGTGCCATATTAATACATCAATTGTCTGTGAAATGCCAGGCGGATCATCTCTACCAAACAAATTGACCTGAAATTTACAACCTCATCTCCTTTCCTTATGTGCTGGCCAGCATTTATCATCACCTCAAGCATGCGGTCCTTGAAACGCCAGTAAAATAAACACTACGGTTGAAAGGAATGGCTCAGCATATCTATAAAACGGAAGTGAAATTATTAATCTTTACACAACCAACGAAGTCAACTAGTTTGCAACTATCTGCTGAACATTTGAATGGCTTATACACTACATTACCTCATGGGAAAATACAAGAGAAGATATAAAATTATACTGGATAATAACAAGACTAATTATATAATATATGTACAAGTAAAGGCAGAGGGACCTTCTCAATACAAGGTTTAACTACCTGCGTAAGGAACTAACATGTTTGAGTCCTGGACAAGTGCACCCATCCTCGTCTGCATGTTAATGCAACGTGATTGGGCAATACTCACTGCCCAAATAAATCTTTCAGGATCACGTGCAGGCCTCTTTACCTTTAGCAGTACGGCAGAATGCTATAAATATGAGATGCATTTCCATGTCAGAACAATTGAACAAGACTTTACCTCAAGTTAAATCAAGTCATGTTGGTATGAGAAACTGGAGTAATATCTCACCCAATTCTTCTCCCAAAATTCTAGAGCTCTATGCCGTTGCTCTCTCAAAGCCGAAGCCAAATTCCAAATTTTCAGCCTAAAACTCTGAGAGTTCCTCCTGGGGAGTTAAAAAAAAAGTTTATTGTGATGAATGCTCATAAATTAATCATAAAAAGTTAAACTATCAACAATGTGAGTTAAAAAAAGTTATTGTGATGAATGCCAGAAGTTACCTTCACAATCAAATGCAAACAAGAGAAAGCATGCTAATCTTAGGTCCCACTCTGTCTGGCGAGGAAAGGAGAACAAAAGAGGAAAAACAGAGTAAGATCTTAATCCTATAAGGAACCGTATAAAGTAGAGAAACAAGGAGCAATCAACACAGCCATACATTTTATACCCGCTACCATGGATTTTATCACGCATGGGCCACGACCTCATAATGGTAGTCACTAAAATTATCTAGTTGGAAGGTTGTGTTGATGATATCAAATATAAGATGACATATTGGAATGATATCTGGAAAAAACATCCATGGAAGCTTCTGACTGATTGTTAGCATTAGCTCAAGTGGAATCTCCATAATGACCTGTAAAAAAAATTAGACCCCTTTCTTATGGTGAGCGTATGACCTCCAGTCATGACCTCTCTGTCCAAGAAAATATACATAATGAACAGGACGTCTTATGGAGTAGGGTATACTAAAGGGTCACATGTTTTAAATTGTTATATCAAGTCAAGTTAAGTAGTGCTTTTTTTCCCAACAATTTGGGGTCGGCAACATGACTTTTATGCCTCCATTCTAGCCTATTTTGTACTTATTTAAAATGCTAAATATACTAAAAAATTCAAAAGTATAGATGGAAATTCTACAATGCAAGTACAACGAAGGAAAATGGTAAAATAAAACAATCAAGCGAAACACTTTGTCCTTAAGATAGAATTCGCCCTCCGTAAGGTACTTAGGACTCTTGGGCATCTGCCTCCCAGGATAAGACGATCAACCGCACACTGTAGGAGAACTCTAAACAGCACGCGCAGCGAACCACAGTGTGCAATGCTTTCACAGTAAGAAGGAAGAGAGGAAGAAGATGAAGTGTTGTAAAAAACCATGCAGGAAAAATCCGTTAAACAGAAGTGTCCATTCGTTAACGGTCATAAGAAAATAAATCGGACCCGTTTTGGTTGAATCAAAATAAATTAAAAACCAAACCAATTGAATTTATCCCAAAATAATATTATCTTGTTGACCCAAACCAACCTAACCCGGCCCGGCCGGCCTCGCGTGCGTGTGTGGGTTAGCTCACCTAAGTGCATGGGTCTAACATCTCTCTCCCCCACAAAAGTGGGGTGGCCTAATGACCTAACTACAAAGGCCAAACTTGGGCCTTATATACCATCCATAACACCTCCTTGGTGTGGATGTGGGACTATTCATTCCTTCACCCAATTTACTCATTCATATCAAAGTGGGTTTTAATGCTCACTTCCAACAATCCCCCACATGAATGAGAATTGGCAGGATAACTTGCAAAAACTATGAAGATAAATCGTGAAAGCAATATTGAGAAGATCATGTATGGGGGAAAGGTGGCTTTTGGCTTTGAACCTTCCCTTATGAAAACTATCGGGTTTATTGGCTAATCAGTGAACGTGATGTCTTGAACTGTTCAGCCGTTTGTGTAAACCAAGATAATAGAATTCACACAATCACTTCTCAGACATACTGTGGTTCTCATGACTTTGTTCATTTCGGCCCTGAACAAACCTAGTTTTCATGAGTGCTCTAAAAAATTTAGCCTTAAAATCCTCATAGAAGTGGACCATTCACACTCATATAGGTGATTTTCATTAAGAGTATCTTGCAATACCCCACTCGAACTAATTCAAGCTATGTGAACCATTAAAAGCAAAGCTTGTCTTGATTCATTCAGCAGGCATCACTATCTCATCATAAGAATGGAAACGATATTTTATCTCAATAGTGATTCCCCTTGAATCCCCCACAATTCGGTTGTCCCTTTGAACCTAGATCTTGGGATCTCCAGTCAACTAGGTTGGGTTGTCATTATGATGATTCTTAATGTATAGGCTTCAAGCCCATTCCCCTCGATGAATTGCTCACTTGTTCTTTGGTCAAACCCTTAGTAAGTGGATCCGCAATATTTTCTTTTGACCTAACATACTCAATGGAAATTATTCCACTATAGAGCAATTGTTTTATGATATTATGCCTCCGACGTATATGTCGAGACTTACCATTATTCAAGTTACTTTGTGCTCTTCCTATAGTAGATTGACTATCACAATAGATACATATAGGTGGCACAGGTTTCCCCCACATTGGAATATCTTCTAAAAAATGACGAAGTCACTCAGCCTCTTCGCCTGCTCTATCACGTGCAATGAATTCTGATTCCATGGTGGATCTTGTAATGCACGTTTGTTTAGAAGATTTCCAAGACGTTGCTGCACCTCCAAGAGTAAGGGCATATCCACTTGTGGATTTGGAGTCTCTTGTATCAGATATCCAATTTGCATCACAGTACCCCTCTAGTACTGCTGGATACCTTGTATAGTGCAGTCCATAGTTTAAGGCATATCTTAGATATCTAAGAACCCTGACTAGAGCCTTTCAGTGGTTTTCCCCTTAGTTATTATTATATCTACTCAGTTTACTTACTGAGTATGCAATGTCCGGTCTCGTACAATTCATGAGGTACATGAGACTTCCAATAACTTGAGAATATTGAAGTTGTGATATGCTTTCACCCCGTATTTTTGCTTAAATGCAATGTCACATCCATAGATATTCTCGCTGGACGATTATCATTCTCATTAAATTTGTTTAAGATTTTTGTAATGTAATGAGATTGAGATAACACATATCCATCAGATGTTCTAGTGATTTTCATCCCTAGTATAATATCTACAACACCCATATCCTTCATGTCAAACTGTTTGTTTAACATCCTCTTAGTAGCTTTAATGATATTATCATTGCTACCAATAATGAGCATATCATCCACATAGAGACATACAATAACATAGCCATCAGGTCTTGCATTGACATAAACACATTTGTCACATTCATTGATTTTGAATCCATTTGATATTATCATTTTGTCAAATTTTTCATGTCATTGCTTAGGTGCTTATTTAAGCCCATAAAGAGATTTAACAAGTCTGCACACTTTGTTTTCTTGACCCGGTACAACAAACCCTTCAGGTTATTGCATATATATTTCCTCATTCAAGTCACCATTCAAGAATGCTGTTTTCACATCCATTTGATGTATTTCAAGATTATACAAAGCAGCCATAGCGATTAACATCCTAATGGAAGTTATTCTTGTAACTGGTGAATATATATCAGAATAATCTTGACCTTCCTTTTGCTTGTATCATTTGATAACATGTCTTGCTTTATATTTATCAATTGATCCATCAGCCTTCATCTTTCTCTTGAATATCCACTTGTATTCAAGAGGTTTACTACCTGGTGGTAGATCTACCAACTCCCAAGTGTGATTTTACATAATGGATTCAATTTCACTATTTACTGCCTCCTTCCAATATTGTGCTTCTGGAGATGACATGGCCTTCTTAAAGCTTTGAGGCTCATTTTCTAACAAATAAGTTAGAAAGTCTGGACAAAGGATTTTGATGTTCTAGCACGTTTGCTACGTCTAGGTTCATCATCTTCTCCCTCTTGATCTTCACTAGTATTCTTTATTATATCCAAAGCTCTTTTAAGAGAACTTTCATTTTGTGTAGAATTCCAAGGAAAAATATGTTCAAAAAATGAAGCATTCCTTGATTCAATCATAGTATTGACATTTACATCAGGAATATATGATTTATGAACAAGAAAGCGATATGCACTGCAATTATTGGCATAACTAATCAATACACAATCAATGGTCTTTGGTCCAATTTTAATCCTCTTGGGATTAGAGACTGCCACTTTTGCTGGACACCCCCACACTTTTAAGAAGTTGTAGGAAGACTTTCGACATTTTCATAATTCATATGGTGTTTGCAAGATTTTTGTAACACCCGAAAATTCTGTAAGTGTACAAAAATTGCTATTTTAGGAAACTGTTCTAAAATAGGAAAGTTTTGCTACATGTTTTGAAACCTTATAATCTGGTGTATTGATTTGGTTTTGTGATGCTTATAAAAGAGTGGAATTGATAAATCAGATTAGGTTGTACACCAGGGCGCGTGGACTAGCCCTGGCGCTGAGGCTGGCCTGGTGCCAAGGGCTGAGTGCACCTGACGCAGGAGTGGGGACCAGGCGCCAGGGTATGAGATCAGTGTGTAGAGATTCATTTGAGTATTTTGAGTTATTAAATTGAGTTAGTGATGTGGTACAAGAGTTGTGCAGTATTTTTCAGCACACTTCATTCGCGGTACATCGGAGCCGTCCATCTGTGTGCCACGCACCAGACACAGGAGCACCTGTAGGCCTAAGCCACGTGGGCACAGCGCCCTGGGCTTTGTGCACGAGTTGGTATTTGGTTAGGAGAGAGAGAATCAAGGAGAAGAGGGAATTTCAAATTCTTTCCAAATCCGGTTTTAAAAGGAATAAATATCTAGTCTAAAATCCGGTTTTTGTGTTAATTGATTTGTGATTCTTTCTAATTGGAATTTAAGGAATCTTAAGGGCTGGATTGTGAATGTGATTAGTGGATAATAGATTTATGATTTGCCACGTGGCCTTGAGGGAGATCATGTTTGGAGTGGAATTAGGGAGGTTACACTCTTAGTTTGGTAACCGATCCCATTAGTAAATTCTCTACCAATTTAGAGGTTGTAACCGACCTAGATTCTAGGGATCTGATTTGGAATGATAAGGCAAGCACGTTAGAGCTTAAATCATGCCTTTTAGAGGATGAACTCAGCCATTAGATGAGATTTGATCTAAGGTGATAGATTGGCCTAATTGAGGAAACTGCCTTAAGTAGGAAATTAGGGTTGTTGTAATACCCAGAATTTTTTATTTATTAAAATGGGAAAATCTTATGCAAGGTAAGCAGGTAATTCTCTTAATTTGATGAATTATGATTGGTGGTTTGAAAAGATTTGAAATAGAATTACAAAACCCGGTTTGAATTTGATTAGAATTGGGGACTTTTAAATTGGAAATTTAAGGAATCCGAAGGAAGGAAATTTTGGACTTGATTAGTGCGGTAATTGGCAGTTACTAAACTCATTAGTGACACGTATGGAGATGGGAGAAGATGGTGGAATTGGTTTTCAATTAGGAAGTTACAAATCCTATTTTAAGTAACTACTTGATTTGACTTAATCCCCTAACTAAATGGGATAGGTTACGTCAATTAATATGAAGAGTCAATTAGAGTTTAATAAAAGAGGTTACCCAAGATTTACTAGCCAATTTTGGACGAGATGATCAAGGCAATTGGGCATCCATTGGAATTGGGAAACTGCTAGAAGCAGTGATGGCATTCAAGAGGGAGATCGTGCCTTGATTTGGGGTAGATCGTGGCCTTAGATTAGGTAGCCATCAATGGTGGAAGGTTGAATCCAATTTGGGAAAAAATTGTCTTAAGTATGTGTAACCGAATTAGAGTTTTGAAACTCTTTAATTAAAGAAAATCCTAACTAAATGAGGAATTAATTTGGGGGGAACGTCTTAGGCAAGTGGAAGGCTTGTTTTTGGTGATCATTCGTGGCCTTTGGATTAGGAGAAAATCGACGGTGGAGATGTGTCCTAGGAGAATAGGACACTTGCTATTTAAACTCGCAAAGTGAGAGACCGCCATCCCTTTGCGACTTTGAGAGACGTGCAAACCAGCAAAGAGGGTCTCGTCCATTCTCCTTTCAGCCTTCTACAGTGACCTAAGGGGTGGTAGTGCGAGCCGTAGTGCTTGGATCGCGAAAGCAAGAGAAGTGATTCGAAGGAGACAACTCGCGTAAAAAAAAATCGGATTTTTTTGTCTTGCGAGGTAGGTGCTCTTTTTCCCACAATTCCATACTATAAATTGTGATATTTCGTGATGAATATGATACTTGAGCACTGATGTGAATACCTATATGAATGATGATCCGTTTGATATTGGTGTCGTTCAATTCAATGGTTTACCATTTATTATTTTGAACATGATGACTATTGCACCCGATCCTAATAAATTAAATACTTCTCATGCATGGCTCCACTTAGATCTCACCGTATGCTTGCTGCTTTGGTCGAGATGAGTACATTTTGTTGGACGTTGTACAATTGTATGTCCTTATATGGATGTCTTCTTTCCTTAGTTTCGTTGTTATACGTCATCGATGATCATGTGGTGTCGTACCGGATTCCAGATTTCAATCATATGCTGTGATTAATCCTTAAAGTTTGAAACTTGTGGTTAATGCATACTGGTATTCAGATGTTTCAGCCTCCAAGATTAGCTTTGGGTCGTCAGTTTTCCTGTCTCACGTTAATTGTCTATTTTGGGTCATATCAGCCGATAAACGGAAGTATTGGTACAAAACTGTTTTGGCATAATGATACATACCTTATGATACTAATTATTAAAGTAACAATTTTTGTGAAAAAGAGTTACTGGAGTTTGAGATTTATTGTACCCTAATTATCTCATGATTTAGTATGGGTATGTCCTGAATTAATAGTCCTAATTGCAGTCTACATGTCTAAACCGTATGAATATGTACAATTAGTTTTGGGATTAACAATGTAGTTAAGAATCTAATTAATTGCAGAACAATTGGGAGTTAGTAAATGCCCAGGAGAATAATGTAATAAGTCTAGAATGCATTAATAAGTGTTTAATTGAGTAATAGACTGTATTGATTAAGTAAGTTTATAATTAATGATCTAGGCCAGACTTAGTCTTGTGCTGACAGACTGTGATAGAAAAATTATAATTAAATGTAAAAAACTCGGAAAATTATGCCGTTAATTGGATTAGAAACTAGAGACATGTAGTTGTCTGTCATAAAAAATTTCAGACTAGAATATATTCTGTGCAGACCGTGGTGAGCCATAGAATGGAGCTGTTGTGCAGATAACAGTATATTTCTGGGTTGTTTAAACTATACCATATATTAAAACCTATGTGATATACCTAATGATAAACTGTAGTAACTATATAAAATCCAGAGAGATGAAGTTAGTAACGTCTAGTAATTGATCCAATCCAGAGAGTGAGTCATGTCAGACCGAGTCATTCCTTCGTGGGGCATTGTTCTACCAATATAGTATCTTTGGCGTCGAACTTGAAATCTTAGATTCTCGGTTAGGGTTTAGTTTCCTAGACCCTACCATCTTATACCAACATCATATAATCCTCAATATTGTCAGAATCGATGATGTTTTGATTGGAGCTATGCATGGTGAAGGTGTTTAATGAGTTATTTCTGATGAGTCTTAGTCTTGAGTTATCCTGTGATTAAACATTGAGAATTCTTTGGTTACTCCTATGTGAGTCAATTCAGACTGTATTTCTTGAGTACTCACTCCTATGAGAGTCAATTCAGATTGTATCAATGAGATTGTTACTTTACTCCTCGGTGAGTCATATTTTGGAAGATTGATGTTTGAGTCTCTAGATGAGAGAGCACTTGATATTTCTAGATTGATTCAGTTCTATGCAAATTGTTTCTCCACTAGGAGTTCTGATGAACACTCTTAGTTGGATTCATAGTATGCTCACGAGCCATTGCTAGATCCTTTGTGATCTCAGATGATATATGAACCTCTGTAGTTCAGCCGATGACGGCAACGCGTGCGCTTTAGACTGTATGATATTATGGAAGGTCTGCAGTCTTAGCCCATTGTGCCTGTAAGCACCGATGGGGCCAGCATCCCTAGACGCATGGCCGGGTTCCTCTGTAGAACCTCTAGGATGATCTGGTATTGATGTCCATAGGGGAAGTGGACTGAACAGAGAGCAGAAATTGTTATCTCCGACACTCTGTATGTTTGGAGTCAGTATTCATTATTATTTCCTCCCGATGCTCTATACGTTTGGGATCTGAGTTAATGTTTGTTTATTCTCGACCGTTGATGGTCTTTGATGATGAGTATAGTCCAGGTAAGTGAACTCCGTATTTGCTCAACCTGATCTTTCTAAACATGTCTTTATACCATGTTGTCAGCATTTCCTTTATTATTATTATGTTGTGGGTTTTTCTTGGCTCCTACTGGGTATTTCTTTCGAAATACTCATGCATCTCTCGATGCAGGACTCAAAGTGGAAAGGAACTAACAAGGTACGTGCGAAGGAGCTCGATGGTGGAAAGTTGATAGCAGTGGATTTATTTATCGTTTTTAATTTCTTGTTCATGGAAAACTAATCAGCCTTATGATTGATGGTGGAAAGTTGATAGCGAAGGAGCTTTATGATTGCTGATTGTTAAGACTGAATTATTGTAATAGCGTAGTTAAACTCGAAGTAGTTTTATTATTTAAGATTCTTGTAGAACGGAAATTGGTTAAGCATTCTGGAATGAGAAAGTGGTGTGATCGAGTATTCGGTCGCGTCCCGGGTTTCAGTCTCATGACCTTAAATAAGTTAGTGCTTCCGCGCATTATTTCGAGGTTTTGAAATTTGGGGCGTGACAGTTGTAGACCACCTTGATTGGGGGAAAACTCTAATTAATGATGAGATATTTGGGGAGCATGTCTTGGCAAGTGGAGATTATCATGGCTGGACCTTATGGTGATCGTTGGATTGGAAGATGATCAACGGTGTAGATCTAACCTAGGTAAGTATTAAAACCGTATCAAATTTGAATTCAATTAGGAGAAGATTGTGGGTTAGTTATGGAAACCAACTAATTGTACTTAATTTCCTAACTAATTGGGATCGTAACTGATGACTAATGGAAGATTTACCACGTTCTAATTGAAGATCTTCTCTTATCTTGGCCTATTTGTGGCCCTTGGATGAAATAAGGATCCACGGTGGTGATTCATCTAAAGGTATTAAGGTATATACTATTTAAACTCACCAATAGAAGAGCCGACAACCTTTTGGATGTTTTTGGGAGTTGTGCCAGCTCTAGAGCAAGGTGGTCAGCATCCTTTCAGTTCATCCAAGGGGGGTCTTGCTTCAATTTGCACTCTCGTTTGTGGAGATACGCGACAAAAAGAGGGTGGTGCACGTGGTGGTCGAAACTCGCGTAGAAGTTATAAATCGTCAAAGAGGTAAGATGCACTATTTTTACCACAACTTGATTCTCTGAATTCTCATGATTATAATCCTTGTTTCTTGATGATATAATAGAATGATGTCATTGATTAGATATTAATATGGTTTCTTGCAAAGAATTATCTTGAATATGCATGTATGTTTAATGCATGATAAAAAATGCTTCTTTTGTGTATCACGTGTTTGTTCTTCACGTACAAAGCCCTAGAATGCATTCCCATGAGGTTATACTATTTAATCCTTGTCATAACTTGCTGTTGTATGTCATATCTCGTTCTGTCTAGTAAAAGATGGCAGCTTTGCTGATCGATCGAGTCGTTTCATATTATACTAGTACTCTCGATCCAATTTTGATAATCGACTTGAGATTCCTATACAATTCTTGATCTAGTTATTATGAAATTAAATACTATTGCCTCTGATGTTTCAGTTTACCTTCTGGAATTTGTGTCAGCATGTATTGGTGTCGACCAACGTCTGTCATTAATTGTCTTACTTGAATTCTTTCAGGTTGGTGAAGATATGGTTATATACTCTAATAATCTTAAAAGATATGTACAAAGGGTAAGAAAATTATGTGAAATTAGAGTTGAAGAGGTTCTGTAAAATACTTAGAAAGTGGATTCTTTATGTCAGTAAGTAATATTAAGTAATTAATTACGAGTTAATCAGTAGATAATTAAAGTGGATTAGGATAACTGCTCTCGGCTAGGACTGTTCCTACACCGACCAGCAGTGATCAGAAATTCATAACTAAATATATACAACTCAGAAAATTATGAAATTAAATGAGTTAGAAACTAGACAGATAAGGCTAACTGAGATAAAAATTTCAGAATTTAATACATACTGGATAAACAGTGGTAGTGGTTAGAATTCAGCTATTTTGCATGGGGCAGAACACTGTGTTCATGTTAAAACCCTAAATTGGATGGATACTATACACATTAAGTATACGTATACATAGTATTACGACCTAATTATTATATTGTAAGACTCTGAGGGTACATGGTACAGTAATATCAGATTATATGAGTATGAACAGTGCGTCATGGGTTCTGTCCGAAATTAATTGTCTCTTTGAGTCTAAGTCCTTGATTGATCTATCGTTCAAGGAATTCTCTCGTACAAATCCAAAAGACCTTGTACATCACATTTGACATATTCCTGATATTGGTGACCTTAAATTCTTGTGCATGGGAATTGTCATATCTAGAGGCTAAGTACGATGAGGTGATTCAGTATCTCTATTCTTGATGAGTCATGATTAGAGTCATCTGATGTTGATCATTCTAAGAGTTTGAGTACTCCGATGTGAGTCCTTTCTGATGACCTTGATAAAGTTATTGTCTTACTCCTCTGAGAGTCTTTCTTTGATGATGTTAGTCTGGGTCTCTGGTTGAGAGAACCCTGGTTGATTCTAGATGAATTCAGTTCCATGTAAACTAGTTCTCCACTAGGAGTTCTGATAAACACTCTTAGTTAAATTCATAGTATGCTCACGAGCTATTGCTAGATCCTCTGTGATCTCAGATGATATATGAACCTCTGTAGTTCAGCCGATGATGGCAACGCGTGCGCTTTAGACTGTATGACATTATGAAAGGTCTGCAGTCTCAGCCCATTGTGCCCACAAGCACCGATGGGGCCAGCATCCCTAGACGCATGGCCGGGTTCCTCTGTAGAACCTCTAGGATGATCTGGTATTGATGTCCATAGGGGAAGTGGATTGAACAGAGAGCAGAAATTGTTGTCTCCGACACTCTGGATGTTTGGAGTCAGTATTCTTATTGATCTTCCTGATGCTCTGTGCGTTTGGGAACTGAGTTATGTTTATTCATTCTTGACCGCTGATGGTCTTTGATATTGATTTTGAGCAGGTAAGTGAACCCTGTATTTACTCTACCTGATATTCTTAACTGTGTCTTTAATGCTCATTTCTACAGTATTCTATTTTATTACATGTTGTGGGTTTTTCTTGGCTCCTACTGGGTATTTCTTTCGAAATACTCATGCATCTCTCAATGCAGGAATTAAAGTGGAGAAGAACTAGCAAGGTTCGTGTTTGGAGCTCGATGACAGAAGTTGATAAGATGTGGATTTATTTATCGTTTTTATTTTCTGTTCGTGGAGAACTTATCAGCCTGTGTGCTGAATTTATTTTGATGTTTATTGAATTGTTGACTGGATTATTGCAATAGTGTAGTTCGTTTTATTATTTAAGATTTTTGTATAACGGATATTGGTTAAATATTCTGGAATGGGATCGTATGTGTTGAGTATTCGGTCGCGGCCCGGGTTTCAGCCTTATGACCTTAATTGAGTTAGTGCTTCTGCGCATTATTCGAGGTTTTGAAATTTGGGGCGTGACAGTTTTCTTATGAGGTATTTTGTTGAGAATATAATTGGCTGAAAGCAAAGCTTCCCCCCACATGTTCTAAGGTAACCCATAACTTATTAACATGGCATTCATCATTTCTTTTAAAGTTCTATTTTTCCATTCAGCAACTCCATTTTGCTGTGGTGAATAAGGCGTCGTTGTTTGGTATAATACCATGTTGTGAACAGAATTCACCAAAAGGTGATTCATATTCCCCACCTCTATCACTTCTTAGAACTTTTATTTTCTTGCCAAGTTGATTCTCAACCTCTGTTTTATATAATATAAACATGTTTATTACCTCATCTTTACTTCTTAGTAAGTATACATAATAATAACGAGTGCAATCGTCAATAAATATAATAAAGTACTTTTTTCCTCCTCTTGTTTGAACAAGTTTTAAGTCACAGACATCGCTGTGAATTAACTTAAGAGGTTCAATAAATCTCTCAAAACTTTTGAATGGTTTCCTTGTTAATTTAGATTCCACACAAGTTTCGCATTTATGATTAGAGTCAATATTAAATTTTAGGCATATATTCCATATTAATCAATCTTCGTAAAGCGTCAAAATTAACATGTCCTAATCTACTATTCCATACATCACATGACTCAATCATATAAGAGGAAGAAGCATTCTCATTAATATTAAAAGTAGCAGGTACATTAGTTAATACATTGAGCTTGAAAAACCCTTCATTCAGGTATCCTTTTCCCACATACATCCCACCCTTAGTCAAAACAAACTTATCTGACTCAAACACCAACTTGAACCCATTCTTGCTTAGCAATGATCTAGACACTAAATTCTTTTGAATTTCTGGCATCTGCATCACATTGTTGAGCGTGAGTTCCTTGCCCGAAATCATCTTGAGCACCACCTTTCCAATTCCTTCAACCTTTGTAATAGAACAGTTGCCCATAAATAGTTGTTCCCCATTTTCTACGGAGTGATAAGTGGAGAACATCTTCCTATTTGAGCACACATGACGGGTAGCCCTAGTATCCACTCACCATTCTCTATCGTTAGTGACCATATTCACTTCCGAAATCACAGTGGAAAGGTTGATGTTATGCACATTGGTGGAGAGATTCTCTACTTCGATCATGTGGGCTTGTGCCTTCTTCTTCTTCTTGAAACCATCTTGTTTTTTTCGTTTGCGGCAATCCTCAGCCTTGTGGCCCACCTTGTCACACACATAGCACTTGCCCTTAAACTTGGCATTGTTAGAGTCATTGTTTGACTGTCCCCCAGGATGCTTCCTATTTTTGTTGGTGAAGCCATTGCTTTTATGCCCTTGTTCCACAACATTGACTTTGACTTCCATGCCATGACCCCTGATTTTCTTTTCAGAATAATGGTTGTCCTCTTCAATCCTTAACATCACAATCAGATCTTCCAAGTTCATCTCCTTTCTCTTATGCTTTCAGTAGTCTTGAAATCCTTCCAGGACTGTGGTAGTTTTTCAATTATTGCTACCACCTAGAAAGATTCATTTAAAGTTATGTCTTCTGCTTGAATTTCATGTAGGATAACTTGGAGATCTTGAATTTGATTGATCACAGTCTTAGAGTCCACTATTTTGAAGTCCAAAAATTTGCCGACCACGAATTTCTTCGTTCCAGCATCTTCAGTTCTGTACTTCTTGTCTAAAGACTCCCACAGTGCCTTAGCACTTGTCATCGAACTGTACACATTATATAATGTGTTGTCCAACCCATTAAGGATGTAATTACGGCATAAGAAATCTGCATGTTTCCATGCATCTACTGCCGCAACAGCCGTTTTGTCTTCCCGTTTCTCCTTAGTGAGAACGGGTACTTCCTCTTTAAGGAATCGGGCCAAATTTAGCGTGGTAACATAGAACAACATTTTCTGTTTGAAAATTCACACCACTGAACTTTTCTGGTTTCTCCCCTTTAACTTGAACAAGAGCATTCACCGGAGTGGGAATAAGTACCAGAGTGAAGTTGGTACCCTCAGTAGCCATTTCTGTAACTTTGCAAATCACAGAAGATTGTCTCAGTTAAATAAAATTATAGTACAATATTGTAATTAAAAATAACAATAATTTTGGTAGGAATTCTGTCTTAAGAATGTTATAAATATGCTTTACACTGTAACTGTAATGTAAGGATAATATCTGTGTACTTTTGCAAAGATGATAATGAAATCGTTAGTGGAAGAGTTGATGATCGAATCAAGCAAAACACTTTGTCCTTAAGACAAAATTTACCCTCCCTACGGTGCTTAGGACTATTGGGCGTCTGCCTCCCAAGATAAAACGATCAACCGCGCGCTGTAGGAGCACTCCAAACATCACGCGCAGCGAACCACAATGTGCAATGCTTTCACAGTAAGAAGGAAGAGAGGAAGAAGACGAAGTGTTGTAAAAAACCATGCAGGAAAAATCCGTTAAACAGACGCGTCCATCCGTTAACGGTCATAAGAAAATAAACTGGACCCGTTTTAGTTGAACCAAAATAAATTAAAAATCAAACCAATTGAATTTGTCCCAAAATAATATTATCTTGTTGACCCAATGTCCCAACCCAACCCGACCCGGCCCGGCCGGTCGCGCGTGCGAACCGAACCGAGCCGAATGGATGGACGGTGGCTTTCACAGTAAGAAGGAAGAGAGGAAGAAGACGAAGTATAATATTATCTTATTGACCCAACCCAACCCAACCCGACCCGGCTGGCCGGCCACGCGTGCGAACCGAACCTAGCCGAGCTGGCCAGATGGACGGACGGCGGCTTTCACAGTAAGAAGGAAGAGAGGAAGAAGACGGAGTGCTATCAAAACCCATGTCAGGAAAAATCCGTTAAACGGAGTGCTGTCAAAAACCATGTGAGGAAAATTCCGTTAAACGGAGTGCTGTAAAAAACCATGTCAGGAAAAATCCGTAAAACGAACGGGTTAACGGTCATAAGAAAATAAATCGGACCCGTTTTGGTTAAACCAAAATAAATTAAAAACCAAACGTATTGAATTTGTCCCAAAATAATATTATCTTGTTGACCCAACCCAACCCGACCTGGCCGCGTGTGCGAACCGAACCGTGTGAGTTAGTCCACCTGGGTGCATGAATTCAACATCTCTCTCCCCCACAAAAGTGGGGTGGCCCAAGGGCCTAACTTCAAAGGCCAAACTTGGGCCTTATATATCATCCATAACACCTCCTTGGTGTGAATGCGGGATTATTCATTCTTTCACCCAATTCACTCATTCATATCAAAGTGGGTTTTAATGCCCACTTCCAACATAGTTTCGATATGACAAGTACATGTTCTAATAAATTTCAGAATTTGAACTCCAACATGGTCTCATTTTAGTCGTTCTCCCATCTCTAAGTTATACACATATTCATAATCACTTCATAAGAATATTATTAGTGTTAAGTGAACAAAATTCAGCTAAGAAACTCACTCTGGCTCTCCGAAGTGGCACAACGTCTTTAGAAGCCATGAGGCCCTTCTTAAACTCAATACCGTATGCCCGAACGCTCCGTACATATCCAATCTTACATAAATCAGGATCAGCTGGATCCAACTGCAGAACACAACAAACACCAAACTTCACTCAACAAAAACTACTAAAGCACTAATCTTTCAAACAAATTAGAGGATATAGACAAGAGAAGGAACTTCGGTCTAGGGAGGTTCTAAGAGTCTGAAGGGAGGCGCCTCAATGGAAGCTTTAATGGGTTGAGTGGCTTTCCTCTGGGCTATGGGGTCGTCATGGGCACCCTTTTGTTGGCCGTTAAGCTGGTTCCAATCCAAATAACATTAGAACAATCTCATTAGAGTAAAACATATAGGCAGAATGCGCAGAGACATAACAGGGTCAGAGGTAGACCCTGTGGTTGAAGGTGGGGGAACTTGGGGAGTGGAAGATGGGTATGGAGGCCATGAAAAGGGAAAAAGTGGAGGGGGAGAAGAGTGTGGAGGTGCAAAAGAAGTCAAGTTTTGAAGTGGCTGCTGGTCTAACCCCAAAATAGGTTGACAAATTGTAATATTTACTCGATAAGTCCATGGTCGAACCACAGGGAATGATGTAGGATTATTCCAAACTAATTTAAAACTACTTAGCTTAGCAAATTAAAGTTCTTATCAGGAAATCTTGTAGAGAGATTGTAATTTAATTAACTACTAAAATAACGATTAAAAATTCAATTAAAACTAATTAAGAATAGGAAAGATAATCAATGAGAGATATCAAATCTTCAAGGATCAATTATTTAATTAATACTCTACGTCTATTTAATTACGCAATTAGATTCAAATAATGATTTGACCTAATCGGAAAATATTTCATTCACATTCATCATAACCATTAACATAAAAATATCGATTGAATATTTATCATTAACAAGCATAGTCTACTAATCACAGGAAATTATAAGCATTCGTCGTACCTTACGTTAACGACAAATCAAATAATTGTATAGATTATGACTATTTCAAATCATCGCATTCAACCAAATAAGCAATAAGTACTTCTTTATAGACGTAGAAATATCAACTAAATAACATCACCTCTAGCTTTGACAAAAGATTTAGCTATTCATATTCAAGAGAAAAGAAAAATCAGATTTTGAAAGAAATTGCATTTATAATACTGTTGCAGGAACACTATTCACAGTTTACTATTCACAATTTACTATTCATAGTTTACTGTAGCAAATCATTGTACCAGCGCACTGTTCACCCGCAAGCACTGTTCATTGTCTTCCTCGTGAGCCCGCAGTACTGTAGCAAATGCACAATACTGTAGCAGTACTGTTCACCTTTGAAAATCAGTCCAAAATCCTTTCTTTTTCTTCTCCCCTTCTTCTCCCTCTTCGATTCCTACTCCTCCTCTTCTATTCTGGCCAAAAACACGACGAAATCACGACCCAAATCCGCCTCGAAACGAAAACAGAAGCTCTGTTTTCTTTCTCAAAACAGAGTCTAGTTCGTCCAAAAAAACCGTCTTCAGTTCCTCTCAAATCACCGGCTTTTATAGACTGATCGAGATAGTCTCCTATTTCCTCCTGATTTTAATTTGGATGAACTCAAATCCGCCTGAAAAATCTGAACTTTCCTACACTTTCTGAGTTGAGCACGGCTCTGTTTCCCGATTTTGTTTCAGTTCCCGAGTTGCAGACGCCTTCTCAAGCTCCTATTCTGGCACGATTCACAGCCACCGTTCCCATTACCTCCATGACTGCCGCCGAAATACAGACCACCGCAATCCCTCTGTTTTCTCTCGACAGCTTGATCACCGTCGTCCTTCCTCAAACTCAGGCCACTGCTGTCACCGCCAGCTCGAGCTCCACCGCCATGGCCGTCGTCTTCAAGGCCCCAGCCACTTCCGATGACCGCCGTCATGCTCATCGCCGCCCATTGCTCCACCGGCGCTCCTTTGTCACGCCGGTGCTCGAGCAGAAGCTCGAGCGCTATCTGTTTTTTTTCGTCTAGAACACCCGAGCCGTTGGCTCGGGTTGGTTTGTTTTTTTCTTTTTCTTCTGAACCCACCCGGACCAGCCGGTTTAATTCCTCTTTTTTTTCTTTTCTTTAAAACCCGTCGTAACGATCTCAACCATCAATTCTCATCCGAACGGCTTGTACTTAAAATAAACGCCTGTCTTCCATTAAGTGCATCATCAACGGTTCAGATCTTCGATACACGTGATATCAGCTCTTGGGTCACTTTGGCACTTCAAAACACGTCTATTGCGCTCGTCTGCTGCCGATCTGCAATTCGCATTTTTAAACCTGCAATAACAACACTAAACCAAAATTAGACGCATAATAAAAATATGATTCCTTAAATTCTTTAATGCATCTAAAATAGTTAATTAGAGTAAATTAATTATTAATCCCCTAATTACTACCCTAATCATAAATAACCCATTTTATTCATATTTTATTATAAAAACTACACTAGCATATAGGTAAATAAGGCATATAAATATGTATATTTTATGCTTATCAAATACCCCCAAACCTATATTTTGCTAGTCCCTGAGCAAAACAAACAAAACAAAATCACACAAAATAAAACTAAAGTAAAATAAACTAGAAAAGTAAATGCCACTTTCGTAGGGAACACAATTGCATTGAGCATATGCAACAAGCCATTAAACCTCTAGGTGTCCCTAGTAGGATGAGTTTTGTCTCGTGAGGGTTTACAGCCATGTTACCCACAAACATGTACTTATAAAATTAACTTTATTAATCTAAGTGTAAAAACAAAATAAGCACTTCAAAATAATTGAACCTATTATCCCTTCAAATGCAAACCACACTATTTAAGAAAATCAACCACATGTACTTGTATTTATAATCAACTGGAATATAGAAGCCCTCAAGTAAGTGGTATTATTCTACACCTTCATCTTGGAAATTTCTACTCAATATGATATGAAATGATAGTATAAATAGTAAAAGTGTAGAACATTGTAGCAATACACCCTGAATTTCTGTTTTACACATATCCAGTGTTACCCATTAACCAAAGAACATCAGAATTAACATAGTCATCGTAATCTTTAGGTTCATGATAGCACAAATCTGCGCGCCTCCTTCGGGTCCAACATTCTAGATTTGAGAGGATAATACACCATAGACTTTTTTTTTCTCTCTTTTTTTTAAATTTTTTCAGCAGGACTGTGTAAGGCCTAACTTCAAGATGCTTATGTTTAGCAATGACTCAAGCCAATGACTCCCAGTACAGTTGGCTTAGGGCATTAGGTTTTAAGAGACCGCTTCGAGCCCGAGCATCAGCCTAAGTTAATCCTATAAAGTCAAGCAGCCCCTTTCTTTCTTTTTGTTTTCATTTTTTTCATCATTTTTTTTCATCAACATTTATATTTTCCAGCAACCTTATCATGTCCAGGTTGTATTATACTCTCAACCTATTTCCGGTTCCAAGCCCTTGCCATAGCCAAGTAAATGGTCTATCATGATCTTTTAAGCTCAACAAATAACTACATATCATCCAATGACTATGACTAAAGACATCCCACTGAAGATTAGTATTCAACAAATCTCTAGAGGGTATTACTTTATGTACTAGTGTGTGTAAGTAAGTTTTATTAGCTCAAGCACATGATCCAAGAGGACTGTAATAGAAAGATATACTCAGTTAAGTGTTTCTATCCTCCAGTATACTTACTCACACTTCCAATGTAAATTAATCTCTTAAAAATTGGAGTATACATCAAGAAGGGATAAACGATCAAAACCTATAAAAAATACTAACAAACAACTTAAAACTAATCAGATTTTATTTGTTTTTTCTTTTTCTTTTTTTCTTTTTTTAATTTTTTTTTTAAAATAAACAATGTTATTCCTATATACCCCCAAACCTAAACTAAACATTGTCCTCAATGTGAAGAATGAAATGAAGGATAAAATAAATAAATAAATAAAATCAAGGATAAATATTACATGGAGAACTGCAAATTGCTAGAATCCCATGCGAGTGAAAACATCAACAAATAAGAAGATGAGAGCAATCACAATATCCAACAAGAAAACATCATCGAACAAATAAATATCCTAAAAATAAAGAAAAAGCTGGGCTGCCTCCCAGGAGTGCTAAGTTTCTTGTCTTCAGCCAGACTGAGTGTAAGAGTATTCAATCATGATAAGTGGGATCAGACAGAGGAATACTCTCCACTTCTCAGGGAATCAATTCCAGGAATGGCTTAAGTCTTTGACCATTTACTTTAAACACATTGTCATTCAATAGATTTTCAATTTCTACAGCTCCAAGAGGATAAACAGATTTAACAATAAATGGACCAGTCCATCTAGAACGGAGCTTGCCAGGAAATAAATGCAATCTAGAGTTATACAAAAGAACTTTTTGTGAAGGTTCAAAAGTTTTTCGATGAATGTGTTGATCATGCAAAACCGTCATTCGTTCTTTGTAAATTTTTGAATTCATATATGCATCATTCCTTATTTCTTCCAATTCATTTATTTGAAGCTTACGCACAGAACTAGCATCATCCAAATTAAAATTAAACATCTTTATAGCCCAATATGCCTTGTGCTCCAACTCCACATGCAAGTGGCAAGCTTTTCCATAAACAAGTCTATAAGGGGACATAGCAATAGGAGATTTAAATGCTGTACGGTATGCCCAAAGTGCATCTATTAACCGCAGAGACCAATCTTTGCGATTTGGGTTAACCGTTTTCTCTAAAATGTGTTTAATCTCTCTGTTGGCAAGTTCAGCTTGCCCACTTGTTTGTGGGTGATAAGGGGTAGCCACCTTATGTGTAATTTCATATTTTTTCATTAATGCCTCAAAAGGTTTATTGCAGAAGTGAGAACCCCCATCACTTATGATTGCACGGGGTATACCAAACCTTGACAGAATATTTTCTTTCAAAAAGCGTATAACAGTTTTATGATCATTATTTCTACAAGGGATGGCCTCTACCCACTTAGAAACATAGTCAACAGCCACTAGGATGTACAAATAGCCAAACGAAGATGGAAATGGGCCCATAAAATCAATACCCCAACAATCAAATACTTCAATCACTAAAATGGGGTTTAAAGGCATCATATTCCAACGAGTTATTCCACCAAGCTGTTGACAACGTCCACAAGTACGACAATAATCATGAGTATCTTTAAATAGGGTAGGCCAATAAAATCCATATTGTAAAATTTTAGCAGCAGTTTTTCTAGCAGAAAAATGACCACCACAAGCTTCTGAGTGGCAGAAGGAAATGACACTATGAATTTCATCATTTGGTACACATCTCCTAATAATTTGATCCGGACAATATTTGAAAAGATATGGATCATCCCAAAAGAAATTTCTTACCTCCACCATGAATTTCTTCTTGTCTTGTGTTGTCTAATGAGAAGGAGTTTGACCTGTGATAAGAAAATTAACAATATCAGCAAACCATGGTAAATCAGAAAGAATAAAAAGTTGTTCATTTGGGAAGGTGTCTTTAATTGGCACTGCTTCATTGGAATCATCCACAGTCAGCCTAGATTAATGATCGGCCACCACATTTTCAACTCCTTTCTTATCTTTAATTGTAATATCAAATTCTTGCAGTAGGAGTATCCAGCGAATCAACCTAGGTTTTGCATCTTTCTTTGATAGCAGATATTTCAAGGCAGCATGATCAGTAAAGATAACAATGGGATATCCGGTCAAGTATGCCCTAAATTTATCCAAAGCAAAGACTATAGCAAGTAATTCCTTTTCTGTTGTTGAATAATTCATCTGAGCATTGTCTAAGGTCTTACTTGCATAGTAAATAACATAAGGCTTTTGTCCTTCCTTTGCCCCAAAACAGCCCCCACAGCAAAGTCACTAGCATCACACATTATCTCAAATGGTAAAGTCCAATCTGGGGGTTGCATAATAAGGGATGAAGTAAGCATTACCTTCAGTTTAGCAAAAACTTTTTCGCAATCAGCATTCCATTCAAAAATAGTATCTTTAGATAGGAGATTACACAATGGTCTAGAAATAGAACTAAAATCTTTGATGAATCTCCTGTAGAACCCTGCATGACCCAAAAATGATCTAACATCTTTAACTATCTTGGGTGCAGGCAAATGGGTAATTAAATCAATTTTTGATTTATCAACTTCAATTCCCTTCGAGGAAACAATATGACCCAGAACAATTCCTTTAGAGACCATGAAATGACATTTTTCCCAATTAAGCACAAGGTTCTTCTCTTCACACCTGCTCAAAACTTTCTACAAATTAGACAAACAGTGATCAAATGAATCACCAAATACAGAAAAGTCATCCATAAACACTTCAAGATAGTGTTCAACCATATCACTTAAAATACTCAGCATGCATCTTTGAAATGTTGCAGGTGCGTTGCATAAACCAAAGGGCATTCTCCTGTAAGCAAATGTATCAAAGGGACATGTGAATGTAGTTTTCTCCTGGTCGTCTAATGCAATTTCAATTTGATTGTAACCGGAGTAGCCATCTAAGAAACAGTAATATGTGTGGCCAGCTACCCTCTCCAGAACCTGATCTAGAAATGGCAATGGAAAATGGTCTTTCCTAGTGACTGAGTTCAGCTTCCTATAATCAATGCACATTCTCTAGCCAGATGTAACTCTAGTGGGTATTAATTCATTATTATCATTCTTGACAACTGTTACACCAGATTTCTTAGGCACAACTTGTGTAGGACTAACCCACTTGCTATCAGAAATGGGGTAGATGATCTCCGCATCTAAGAGCTTAAGAACTTCAGCTCTAACCGCCTCTTTCATGTTTGGATTTAACCTACGTTGTATCTCCCTTGACGGTTTGGCATTGTCTTCCAAATAAATCCGATGAGTGCATATTAAAGGGCTTATTCCTTTTAAATCAGCAATTGTCCATCCTATTGCACCTTTATGCTTTCTCAAAATATCAAGCAACTTACCCTCTTCGATAAGATTAAGATGAGACGATATTACCACCGAAAGAGTTTCACCATCACCGAAAAATGCATATTTGAGTTCAGTTGGTAACTTTTTCAACTCCAACTTAGGTGCTTGAATGCTTGATGGTGTAGGCAATTTGTCTCTCAATGGTAGCTCCTCAAACTTGGGTTTCCATCCATTCACTTGCAATACCTGTAGAGAATTTAGCAAAGAACAAATCTCAGCCTCTTCAAAATCCACTTTAGATTCATCATATAAAGAGTTGACTAAGCAAGATTCTAATGGATCAGAAAAAGATGAAACATGAAATTGATCTCTAACAACGGTATCAACCCAATTCATTTCTTGAACATCAGTATCATCCCCTGGTTGTTTGCAAACATTAAATATATTCAATTCCAAAGTCATATTGCCAAATGAAAGTTTTATCACACTATTTCTACAATTAATCAAAGCATTTGAAGTAGCAAGAAATTGGCGACCTAATATGACAGGAATATTTGCACTTGCATTTATAACAGGATGTGTGTCCAAAACAATAAAATCAACTGGAAAGTAAAATTTGTCTATTTGAACAAGCACATCTTCCACCACTACCCTTGGGATTTTAACAGAACGATCAACAAGTTGAAGAGTAATGGTGGTGGGTTTAAGTTCCCCAAGACCTAACTGAGTGTATACTGAATAAGGCAAAAGATTAACACTAGCCCCAAGATCAAGCAAGGCTTGGTCTACCCTAAAGTTCCCAATCACACATTAAATAGTTGGACATCTGGGATCCTTATATTTGGGTGGACTTTTGTGTTGAATTATAGAACTTACCTGTTCAGTCAAAAAGGCTTTTTTCTGCACATTCAACTTACGCTTAATAGTACACAAATCTTTCAAGAACTTAGCATAAGAAGGTACCTGTTTGATTGCATCTAAAAAGGGAATGTTAATTTTCACCTGCTTAAAAAGGTCAAAAATTTTAGCATTTCGGTTCAACTTTTGAGGTGGTTTCAACCTCTGTGGAAATGGAGTTGGAATAGGACATCTCACATCTTCACTTGACCCAGACTTATCAATTTCCTCATTATCATGTTTTGATTCATCATTCTCAGAAGATTTTTGGGCCTTAAGTGGAATTGTTTTATCAATTTCTTTGCCACTACGAAGAGTGGTAATTGACTTAGCATGTTCCAATTGTGAATCAGAAGATTGTGTGTCCATTATGTGAACTTGCCCCTGTGGGTTGGGTTGGGGTTGAGCAGGAAACCTACCTTTCTCTTGAACAGCTAGAGAAGATGTCAATTTAGTGAGAGAGCTCTTTATGTCATTAATAGCTTGTGAGGTTTGTTGATTAATAGTAGCTTGCCCTTCCATGAAAGTTTGCAGTGTCTCCTCAAGTGTCTTCCTGTGAGGTGGAACATATGGAGTATAACTGGAAGATGCTTGAGGAAGTGGTATTTGTGCAGCACTATCATTCCTCCAACTAAAGTTGGGGTGATTCCTCCATCCTGGATTGTAGGTGTCTCCATAAGGAGAATGCCTCTTGAAAGGGGTCATGGAACTTGCTTGGTCATGCAACACCTCCTTGAAAGCAGGAATGGTAGGGCACTCATTAGTAGGGTGTCCCATGACATCACAAATTCCACAGACCTCTTATGTAGCAACAGACTTAATAGTATTAATTTTCCCTAATTCCATAGCCTCCACCTTCCTAGCCAAAGAGGCTAGCCTAGCACTCAAATTATCCTCCTCCCTAAGACGATGCAGACCCCCACTAGTAGTTGAAGACTTCGGCTTATTAGAAACATCAGAGGGATCGGTGGGATCCCAAGAATCTGAGTCTTCGGCTATTTGATCTAGAAAATCAAGTGCTTCATTAGGGTCTTTATCAAAGAATTTCCCATTACACATTGTTTGCACAAATTGTTTCATTGAGGGCGTCATCCCATCATAGAAGAAACTGATGGTGCGCCAGTTCTCATACCCATGATGTGGACAAGAATTTAACAAATCTTTATAACGCTCCCAACATTGATAAAATGATTTATTTTGTTTTTGAGCAAAATTTGTTATTTGTCTTTTCAAAGTATTTGTCCTATGAACTGGGAAAAACTTTTTAAGGAATTCAGTCTGTAGTTCTTTCCAAGTTCCTACCGATCTAGGCTTAAGGGAATTCAGCCAAGTTTTGGCTTTATCCTTCAAGGAAAACAGAAACAATTTTAGCTTGATAATGTCTTCTCTACAAGCCTGCTCAAATGTTGCACATACTTCCTCTAATTCCTTTAAATGCAAATAAGGGTTTTCAGAATCTATACCATGGAATTTGGGAAGCAAGTTTATCATTCCAGGCTTAAAAGTGAAGTAATGTGCTTGTAGAGGCAATATAATACACGAGGGTGTACTAGTGCGTGCAGTTGCAGGTACTCACATAAGGGCCGCATTGGTGCATCATGTTCATTCTCATTTTCATTAATATCAGGGTTACTATCCTGATCAGCCATATTGTGTGGTGTGTGTGATGGAACAGAGAATTCAAACAAAGGATTCCTAATCAAAATAGTAGAATTATCTCTAACCAATCTTCCACTGGTATCTCTATTCCACGAGTGCATGCACAAGCAACAGAAATTTCAAAGAGAGATATGGAACGAAGTTACCAAATTTGAAGAAAAAATCCAATGAAAAGTTTTTTCTTCCAGAGAACCTCAGAATATTCCAAATGTCCTACAAAATAAGCAGCTAAATTAAACTAAGAATAATTAAAATTAACTAAACTATGCTAGAAAGAAATAAACTAATTAGAAGATTAATCCTAAACTTCACTCCCCAGCAACGGCGCCAAAATTTGGTCTAACCCCAAAATAGGTTGACAAATTGTAATATTTACTCAGTAAGTCCAAGGTCAAACCACAGGAAATGATGTAGGATTATTCCAAACTAATTTAAAATTACTTAGCTTAGCAAATTAAAGTTCTTATCAGGAAATCTTGTAGAGAGATTGTAATTTAATTAACTAATAAAATGACAATTAAAAATTCAATTAAAACTAATTAAGAATAGGAAAGATAATCGATGAGAGATATCAAAGCATCAAGGATTAATTATTTAATTAATACTCTACGTCTATTTAATTACGCAATTAGATTCAAATAATGATTTGACCTAATCGAAAAATATTTCATTCACGTTCATCATAACCATTAACATAAAAATATCGATTGAATATTTATCATTAACAAGCATAGTCTACTAATCACAGGGAATTATAAGCATTTGCCGTACCTTACGTTAACGACAAATCAAATAATTGTATAGATTATGACTATTTCAAATCATCGCATTCAACCAAATAAGCAATAAGTACTTCTTTATAGACGTAGAAATATCAACTAAATAGCATCACCTCTAGCTTTGACAAAAGATTTAGCTATTCATATTCAAGAGAAAAGAAAAATCAGATTTTGAAAGAAATTACATTTATAATACTGTTGCAGGAACACTATTCATAGTTTATTGTAGCAAATCACTGTAGCAGCGCACTGTTCACCCGCGAGCACTGTTCATTGTCTTCCTCGTGACCCGCAGTACTGTAGCAAATGCACAATACTGTAGCAGTACTGTTCATCTTCGAAAATCAGTCCAAAATCCTTTCTTTTTCTTCTCCTCTTCTTCTCCCTCTTCGATTCCTACTCCTCCTCTTCTATTCCGGCCAAAAACACGACGAAATCACGACCCAAATCCGCCTCGAAACGAAAACAGAAGCTCTGTTTTCTTTCTCAAAACAGAGTCCAGTTCGTCCAAAAAAACCGTCTTCAGTTCCTCTCAAATCACCGGCTTTTATAGACTGATTGAGATAGTCTCCTATTTCCTCCTGATTTTAATTTGGATGAACTCAAATCCGCCTGAAAAATCTGATCTTTCCTACAGTTTCTGAGTTGAGCACGGCTCTGTTTTTCCCGATTTTGTTTCAGTTCCCGAGTTGCAGACGCCTTCTCAAGCTCCTATTCCGGCACGATTCACAGCCACCGTTCCCATTACCTCCGTGACTGCCGCCGGAATACAGACCGCCGCAGTCCCTTTGTTTTCTCTCGACAGCTTGATCACAGTCGTCCTTCCTCAAACTCAGGCCACTGCTATCGCCGCCAGCTCGAGCTCCGCCGCCATGGCCGCCGTCTTCAAGGCCCCAGCCACTTCCGATGACCGCCGTCATGCTCATCGCCGCCCATTGCTCCACCGGCGCTCCTTTGTCACGCCGGCGCTCGAGCAGAAGCTCGAGCGCTATCTGTTTTTTTTTCCGTCTAGAACACCCGAGTCGATGGCTCGGGTTGGTTTGTTTTTTTATTTTATTTTTTTATTTTTCTTCTGAATCAACCCGGACCAGCCGGTTTAATTCCTCTTTTTTTCTTTTCTTTAAAATCCGTCGTAACGATCTCAACCATCAATTCTCATCCGAACGGCTTGTACTTAAAATAAACGCCCGTCTTCCATTAAGTGCATCATCAACTGTTCAGATTTTCGATACGCATGATATCAACTCTTGGGTCACTTTGGCACTTCAAAACACGTCTAATACGCTCGTCTGCTGCCGATCTGCAATTCACATTTTTAAACCTGCAATAATAACACCAAACTAAAATTAGACGCATAATAAAATATGATTCCTTAAATTCTTTAATGCATCTAAAATAGTTAATTAGATTAAAATAATTATTAATCCCTTAATTACTACCCTAATCACAAATAACCCATTTTATTCATATTTTATTATAAAAACTACACTAGCATATAGGTAAATAAGGCATATAAATATGTATATTTTATGCTTATCAGCTGCTGATGTCCTTATCCTCCATGGTGGGAAAGAAGAGAGGAGAGCTGCATGGATGGAAGTAGCCTCCGCTTGTTTGTGACCTTGGTGGACCGAGACTCCGTTCGGACTGTCTTTGCCACTTTTAATCGAGACAATTGCAAAAATATCTGTAGCAACATTGGATTAGATGATACCGTTTATCTAATTTCCGACGAGGCAAAAAATAGGGCTCCCCTCGCTCGCTTGGTCGGCTCGGGAAGGAAGGGTCGCTCACCCTTAACCAAATATTTTTTATTGTAGGCACATCTCAATAAAAATGATCATTTAAATCGGAGGGAGTAGTTTGTACTCTTATAGTTTTATGAAAATAAAACAATCCTTCTGTCTAATGAAGCTCATCTGCATTACAAAATGAGTAAATTTTACTCTTATTAGACTCAAGGGGCGTACAAAAGAACAAAGTTCCTTTTGTTTCTCTTTTGCATTTTTTTGCCTTGAGAGAGTAAACACCACCGTATAATGTTGGACCCATGTTCTTTCACATCCAGACGAGCTTCATTGAACAGGGGAGTACTACAAGGAGTCGAGCGCTCATTAATCCAGAGGCGGGGTGGGTGATCTAACTCCATAATCAAAATCAGACAGCATATGGTGCTGCGATAGATAGCCAATGTGTGGCTGAGCTTGTACGCATACTAATGAGATACTAATGTCAATATATTAAGCATAATTATGGGACCTGTCCTTTTTTTACCATAAAGAGTCCCTTCATTTTATTTTTGTTTTGTCCAAACCAAGAGACCCTTATATGGGTTTTTTAATTGCAATTGATCCAAGGGCTGCACGGCCCCCTAGCCAATCAAGTTTCACAAATGTAGTTCAAATTTTTCATTTTTTTTTTAGTTTTCTTTACCATCCGGTTCATTTTTTAGTAATAACATTACTAGTCTACTTTTCTACTCTATTTTTCTATTCCACTTATGTCGCACCAAACCATAATGTGGGCGGTGAGGAGTCAGTTCACGGGTTGACATGCCAATCAACTTGTGCCAGCATGAAGGAATAGGAAAATGGAATAGAAAAGCGGAATAGTGATATCATTACCCATTTTCTAGCTTCATCTGTGCAAAAAGTTTCAGGACATTTGCAATAAAGGGAGGAGGCATCAAAAGAATTGATCTAGTGCAAAATTGCTACAATTGCTTCACCATAGACGTGTTAGATATTTGCTTAGCAGGACCTTTAGCAGTAACCATGCACATTTTACAAGTTAGATCACTAGTACCCTTAGCTTCACATTTGCTTCCTATCGCATCGTCCGCAAGGGTCCCACGAGATGGTGGATTTGTGTTGTGGTAGAGGCACATACATTTTATCAATAAAGGGCCGTTTGGGGCATGATTAAAAGCAAAACATCTACAGTGGATGTTTTGCTATACTGTAGCATCCATGTTTTTTTCCTATCGTGTTTCAACTGGCTCGTGTTTCAACTGGATGGGGAAAAAGACATGAATGCTACAATTGATCTGAAAAATCTACTGTGGATATTTGCTTATAATCACACCCCAAACGGCCCCTAAATTCGTGCTTAAAAGGTGTACAAGGCCAGAAGATAATGGGCCATATGCAAAGTCCATACAGAAACCAATGAAAGATCTCAGCGACAGCCCAATAAAAAAGTGGAAAGGACCGCGCGCCGAATGGTTTATGACCTGGACAAAATTCTGCTGAAATTAGCATAATGAAGGAACTTAAGTTTTAAAAGGCATTACTAAAAAACCTATCCTCTTGAAAGATGACAAACAGAACTGCATTGGAGGATCAACCTTTGAGAGAAGATCTAGGCGTGGTGACTCATGAGTCCATGCCCATGGTACATAGTGGTCGTTACATGGTACAAACCTGATATCTACAAGGTGATGACCTAGTACAATTTATTAGGTGTAACCAATTACCACCTGGGTGACCTAGTACATATCCTTAACAATGTTACAAAGTGGTGCAGTCGGTCGTGCATTCTTTTTGTAAATGACTTTCATTCGAAAGATAGTGAGATGCACATTCGTTTAAGGCTTTAAGCTCTACAGTCAACAACGACAATTGCACTATCTCCTCTTTTTTTTCGAAGATGAAACCTCCTGATAATATATACGCAAGGACAAAGAGAGGAGGAGAGAGATGTAAATCACATGAAGTTTCCTGCATGTGGAAATGGAAGATCTAGGAATACTTCCTGCCCGCTGCAGATACGAGTTCAAACAGTACATAAAATCTCGACACTCTAATATTATCAATCTAAAGCTGTCAAAGCCACCACATTTGCGTGCTCAGCGAAATGTGGGCACAGTCTTCTAGAGGTGTTGTTTGTAACATGATGAGAGTAACTTACAGGGGCAACTACCGTCAAAAGAAGGAAACCTAAAGGTAGCTACCACAGCATACAAATTACAAAGTGGAAACCTTTAAGACCTGTACAAAAGCCATGTGAGAAAAATTTGTCTCATAGAACGATCAGTCCCACATAAAAAACACTTGAGCAATTCACCATGAAGCTCTATTACATGCTTTAGATCAAGTAGTTAAGCCCCAAAACAAGCCCCAAAGATTAATTACATCTGTAACTAAAACACACAACGAAAATGAAACACTTCAAGTCCGACTACTTTGATTTGAAGTTACAATTGATTTATTCTGAGGTGTTTTAACCGTAGGACAAATTTGTTGGGGGTAAAGCACTACTACCTCTGTTCATGGAATTTGTTCTCTCCAGTGGAAGTGGAGCCTTTCTTGGAGATGGTCTTTCCAGCTTGGCCAAAACCTCAAACTTCTTCTCACCCACTCCATCTCCTGAGAGGTTCGGCTTAGTGTCATACACATTCCCTACTGTGTCCAATGCACAGTTGCTTCCATCGACTCCACCATTGAAAGGATCATGTTGGGAGCTCATGCCAGTACTTGTCCCAAAGTCTTGCATATTCCGTAGATGATCATCGGACCAGATCAATGGACTCTTGCCACTGAACCCATATGGGTTGGACCTCTTCTTTGCCACAGATAGGTTATTATTGTTTGTATGCACAATCCCTTCGAGAGAGGAGGATCTGTCCATGTGTTGCTGCATTTCCATTTGGTCTCCACCGTACAGATGCAAATCTTGGAGGGAAGGAAAATTGATTGGAGAGCCAATATCCTTGTAGCCCTCATGTGTTTCTACGTTTTCATTCCCAAGTGTCTGACAAGCTTTTTCTAGAACGTACTGCATGTATTTGCCTTGTGCCTCAATCCTTAATTGGAGGTGTTTTTGCACCTGATTTTGAAAACCATAAAAATTACTAATATATCAATTCCACTACAGTTATGAACGTAGTATATCTACTTGGCAAATGCTACTTCAATTATTTGTGTAATCACTACCTCTAATTGCTCATGTAGTCTTCTGTGGACTTCCATCTGCATCCTGAGTGCTTCAGCAACGTGAACATTCCTACTACATGATCACAACTACTCATTTTCGAAATTCAAAAACTTAAATCAATTATGTAAGACTTAGCAAAAAAACCCTACCCCATATTTATGCCAGGAGTAATACTTCTAATAATTTGACAAGAGGTGGAAAATAGGAGTACTAGACTTTAAACTAAAAAACCCGTATAAAATCTAATGAGGTAAAAGAAAAACATGTTATGAGTCGCTTACTCGGGCATGCTTCTACCAATTATCCCAGATGATGAAGCATAATTTCTTTGCAGATCTCGTGCCGTGGCTGGCCATGACACTAACAAATTATAAGTTCACGTCTAAAATAAATAAATAAAGTCCATGTTTTTTTCGAATAAAGAAAGGTCATATTAGTAACTTGAATCATGAAGAAACAAATTTCATTACCATAAATTAATTATCTTCCCTCACCTTCTTTTGCTAAGTGATCATTTGGTTCCTTATGAGGCTGTTTTCCCAACCTAAATTTCTATAAGAAATTAATACAAGACACAAAAAAGAAGGCTTAGAGCTGATAGTTCGTCACAGAAAAATTGCGTTAACAAAAGAAAATTCATAATATAAACTCTCTATTCCATCTACACATACTTGAAGATGGCTTTTAAGATGGTATAGAGTGAGACCCTTGACTCCCATAACTCTCATGATTGTCTTTGGAGTGGCCTCTACAAGTTTAAGAATAAATTTGAATAAACATCAACGTCACAAGCATTTCAAAACAAAGGACTTAATATCCATAAAATGGAATGGATCATGTATAAGAAGAAAAAGTCATATAAAGAAAATGATGATGGTGGAAGAGCAGTAGTACTGTCGGAGCCACCGAGCTGTGTCACGGCATCCACGAAGCGCTCGTGAAGTTCGACAGTCCACCGGAGACGAGGCTTGGGATCGGTGGTGAGTACAAGGCCGGAGTCGCCTTGAGCTTGAACACACATGGGTTGCGGTCTGTCACTGGAGTTGAAGGGAGCTTGCTTCTTGGCCTGCTGGAACATTCTCCTCCCGAAGAGCTAGCTAGCTAATTTGCTCACAAGGACTAGTGCAGGAGATTCAAGGAGCAAGGAGAGAACAAGGAATTAACAAAAGCAAACGCGTATATGGAGGAATAGATTCGGTTCGGACAAGGGTCTAATTAAAGCCATGGAGGCCTCAAGCTACGCCAATTAAAAAAGTGTCACAGGTTGCTGCATCGCACCCTTTCTTTGCCAAAATATATATACGTACTGTGTAAAATCTAGAGAAAAACTAGTGGCTATCTTTGTCTCGTGTTATAGGGATATATCTGCATCGTGAAAACAAACTCCAAGCAATCATTTAGGACATCTCGGACAAAAACCGTACGCCGTACCCTTCTAGTAGTGTTTTGCATAATATATCTCTCAATTGACCTGATGTTTTGCCTTCAGCTATCTCATATATGATCAGCTGAAAAGCATTCTATTTCGAAGCTATCTCCCTTTTGAACTGTCTGACACCATTGTAGTTTTTTTTTTCTAATACTAAAAGACACCATTCTAGTTAATTTTTACCATCATCATTCACCTTAGCCTTGTTGTTTAACTTCACATTTGTCTCCACACACATGCACACAGACAACAATCTGAATCTATATATTTGATGGCAGTCAAAGCTAACGTGGTTTGCTGTTCCTGTGATTCATAGCCAGACCCAGGTGCGACAGGAATGCAGCGCGTTTCATGTCTCTAGGGCCCCCGCTTAGTGTTACTTTACAATCATGAGCCCTAGCTATTTGTCTAATTTTATGTGGCTAGGACATGGGACAGTGCTTTATGACCATGGCACAAAAGGTTTCAATAATGGGTTGGTAATGATCAGAGATGACAAAGAGAAGGATAGTATGACAAAGGGAAAGATAGCCCCCCTCCTCTCTTTTGTCTTGCGGGTATCATTGCTTATGAAGTTGCTCATCAAATACATAGCTACTCCTCGCTTTACATGCAGTTTACCCCGACACAATATAATTGGTTGTATTGTATTGACCTCTGTATGCGTGTGCAAGTCCTACTCTAAACTATCCCCAATTTATTACATTCGCTAAATGAAGAATGTAAGTGACCATTTGATTTCCCTTCTGTTTTTGATAATTATTTTTTTCATGGAAATTAATCCTTTAAAACAAACTAGCAGAAGCTGAATTTACTATCTTCCATATAATATTGTAACCATGAGAGGTATATACCATTACTATGAAACCCCATATACTCCCTCTGTCCAATGAAGCCTGTCTACATTAAAGGAGTTACATTTATATAATATGCTCCATATGTCCAATGAAGCATGTCTGTATTTGTAAATGAGTTACATTTATTGGGTTGCGTGTACAAAAAAAAATCCCCCCTCCATGTTTTTGTTCGTGAGGGTGCAAAGTTAGCCACGTATGTAATGATGGACCAAAGTTTTTACAAATACAGACAGGCTTTATTGGACGGAGGGAATACTTAATTATATAACCTTCAATGGAAGCTGGAATGATCACACAGGCCTATAAACATTTAGCAAACAATATGTCATTGAGTTAGCGAAGTGCCAAACAAAATTCTTGTTAATATTCACATATGAGAAAACATGTACTATAAAACTACCAAATCGGTCGTGGGGACCTTGGGGGTTTGCACTTAGCAGTGTATATAGGAAGATGTGAACATCTCTTTCTATAAAGGCCCTTGAATTGTTGGTCCCCGTCACCGGTGGAGGTGCCTTTCTTCTACTAAAGCTTGCTGGCCGGGACCAAGTTTGTGGCTTTTGGAGAATAGAAGATTGTCCACCCTTTGCATGTTCTAAAGCAGTTCACATCCAACTCAAAATATGGCCACAATCCATTGCCATGGCCAAGTTGGTCAAAGAGAGGTGCCATTGCATAAGATAAGTTGAGCACTATATATACATAAAGCTAGCCAATCCATCTTCAGAAGCTTGAGGTATCTAAAGAGTACGTTCCAATCTCATGTATATCAAAGGAAGCTCAAGATCACAATTCACATAATTATAGATCATTTGCTGATCCGTCGCCGAAGAGAACAATTGCCTAGATGCCTTCCTCTTTGACATTTAAAGGAAGATTCCTAGCTCTTTATGCGATGATCACCTGGAAAGTAAAGCGATTTTTTTTTCATTGTTAATTGTATTAGCTTCTCTAGTAAGCCTTTTTAAGGGCATCAATCACCAAATAATTAGTTGATTATTTCCAGTAGGACCTACCTGCACAAATTATGGAGAAGCTTCTTCCTGACCTGGATTAGGTGCTAAGAAACACCTTTATCTTACTTGATTTTGTTGGAATCTTGATACAAACACTTAAACTTGCTAAAGCATTGTACACTTACAAAGCCACGTGATTATTCCATGTTCCATCCAAGTATGATTTGGAAAGATGAATGATTAAACTATGTAGGCTTCAGTCTTGATCAAAATCTGCTCATGTTCTAGTTTAAAATAACCTTTCAAGTTTCATGACACGACCCAAGTCTCAATCTGTGGGAATATGATTCCTGCAGTATTGGGCTGGTGCGTTACTGGATTTTATTCTTGTGTCATAGCCCATGAAAAAAGTTCTTGTTTAAAATTTTCAGGCTGATCTCCTGGCCAGATGGTATCATTTTTAGTGTCGAATGAAGATAATGAAAAGAAAACCACGGTCAAGGGACCAAAGTTTGATAATAGAATCAAACTTAACAAAGCTTAGCTGTTGAGAGACACTGCCACAAAGGCTCAGTAGAAGCTCCTCAGGGTAAATGGTTCTTGTAAGTCTTTTGCACGTCATTAACCATAAATGGACAGAAAACGTTGTTAGAAGTGGGTATTAAAGAGGTATTAAAACCCACTTATTAATGATGTGAATGAGTGAATTGGGTGAAGGATGAATAGTCCTACATCCACACCAAAGAGGAGTTGTGGATGGGACAAATTCAATGGTTTGGTTTTCTAATTTATTTTGGTTCAACCAAAGCGGGTCCGTTTTATTATAACCGTTAACGGACGGACGCGTCCGTTTAACGGAAAAGGGTTTCAACGGGCTTTAACGGAAAACGGTGTGTTTTCAACGGGCTTTAACGGGATTTCTATAAAGCTTGTAAAAATGGATTTTTCTGTACGGATTTTTCCAGTACTTCATCTTCTTCCTTCCTCCTCTCTTCTATGAAAGCATTACACATTTGTGGTTCGCTGCGCGTACTATTTGGAGTGCTCCTACAGTACGTGGTTGATCGTCCTATCCTGGGAGGCAAACGCCCAAGAGTCCTAAGCACCGTAGGGAGGGCGCATTCTGTCTTAAGGACAAAGTGTTTCGCTTGATTCGATCATTAATTTCTTCTAATATTTTTTCGTCTTTGCAAAGGTACTCATTTCTCATCCTTGAGACAGTAGCAGTAAGTAAAAATATTTATAACAATCTTAAGACAGAAAGCCTTTATGCTGTGCTGTAATTTTAATTACTGTACTGTTCTGTAATTTCTTCTATATTACTGTGCTATTACTGAGATAATCTTCTGTGATTTACAAAGTTACAGAAATGGCTACTGAGAACTTCACTCTGGTACTGATTCCCACTCCGGTGAATGCTCCTGTTCAAGTTAAAGGGGAGAAACCAGAAAAATTCAGTGGTGTGGATTTCAAAAGATGGCAACAGAAAATGTTGTTCTATCTTACCACACTGAATTTAGCCCGATTCCTTAAAGAGGAAGTACCCGTTCTCACTAAGGAGAAACGGGAAGACAAAATGGCTGTTGCGGCAGTAGATGCATGGAAACATGCAAATTTCTTATGCCGAAATTATATCCTTAACGGATTGGACAACACATTGTAAAATGTGTACAGTTCGGTGACAAGTGCTAAGGCACTGTGGGAGTCTTTAGATAAGAAGTACAAAACTGAAGATGCTGGAACGAAGAAATTCGTGGTTGGCAAATTTTTGGACTTCAAAATGGTGGATTCTAAGACTGTGATCAATCAAGTTCAAGATCTCCAAGTTATCCTGCATGAAATTCATGCAGAAGACATGACCTTAAGTGAGTCTTTCCAAATGGCAGCAATAATTGAAAAACTACCACCATCCTGCAAGGATTTCAAGAACTACTTAAAGCATAAGAGGAAGGAGATGAACTTGGAAGATCTGATTGTGAGGTTAAGGATTGAAGAAGACAACCGTTCTTCTGAAAAGAAAACTGGGGGTCATGGCATGGAAGCCAAAGTCAATGTTATGGAACAAGGGCATAAAAACAATGACTCCAACAACAACAAGTTCAAGGGCAAGTGCTATGTGTGTGACAAGGTGGGCTATAAGGCTAAGGATTGTTTCAAACGGAAGAAACAAGATGGTTTTAAGAAGAAGAAGGCACAAGCCCACATGACCGAAGTGGAGAATCTCTCCACCAATGTGCATGACATCAACCTTTCTGCTGTGATTTCGGAAGTGAATATGATCATTAATGATAGAGAATGGTGGGTGGATACTGGGGCTACCCGTCATGTGTGCTCAAACAGGAGGATGTTCTCCACTTATCACTCCGTGAAAAATGGTGAACAACTGTTTATGGGCAACTCTTCTACTACTAAGGTTAAAGGAATTGGAAAGGTGGTGCTCAAAATGACTTCGGGCAAAGAACTTACGCTCAACAATGTGATGCATGTGCCAGAAATTCGAAAGAATTTAGTATCTGGATCATTGCTGAGCAAGAATGGCTTCAAGTTGGTATTTGAGTCGGACAAATTTATTTTGACTAAGGGTGGGATGTATATGGGAAAAGGGTATCTGAATGAAGGGCTTTTCAAGCTCAATGTATTACCTAATGTATCTGTTTCTAATGTTATGAATGAGAATGCTTCTTCCTCTTATATGATTGAGTCATGTGATGTGTGGCATGGTAGATTAGGACATGTTAATTATGATGCTTTACGTAGATTGATTAATATGGAATATGTGCCTAAATTTAATATTGATTTTAATCATAAGTGTGCAACTTGTGTGGAATCTAAATTAACAAGGAAATCATTCCAAAGTATTGAGAGATGTACTGAACCTCTTTAGTTAATTTACAGGGATATATGTGACTTAAAACTTGTTCAAACAAGAGGAGATAAAAAGTACTTTATTACATTTATTGACGATTGCACTCGTTATTGTTATGTATACTTGCTGAGAAGTAAAGATGAGGCTATTAACATGTTTATATTATATAAAACAGAGGTTGAGAATTAACTTGGCAATAAAATAAAAGTTCTAAGAAGTGATAGAGGTGGGGAATATGAATCACCTTTTGGTGAATTCTGTTCACAACATGGTATTATACACCAAACCACGACACCTTATTCACCTCAGCAAAATGGAGTTGCTGAACGGAAAAATAGAACTTTAAAAGAAATGATGAATGCCATGTTAATCAGTTCTGGGTTACCTCAGAACATGTGGGGGGAAGCTTTGCTTTCAGCCAATTATATTCTCAACAAAATACCTCATAAGAAAACCTTGCAGACACCATATGAGTTATGGAAAGGTCGAAAGCCTTCCTACAACTTCTTAAAAGTGTGGGGGTGTCTAGCAAAAGTGGCGGCCCCTAATCCCAAGAGGATTAAGATTGGACCAAAGACCATTGATTGCGTATTCATTGGTTATGCCAATAATAGCAGTGCATATCATTTTCTTATTCATAAATCGGATATTCCTGATGTATATGTCAATACAGTGATTGAATCAAGGAATGCTTCATTTTTTGAACATATTTTCCTTGGAATTCTACACAAAATGAAAGTTTTCTTAAAAGAACTTTGGATGTTGCTAAAGACACTAGTGATGACCAAGAGGGAGAAGATGATGAACCTAGATGTAGTAAACGTGCTAAAACATCAAAATCCTTTGGTCCAGATTTTCTAACTTAATTGTTAGAAAATGAGCCTCAAAGCTTTAAAGAAGCCATGTCCTCTCCTAAAGCACAATATTGGAAGGAGGCTATAAATAGTGAAATTGAATCCATTATGCAAAATCACACTTGGGAGTTGGTAGATCTACCTCCAGGGAGTAAACCTCTCGGATACAAGTGGATCTTCAAGAGGAAGATGAAGGCTGATGGATCAATTGACAAATATAAAGCAAGACTTGTTATCAAAGGATACAAGCAAAAGGAAGGTCAAGATTATTTTGATACATATTCACCAGTCACGAGAATAACTTCCATTGGGATGTTAATTGCTATGGCTCCTCTGTATAGTCTTGAAATACATCAAATGGATGTAAAAACAGCATTCTTGAATGGTGACTTGAATGAGGAAATATATATATGCAACAACCTGAAGGGTTTGTTGTACCGGGTCAAGAAAACAAAGTGTGCAGACTTGTTAAATCTCTTTATGGACTTAAACAAGCACCTAAGCAATGGCATGAAAAATTTGACAAAATGATGATGTCAAATGGATTCAAAATCAATGAATGTGACAAATGTGTTTATGTCAAAGCTAGACCTGAAGGCTATGTTATAGTATGCCTCTATGTGGATGATATGCTTATTATTGGTAGCAATGATAATATCATTAAAGCTACTAAGAGGATGTTAAACAAACAGTTTGACATGAAGGATATGTGTGTTGCAGATGTTATACTAGGGATGAAAATCACTAGAACATCTAATGGATATGTGTTATATCAATCTCATTACATTACAAAAATCTTAGACAAATTTAATGAGAATGATAATCGTCCAGCGAGAACACCTGTGGATGTGACATTGCATTTAAGCAAAAATACGGGTGAGAGCATATCACAACTCCAATATTCTCAAATTATTGGAAGTCTCATGTACCTCATGAATTGTACGAGACCGGACATTGCATACTCAGTAAGTAAGCTGAGTAGATATAATAGCAATCCAGGGAAAGACCACTGGAAGGCTCTAGTCAGGGTTCTTAGATATCTAAGATATACCTTGGACTATGGACTGCACTATACGAGATATCCAGCAGTACTAGAGGGGTACTGTGATGCAAATTGGATATCTGATACAAGAGACTCCAAATCCACAAGTGGATATGTTTTTACTATTGGAGGTGCAGCAGTGTCTTGGAAATCTGCTAAACAAACGTGCATTGCGAGATCCACAATGGAATTAGAATTCATTGCACTTGATAAAGCAGGCGAAGAAGCTGAGTGGCTTCGTCATTTTTAGAAGATATTCCAATGTAGGGGAAACCTGTGCCACCTATATGTATCTATTGTGATAGTCAATCTGCTATAGGAAGAGCACAAAGTAACTTGTATAATGGTAAGTCTTGACATATACGTCGGGGGCACAATACCATAAAATAATTTCTCTCTAGTGGAATAATTTCCATTGAGTATGTTGGGTCAAAAGAAAATATTGCGGATCCGCTTACAAAGGGTTTGACCAAAGAACAAGTGAGCAATTCATCGAGGGGAATGGGCTTGAAGCCTATACATTAAGAATCACCATAATGGCAACCCAACCTAGTTGACTGGAGATCCCAAGATCTAGGTTCAAAAGGGACAACCGAATTGTGGGGGATTCAAGGGGAATCACTATGGAGATAAAATCTCGTTCCCATTCCTATGATGAGATAGTGATGCCTGCTGAATGAATCAGGATAAGCTTTGCTTTTAATGGTTCTCATAGCTTGACTTAGTTCGAGTGGGGTATTGCAGGATGCTCCTAATGAGAATCACCTATATGAGTGTGAAGGTGCCACTTCTATGAGGATTTTAGGGCTAAATCGTCTAGAGCACTCATGAAAACCAGGTTTGTTCGGAGCTAAAATGAACAAAGTCATGAGAATCACAATGTGTCTGAGAAGTGATTGTATGACTTTTATTGTCTTGGTTTACACAAACGGCTGAACAGTTCAAAATATCACGTTCACTGATTAGCCAGTAAACCCGATAGTCTTCACAAGGGAAGGTTCAAAGCCGAGTGATACAACCCTTTGAAGAGGGAACGATGATAAGAAAATTCAATGTTATCATATTCATCATACACTTTTTTTATTAAAGATGTAGATTGGCTTCATGATATGATGGCTGCACATAAAATATTAATGTAGTCATCTTTTATTGATAACAATAAAAATTAGTTTGTTTTTACATGGCATAAATTTCAAAACTTCACATACACACACAAATATACTTTAGGGCTCACCGTGATAGCTGATATATGCAAGGAATTCCATATCGGTGAATTTCGCTGATATATCGATTTCAGGCCTCACCTGATACATCGAAATCACCAAATATCGTTTTTTTTTTAATTTTTACAATATCAGCGAAATTTTTACAATATCACCAAATACATCGAAATTTTGCTATTTTTAAAAAAACGTTTTTAAAAAAAATTGGGAAATTTTTTTTAAAAAAAAAGGAAAAAAAACTTTCCTATTGTTTCCCATCCTAATATGCATATTTTAAAATCTATGCTTTGTCTAAATTAGTATAACTCATTTTAGAAGTTAGATTCTGAAAATATATGATAAAAATTAATTTTTAACTACTGATACTTTTTTATAAATATCTTCGATGTATCTTCAAAATGAAATTTTGTCTGGTCGACCGATATTTTACCGAAACGGAATTCCTTTAGATATATGTCAATTGCCGAACTTGACGTACACTCACTTGTATACTTTATGGCTCACCCCGATAGCTGATGACCCAACCCAATCGTGTTAGCTATTAGGCTCGGTCTAGAAAGTGAAAAAACCGGCTGGCGGCCGCGCCAACACCAAATCCACTGAAACCGCGGGCCACCAAACTTCCAACTCATGAGTGTCTATCTAATACCGCTGCGATCCATCCATGGTTTTGGCAGAAGTTCTGGAGTTTAAGAAGATCGATAAGATGCTCTCACCTTCTCCCAACAAGACCCATCTCTCTCCCTCACGTGGATCCTCTTCCTTCTGTAACCCAGCAGCTTAAGCACTTCTCCTTGTTGTTGGGTATGTAAACAGATCCTCATCCATGTTCCTTGCTATGGAGATGAATGCTTGTTGTTTCTTTTCTGGGTTCTTTCATGCTTCTAAATTTTCAAACTGTATTGTGGATTTCATTCTGGCAGAAAGTTGAAAAGATTTTGGTTGGATGTATGCATTATGTTCTGTCAATTAGATGTGCTCTGTATGTACCCTGTTTAATTGAGTTTAATGCTACCCTACCCTGTTTAGTTGAGTTTAATGTGAGCTTCTTCCGAGCTGCTGGATGGCACGTTTTTGTTAGTATTGCTTTTATGACTGAATTTGATTATTGGTTTATGAACTCTGCTCGGGCACGAAATATGAGTTGGTAATTTTTAGCTTGAAGGTCAGTATATATATAGCTAAATGTCTCCCTAACAGAAAATTATTGTTTACTATTCTAACCGTTTCCATACTACAGATTAAGAACCTCATGTTATTCTTAATTTAAAGCTTTTGGTTCAGAGCATACATATTAGTTAAATTGATGTCATCCTAAACAGGAAATAGTAGCAGAGAAGTTATGTTCAGTAGTCGTATTTCGTATTTTACTCGAAGTATAAGGCTTGATGCCTTCCTAGTATATTAGTTGGGTAGCTATAAAAGAGAAGTAATAATGCAGAGGACTTATGATATGTTTAAATTAATAGTGGTCCTGTCCTTAAATCATACAAATTCCCTTCTCTATGTGCCAGTCTATAAACTGAGAAATCATGTTTTCTCCTTTTGAGTGTGCTTATAAATCGACAGGCATTGTACTAATCCTCTTTTCTTTGCGTTAAAATATTAAAACATTGCTGAATTTTATGGGAACCTTTGATATGAAAGGGTGCAGCGTGGTATAAAATGTTTGAATTATTTGTCACTAACAACATTCCTTACACTTTTACCTTGATCAATCAGACATTTTCAAGTCCTTGATTCTAGCATTTATATTTTGAAGTATGATCAGTTATCAGTAACTGCTTGGTCAGTGGATTGAGCAATGTTAAACAACATGTGCATATATGAAATACCTAGAATTTGTGCAAGTCTGATAACCGTCAGATCACATGGGGCCCACACAATCTGACGGCTGTGAGTCTGTACATATTCTGGGCATGTTCTTGAGAACATGCTTCTTCTCATATTTCCATTGGATTTGGTGACATCTACACCAATTTCTGTTTTGTTGTCTTACTTTAAGAAGGTTGATCAGCCTGTTCCTATATGGTGTCAAAAATGCTTTCATACTGACATAATTAATTGTCAAAGCTGCCTGTTAGCATCAACTATGTTTCCATTGAATACAGTACTTGGTATTTTCTCTGCGTCATTTAAGGAATATGGAATTTTGATGCAAATGCGTTCATATGCAGATCTTTGAGAACCATCCAGATTTTGTGGCACTATCCGAGGCCATCAGACATGTCTAGGTGAAGATTGTTTTCTAGGTTGGATTTTTCTCCTAAGGGAGATATCCAGGGTTGCCTTTTCAGCAGAAGTAGGCTATTTATTTTTTAGAAGCAGCAGCCCTATATTGCCACCACATATGTCGCTTTTGTCAAAGTTACGATGCATCACTATAGATGTAACCGGGACGCTTATAGCCTACAAAGGAGAACTGGGAGACTACTACTGCATGGCAGCTAAATCTGTTGGGTTGCCGTGTCCTGACTACACTCGGATGCATGAAGGCTTCAAAGGTGCATATACAGACATGGCAAAAAAATATCCATGCTTTGGATATGCTGCTAAAATGCCCAATATCAAGTGGTGGAAACTCTGCGTAAAAGATTCATTTGTCAGGGTAATAGTCAGCATATAACTCCAAGGTTTATGCATACTATACCATGAAATTTGAATTTCAACAACTCATATATAATCATTATTAATTTGTTATGTCTCTTCTCGGAGCATTTATATGATGACGCATCCAAAATTTTTAATTAGCTTGTTTAGAGACAAAATTGGTAATTTTTGGCTCTTGCCTCAGTCAAGTGCGATACTGTTTCATTTTCTTTTTTATTTATAAATTGCATAGACTTTGGTCTTCTTTTTCTTGTAGGCGGGTTATGAGTATGATGAGGAAACATTTGAGAAGGTGTTCAGACGCATTTACTCTGTTTTTGGTTCTTCTGCTCCATATAGCATATTTCCAGATTCAATTCCATTCCTAAGATGGGCTCGTGAAAAAGGAATTACTGTTGGAATTGTTAGCAATTCTGAATACAGATACCCGGACGTCATTCTTCCTGCCTTGGGATTAAACCAGGTACTTGACTACATTAGCTCATCTACGTGACCTTAACAATGCACAATCTGTACATGGGCAATTAACTTGACTTCCATTGTGCTGAAATTTCTTTTTATGTGGGCTGTTTTTGCTAATTTGAAAATCTTGGCACTCATGAGCAGTTAATTTGGAAAGTACTTCTTACATTTTATTTGCAACTGATGAGATCATACATGTTGGTTATCATGCAAGTTAGTTAGCCATTACTGCTTGCAACTATTCAGTTTCTGCATAAGTGGTTTTCAGTGAAAAGAATAGATTTGTCGGTATGCACTAAATTTTTACCTTGTGTTCATGCATACAACATTCTCTCAGGGGACTGAATGGGACTTTGGTGTATTCTCGGGACTTGAAGGTGTAGAGAAGCCAGACCCAAAATTATATGAGATTGCAATTGAGAAGGCCGGTAATATTGCACCCCATGAAGCTTTGCATATTGGTGACAGCATGCGGAAAGACTACATTCCAGCCATAAGTGTTGGAATGCGCGCCTTGCTGCTGGACAGATTCAAGACACCTGATGCTGCTAACTGGAGGAAATCTGGCGCTCCTGTAGTTCCTGACCTGGTGGCTGCGCAGGCATGGCTGACCAGTGAAGAGGAAGATGTTTTACATCAACAGAATTCTTCATAATGTTCAATATAAACTCTATACACTGTGCCTTTGTTGGCTTCCGCTGATCCTATGCCAGCAAAGCCATGAAAAACATATTAGATACGTAGCTTGCCATTAATGGAAATTCTCTTCATTATGTGTAGCTAAGCAGGCTAATTCTGTACTCCATTCTGTACTAATAATCCCATTTGTCTTTTTTTTTTTTCAAAACGAACTAATTTAGTATTCGACAGTTACTAGAGAGTTCCAAAAGTAAGAGAACAGTGCAGAGAATGTAGAGAGGTTTGAGCGAAGAACAATGACCTTAAGCAAACAACGAAAGGAAACCCGCAGAAATCTTCTAACTCCCTGTGCTGGTTTTTGTCAGAAAGGAGAAAGATCGACTATTAAAACCGCCATCGTTCTGAAATTTGCAGAATTTATTTTAGAAGAGTGGTGTGTACGAAAACATAATAGCTCAAGAAATTATGGACGTATTTAATATTCTTCAATTAAGCAAACATGGTGGTCACCTTTGGTTCTATTGTTCCTTCAAAACTTGACCCTGTTGAACTTATCTTGCAATCGTTCCATTGAGCCTTACAATCGGATCATGCACCATTCTGAACATACTTACTCCCTTCGTTCCAAAATACTACGTGCATTTGAGAAAATTCCCATTTTTATTAGACCATGAAGCCCATAAGGAAGTCAAGTGACTTCTTCTCCCTTATATCCCGTCTAACTTGTATGATCGTTCGTAAACAAAGTTGTAGTCAATCCTTCCAAGTCTCCTCCAATTTTAGAAAGAGGATGTCATGATTTGACAAAATATATACAATATTTTAAAATAATAATATTTCCACACCGGGAGGCAAAATATAGGAAAGAGAGATTTGCCACACTGCCTTTTTTCGTGTCAATTTGTTGCTAAGTTGCTATAGAGCGACCACTGATCATTAGAAAAAAGGAAGAGTATTTGTATAAAAATAAAAAAGAAAAAGGATGAGTTGTCTGCCACCCCTGGTTTTACAATGCTGGCTAAATCCAGGGGTGTTGTACTACTCATCCTTAAAAAGAATTCTGGTTGAAAAATGGATATTCCCTGAAAATTGTTGTGAAGACTGAAGAGGCCTGTACTCCTAGCGTACTACATAGATGTCTCACATGTTACATAGCTACAAATCATGGTCATGCTAGGTAAGAGCATGATATGTAGCTATGTACCATCCTAGGACACTTAGGTACCATGGTCATGGACTCAGGTCACCAGTGAGGATAGCATATTCATTGTCAAGTATTGAGGAGCATGTGGTTGGTCCAGCTTCCTATAAGCAGTTAAAAAAACCAACAGTATCCATTACTCAGCTTACTGCTTTTTTCCCGTTTATTTGAAGAAAAAGTTTACTCCGGTCAAGTAGGCGCTAAGTTTGGTTATTTTATTAACTAAAATCCAGAAAACAGGCTACTCATCAAACAGATTATAAACGACACAAGGCTGATTCTCATCAGTTGCTCTGATGCACTTAACTTGCAAAGAAGAGTTCTGCGCTTAAGCTTGAAAAGAAGAAAACAGAGATCATGCCGGTGCTTCCTCTGCAGATACAACCTTCTTAAGAACATATATGGGATCTCCGACCTTGATAATCTTCCCATTGTTCCAATTGGAAAGAGACTCTTTGCAGACTAAATTTTGTCCAAAGTAGACCTGCATAGAAGTTGGCAGCTTGCTTATGATGCCACTTTTTTCATTCAATACTTTGTTTGACAAAAAAAAGTTGAGGCCTAGCTCCAATTGGAGTACTCACCTTTCCACCCTGCTTCTTTGTAGGTCTAAGGACTTTGTCTGACCTCGTCTTCATGAGGGTTTCAGTAGGTTCAGGGCCAGAAATTCCATTTTCTTGATTGATGGTAGGCACCTAACAAATATAATGGCCATGTGAACAAGGATTGCTTGGTGCATAAATGGTTGATATAGAATAGTGTCTTCTCTTTACCTTACAACGCGAGCATAGCTTTACGCCCTGAAACGTTAGATCATTTATTTTCAATTGTGTCCACAAGTCCTCTGCGAACGGCTCACATCCATCAACAAATATGCTGGAGGGCACATTCAAACAGCTAACTAGTAAGATGGGGAAGGATAAATTTGCAATGACAATGGCGAAAAGCATTTGATTCGGTTTTAGGGATATGATACTTGGGTCTAAAACGGTTAACTGGCATGGGCTCTGGGAGAAGCGTGTTTAAAGCATTCAGTGATCCCTGCAAAGATCATGGCAAGCGTTTAGGTACCTCAACTCAAAATTATAGAACAAATAAATGTTAACTTGACTGACCTGTGAGAGCAACAGGAAAGGATATTGGTCAGAAAACATGATTTTGTATCCTCGAGCATAATCTGGATCTACAGACCTAGTCTGTGATGCTGCATATCATCAACTAGATATGGTTAGACTTTAAAACTAAAACTTGGAAACGTGAAAATGGAGATGCAGAAGTAAATTTTTTCAGAAATGTGCCACAACTGGCTCATTAATTTATCTATATATGTAATTGCCTGGATTGAATCGAACTAAGCGGGCTGGTTTTCCAAGATAGGTTGAAAACCAATCAGCTGCTTGAGGTCCCTCATCCAGTGCAGAACCAGACCATTCCCACACAGAAATTCCATCTATGTTTCCACATGTTCTTGACAAAGGAACCTTTAGAATTTCCATGCCAGGAGCCTTTAGCACTGCCAAGAAAAAAAAAAGATGTTTATGCATCCGCAAGTCAGTCTTTGCATCAAAACCTTAGGCAGATTCTAGTTCATTAAAAGAAGTGCTGAATGTCAAAAAACTCTTAATAGTATAAACTATATCAAGATTAAAGTATTCATCCCACCTAAATATGAATCAACTGAGGGTTGCCAATTCTCAGTGAAGGCCTCCATTGGCAGTTCCACATAAACCAAAGCAAGTTTTGGTTCAACTCTTTGGGTAAATGCTCTTCCTTTTGAATTTACAACCAACCACTGTCTATCCCAGCAAAATCCTATAATTGAAAGGGCAAATAGACAAATTATTATTGCACAGAGTTTTATGAATAATGAGTAATTAAATTGTAATGATCCACCAAGAAAAAAATAGCAACAATCCAGTGAGAAAAGATTTTTAGCTTTTTCAGCGATGAGAGTGCCTATAAGAAAAGAAAGTTGTTGAGTGAGCTATTGCAATTGAGAGTGGAAAATCTATAAGTTCTGAATATGAAGTGGACATCACATGGCTTATGAGTAAGGAAGAATTTTCTATAGACTTTGCAACAAGAGAGAAATGAAATTGGAATTGCAGAGCTGGGAGTTTCAAACAAAATTTGTATAGCAAGTTAGACGATACAAAATATTAAGTTTAGCCTGCTCATTAGTATGAGTTAATATTGCTATATAATGAGTAACTGCCTTTCAATGTACTGTGTATATGTATGCTAAGCACTACTAATTGCCAGCAGTTACAGTTTGTTATTTCCTGCAGATTATAAGTAGTTATGAATAGCTGTTGTACCATCCCTAATCTCTGGATGGGGCTGTGGATTGTAAGAATTCTAAGAACCAATAAAAATGGTGGATTATGAGTCAACTTGAATGACACACACAGTGGAATTTGAATTATACTCCAAGTAATTCCCTTATTTCCTCTAGATTCCTACTTTGTATCAATGGGTATCAAAGCAATTAAATTCGAAACTGAAAAATCTAGAAGCTCTCAATATGAAATGGACATCAAAATGGCAAATGATGAGGAAGAAATTTTCTGTAGAGTTTCCATCAAGAGCAGAAAATTGCGTATTTAAGGATGAGGAGTGTTTGCCCAACAAATTCTGAATTATCTGATGCCCTAGCAGCAATATATTGAATTAAATAAGATAACGTTGTTCGAGTTCTATATTCTTCTACCAAAAACACCAAATTTCAATATAATGGAAATATGTTTTTCCATATAACATACAAGAATGACTGTACAAGCAGTCTGGAAGCTCGTAAAAAAAGAGGCAACAAAAGGGCATAATTCAGATGATTGTGCACCTATAATTAAAATTCAATCCTTAAAAAACAAGTAGACAACATAAGAACAAGTTCCAGAGGCTCATCACCTGTGGTAGTGACACAAGCTTGAGGAACAGAGATCCCTTTGCATGACTTGATGGGATACACATAAATGGAGGCCACTGTTGCAGCCGGCTCTGCTGAGGCGCTGCCAAACAAGGAGCTCAGCTTGGAAGCCATGACTTCTCTCTTGCTCCCTCTCCAGGTACTCTGTCTTATATACCCAATCCCACGAGATTCACGACTTTACAACCCTTTAATCAAAGCTGATTAATACACCGGGTATATCCATCACGCTTTAAGCATTGGTGGTCCTGCTTCAATATAGCTTACCATCCTGGATCGAAGTCAAAGTTTGGATATAGAAGATTCATCTTTCACATAAATTTAATGACGATTTTGGACAAAATGATGCTTAACCAATGTTTTAATGTGGATAGTTCTATGATATGATAATGTTTGATGATGATATATGAGGACTTTGGCCCAGAAATGACAAAACAAAGAACTAGTTACACCTGGACATGATAGAAAGAAGACCGAAAGCGGTTTATCTTTTTGGATGTGAGATTGAACCCACTTGAATGTATCTATCCATGTTGGTATGTCTTGAATCTGATTCCGAACCCACTTAAACAGAGTATCTATTCTTTGGCAAATCATTTGTGGAAATTCCAATGGACCACATTGAGAGCAAAGCATGCACTCGGCAGTGCACTGGCTTAGAAAGCGAAAAAGAAAAGGAACTAGAGATAGAAGCAAATAAGCCCAGTAAGAGGCCCAGAAACAAATTCCTCTCTGCTTGACTTTTTGTTTGAGACATTTCTCTCCGGACTTCTTTTCCTTTGAATTTGACTCGTTATGCTACAGTAATCTTCTGTATGTCTGTTCATCTAGAAAGAATGGGCTTTTTACATATTACCTGGCGCCGGGTTTGGTTTTATCATATCACCTGGAAAAAGCTATTTCCTTTCATATGACCTGGAACCTACCCAAAATACCCTTGCCTTCTATATACGGCAGCAGGGGTTTTTGCATTTTTTTGAGAAGGCGTTCCGGAGAAGAAGGAAAAGGTGGTCCGGAGAAGAAGGTGTTCCGGAGAAGTTCCGTGCAGCAGCTCCGGCCATAACGTCGCCCGGCGTCGGCGCCGTCTAAACCAGGAAAAGTTATATTGCTGCCAAAACACGAAAAAAGAGCGGGAAAGCAGTTGATACGCTAACACAACTGTGAAAGAGTCATCGCCCATTCAAAAACGGTACGTCAACTTGAAATTCAATGTTTGATATAATGTAAATTTGATCGAGAGATGTAAGTTGAAAATTTGCACAGTGTTCCACTTTTTCCTACTGTCGTATATTCCCTAATACGACAATAACTATAGTCGTGTATTTTACAATACGACTATTTTCAATCAAGGTTTGTTAATTAATTTCGTTATTGTAATACCAGGTAAGGATGGATTTCATACCTTTGTGCTTACACTACGATGGAATATTCACAAATTCTGATGGGTATGTGGGTGGGAAACTGAAGCTCATGTCTATAGATACACAAGTAAAGTACATAGGACTGTTGCAACAAGTGGAAGAAAGATTACCGCTGAAGTCTCCATCCGGTACATTGTCTTTGTCATATCTTGTTCGTTGTGGAACCCGATACGTCCTTGAAGACGATGAAGACGTGAAGACAATATTCATTCTTCACAACAAGAGGCGATGCACAGATGGACCACTCGATCTATACGTGGAGTGGACTTCTGCTGGAAATAACAACACAGAGAATTCCATTGCCAATAAGCAAATGGTTTCCACTGTGGATAAGGACGGCGAGAATTCAATGCCTCCAAATGGGAGGCCGGCCAGTAAGACACCACAGGAGAGGCCGTGCAGGCCGGGGAATAAGTCACCTGCACCAGCCTTTGAAGGAGGGAAAAGATGAAAATTTTTCTATTGAAACCGTGAGGTAAGGGGTGAAATTAACGAGTGGACATATATTAAAGTCGTGTTGCATACGAGACGACTGGAATTAAAGTCGTGTTGCATACGAGACGACTGGAATTGAAGTCGTATTGTATACAATACGACTGGAATTAAAGTCGTGTTGCATACAAGAAGACGACTGGAATTGAAGTCGTATTGTATACAATACGACTGGAATTGAAGTCGTGTTGTCGACAATACGACTAAATAATCAAGTCGTTTAGACGTTTTTGTACAATATGCATGCCATTCTTACCATGTTGTTATCGCAGATTGGGAGATGGTAATAAAAATACAAAGGATGAATTTCCGAATGAAGTCGATAACCAGTGTCAGATGAATGGGATCAATGGTGAAGATGAAGATGAGGATGAAGCCGAGGATGAAGAGAAAGATGAAAATGAAGACGAAGAAGAAGATCCAGATGAAGAAGAATTATTTGAAGATGAACAAATACCGTGGTCTGCAGATGACTGGGACGAGCCTCTCACACTACCAGTTTTTCCCGGGCCGCATCCGACGGGAGGAAACCAGTCTGTGTCAGGAATAGAACTCCAACAAGCAGCGAGAGCATCCACTTCTAAAGGAAAATCTGTCATGTCGGGGGCACAAGACTTGGACGACAATGAGTACAACAATATTGATGGTGAAGGTGGTTGGGATTGGGGTACCTCTTCACCGCAGGCCGGTCCTGCAAAAAAATATGAGGAGGAGACGATGTTGAGCGGCAGTTTGCAAGGAGACGACTATGAGGCACAACTTGCCTTAGGGGCTGGATTCGAAAGTATAAAACAGTTCAAAATGGTTCTTACTGATTTGGCAATCAAGAGGAAATTCATGTTCAAAGTGGCGGACGAGAACAAGGACACCTTTGCTGCAAAGTGCAAGATTACAGGGTGCAAGTTGGTACATACGGGCTTCGAATCTAGTTGACGGAGTCACCGTGACAAGGAGTGAAGGAAGGCATACATGCGACATTTTGATAAGTTCTAAAGATCATCCATTGGCCTCACACTTATGGATTGCACGGAAAGTGTCATGGCCTCCACAAGGATTCAAACTCCATAAAAACGGTTAATATCCAACAGTACATTGAGAAACATTGGGGCGTCAAAGTGAACTATCAAAGAGGGCATGGAGGGCGAAAGAGGAATTGATACGATTGATCGATGGCAACCCGGAAGACGCATATCGTATTTTGCCCCATTATGCAAAGGAATTAGAGCGGTGTAATCCAGGTACATATGTGGTGATTGAAAGATGTTGTGATATTCCGGAAATTGAAAATGAGGAAGCCGGATACGAGTTCAGACGTGCCTTTTGGATCTTCGGCCCGGTCGCAAGAGCATTCCGAAGATCACTTAGGCCGCTGCTCACAGTTGATGGAACATTCCTGAAAGGAAAGTACCCCGGAGTGTTATTGGTTGCAACAACAGTCGACGGGAACCAACAATTAATGTGCGTTGCATTTGCAGTTGTTGAGAAAGAGACTATAAATTCGTGGTACGTATGCTAAAAAGATTGTGTGAGTAGTCGTGTATTCGAGCAACACGACTACTAATACAGTCGTCTTCTTTCATATACGACTGTGTACCCCCATCTCTTCTTGAATCTGCTTTCACTCTGATTGCTACCTTGCAGGAAGTGGTTTCTTAGCCTACTCAAAGCCACCCTCTTTACGGACCCCCCGGCATCTCTGGATACAATTGTCTCGGATAGACAGAAGGGACTTCTGAGAGCGGTTGCTGATGTATTTCCTGAGGCTCACCACGGGTTTTGCCTAAGGCATATGGCTGCTAATATGCTTAATCAATGGAAGGATAAATACTTAAAAGACCTTCTATTCCGAGCTGCAAAATGCTTCCGGAGAACAGAATTTGATGAAATCATGCAAAAGATGAAGGACCACAATGAGGAGGCATGGAAATATGTTGAGAAGATCAATAAAAAAATTGGGCTAACGTGGAATATCCTGGTAAAAGATATGGGATGCTCACATCAAGCATATCAGAAAGTGCAAATAATATGCTATTGAAGGCTAGATTTTGGCCAATAACTCGGTTGATCGAGCAAACTCGTGCGACCACGACCTCCCATTTCGAGAGACGCCGCATGGAAGCAGAACGGCTAACGACACCATTAACCAAGTATGCACACAATCATATTAACGAAATGAGGAATAAGAGTGCTGGAACAGTCAGAGTGCAACCGCTATCGTTATGGCAGTTTGAAGTCACATCTTTATACCATGTGGTAAGAATTCATTCCGCAATGGTTTCTGATAATTCAATTCCGGAATAGTCGTATCGTAAAATAGACGACTAATTATATAGTCGTGTTGTCACCTACACGACTAATGATATAGTCGTATTAGTCACAATACGACTATTGATATAGTCGTCTTAGCGACAATACGACTATTAAATTAAGAAAACTATTTCACAACAAGACTATTCATGTTGTTGTCATATCTTTCCCTCAGGATGTTGTTGACCTAACGAAGGGAACCTGCACATGTGGGTTCTTCCAGAGCATGGGACTTCCTTGCAAGCACGCCATTGCATGTATCGATGAGAGGAGTTTCGACCCGGTGGAATATTGTGAAAAGTGGTACCATGCATGTCTGTATTGCACAACGTATGAAGAAGTACTTTTCCCTACTTTAGACAGGAGTCAGTGGGGGGATTACGGGGTTTTATTCAAATGCGAACCGCCCATGCTCGATGCTCCAAAGAGGGGTAGGAGACAGACAAAGAGAATCGAGTCACAGCCTGACCCGCCAGAGAGGTTGAGGGTGAGATGTGGCAACTGTCGACAAGTTGGTCACAACCGTAAAAGGTGTACTAACCCAACGGTTGCGAAAGAAGCAAGGAAGCGCAGATATCGAAGACTCCCGCAACAAGGCAACCTGGGAACGGATGATTCAGCGCCGAGACGACCCTCTGGCTTACCTAAGGCCCCACCCTTCTTCACTTAGGTCGATCACAATTTCATGTATAACAAATATTACTCTACCTTAATGTATGCATGTAGTCGAATATTTCTTTGAATGTAAGTGTCATTTTGCATAAGTGTCGTCTTGTATAAGCGCCCTCCCGTCGTTGAAAGACGCCCATCATTCCTCACGTACATGACAGAAAAATAAATTATACTCCGTCATGGTCATGGTCTGACAGAAAGTCGTATATGATACAACACGACTATATAGAAAGTCGTATATGATACAACACGACTATATAGATAGTCGTATATGATACAATACGATAATATAGATAGTCGGATATGAGACAACACGACTATATCAGATGTCGTCTTTCAAGAGTCGAAACCTGTCGTCTTTCCAATACTCTGTCGACATGGAAGAAATGAATTTGAATTTATTGAAAGCATACTGTATGTACATGGAAGAAGATGCAGAAAACCACAAAAAAGTTTCGTCTGTAATAGATTACATGTACAAAAAAATATCGAAAAAGAATACTAGTCTTCATCCGACATCCTCAAAAACCCCGCAATTGTGACAGCCTGATTTTGCTTTCGGATTGGATCGTCGTCAAACTCGCTGTCGATAACCCCGCGAATCATACTCGCAGCAATTATTGGGCGCCACTTTCGTGTAATTGATGACTGATCAAACTCAAGTGGATTGACATTGGAGGCCAAGTGCGCCACGTACATCATGATGAAGATGCCACAGTCTTTTGAGTTCTCTTGGCAGGGCGCTTTGGCGATCTGAGTCATCTTCCAGTCGATGCAACGGATGAGTCCCAGTGTGTGTGCCATGACAATGTTCATAAAGTTAGTGAATTTCTCAGCTGCGACCCTGTGATGTGGATACAACTGGGGTTTGCCGGATAGGGGGTTGTAGAAACGCCATACACCAACTGGGAAGTGTACATAGACGAGGCAGAAATGCGAACCAGTGCGGATTGGGAAAAAGGCATAGAACATGTTCCTGTTCAATCCCTTAAGCATCCTCCCAAGTTTTTTTATCAATTTTGTATTATTGCCCCCTTCTATGTATTCCTGCAAAATCGCAATAGAATTCCGAAAATCACGAACTGGAAACGTGAAATTAGCGCTGGTGATGCAGGAAAAACTTACGTTGTCGAATATTTCTTTGAATGCGTGACATCCAAAATAACTGAACGGATACTTCAGCCGTTCTCTGTCATTACGCTCCCGTAATAGACCAAAAAATTCATCTATCACCTGTATAAACCAACAACATAATCAGAAGTTCGCAATATTCAAATGATAATGGACTTTAGGTATAGTCGTGCTAACGACATACACGACTATATCAGATAGTCGAGTACTTTATATACGACTTTATGAATAGTCGAGTATGTTATATACGACTTAAGGTTCAGGCGGTCGAGTATGTATACTTACATTGGTGTTAATTTCTGTTGTTTGCAGAAGGGATACGTAGTCATCATCACATAGTGTTGGGATAGGATAAGCCTTCCTTGGATTGGCTATCCATCCTGATATTTCCATTCTATCCCGCTCTAACAACACCCCCATGTCGAAGCATAACTCCAAATTACCATAGTTTTCTGGGAGATCAACTTTATGCTTAGCCTTTTCTGGGGTTTGCAGGACATCAACGTCAACAGCCTGGGATAACGTTAAGCCAGTTGCCTCCTTCACCTCCTCCTCCTTCACCTCCTCCCTTGCCTCATCCTCCTCCTCCTTCTCCTCCTCCTCCTTTGCCAATGAAACCTCGTCCTTCTTCTCCGCCTCCTCCTTTGCCCATTCATCATCCTTGGCCGTTTGGATATCCGACTGCTGTAGGGAAGAGATCACCTCATCGATGATAGAGGTTGTTCGTTGGTCGGATAAGGTATCTTCAGAGTCGGCGTTCGGATCTTCTGCCAAATTCTTCCTCGCCCTCTCCTCCGCCATTCTCCGTATATGGTCTTCTTCCCTAAGCCTCTGCGATTCCCTCGAATTGACAGTCCTCATTCTCCTCCTTACCACTACACCAGGGGGGAATCTGTCCCGGCCGTACGTCATCCGGGACTCCTCTTCTGCACGCTCCATGTGTTCCTCAAGTTCTGGTTGGAGCTTCTTCAAAAACATCTTCGCGGCGGCTCTCTTTGTAGCCCGTCGACTCTTATCTTCCGCATCCGCCTGCTTTATGGGAGCTGAAATGACATTTTCAAAATTCGTATTAGTAACAGCAAGAAATATAATATAGTTGTGTAGAGTTCAACACAAAAGAAGGAATAGTCGTGTACAATCCATCACAAAAAATTAGATAGTCGGGTTGAATGCAATACGAAAAATTAGCTAGTCGTGTTGAATGCAATACGAAAAATTAGATAGTCGTGTTCAATGCAAGACGAAAAATACCTAGTCGGGTTGTATGCAACACGAAAGATTAAATAATCGTGTTCCAACTTACCTTTACCCCAGTGCAGAGTTCAACACAAAAGAAGGAATAGTCGTGTACAATCCATCACAAAAAATTAGATAGTCGGGTTGAATGCAATACGAAAAATTAGCTAGTCGTGTTGAATGCAAGACGAAAAATACCTAGTCGGGTTGTATGCAACACGAAAGATTAAATAATCGTGTTCCAACTTACCTTTACCCCAGTGCAATGAATCGCTGGCTGACTTGTGCGCCAGCTCCTTTCTGCGCATGACCATCGGAGTTTGCTTGACGTGGTCCTTGTCATCGGGCCGCTTCTTTGCCTCCTCGTTGTGATGGACCGATGATGACTTCGTTATCCTCTCCTTCTTCTGTGATTCCTTCGTCTCCTTCTTCGTCTCCTTCTTCAGCTCTTCACTCTTCTCTTCAGCAGGATGGTCAAAGTTGTGACCCTCTAACATCGTTGACGCTGTGGCGGCAGATGCCTTGATACAGTGAAGAACCTCTCCCAGAGGTCCGACGGGCCTTCCCATCTCCTCATACGACGACAGGGCGATCTCAATTAGTGACTGTATGCCCTGGAGCGAACCCTCCAATCGGCCCAGGGCAGTAGACTGAGCAGCCGTCCTCGAGGAAGAGCAGGTAGGTTGTTTAGGATTCCTCTTTCTTTCCGGCCTCTCCGTCTTATGTCGTCGCGGTTGAGGGGCCACTGGGGGAGGCGAAGGAATGAGAGATGCCTCTTTGTCCATGGGGACGATGACATCGACGACGTCTTCCCATACGTCGAGATTATCGAATAGACCCTTCCAGTAGTCAGTCATACGGTGCTTCTTATGTGCACCCATCTTCACCTCTGTAATTAGGGCCCCACTTCCTGGCCACCTTTTCGCCCCTCGGACTGGTAGGGCCGAACACAGAATGGAAGATTGTCGTGTGCTCAAAAAACCAAATCTGCATAGTAATCAGATGAAGACATTAGTAAAAGTCGGGGATACAGTCGTGTTGAATTCAAGTCGACTATATATCAAGTCGTATTGTATAATAGTCGACTATAAATAAAGTCGTGTTGCATAATAAACGACATTAATAAAAGACGTGTTGCATAATACACGACACTTAGAGCCTTTCGAAGACTGTACAAACATACAAATACTACATACCTGAAGGACATATGAGGCGCCGTTTAGGTATCCACCTCCCAGCCCTTTACTTCTCCCACCCACTAGTCTGCGGGTTGTGGGTTATACCAGAAACCAACATCGTATGAATAGCCTCAGCCCAATTGTATGAGCTCATTCTTGGGAAGTCTTCAATATAAGGGTAGAAAGAGGGATGCACCGCTCTCGTGCTATGTGGAAACAACACCGTGGAGATGAGGAGGCAGATGATCATCCTCGCCATGTCCTCCTCTGGCATCTTCATTTCGCCCTCGCTAAGCTTGTCAATGATTTCTTCAATATGTGGAATGTCCGGTTTCCTTACGCTGAAGTACTTTTTGAAGAATTCACATTCCGTTCGCCGTGGCACAAAGGGAAGGACCTCAACTCTTTCGCCCTTAGCGGGCAATCCAGTGATAAGAGCAACTTCTTGCTCTGTGAAATGTACCGTTCTCCCCTTGATATTGAAGACCTTCGCCTCCTCATCCCAATACCTAACCAAATGGTCGATCAGGTTCCGAGAAACAACTACGTCCTCACCTTCAAAAATGACAGAGAACCCAGCTTCTCTGATCAGTTGGCAACATCTTTGGTGACGCCGTAAGATGGCCGCACACTTTTTCATCGCCCCCGGTTGACAATATGTCTTCACCGCCAGTCGCGGATTGCATGTTTTCTTGCCTGATGGGTCCATCGGAGCCTTCCTCTTCCTGCCCCTCTGTTTTCGCTCCCGAGGTGCAACGAAGAATTCCTGATCTTCCTCCTCTTCCGATGGTATTTCCTCCATATACTCATCTTCTTTTGTATCCATCTGCAATGAGATAGGTAGAGTGGTCAGTAGAACAGTCGTGTTGGAAACACAGGCAATCATAATAGTCGTATTGCATCCTACAAGACTAACGCTCAAGTCGTATTGCATCCTACACGACTAACGCTCAAGTCGTATTGTATACAATACGACTTTATGCTTCATCTTAAAAATTATAAATCTTAAATTCTTAGCTTCTGGAACTAAAATAAGTAAGGATTTATCTAACTTACCGCGGTTTAGTGGTGTGTATGTGTGTATTTCCTCGTACGCCCTTTCACACGCTTCCTCGCCGCAAACCGAACCTCAGAATTCACACTCCGCCGGTTGCTCGAAGGCGCGGGGAGCCGCAGGGGAAACTCAAGGGACTTCTTCGTCCCCGAAATCCCAGGAGTTTTACGCGACAAATCGCCGCCCAAACCGCACTGTCCGTCAGTCGTGTCGTCGAAATCCAACAAGGGGCACCGGAGAAATCGACGAGCAGGGGGGGACGTTAATCGGATCTTCGAACACCTTGGGGGCAGCTGGAATTCGTCGGAGGACTCGCCGGCGGAGTCGCCTCTGGAAATTGCCGGAGAAATCGCCGGAAAGATGGCCGGAAACACTTTCTTTTCGTATACAACTCCAACACGCCCTCTTCGCACAGTCATAACACGATAAATATACAAGAGGGGCATTTTTGGTACTCCAAGTCCAGATTCCAGGTGATATGAGATAACACGGAAAAAACCAGGTCATATGGAAATAACAAACTTGGCGCCAGGTAATATGTAAAAAGCCCAGAAAGAATGTATCAAAATGCAAAACCTATACACTTTAAGAATTAAGTTGAAATGATTTCATAATTTTGGATGTAGGCATGTAGCAACAAAAAAAAAAGTTCAGAGTTTTTTGACAAAAAAAAAAAGAAAGAAAAACTCTACAAAAGCTAGCTGGGGCCACTAGGTTACGATTGTTCAGGCCCGGCAGATTATGTGGGACTCATGTAATCGGATATAAGGAAAAATTCTTCCGACAATTAGCAAAAATAACATACCGAAATTAGATGATCCGTCCCTTAATTATTTGAGGATAAGAGACCTCCATCGTGTGATAAAAGGTGACTCGCTCGCTCGAAAAGCGTAGGCTTTTACAGTAGACCCCACATCTTAATAAAACTAATTTAGCTAGAGCCACTGGGTTAAGATTGTTCAGGCCTGCCAAATTATGTGGACCCATGTAATCGGATATAAAGAAAAATTCTTTCAACAATTAGCAAAAATAACATACCAAAATTAGATGATCCGTTCCCTAATTATTCTCAAGCAGCTATCCTGTAGCAACTCTAATTTGAGGTTAAGAGACACCCGTGTAGGGGCTGTTTGGGAGACCATTTGATGTTTGTAGGAAAGGAAAAGTTTTTCATTTTTATTTGATGATTGAAGTATGGGTTTTGGGGATTCAAAAGGGAGACATAAATGATAAAAGAGTAATTATGGTTATTCATCATAAGATTCCCGTTTAAAAACCATTTGAGAAGTAAATGTCCTCCTGGAGAATGAAAATGACCATAATGATCATTCACCTATTAAATATAAATAAAAATATAAATAACCTTTCAAAAACCTTTTCGTGAAAAATGGTAAAAAATGAGTTGAAAATGGCCTCCAAAACAGCCCTCAGCTCGCTCGAAAAGCTTACGCTTTTACAATAGACCCCACATCTTAGCAAAACTAAGTGTGTGTAACGGTCTCAATTAAAAGTGACCCGGATAGAGTATGTACAAATCTGGAGGCTATCCTCACCGTCTCCCAATCAGAAGAAACGTAGTTGAAGGCTTTCAAGCTCAGCAGCTCCTCAAAGGCTTCCAAGGGACCAAAAAGCAAATGCAGATTCCGGCCCGACTCATCAAGTCCTTGTCTTCATCTATCTCCGCTTCCTCCCACGCTTCCACCTTGCAGGAAATTGCATCCAATAGCACCAAAGGTCGGCACTTTGCCTGCTGCTTCCTCCTCTTTAACTTCCAAAACTTGAATTCAAACTGCTCATTTTCAAGAAAGCATGTTTTGGAGTGTTCTCTGTTTGCAGTTGGGTGGTTCTGTTTGAGTTGACGAATTGAACTATGTATAACACCATTCTGTTTGTGAAAATGATATGCGCTTCTGAACACTCTAAATGTATTGTTCTTTGGGATTTCAAGTATGCGGGTTGGCCATATTGTCTAATTTGATACGTTTTTGTGGAGTTGTACCTGATACCAATAGTGGCTATAATGGTTATGCATAAATGTACTTAAACTTGAACATGCAACCTATCATTATGTTATGTAAGCTTTTGGGCGAAATTGCTATATCCATTTCTTAATTTCACAGGAGTTGCAAAAGTTGTCTTGAAGAAGGGAAAAGCCCAGCTCTTTCGGAATGGAAGTCCTATGGTTTACAGTGGAGCAGTAGACAGAATAATTGGTAGACCACCACCTAAAACTGGTGATATTGTGCTTGTTGCAGATGGCACAGAAAAACCGATTGGATGGGGCGTGTACAATTCTGTCTCTATGTTTTGTGTTCGGCTCATGCAGCTGGAAGACGAGGCAACGAGGCAAGTGCTGGTCATTTTATGATTGTATTATTAACATACTGCTCCACAATTGATATGGATCTTTTCTTCACCTATTCTGTCTGCTTTCCAGAGACCCCTTTTGTGCTTTGGACATGGAAAAACTGCTTGAAACAAGAATAAGTGCAGCTATACAATTAAGAACTAGTTTGGGACTCCCATCCATGGACACAAATGCATACCGACTTATCAACAGTGAAGGTGATGGGTAAGCACCCTAATTAGATCTCTTTTATTTTGTTAAACAAAAACACAAAATAGAGACATGAATTGCAACAAAAATGCATTTGACTTTCACTCACTTATAACTCAGCTTCTTAGCATACTAGGTGAATACATTAATTTAGGCCTAAGTAGACCTAAGTACTGCGCTACAAGTACTGCGATACGGGAGTAGCTTTTCCACTTATATGGTTCTTAAATGCCATATTATGTGCTTCAATGAGAAGTGTTTATGTTTGTTCTAAAAGCCATTGGTTGCTATATTAATTCCCCTTGCCTTTCCACTTTGCAGGTTGTCAGGCCTAATTGTCGATATTTTTGGAGACATAGCTGTTGTAGCTTCTTCTGCAGCTTGGGTTGAGAAGTATAGGTCAGAGATAGAGTTTTATATCAATAAGATTAGTGAAATAAATCATGTAAAATGGAGGCCATCTTCTGATTTTTTAAAAGAAGAAGGTTTGGATGAGTCAGATTTAAGCGAATTCAATACCTTCCTCTCTCCTGGAAGGGTGAAGGTAGTGCCCTCTAGACTAATTTTGGAGATAATATATCAAACATGTTATTATACAATTATAACTTTGTTCATCTTATACAACTGTACTACATGATCAGAATAGCAGCGGGCGAGTACTTGTGAAGTCATTAGCATCTTCAATATGGATTGGCAACTTCAGCATTATGTATGAGGGGCACATGATATTAAATCTGCATCTAGACTTAGCATCATAAAAATATTAATTTTGGGGACTCTCTAACCTTAAGTTTGATAAGCTCATGTTTATTCATAGGCTACTATAACAGCCGGATGGCTTTTATTATCCTATTATATAGAAATTTAGACAGATACTTTTTTCGTAAGCCATCTATAAGACTATGACTCTTTGCAGCAATTTAGACTATACCTAATAATTTATAAATTTCATGCGCAGGTTCAAGAGAATGGGATATATTATGCTATATCATTGGAGGGGCAAAAAACGGGATTTTATGCGGATCAACGAGAGAACCGTCGCTTTATCTGTTCAGTTTCAAGGGGTCAGAAAGTTCTTGATATCTACTGCTATAGTGGGGGCTTTGCTCTGAATGCGGCTTATGGTGGTGCACTAAATGTCTTAGGTAAAGCAATATATAGAAAAAAATTTGTCTTATCCAAACTTTTTTCTGGTTATGGACGTTCCTGCTGGTTCGTTGTTGTTGAATTCTATAGACATATATGTCTTCTTAGTTTATAAAAGTAAAATTACAGGATATTCATGATTGTTACAGGGATTGACTCCTCAATGCCCGCTGTGGACCTTGCTAGAGAAAATGTTGCACTTAACAACTTGGACATTGGAATTATTTCATTCTTGAAAGAAGATGCAGCCGTATTTATGAGGGGAGCCATAGCCAGCGGTGAGACTTGGGATTTGGTCATATTAGATCCTCCAAAGCTAGCACCACGAAGAAAGGTACAGTGCTGAAGAAAATTCTAACAAAATACATTTCAGCTTTGTACCCGAAATTTATTTTTTGCGAGTCAGGTTCTTAGCCTTTTTATCACTCATGCTTATACTCTCTATGCTCTTTACCTGGCCAAATATATGTTTCAGGTTCTACAAAGTGCTTCTGGTATGTACCGCAACCTGAACTCCTTAGCAATGAGAATAACAAAGAAAGGTGGCCTCCTAATGACATGTTCTTGTTCTGGTGCCATGACCCAGAGTGGAATGTTTCTTAAAATCCTACAGGCAAGTGTGGAAAGAGAGAGAGAAGACTGATTTTAGGCTTTTGTTTCATAATAGAGAAGCATGTGAATTACATGGAAGTTCACAACCGCAGTTATGTTCTTATACTACAAGTTTTGTATTTAAAGTTTAAAACTCGATCATCTTTTTGTCTTAATGCTTTGTCTCAAGATCTTCAATCTCAGAATTCCCTGTACTCCATTGCATGTATGGAAAGTCACATTGACTAAGTTCATTGAATTTCCATCCAGGGAGCTGCCGCTGCAGCAGGAAGAAAAATTACAGTCTTGCGTGAGGCAGGTGCAGCTTATGATCATCCTATTGATCCATCATATCCAGAAGGCAAATACCTCACCAATTTTCTGCTCAGGGTCTTATGAGACGGAGCAATGTAATTTTGAGCAGTGAAAAGTGGGAGGCTCAAAAGGTTATTCTGAAGCAAAACTGATCAATACACTTACTCTTAATTAAGCAATGTAAATTATTATCGTATTTTGAGGTTCAATGAGTTATTATCAATTATATGTTCGTGTTATGAAATGCTGCTGCAAGTGCTAATTACTATTGATTTTGCCCGTCTCAAACCGCTGGTGGTTCTTCACATTTGGAAGCAAATACTTCTAATGTCTTCCAAAATTGTCAAAGGATCCTGTTGGCTGATGCATGTAATTGTTTGCAGCACGTCAGATTTCGATCTAGCAGCACAAGTTATTACGTTTTTTTTTCTAAATGAAAATTTGTATTTACTAAAAGGGAAATTACAAATGATGAGTCCTCTTCGACTGGTGGAGGAACATCCGAACACAATAGAACCTCCATAGGCATTATGAAAAAAAATATAGAACCTCCATAGGCAAAAGCATCAACGCCTTCCCATAATGAACAATACAAAGATATGCGGAAGACACTCCATAGGCAATGGCGCTGCATAGAGCCCGATTCCCTGGCCACAAACCTTGAACCCCATCCTCGGATTGGTAAATTGAAGTCGATAAACAAGAAATTGTGAATTCTGAATGAAGGGGCGAGAGATAAAACTGGTTATTTATCACAAGGATATAATATTTCTCTTCCAACTGTAATGGAACATCTACTGGCCCTTCGGGGCCTTTCTTAGACAAAAAAAAAAGCTTAGCATCTAGTGCACTATCTCATATATGTGGATGCAGCAAACTAAAAAGATTATCAAACCACCAAGCAACCAAAAGAAGAGAACTCACAGGCATTGAGCACGCCAATTTTCTTGCAAGTATTAGCTGGGAAAAAAATAGCGAGAGAAAAAACAATGTAAACTCACTCATCAAACAAAAAAACGAAAACTAGAGAGAGAAAGAAACAACGAAGTAAGATAATGCGTTTTCTAAGAGCTTGCACCAAAAGGGGGGGAATGGTTGTTAACCTTCAATTCATTTTCGTAATAATAATTACATCATATGAAGTACTTCCTCGCAAAAACAAATTCCCAAGAGTTTTACTGTAGGTAAGTACCCAACCCTTTTCATGACGACAGGCATATACATACACTGACCTCAAAGTTTACAAAAGAAGAAAATTTTTAATTTCAACATCATCAACATATTGCTGTTTCTCAGTGTCCTCCGGGATTTCTGTTCCATGACAAATAGGTGGGATCGCCAAGCCGCCTACAGATAATGCATACACTGATCAATAAGTAGACAAAAATGTAAAGAACAAGGTGACTTATAGTTGGAAAGGGCATTTCCCTTTTTTTCAGTCAATAGCTATCAACCAAATTGTTATGTATGACTATTTAATGATCATACAACTAACCTTGGCTTGACGAGGTACACAACAGTGAAGGCCATTGCTAATAAGAAGCACAACCCTCCAACTGTAAGATATGCAATTCCGAGAAAGTCATTCTTCCCTCCCAACCAGCTAGTAGTGGAAAGCACAAGCTTCTTCTTGCCACCAAAACTGTAGGTATTATAATTATTCTCTAGGGTGACCGTTATGACATCATTTGCTTCCAGATCCACTTCTATTTTTCCATACAACTTTCTGAAAGTTGGCAAAGCCGCAGTTCTCATCCATACAATCAAGTCTTCTTGCTTGCTTAGCTGCACACATAAACATATTACAAATCGCTCCATATAGCCCTCAAAGCACTTTGCATATATTCCTTAAACCATGCATGACAACAACTGAAGAACAAACAGACGCATTTTGTTCTTACAAGATCTCTAAGACAAATGATATACAATGGAATAAAGTCTTGTCTAAGCAATGATGTACAATGAAACAAAATCTAAGTTTGCAGTCAAGTTATGCACATCTTCGTATCAAGTTCATGTCCGCAAGTATCAAAACCCTTCACTAAAGGTAACAAACTCTTTTTAAGTACAGAGGAAAAGAAAAAGAACTTTAAGCATACATTATATTCACCAATTTTTAAAAAAAAATTATTCGCAGATAAAACCTTCAGACAAACGAAAAACTCTCAACTTTCTTAATTTACTCAAGAAAATGACATGTTAAGGGACATCCAAATTTCAAAGGATTAATAACACTTAACTACTAAAGCTCACCGACAAATTTGGATCAAGCGATTTTCCACCAATGAGAGCTCCATTTTGGAAGTTTCTGGGGAAGACTTCGTCTCCAAACTTTTTGTCCCTATCACTTTTCCAGGAAATGTCACTTTTGTTCACAGCTAGTGTCTCTTGGTTGCGGGTGAAGTTATATGTATCATTAAACAAACTCCATGCTATAAGACCACAAGGGACAATTGGGGATCCATCTGGAGTAGTATCTTCAGGATCACAGCCACTTGTGGTATTCGCCTTCCCCGAATTCTTCAATTGTTCGTCATTTCGGCTCTTGACATACCTAATAGTAGAAATCTGAGTTTAGTAATTTTTTTGTAACATGACAGACATAAGATGTCCGGAAAAGGCAGAACCTCTATATAAAGCGCCAATGGTACCACCAAACTTCTTGATGACTTTATCCATTCAGGCAGAAGAATAGAATTGAACTAGCAATTTAACTGTTTTTTTATTTGTGTATGCAGATATAATGTCACATAGATATTAGGAGCTTGGACAAATTATTAATTCATCCAATAGTTGTAGTTCTAAACATATAGAAAGGAGACATCTATCAAGATGATCATAAAATATCTTTACTTGCTTCATATTCTGATATAAGCCCTCCAGCTCATTAATTCAAACATAGCAGAGGGAAAACATACCTACGGTGGTTCTGATAGAAGTTGTCAAGTTGATAATAAACGAAGATTGGTTGCTCCATTCGCTTTGGCACCTGCAACAATTTTATTCATATCAAAATATAATCCTGCTGAATTATCGAAATCACAAAAACACAGATGAAGTAAATTCACAAGGATGCTTTACCGTTATTGTTCTGTTGCAGGTTTTGTCGGTTGATGGATTCCGAATGTAAGCAAGCTTATCATCTCTTGATGCCTCAGGTATGCACTCTGTCTCATACCGGTCAACAATCTCCACAACCTTCAAAAATATAAACATGTGAGAGCACATAAAGAGCGAAACTACAAAATAAGGAAAAAAGCACAAGATCAGAAGAAAAAATGGGCTTGAGCATACATCTCTAGAAGCAAGAAGTGAAGCAACTCCAATGGGAATGAAGATAATGCTGATAACGGTGAAAGCCGAGATTACCTGCATAAAGGCACATCACTTTGAGATACAAAACAAGATGGTCACATAGAAACTTCCAAAGTATCTTTGTCCTTATCACTAGAACACCAATTACAACCAAATACACATAAGCATACCCATTGTGGTGTAAGTATTGGTTTGCAAGCGGGAAGTTCCTGCTGCGTAAACCTTGAGTCTGAAGAGAAGAAACAAGTTCACTATATGTATTAGTCTAAGGCCGATTCAGGTACTCTCTTGACAACAATAACCAAAATTGACAGGTAGGATTGCCATAAATATACCAGGCAAATATTTTTAACTCAAATCAGGCAGCACAAGCCATCAATTAGGCAATATCACAACATAGCTCTTTTTTTTTTCTTGGAGAAAAAAAATTAAGCATCAGGTGTGAATGTTTACAAGGCTTTGCTAACAAGAAAAATCAACACCCAGCAATTAGATATTAAAAAATGAGAGACAGTCTGGACAACAAAAACTGACGCCAAAACTAATACAAATCAGATAGCAAGAACCCTGCTGCATACAAACAAAAAAAAGGAAGATATAAAGGCAGTATAAAAGATGAAAATTTGAGGAGGCAATTACACTTGGGGCGCTTGGAAGTTCTTCTGGGCACAGCTGCTTCGGCGGATCCGTTCCCACCAGAGGTCGAGGGGGCCGCCGGATTCATCTATCTATCTAACCAAATAACCAACAAAAAAGACAGCAACTTTTCACAGAGTGGCAAACAGGCAGCAAAGAAAGGAGGAACTACGAAGAAGAGGGAACTTGGGGGCCGGGGGTTATTGTAGAGCCTATGAAGAAGCTTGAGGAAGCTGCTGGATTCCCAGTTTCCGATCTGCTTCTGCCTTCCTCGCTTCTCTTGTCAAGGTTTGACTCCTTGGGAAGGCGGGGGGAGGCACAAGGAAGAGGGACAAAGCAAGGAATGGGTCTGGGCCGCGGCGGCCAAAGGTGGTCATGGCATGTGGGCTGGCTGCCCACTTTGGACTAATCTTGGGTCAAACCACACCCCCGCCCTTCCCCAACACGCGGTTGGCACCATCATTAATTAAGAGTTTCCTCGATTGATTGATTATTCCGTATACTCCTTCTGTCCAACATTACCTGTCTTCATAAAAAATTAAAAATTAAATTGCAGACAGGTAATGTTGGGCAGATGGAGTAATAATTCGGTGTACCCTGTGAAGAAACCGGCTGGGTTTACTTTAGTACTCCTCCATCCAAAACTACATGTCTGCATTTTGGTTTATCTAATGCAGACAGGTAATGTTGGACAGAGGAAGTAATAATTCGATGCACCAACTCTGAAGAAACTGGCTGGGTTTACTTTAGTATATTTATTTACTCCTCCGTCCAATAGTACCTGTCTGCGTTTTGGTTTTCTAATGCAGACAGGTACTGTTGGACAGAGGGAGTATGACCGTGAATCCAGGAGGTTATATTGTTTTTTTATTCACCGAGCCGGCTGAAGATGTGTTTTTTTGTTCGCAAATTTGGATGGTGGCAGTCTGGTTTTGCCTGAGATTAATGAAGGACAAGAAAGAGGCAAATTAATGAAAAGGTTAATGTATACCCTGGCTCAAGTGTGTCGTGTGCATCAGGTTGCTGCGAGCAGTTCGATTGAGATTCAACAGCAACGGGTTGATTGAGCGGGTGGGCGGGTAATTCAAACCCGCCTGCCCTCGTATCAATCACATATAAACGGGACTTAAAAGTTTAACTGCTTTCAATTATTATGTGTCAAAAAGAACATTCTTTTTGACAACTTCAACAGCGGAGAGATCATAGTTGGCTTGGCCAGCCTTGGACTATTTTTTTTGTAGATCAAAATTTAAGAAAATCACACCGTTGACAATTACTGATTCATAACCTCACCATTGAAATTATCAAAGCCATACTTTAAGAAAATTATTCCACATGGACTTGTGGAGCCCTGCGATTCAATGAGGTTCATACTTCTTCTTTGCTGTCCCCAGTTTTGTACTCTATCAAATTTTCTTTCTGCTAAAAAAGAGCGAATTCCTCATCATAGAATTAGCAACCCATGATCCCACCATGATACATGTTATGGGAGGATACACCATAAGGTTATCCCAAGAGCAGCATTTTACATGCAACTACAGGATCACAATGTCACCAGTAATTTGCAAGTTTTTTCTCCTATAGTTTTTAAAGCAAAGTTTGAGCAACCTTCTACCCAAATAAATGGAATTTTGAGCAAAATTTTTCACTGAGTTTACTAAATTTGTTGAATACATATTACCCATATGGTTCATTGCATTCACCAGACGTTATTAATAAACCAAACCCATTTTTCATGCTTACTAGCATCTGAACAAATTAAAGCTACAGTCAAATTGACATCACTCACTTTCAGAAATATTACTTACAAATTACTCGAAAATAACTTATCAACAGCATATGTGAAATAGCAAAGGACAAATAGGCAATCCCTATTATGAAGAAATTAACAACATAACAAAATACCACTATTAATCGAAATTTATATTAAACTACATTTTAAGACTCATTAATATCAAAGCCAAATCCACTCATTAAACTACTAAACAATTATCACCCGATCCTACTCTGCTTCTGCTGACAATTATCACCTGTTCCTACTCTGTCCAACAAAAGCAACGAATTCCAGATTAACTAATTCAGACATACTTATTTATTGCGCTTAACAGCACGCCTTCCTTGACCCTTTTTAGGGGGGCCCTTCCCACGGCGCTTTAGCATCTCCAGCTTACTAAGTCGCCTGCAGGGCAACAGATGAAAATTTCATTGTTACAACACTGAAATAACACATGCAGTGCGCAAAAGGAGAAGATTACAGGCTTACTTTGGGGAAGGTATCACATCAAGCATAAAGCACAAAAAATCAAGCATATATAGGCCCATCATAAGTATGCAATAAGTAATGCTAAAGGTGTATTTGGTAACGGCTTTCAGCCAGAGATTCTTGGGAAATCGCTCACTTTCTAGAGAAATGTGCTTGGTTGCATGCTTTTTCCAAAAGTAAGATTAGTAGTGAAGCAGGTGGAAAGTAGAGAACAGTGAAAATCCCTATTTTTTGGAGAATCTCCTCCCGAGGAGATTTTAGGTGGAAAGTGGAAGAGAAATCACTTAATAACACTTTTTGTAATTGTCTAAAGCTGGCAAGGGCAAAGCCGCATAGAGAAAAGGCATTTTATTGGCCCCACGTGTTTTCTCCCTGTGTTCTTGCCCTGCCGGCTTTAGAAAATTATAAAAATTACCACCACTTCTACTTCTAGCAGAACCTGCCAACCAAACACCTAAATTCTTGGGAAAAAGCATAGTCCCCTTGATTTTGATTCTGCTTCTAGCAGAATTGGTTGCCAAACGCACCGTAAGAGTTACTAGTAGTCTAGCTTTCGCTTATGCATGTAGTTGGCCATTTTTGCTTGACCACAAAAACCACTTCTTGTCATCTGCTTCTTACAATTTCTTCAAGTTACCAATTTTTTTGCACAGATTTCCCACAACACAGAAGCAATTTCTTCTTATGTAGTCCTGCATCCCATTCTTACTTTATATACTCGTTTATGACTTTAAAAACTCTGATACCTACTTTGGGCCCTTTGGGCATCTATAAGAAGACAACTAAAAAAGAGATATACGGAGTCCCCTGTGGCACTTTCCACATGAACTATCATAATCATAATCAAGTAGCGCATTTTCCCAGGGGTCAGCAATGTGGATCTTATGCCTCCATTCAGGCCTATTTTGTGTCAACACTTTTGTAAGAGATAGTAAAGTCATATCCTTTGTTATTAACTCCATCCAAATTCTCTTAGGTCTCTCTCCCTCTTTTGACATCATTTACATGCATCTCTTCTAATCTTTTCACATGGGCATCTATTGATCTTCTTTGCATATACCTATACCAACGCAACCTATATTCCCTCAGCTTCTCCCCTAAAGGAGCTACTTCTAAACTCTCACGAATATATTCATTTCTAATTTTATCTCTCCTAGTTATCCACTCATCCATCTTAGCATTCTCATTTCGGCTACATTCAACTTCTATATGACTTCTCTTTGGTGCCTAATGACTGTCTTATAGAACTTGCCTTTAACCCCTTTTTGGCACACGCCTATCACACAAAACTCCTGAGACTACCCCCCCTTTACCCACCCCACATTTATCCTATACACCCATCACTATCAATATCCCCTTCTTCATTGATAATAGATCCTAAGTAACAGAATTGATCACACCTTGACACTTCTTGCCCACATAAACTATACCACATACATATCCGATTAACCATTATCACCACTACTAATAAAAAAACAAAAATCGACATGTGTTGAAGAAGCCAATCCAAAATGAACCATGCACCATTCTCATTGCTTTTGGTAGAGAAAAAGTTACAATAAAGTCCAACCTTTCAAAAAATTCATGATTGCACATGACGCATAGGCATTTTCATTGACAAGTTATTCCATGTCTCAGTTCAGAAGCTTGCTTATCATCTCATATAGATCTCCATTCTCGTTGTTGACATTAGTTATGTGTGAATGTTAGTAAAATATACTTCAGGTGATGTTTATTGTTCAAAAACGTAAGCACTGGCCTCTTCAAATCTTTTATGCTAACAACTGAAACATTTATATCTAAACAGAATAGAAAGAAACACCAAATACCTAGGGAAATATTATTCTACAACTGCCGATTTTCATCAAGGTAAATTTATCAAATTGCTTTGTATGTACTTATTATAGGTTAATAAAAAAATGTGACATACACTTGCACCATAAAGAACGCTTGACATACGCTTGCATTGTAAAGAACGCTTGCCACAATGAGCAGGCCCCATGTTCAAATCCATGCCGCACGCTGGCTCTAAGCCTACACTGTGGTAGCATGTGGGGGCACTCTTGAGTCCAAGCTATGTAGCTTTCGCAAATATATCACAGTATGTGTCTAATGTTTTTGGTTGAAGAATTATATAGTCTCTTCATGAAGCACAAAAGAAAGAAAAATAACAACATACAGTTAAGAAACACCATACTTCATTTGAGTAGTAAGAAGTTCCTATAATTTCTTGCTTTGACCATTTTACAGATAGATTATTTAGTGAAAAAGGTGCAAGCAATAACATCCTTGTTCAGAAATACATATGACTAAAAAGTTTTGTTCTAAAAAGGCATAATAAGTAGGTAATGATTGAACAAAGCTATAAAAGTCAAAGTCGAATCACCAGGACAACTATTTTTGCATTAAATTAGTGCTCACGACCCCACATTATTGGGGTGGACTCATCCCAATCAATGATTCTCTGCCAATTTATTCCAAATAATTAAAATACTAACACATGCGAGCAGTCAACCGATCATGACCGTGGGTTGAAAATGCACAACCCCCCTCCCCCAGTCCGTTTTAACATTGTTCTTAAAGAATAATAAACTGCCATCCTGAACACAACTTATGATTAAACATGAGAGTTTTCGAAGCTGCTCAATCATGTCTACAATATACTCTGGTCAACCTCATTGTGTATGTACTTGAGTTTATTAGAATCATTATCCTCAACTAACCGATTAAAATCCATTTTCCTACCCGATTCCTTACCCTTACTACATGGCTATATCCTCTTGAACCACTTCGGCTCCAGTGATTCACCTTCTAACGGGTTAGCTTCATTCCTATCTCGCCTATTCCTGAGTGAACCATAGCTGTGGTAATTCCCAAAACATTTAATAGAGTTGGACTGCCAAAAAAAAGCAAAACTCTTTCACATACATCTACTATCACCCATTATTGCTAATGCAAAGTAAAAAAACTAAACCAAGCAGATAGTCAGCACCAAAAGATGAACATGTGATAAAAGATGTTCAATTCTAATGCTCTAGGCATACAAAAAGCCAAAACTCAAAATTTCAGCATTTCAAATATTCATAATCAAGCATGACACATTAGCAATTTCAACAAACAGGTACAGTGCATGATTCAAACCGAACAAACACACCAACAGAAAGAGAGAAAACACATCAAAGAGTTGGGAGAGCATAGAATAAAGGAAGTGCAGAAAGTTACTCTCTCTCTTGGCGGGACATGACGAGAGGGTCGTCTTGCTGGATGTCGTAAGGATACCAGGCGGCCACCTTCTCCCCGATCAGCTTCTTCCGGAGGATCTTGTGCGGCGACCGCTCCCCAGTCGGGTTTAGGACGTGGCCAAAGATCGCCGCCCGGGCCTCGGTCACGCCCCTTATCGCCGCCACCTTCACCAGGTTCTTCAAGCTCATCGCTGCTCGGTGGAATCCGACCGAACCCAACAAAGATGGCAGAACCACTGATGCTGACCAACTTGGGTCGGGTCGGGTGGGATGTTCCGGTTTACTCCCTCCGTTCACATTACCTGTCTGGATTAGATAACCAAACTGAACTGATTTTAATTCATTTTGGTTTTCTAATCCAGACAGGTACTGTTATACAAGGTAGTATTTTCTTGGGTTGTCAGCTTGAATCCCTTTGGTAAAACTATAAAAGACATTTTCCAAAAGAAAAATAAAATCATTTAGCAAAAAAAACCCTATAAATATCACTTCTTGAAGAAAAAATTCCGAGTCATCGGAGTGTGCCGAGGCATTATGGCCATTGGATATTGATCCAACCCACCGGGGCACATTAGTAGAGAGGGTGTGCGGATGATTAAAACCTGCCTACTCTGCATGTGACTCTGATGTGCGTAAGCCAATGTGTTGGTTAAAATAACTCATTTGTCTTCAAATCGGTAACAATACATCTACGGTTAGCGAATAAGGCTAAAAGTGCTAATATATTCAACAAAAAGAACTACTATGCAGTGAGGATATGTTTTTATGTAAATATCCAGGGACAAAGAATTAGTATATCACAAAACAGTAATTTGGTAGCAAAGCAGTAGCTACGAGAGAATAGATTACATGAGCATACGTAGATAGAATGATTATCTTCCAAGATTCCTCATCATCATTTACACAATTCAGAATCATATGAGGTAACCAACAGATAAGCCAATTGATGCAGGCCCAAGTAGAGGCTCACTGAAGGTCAATGAATCAGAGTTGAATTGAAGACTTATGCATAAAGGACATTACGTAGACTTGATTGAGTTAGAATCATTCCAATAGTTATCATAATTAATTTGTCATTATCAATTGGGTTATTTGTAAGAGGTCTATTTTAATAGGATCTTTATTAGCCAATACGAAAAAAGTCTTCATTCAATATTTTCTTAATGAGCAAGTTACTGTAGCTATAAAGCCAATCTCAGGCTTTATTGAAAGCGGGGTCGTTTAATATTATTCGAGAATTTGCTCTTGCAGAGAAAGAGAAGAGTTCACTGTTGTTTATCCCTATCTCTATCGTATTTTCTTTGTTCGTGAGAGTGTGGAGATAAAGCGATGTCCTAACGATGTCTCTGCTTGCAGTTATTGTAGGGGTAGAAGAAGCGCGAGTTCGCGATGCTGTAGCAGGGTTTTCCTTCGGAGCATTCCAGTATGATTACTACCTTTTCAATGTGGCTGATCCACAAGAGGTACATAGTTCTTATAGGTAGAATTCATGGTTGTAAGTTGTAAATGGTTTTGAAAATACAAATTAGCCACATGAATTTTAAGTTAGGAGAATGTGAGATTACCATTGTTCCCTTGCTCGAGCTTAAAGGAAAGGAAAATCTTATTCATCATTTATATTTGAACACATAACACCAATGAGCATTTATATGAGTACCTAGCCTCTGAATGTCCATTTCTTTCCCTAGTGTGCCAACACTTCTTCATGGATGCCACTTTGTTACCTTACGGAAACAATCTAAGAACAAATTAAGGAAATCCCTAGAACTGGTCACGTTTTATTTGCTTTTATAGAGCATGAAAACCACACATGGAGCTAGTTTTGCAACAACTTAGCCGTAATAGGGAATGATAATACTCTCCTAGGAAGCACGGACACGGCAAAATGGCAGCCGTGTCTGTATCCAATACGTATTCGACACAGATACGCTGGTGACACGGCTACCTGCATGTCCATGCCGTTTTTTTTAAAAAAAGATAAAAAAAGGGATACGTGTCCGACACGGCTGGACACGCATCGGATACGGGAACTTCTCCTTTATTTCCCTTTCGTTCTGTCACCGTACAAATCTCCGACGATCTCCCCCACCTCTCCTGTCACCTCCTCCATCCCTGCTTCCGGCGTCCATCATCCCAGCTCCATAATATCCCACATTATATATCCTCCCACTCACCCCCTCCTCCGGCGGTGGATGAATCTACGGCAAGCGCCTTCCTCCGTGTCTTCCCAGTGAGGGGCAAAACCCGTGATGAGAGATCGCCGGAGGAGGGATCTTGGCATCGCCCAGTGGAGCAGGTTCTTCTGGTGCACCATCGCCTTCGTAGTCTTCTCCTCCCTCTTCTCAGCCCTCACTTTCACTGCCTTCCGGCTCTTCGGAGGTAACTTACGATTCGAATCAAGTTTGTTTTTTACGTCCCTTAGCTTCGATCTGACCACTATTTGGCAATTTTTTTGAGTTTTTTGTTTTTGGAGGTTGGAGATTGATTATGGGTTTTTACTTTATTCTGCAGTTCATGTGTTTGTGAAAAAGATCGATACTTTACTGTAGTCTGTAGCTTTGGAGCAGCTTAGATTATCTCTTCGACGTGCTTTTTTGGTTATCAGAATGTGGCAATGTGCCGCTTGATCTTTTCCTTGCTATAAACAAATCTTTTGAAATTTTGTTTTGTCCATTTTGCTGACAGATTGCTGAATTCTGTGAATAGTAGAAGCATGATTATTGTCCAAATCTTGTGAAGTCTGTAATCCTTTGAGTTGACTGATGATGATTTGAAGTTTCATCTTTCTGAATTTTGTGATTTAGTTGAATTGTGTTTTTCATTTCTGATCTAGTTAGCAGTTTTATGTAGAAAATTGAATTAATTCCCATTGTTTCGATTGAACTAAATGAAAAAATTTTCTTGGAGTAGTTTTTTGTACAAAATTTGATTGACTTTATGCCCATTGTTTCGATTGAACTGACAATTCTAATGAAATTAACATGTGGTTAAACTTTGGTGGCTAATCTATGAAATATTTTTACTTATATTTTGTACATGTGTACATATAAAAAATATAGGGGGGAGACTGCCAAAATTTCAATAGAAATTATGACTCAAACTATTTTATAAATATTAATAAAAAAAATTATTAGCCGTGTCGTATCCTACTTTTTGGGAAAACGGTGTGTTGCCGTGTCCGTATCGCATCGCATCGCCGTTTTCGTATCCGTGCTTCTTAGATACTCTCTTTAATCAATTTTGCCCCAAACAATTTGTCGTCTATTGTTTTTTCAACAATTTTGTAGTATCTTATTGTAAAAGCAAATTACTCCCTCCACTCCATTTTTTTTCTCCAATCCATATTAATAGCTCGAGTTGGGAAAGTTGTCATTTTCATTGAATAGCTAGTGGGGCCTACCACCAAGAAATTGGCAAAAGCTTGGCTGGATACTCAAAACAACTTCACCCAGCCACTTAAATTACTAAATGTGGGAACTAAGACGGGACACACCTTTTTTTTCAAATATAACTATTAATATGGGAGGGAGGGAGTATTGCTCCACCATAAAGCAGAGACGCACGAAATTCCACCATGCATGAGAATAGTTTAGGCCTTACCATCCTATTCAAATAATAGAGATAAAAAATGGGCGAGTAAGGCCCTTTTGGGTTCTTACTCTTGGACGAGGGAAACTTTGCTCCACTTCATAAGGCAAAATATTGAAAATTCATTTAGTCAAATAAGTTGACCCCTATATTATTTACGTGCTTGTTCAAAAGTAATTTTCTACTTAATTATTATTACATGAATTTCCATCCGATCGAGTGAATCAGAATGTGCCATGAACCCCAGAATGTGCTGAAGAAACAAAATTTACTTAACATGTCCGATTTATGGGAGTTTTCTTCCTTTTCTCAATCCCCCAAGTGACCAGGTATAAATGTGGACCCCATGAATATTGGTATGTAGCTCTATGCATGCCAATAGTCAAGACAAGAATCGGCCAGCCTAGACGCAATATAGACTTTTATTTTCCCCCCCTCTTTTTCCCATCTCAAGTAGATGGATAGAGGCTTTTCTTTTGCTTTTGTTTTCAATTTTTTCCTTTATCAACTAAGGGCCGTTTGAGGCGTGACATCCAGGTTTTTTCGATATCCAGCTTAAACACCTCAGGACGTATTTCAGACTGGACATCGAAAAAATATGGATGCTACCATGGACATCCAAAATCCACTCTGGATATTTTGGCTTTTTCACGCCCTAAGGGGTCGTTTGGATCGTGAAAAATCCAAAACATCTATAGTGAAAAATCAACTTTCACTATTTATTTTTGGATTTTTCACTATCCAAATGGCCCCATGGGCATCCAAAATCCACTCTGGATATTTTAGCTTTTTCACGCCCCAAGGGGTCGTTTGGATCGTGAAAAATCCAAAGCATCTATAGTGAAAAATCAACTTTCACTATTTATTTTTGGATTTTTCACTATCCAAATGGCCCCACGCGTTACTATGTTGTTCAGACACCTTAGCAAGTGTTACCAAATGATAAATGGATGATAGCCAGAAGAAGGAAAAAATGAGTCTTTGGAGTTGATGTCCAAATTCCCAACTTCAATATACCGTATACAAAACCATGCTCGCTGCTGCATATGTATCATAATATTTCTTAGGGGTAATTATATTACTACTCCACTTTTCTATTCTATTTTCCTACTCCACTTATGTGGCACCAAACCACAACATAAACAGTATTTCTTACAGGTAATTATATTACTACGCCACTTCTCTACTCCATTTTCTTACTCCGGCCAAACCACAACATGGATCCATGTGGTGAGGAGTGGATTCATGGGTTCTTAGTATGTGAATTTTCAAGTAAAAAGAAACAGACAAAGAATACTTACAAGAGCAACCTCTTCGACACGGCAAGAGTGGGATCAGCGTGGAAGATCTTACATTGGTCTCTTAATTCGTGATCAGAGCCTGCCCAAGAGAAGCCAGCAAGACCCTCTTAGCTGCACGGCCGACACCGGAAATCGCAGAATATTGGAAGATAGTGCGGCCTCTGCGGCCGAAAACGAGGCACCTGTCAACTTCCTTATCTACGACCATGCATGCAAGCATCAATCAAAAATATCATCCAGAGGTCCAAAATGAGTATAATGAATTCACATTTGCAGAATTAATGGAGAAGAAAAGGACTTGCATTCACGAGACTGTACGTGACCCACTAGAGGCTGAAAGCTATATGATGAAATCCGCGTTGTGTGCCTGACTGGAGCCCCTACCGAACCATCACAAAGGACACAGCTACTTGACATTTACATGGATGCTGCAAGTGACAGCCACTCCTTTCACATCTATAAAAGGGCCTTCCATCTTCGACACTGTTAGCTAGATTTAGCTAGAGAGTGCTCGTCAGTGAAGTTGAGGCAGCTAGTTTACTCTCTAGCTAGCCATGGGTACCAAGCTTGCTATAGCAGCTCTGTTACTTCTCACTGTCAACCTTGGAGCTCTAGTAGTTCCATCTTCTGCATGCCCCTACTGCCCAACCCCAACTCCTCCCCCAAGCAAGCCACCCAAGAAGTCACCTCCTCCACCAAAGGTGAAGCCCCCAATTGCCAAGCCACCTCCACCCCCTTCCAAGCTGTCACCTCCCCCTCCTCCACCAAAGGTGAAGCCCCCCATTGCCAAGCCACCTCCACCCCCTCCCAAGATGTCACCTCCCCCTCCTCCTAAGGTCTACCCTAGTCCACCTCCTCCTCCTTCCATCCCACCACCTCCCCCACCGAAGAAGCCGGAGACATGCCCCATTGACACTCTCAAGTTGGGGGCCTGTGTGGACATCCTTGGCGGGCTCATTCATGTTGGACTTGGACCAAGTGCCAAGGACACTTGCTGCCCTGTCCTTGGAGGGCTGGTGGACCTGGACGCTGCTCTCTGTCTCTGCACCACCATCAAGGCCAAGCTTCTCAACATCAATCTTATCCTCCCTATAGCTCTCGAGGTCCTCATCGACTGCGGCAAGACCCCGCCGGAAGGGTTCCAGTGCGCCTAAGCTTATATGGAGATCCCTCTTCTCTGGCATGGATAAGGAAACTCATGCACTTAATTTGTTGGGACAATGGGGCTTCCCTTGTTATGACTTTTGAAATTAGAGAACTGATAGTTTCTTTTTTATGCTAAATTGTGGTTGTTATTTTGTTATTTTCTTAAGATAATGCATGCAAAATTGTCAATACAGTTTCCAAGTTTTCGAATGTGGTTTCTCTTCCACTGGCTCAATGATTCTTGAAAGGAAACGCTTTGTACTTGCTGTTAGCCTGCTAATATTAGCCTGTGGACGAGTGCAATGCGGAAGTTATAGTAGCAATTTTCATACATGCAAATTCGAAACACTACCCATGGAGTGCATGCTCATTGTCATGTGACAAACTGAAGAGCACTTTTGTCAATGTCAGGCATTCATGCAAGTCAAAAAGTTCTTTTTATTCTTTTAACATGACCAGACACTGGCCGGAAGGGTCCTTCATGACCAGCATTGACTATTCATTTTCTTTATTTTTTGGTAAAATTGAGTATTCGTTTTCAGGGACAGAAAAAATTGAGTCTCTCTCCTTCTCTCTCATCATTCTGAAAGAGAAAGATGCCTTAATTTCTAAATGATAAGAAAGATGTACAATGTGGAAAAGCGAGTGAACCCCATTCAAGAAATTCTTGTCTTCCCTTATAAATGGGATCCAAAATACATTTGAGGCTTTCAAAGGTCACTAGCATTAGTAGAAAGGTCGGCTCAGGTTGCCTCATGCATGAAGACTAACATGCAAAGCCAATTTGAAGCTGCAATGGTTGGCCCTACAGTCTACTTGTGTTTTTCTTGACGCCAAGATAATTGAGCCTTCCAAATTTCGTGTGGAGTAGATGAGGCCACTGAACACATAAATGAAAGGCTACCATAAGGATACGAGTTATCGGGGGCAAGTGTAAAAATCCCTCATTCATCTACCATTCCATGGGCTAGTATATTTTCGTAGCCCACAATTGCTTCAAACTCCATTAACTTTCCCGCCAGCGCAATGCCCTCTCCTCCATAATTTGTCCGCAGGATATATCGAGCATATTATTAGTAGCTGCAAGATTAAATCAACGTAAACACCATGGTGTTAAGTAATTAGTTCCTCCAATGTTTCTTCACCGAGCAGGTTTTGATGAATGTCCCCAACTTAAGCACAAATGCAATTTCGAGATGTACTGATCATAGTTTGTTAATTTCCTTTGACAGAGCATGCAGACCAGATGGAGCCGATTTTGCAACAAGAGTTGTACAAGAGAATGACCAACCATTTTTTTATTGTATTACCTAAAGCTCAATCAGTGTACATTTATTATTTTTTGATCTACAAGATTCATAGTGGGTTGGTTAACCTTGCAAAGTATAATAAACTCAATTGGATTACCTAAGCTGGTTCGGTATTGAAATATGGATCAGAGCAGACAGAAACAGCTAAGAATACATGTTCTATATCGAAACTTCCAAAACATGTGCTCTATTCACTGGGGAGAAACAAATACGATCAATTAACATGTCCGTTCTACCGGAGTTTTCTTCCTGTCTCTGACCCTTCATTATAAGTAGCCTGGTTTAAATGTGGACCTTATGAGTACAGGTAGCTCTATGCATGTCAGGAGTCAAGACAACGACGAGCCATCCTAAGCGCGTTAGAGGCTGCCCATTAGACTATGGAAAGAACGAGAGAGCATTTTGATAAGCACTATATTTTACCTCCTGTGCCTAAGCCCACAGACCAAATCTACAAATACCAAGCTATCTTCCGAGTGATGTCCAGCCCGGAAGCTCCTAATCTTTCCCCCAACCAAAACAAAAATGGTTCTGTAGAACAGTACTAGTTCACGCGTTCCTTACTAGATCTGTATGTGAAGTACAAATCTAGGGTAGTAGCAAAAGGTTAGTGTACAGTGCACACCAGCAGCGATGGCTAGCTGTCGGTGACAAGAACCTGCTAGATCGAGTCAAGCTGCCGATTCTAGCAAGACTCTCTCACTCTTACGAGCATATATGAACAGGCAAACAGCCCACCATGGACGACCCCCGAGATCGAAGAATGGAAGATTGTGCGGTCTCTGCGGCAGAATACATGGCAACTGCCAAATCTCCGTATGAAGGGGCCGTCTGTGGCGTGATTAAAAGCTAAACATCCACAGATAGTGTTTCACACTGGATATAGAAAAAATATGGATGCTACAGTGGATTTGGAATATTTGTTTACAATCACACCCCAAACGGATGAAATATATCCAGTCCAAGAGGGCCCTGCCTCAGCCTTCAAAGTGGAACTTGTAAATGCTTCCAAGATTGGTAGATAGTTTCGCATTGGCGGAATGGGAGAAGTGGACTTGCGTTGAACTGACCTATTACAAGTTAAAAGATGAGGATCAACTCCGCGTTCTGTGCCAAGTTAGTCATTGAGCCCTGCCCAATCCGGCACAAAGGACGCAGCACTTCTTACTTGACAATTCAGTCGGCGGAGCTAGGAAGGATCCAGCAACACCATTCTCATCTATAAAAGGGCCTTCAATCTTTAAGATGGTTATACTAAGGAAGATATAGAGCTAGAGACTAGTGAATGAAGTGAGCGACCTACTTTCACCTGCTTGTAGCACTATGGGTACCAAGCTCGGCAGAGTAGCCTTGCTGCTTCTTATGGTAAACCTCGGACTAGTACTCCCATCTTTTGCTTGTGAGTACTGCCCCACCCCAAATCCCTCTCCACCAAAGTTTAAGCCCCCCATTGCCAAGCCGCCTCCGCCCATCTACCCTAGTCCCCCTCCCCCTCCCCCTCCTCCCCAAACGCCTTGCCCACCACCTCCCCAATATCCCAAGGTGTCACCCCCGCCCCCACCGGTCTACCCTAGCCCCCCTCCCCCCACTCCAAAGGTTTCACCCCCACCTCCAGTGGTGTACCCTAGCCACCCTCCACCACCTCCAAAAGTGTCACCCCCACCTCCAGTGGTCTATCCTAGTCCCCCTCCCCCTCCCAAGCTCTCACACCCACCTCCAGTGGTGTACCCTCGCCCCAGTCCTCCTCCTCCCACAACACCTTGCCCACCACCACCCTCACCAAAGAAAGCGAAGACATGCCCCATTGACACTCTCAAGCTGGGGGCCTGTGTGGACCTCCTTGGTGGGCTAATTCACATTGGATTAGGAAATGTCGAGGATACCTGCTGTCCGCTCCTTGATAATCTGGCCGACTTAGACGCTGCACTCTGCCTCTGTACCACCATCAAGGCCAAGCTTCTCAACATCAACATCTTCCTCCCTATAGCCCTTAATGTCCTCGTCGACTGCGGCAAGACCCCGCCAGAAGGATTCAAGTGCCCCTAGAGTTGGATGAAAGGCCACTACTGCTGGGGCATGAATAAGGAGATTTATGCACTCCATTGGGACGTTTTTTATAGATAATCAAAAGAGCTGATAGTTTCCTATAGTCCGCTGCGCTTGTTGCTTTGTTTTTAAAGAGTATGTATGCGTAATTTTTTATGTAACAGAACATATGGATTCATTTTCTAGTTTTCGATCGAATGCCTGATCCTTCCACTGATTAATGACTCCGGAAATTAAACGGCCTTCCAATGCTCAAGCTGATAATACTAATTGTTATCAGTATCCCGATCTATTTACGGTTGAGCCCAAAATCTACCATAAAGTTCTCAGAAAATCGTTGTCACAGCTTTGACACGTCTGCGAGTGAACGAGCGCAAGTGTTCATTATATTTGTTAAATTTTAATAAAATTAATCCTTCTTGGATATTAACAATAAGAATTTCCCTAAGTAGAATTTTCGAGGAATTTCAATTCTAGTGCAATTGGCAAAATCCTAGTTAAAAAATAGGTCCATTCCCACCTTGATCTGATCCACGTGACCATACCACAAGTTTAACATAGTGAATTGAAGTATTTCCTATCAACTACATTAGCACCTGAGTATCAACATAATACATTGATATTTCCATATACTTTGTTAGCACCCTATCTACCACGGTCTGGTTGTTGGTCATATCACAATTTTTTTTGTCATTTATAAAAGGTTTCCCTAATCAGGGTCCATGACGAAGGGGACCCTCCTATTGTGATATATATATAGAGAGAGACTGGTGATCATGGTAGTACCATGCAATGTAGCTATGTACCATGTTACGCCTTTATGTACCATGCAAGAACCCCTGTGTAACATGGTCATGGGCTAGTCAAGGAGAGCCGGAGAGGTCAGGCTACCACTGTACGTGTAAAGTCAGGATGTATATAAATCCCTGTGGGTGGCCAATGAAGTGGCGGGTAAAACTCAGGATTGGTAATAATACTCCCTTAAATTAATGTTGCCCCAAACAGCTTGTACTGTATTACTCCCTCCGTCCAGTATTATCCTTAACATAGATTTTCATCTTGAAAAACCTTAGGTTAATAATAATTCTGCACGGAGAGAATATTAATTAAACATTGCAAGTAGTAAGCAAGTAGCTCGATTCCACCGCAAGACTGAATTATCCAAGTTACTTGAGCTTTTTAGGAACTCAAATATGGACCAATCCGGAGGTAACATGCCATGTTATCTAAACTTCAAAGAGAAATTACCTGGTACAAACGTGGACGCCTTGAGTAAAGATTGCTCAAGTAAGACAACAACCAAACAAAATGGTTATGTACAAGTTCATCTAAATCCTATACGCGTTAGAGGCTTGCCCTGTTGCCCATGGGACTACTGTGCAAGGTTTTGTGATGAAACGAGCCCGATCGAGCCAACTTGAACTCCATCCAGCGATGCAAATTTGTTTTTCTTGTAGTTTTTTAGATCGAAAATAATAGAGTGCTTTGTCATGAACGTTCCCTTATCTAAGACTAGAGAATTCCACCAGATTAATTCTAGTATATAATTATCTATAATCGATCGTGTCCAGTTCGGCAGTTCCTATCTTTTCTCTGAATGCAAAAAAATGGTTCATGTGCAAGTAGCTACTGTATGCTTTGAATTATTTGTCTAGAATCCAAAGCAAAAATTGGTCGTGTCCACCAGAAGCTATTGCTTGATTTGCTATTTCATGAACAAGTTACAAAGAATGTACCCAAGCAGCTCACAGTGTGGATCCCAGCAGCGGTGGGCTATCTGTGCGTGATAACAACTACCCAAGTCTTACTTTCGGCATTAGCCTGCCCCAAGTCAAGTCGTCGAACCCAGCCAGACTCTCTCAACAACATGCATGGTCGAGATCCGAAATCGAACAAGACGTCACACCCGTCAACCTCCATATTAAGACCCATGCAAATGTCGGGCGAAAAGAGGGCCATGCCTCAGCCCTCAAATTGGAACTTGTAAACACGTCCAAGATTTGTAGATGGTTTCGCATTGACAGATTGGTAGAAGGAAACGCGCGTTCACTAAAGAGATGGCCTACTAGAGATTTCACTGGGTATGGAATCAACTCGCTTCACATCTATAAAAGGGCCTCCAATCTTGGAGATAGTTATAAGCTAGATAGCATCCACACTAGTAAGTGAAGGTGAGGAAGCCACAACCTCCTGCTTGCTAGGGATTACTTCTCTAGCTACGTACCCATGGGTGCCAACCTTGCTATAGTAGCCATGCTGCTTCTTGCAGTGAACCTCGGACCTCTAGTACTCCCATCTTTTGCTTGTCAATACTGTACCACCCCGCCTCCACCCCCTCCAATGGTTTACCCTAGTCCCCCTCCACCGCCAAAAGTGTCACCCCCACCTCCAGTGGTATACCCTAGTCCCTGTCCTCCCCCTCCCAAGCTGTCACCCCCACCTCCAGTGGTCTACCCTACCCCCCCTCCTCCTCCCAAGGTTTCACCACCACCTCCACCCGTCTACTCTTCACCCCCTCCTCCCCCTCCCAAGGTGTCACCCCCACCTCCAGTGGTCTACCCCAGTCCCCCTCCTCCTCCACCCCCACCCAAAATGTCACCACCCCCTCCACCGGTCTACCCTTCACCCCTTCCTCCTCCTCCCAAGGTGTCACCCCCTCCTCCACCGGTCTATCCAAGCCCAACTCCTCCTCCTCCTCCACACGGCTACCCTAGCCCTACTCCCACAACGCCTTGCCCACCACCTCCACCAACAACGAAACCGGAGACATGCCCCATTGACACTCTCAAGCTGAATGCATGTGTGGACCTCCTTGGTGGGATAGTTCATACTGGATTAGGACCAAGTGTCAAGGATACTTGTTGCCCGGTCCTTGATGAGCTGGTAGACTTAGATGCTGCCGTCTGCCTCTGTACCACCATCAAGGCCAAACTTCTCAATACCAAGCTCGTCTTTCCGATCGCCCTCTCGGTTCTAGTCGACTGCGGGAAGACGCCGCCGGAAGGATTTAATTGCGCCTAGGTTGGGTGAAGATACCACTTCCGGGACTCGAAGGGACCAGTGCACTCCGTTAAGAATTCCTTGCCACTAAAGAAAAGAGCTATAGTAATTCTTATATATGCTTGGCTGTTCTTGTTTGCTTTGTGATTCCTTAAAATAAACGATGCATAATTATAGTTTGCAAATGGAAGGACATATGAATATATTAATTTCCTTTCACTATTTAATGATTCTACCAATGCATGCATGAATATAAAATGGGAAAGACCAATGGGGCACTTTACATAGTACAAGACAAAGGCAGTATCCTTAAGAAAATAAACATTGGAGTGGCTCGTCAGGGTTATTACATGATTCTTTGTAAGATAGCAAACCTAGTTAAAAGAGGGTGAATGGTTTAGCTTTCTAGAATTACCCCATCATTCTGTCTCAACTGTTCAATGGCATGACTGGCTGAAGGCATAAACGTTTCTACAACTAGCTAGCAAAATTTCGGTGCATAATGTACAGTTAAAACTTGATTCTAATCAGAAAACTAAGCAACTTCATTGTCACGACCCGGGGGGTTGTTAAAACCATTTTTAAATTAGAGTTGTAGCGGAAAATTAGAGGATTATTCCTTTATGCGATAAATCACTAGTTCAAAATTTTCAACTAAGCATCTAGGCTGTGATAACTGGGTTTCACAAATATTGATACAAAACTATATATACATATAGTATTATAAGATGCAAAGTCGATTAAACCAAATCAAGTCCTCTAAGTCCAAGTCTGTCGTCCATCTCAAATTAAACTAGAAATAGTTGACGCTCGCGCCTTACAACAGAGTCTAGAACAAACCCGAAGTAGGAGATATGCTCAATCTGAACGTCCTCACTACCTAGTTCCCAAGTGCACGTGAAGTCAATCCTCCACAGCAGCACCTACATTACATAAGGATGCTGATTATAAAAATATTCAGTGGGATACCATAACACAGTCATCAACATTACAATAAACCAGGATTTGCATTAACATATTATGCAACCTATTACAGGATTCCACTTGAATCTTTTATTAATCTTTCAAGCAAGTCTTTTATTGCTTCCCAAGTTAAAATTCAATAATTAAGTCTTTGTCCCATATAGACAAACTCATTGAATATCATACCTACATCACAGACAGCACGAAAACATTATGACTATCACTCCGGTTAATACCGATAATCACGACACGCCCTGAATCCATCAAGGGTGACTGCCTTGCCCATTCCTTACCTTAGTAGGTATGACCGTCGGAAGGGTCTAGCTCCACATCAGCTCCTAGACTCGATGTGAGTCGGGAAACGCAGTCTTCTAGGATGCTAACGTCTCCAATGTACACAGTAAACCACCTGGTAACCAAGGCTCAGGATGTGTGCAGAGCTTCCAGCGGTCGGAAGATGAGAAAGCTCTCTCTAAAATCCATAGAGAAGAGGTAACAGCTTAAACCTGGCCAATAGAATATGTAATGCTCCCTCTAAAATCCATAGAAAGATGCAAACATGGGCCAAAATAACATGTAAATGCTCTCTCTAAAATCCATAGAAAGATATAACAGCTTAAGCATGGGCAATAGAAGTTGGTCCTTATTAGGTACCATGACACAGAGCTTCCACTAGTCGAAAGATGTGAATGCTCTCTAAAATCCATAGAGAGATACAGACGGCAGAGCTTCCACCAACCGAAAGATGCAACACCACCCAATCTATACCTTGTGATTCTTAACAAGTATCGTGATATTACTAGTATGAACCCTTCTTAGAGTTATAACATATCATTCACAATTGTTGGCTCAATAGCTCAACAGATAGCCTGACCTTTGACTTAATAGTCATTCGATCTCTTGATCGGAAGTCACTCACACTTACACGCTAACTCCCAATCTTAAGGGCATTTTAGTCTTTATCTTGATTAGGTTCTTCCCAACCCTCAAGCTTAGCCCTCAAGTCATCATTTTATTATCTTTCATAAAATGATTATGTCTCTAAACCATCTAGGTTTATTAGTCAGGTTTTTCTTATCATTTAAATCCTCTGCTTTCAGTCAGCATAAAATAAGGGACAATTGCCCTTAATACAATAACATTAAATATATGAAATTAATATGCCAATTAGGGCTTGAAATTATTTATAATATAGCCTAAAACCAATAAAATGGGCCTATGTACTTCACTGGCTCTGTATGTACCATACTGCATAGAAATACACAGACAGTCAAGCTTCACCGTCAGTTGTGAGCAGTTTTAACTGTCGGTTGATATCCACTGACAGTTCAAAACGAAACTGAATTGTGAACCGGGTTCAGTCTGAGCATGAACCGGGTTCAGTTTATAAATGAACCGGTCTATTTACTGGACCGGGTTTGGTCTAATCATGGACCGAACCGGGTTTGGTTTGACTATTATCGAACCGGATTCCGGTTCGGTCTGCTGATCCGGTCCGGCCAAACCTGAGACCGAACCGGTCGTCTTCCCCAGGAAGATGACCAGTTGGTCGTCTTCTGCTCATGGGAGGCGGCCTCCATGACAGTTGCCGTCGTGCTGCTAATGCCCGGCCAGCGCCGCCCTCCCTTCTCATCCTCTTCTCCACTAACCGTCTGCCCGTGGTCCGGGCAGATTTGGGGGAGGAGATAGGAACTGGAAGCAGCAAACTTTTCTTCCTTTGTTGAGGCCAGCGACCGGGCGGAAGTCGAATCAAACCCTGGTGACCCGCCATGACTCCTCGACTTAGGCGGCACCGACCATTTCTTCCTCCGTCATCCCCATCGTCTCCATTGATGAAGAAACCCAAATAAAAAATGGAACTTTGATGCAAGGGCATGGGATCATACCTTGGATGAGGTCGAGTCACCGTCCGTCGGAGGTGGTCGAGGTCGTCGAGCTCGTCGGAGTCGCCGTCGCTGCCCGAAGCCACTCTCCCCCTGCTGCTCATCTCCTCTCCCCCTTTGCTTTTGTCTTAACCCAATCGCCGGAGTCACCGTCGTGGTCGCCGGAGGTTGCCAAGGGTCGCCGGAGCTTGCTGGACACTAGAGGTTGTTGGAGGTTGCTGGAGATCTCTCTAGCTACCGTCTCCTTGTGGGTCACGATCTCGGCCTCCAATTGCGGTGGGCAATGTAGGTGAGCACCGACCCCTCCATCTCATGCATCAACGAGGAAGCTACAGCCCAACAGGTCGATGATACCGCTCACTACCTTGCTGGCTTAAGAAGAACAGTAGCCAGTCCTGCTTGAAATGCCCTGCTCCTCCGTCTGATCGAGGGTGAAGACACAGCTTGGCAGCTCATGTAGCCCATCTGGCGTGATGAGCTTCACCCGCCCCTACACACCCTACACCTGTCTAGTCTAAACGGCCAAGTCAATCCTGAGTGCTGATTAAATAACTCCATTGTACAACCCTAAATGCTGATAGGTTCACTCTGCATCTCAGATATAAGGGTGTTGATAATTATGATGAGGCCATGCATTACATACCTTGGCCATTAGAGGGAACTTAAATAGGACGGCTATTGTTTGAAAACATCCATGTCTTTTGGAGCTAAAGTGTCTATACTTCCTCCACGTTTCTCTAGTAGAACCTGAAAATATGTAAATGAAACCTAACAAGATCGTCTTTTCTTCATTGGTCAACGGAGAGCGAATTACATGAAGCATAGATTTGCCTGTTGTTTGGTCAATTCCAAAGCCAACAACTTGTGGTTGAAACCAAACATGTGTGTATTCTGTTCGCTTGGAAGGATCACAACAGTTTTCCAACCCTACATTGTGAACTACAAGATCAAGCCTGCGCTATCCAGAATATTTAGGCATATATATCTTGTTTTCCATTCTTTGTTCAAACGTTGCAAAACTAAAAGGTGCCTCCATTCCAACATATAATGCCCGACCTCCCATGTCTGTCACTTTTCTCCATCTATCCCGACAAAAGTCCATTTCAAAAACTCCAATGAAATTTTCATATGCATCAATGAAAACTGATAGTAACTCATTGTTCGATTCAAGCAAAATTGCATATGCCGACAGGGACATCAAAATTCAAATGATAGACTTAAGTGTCAATGACCTTCCATGTATCCTCCATGGGGTCATAAATGCCTAAATTTCTATTCACCCCAAGACAACAAAAAAGCCCATTGTGGCAAACCAGATGGTTCTGGATCAGTTCAAGTGGGTGATTGTTTGCATGGACCTTATAAGTCCACTTATTAGTGCTAAAGCGAAACAAATAAATGGCTACTTCGTCAAGATATCCACAAATGCCAAAAATAACAGAGTCGTCAGAGGTAGTTGTGGAAGAAAATGTCAATCCATCAACAAAGTATATGTTATCAGGGGGAAGATCAACTCTTTTCCTTGTGAAAGGGTTGATAAACAACATGGGCTTCCCGCATATTAGCAGCCAACCAACCTTTGAAGCATAGATTTCCTTATCTAATAACTGTGGGATTTGAAGCTCATAAACCTGGTTTGAGCAGGGATCCAGAAATTTGAAGACACCATGATACGTATCAGTGAACATGAGACATGGAGTTCTAGAGGACCAGATCAAAGGTGCAGCTTCTCGTCTTATAGGTTCATCTCTGATAGAATACATTGGAAAGGACTTGAGAAGGTCAAAATTTTGTTTTTCATTTGAGTGTGACAATCCTTTCCTTCTTCCTCAACCTCCATAAAGCTTTTAGCTTGCTTTGTCATATGTTGTTTCATCCATAACTAAAATTTTTAAAAAACTTAATTAGCTTATCAGAGAATCGTTATTGTACAAAAAACAGAAGAGAATAATACGTTTGTGCTTCACCCCTAGTTTAGTTGAAATAAACCATTACGGCTAACATTCCTCGCCTACACATAACTGTCATCACTCAAGGAAAAAAGATGGAGCATAAATCACTTTCATTTTAGTAGAGTACTCCTTCTAACTTAATTCAATAGACACATTTGGTTTTTCAACTAATTCATTTTGAAAAACCAAATGTATATATTAAAATCGGACTTAGGGAGTCATGTGTATGAGAAATACGGGTCTTGTGAGAGCCCTTGATTTTACTGTAGTACTTTTAGGTAAAATAGCCAGTTTGAATTTGATGCCTGTCACGGCCCGGATTTTTAAAACCATTTTTAAATCAGAGTAGTAGCGGAAAATCAGAGGATTACTCCTCTATGCGATAAATCATGAGTTGAAAAATTTTCGACTAAGCATCTAGGCCGTGATAACTGGGGTTCACAAATATGGATATAAAACTATATATATATATAGTATTACAAGATGCAAAGTCGATTAAACCAACGCAAGTCCTCTAAGTGCAAGTTTGTTATCCAGCTCAAAATAAACTAGAAATAGTTGGCGCTAACGCCTTAATACAAAGTCTCCAACAAATCCGAAGCAGGAGATATGCTCAGCAATCTGAAGGTCCTCACCACCTAGCTCCCAAGTGCATGTGAAGTCAATCCTCTACAGCAGCACCTACATCACATAAGGATGCTGAGTATAAAAATACTTGATCGTTTAAATATAAAACCCTTGCAAGTGCACAAGGCAATTGTACTACAGTGAGTATGGAAAGGGTTGTCGAACCTCAGGGACGGATTAATATTCTACCAAATTCAAGAGAAAAGCAGCAGTTTTTAATTACTCTAGAGAAAAGCAATGAACTTTAATTAAACTAAGCTGAGATTAATCAATAGGAGAAGTACCAAGGCTTTGAATCCACCACAATAGACTAGTGTATCGTCTCTCTCTCTCTCTTTTGAATTCAGATTTCCAGTTGGCTAGTGTATTCCTCTCGGACATACACTTGTCAATTCAAATTATAGTGCCCTCCTCTCGGATGTAACACATAAATCTATTAAAACATGGAACTGTGATCTATCTCTCTCGAGTATAAACCAATGAGACTTTATTAATATGTAACACTTCAGAGCCCTTACGTTCCTCTCGGACACGCAAGTGCTCTTTCAGATTGAAATCCACAGAGATCCACTCTTGTCTCTCTCGAGTACAAAGAATAAACTCTAATGAATTAACTTTTATTGCATAACAAAGATTCATACACCAACTAGAATAAAAACATAATATGAGAGAAAGAAACAATACAACCAATCAGTTGGGTTTCATCTACGCCTTGGAAGAGAGTCTAGCCAAGCATGGGAAGAGAATCCATCAACAAGTTCTTCATCTTCTTCTTCTTCTTCTTCTTCTTCTTCTTCTTCTTCCTTTGCTCTAGCCTCCAAGGACTCCAAAAGAACTCAAAACTCTATTCTTGCATACCCCATACGTTCTCCCTTAAGGCATATATATAGGGGTGAAGGAAAACCCTCAAATCCCCTTCCAAATCCAAGTCAAAATAGGCCTTATTTCAATTCTGCGTATACGGCGATCGATCGCTTTTCTGGCCGATCGATCGCTTTACTATTCATTTTGCAACATGATTTTCCAATGGTCATAACTTTTCGGTCCGAACTCCGAATTATGCGCGGTCGGTGGCGTTGGAAAGCTGACTTCTTGAACTTTAACATGAGACATGAATCAGTCAAATCCAACATCTGTACACGAAGTTATGAAGATTTAACCATTGAAATCCGTTTTCACCTCATTTTTGTATATTACTCTTGTTTCCTACAAAAACCAAAAACTATATTAAAGTAGTAGTAATTCTAATCAAACACTAGCATAAATATAAGTTTAGGAGATAATAAAATGCATATTTCATGTATAGATCACACCCCCAAACCTAGATTTTGCTAGTCCCTAGCAAAACAAAACAAAATCAAATCAAATCAAACAAACTAAAGAACTAATGCATAAAAGTAAACACCACTTTCGTAGGGAACACGATTGCATTGAGCGTATGCAACAAGCCGTTAAACCTCTAGGTGTCCCTAGTAGGACGAGTGTTGTCTCGTGAGGGTTTGCAGCCATGCTACCCACAAACATGTATTTATGAAACTAATTAACCTAAGTGTAAAAACAAAAATTAAAACATTGCAAAACACACAAACCTATTATCCCGATAAATACATACTACAATGCTTAAGAAAATCAACCACATGTACTTGGTTCATAATCAACAGGAATATAGAAGCCCTCAAGTAAGTGGTTTTATTCCACACTTTCATCTTGGAAATTTCCGCTCAAATATTATATAGCATGATAACATAAATAGTAGAAAGTGTAGAACATTGTAGCAATACATTCTAAATTTCTGTTTATACAGATCCAGTGTTACCCATTAACCAAAGAACATCAGAATCTACATAGTCATCGTAATCTTTAGGTTCATGATAGCACAGATCTGCGCGCCTCCTTCGGGTCCAACATTCTAGATTTGAGAGGATAATACACCACAGACTTTTTTTTTTTTTCTTTTTCCTTTTTTTTTCCGCTAGGACTGTGTAAGGCCTGACTTCAAGATGCTTAGGTTTAGCAATGACTCAGGCCAATGACTCCCAGCCAGTTGGCTTAGGGCATTAGGTATTAAGAGACCGCTTCGGGCCCGAGCATCAGCCTAAGTTAATCCTATAAAGTCAAGCAGCCCCTTTTTCTTTCATTTTGTTTTCATTTTTTTTTTCACATTTTCATTTTCATTATTCATATTTTTCAGCACATCTTTATTTTGTCCAGGCTGTATTATACTCTCAACCTATTTCCGGTTCCAACCCCTTGCCATAGCCAAGTAAATGGTCTATCATGATCTTTTAAGCTCAACAGACAACTACACATCATCCAATGACTATGACTAAAGACATCCCACTGTAAATTAGCATTCAACAAATCTCTAGATGGTATTACTTTATGTAACTAGTGTGTGTAAGTGAATTTTCTTAGTTCAAGCACCTGTTCCAAGAGGACTGTAACAGAAAGATATGCTCAGTTAAGTGTATCTATCCTCCAGTATACTTACTCACACTTCCAATGTAAATTAATCTCCTAAGAATTATAGCATGCATCATTACGGGATAAACTATCAAAACCTAAGAAAAAGTACTAACAAACAACTTAAAACTAATCAAAATTTTTATGATTTTCAATTTTTAATTTTTTTTTTATACAAGTAATATTCCCTCCCCCAAACCTATTATGAACATTGTCCTCAATGTGAACAAAATATAGCATGACAATGAGCATATAACAAAGAAAATCAAATAAAGGAGAGAATACACCTGAATACGTGGGTTGCCTCCCACCAAGCGCTAAGTTTAACGTCTTCAGCCAGACGAAACTCCTTTAGTTCAACTTATCCAGGGTCTTTCAATCCCACGTTCAGTCCCTCAGTGGTCCTACTACACACATTAAAATTAATGAAAGAAGGAGCAAATGAATCAGTGGGACAAAACCATGGGGGTGCACCATCCACCAGAGTATCAATCAGATGAACTGCGTAATAATCATCTGGTGGTGGATGTTGTTGTTGGGCATTAAAAACATTCAGTTTGACATTTAAATTTCCAAAAGACAATTTCAGCACCCCATCCCGACAGTTTATAATAGCATTTGATGTCGCCAGGAATGGACGTCCCAAAATTACTGGAATTTGACTACCAATGTTCGGTACAGGTTGTGTATCTAAGACAATAAAGCCCACAGGAAAGAAAAATTTGTCAACCTGTACCAAAACATCTTCAATAACACCACGTGGAGTTTTAATGGATCGGTCTGCAAGTTGTAGTGTTATTGTAGTCGATTTCAATTCCCCCAACCCAAGTTGCTCATACACAGAGTAAGGCAACAAATTTACACTCGCCCCCAAATCTAATAATGCCCTGTCAACAGTATGGTTCCCTATAACACATGAAATTGTTGGACATCCTGGGTCCTTATATTTCGGTGGAAGGTTATGTGTTAAGAGGGAACTCACCTGCTCGGTAAGGAAGACCTTTTTAGTCAAATTAGATTTAGCTTTTCGCTTTTGAGTACAAAGGTCTTTCAGGAATTTGGCATAGGCAGGGACCTGTTTTATTGCATCTAGCAAAGGGAGATTGACCTTCACCTGTTTAAACACCTCGAACATCTCCTCCATCTTATGATGAGATTTATTAAACGGGGAGGGTTTGTCTAGGCATTGTGGGAATGGTACCCTGGGAATATAAGATCTCTCTTTCTGGGCCTCGGGTTGATTATCCGATGGGGTTTTAGAACTAACAGGTATGGCTTCGATGGAAGTTGGTTCTTTGTCTTCCTCATGGGAAGGTGTCTCACTCGAAGGGCCAACAATGAGATCCTGAACCCTGTTGTCAACTTGTTTACCGCTCCTCAAGGTGGTTATGGCTTGCACTTGTTCAGGAGGGTAATGGGAGGCCTCAGCTACAAACTGGCCTCGAGGGTTTTGCTGGGGTTGGCTCGGCAGGGTTCCTGCTTCTCTACGGTTTAGTGCTTGAGCTAGCTGTCCCAATTGGGTCTCGATCTTGGCAATAGATTGTGTATGAGAATGGACAAGCTGGGCCTGGGACTTTTGTTCAGTCGTCAGCTCAGTTAAAACCGTGAGCATGGTGGATTGGGTGGCCATTATTTGGCTCAGCTGGTCTTCAATGGTTGGTTTCTTATTAGATTGGCCAAATTGCGGGGCTGAGGATGGTTGGTATAGTTGAGGTTGGTTTTGAAATTCCTGTCTTCGGGCCTGATTAAAAGTAGGCCCTGGATTTGGTTGCCTCCAAGAAAAATTAGGGTGATCATGCCACCCAGGATTGTAAGTGTTGGAGTAAGGATTGTTGGCTCTGGGAAAAGTTTGTGCACTGTTGACATGCTCTTGTACTAAGTCTGGATACTGGAAGGCTGCAGGGCAGTCAACAATAGTGTGCATAGGGCTGGCACAGATGGTGCAGGCATCATGAGAGGTTGGGGTATAAGGTGGGGTCTGTGAGAACAACCTGTCAAATCTCTCAGTTAGGGATGCCACTTGGTGTTCTAGGTTTGTGGTTGCTTTAACATCATACATGCCTCCCCTTGAGGCACTCCTGCCAGGCATATGGCCTTCAGATCTATAGAGGGTGGCACTGTGTAGAGAGTTTTCGCTCAGGTCCTCTAGTAGATCCCAAGCATCATCCGGAGTCTTTTTCATAAATGTGCCTCCACAGGAGGCGTCTATTAAGGTTTTATGCTGATCGCACACACCCTCATGAAATCTCTGTACTAATTGCCACTTGGGCACATCATGGTGGGGACAGGACCGGAGTAGGGCTTTCATCCTCTCCCAGCTTTCATGAAATTGTTCATTAGGTATCTGGGTGAAAGTGATGATTTCATGGCGGATCTTATTGGTCCGCCCCACAGGAAAGTATTTCTTGAGGAATTCGGCTTGAAGTTCCTCCCAAGTGGAAATAGAGTTGTGCTCAAGGGAGTACAGCCATTCCTTGGCCCTATCTTTTAAGGTGAAGGGGAACAACCTAAGGCGCACCTGGTCATCCGATAATGTAAGTTTGAATGTGGTGTTAACCTCCAAGAAATTTTGGAGATGCCTATAAGGATTCTCATTAAGTTGGCCGTGATAAGTGGGCAGCATTTGGATGATGTTTGGCTTGATTTCAAAATTGGCTACGGTAGCAGGTAGTAGGATACAGGAAGGGGAGGTGTAGGCTGTTGGACGGTAGTAATCTTGCAGGGTTCGGGCATGGGGGATTAATGGATCCTGGTTTAGACCAGTACCATCCCCGAGGTTCATGTTGTTCGCCATATGTTGGATTTCAGGAATTGATTGTCTAGGAGTTCTCAAAATTCTGTAGAGTCGCTCAGGATCAGGGTCAAAAGCTAGGTCGGGGTTTAGGGAACGACGACCATGCATGCACAAATAAAATCAAACAAAACCTGTGCAGTCCTAATAGCGACAACTAGCAAACATCAACCCTAGATAGCGACAACTAGCAACCTAATAGCGACAACTAGCACGTCATGCAATCCCACAAAGAAAAGGAAAACACCAAGCACCCAAATTTATTCTAAAAGAGGGTTAAGAGAGTGCAAACAGTGGGAAGGGATGGCCCTTCCAACGATGACGAAAATCAGCGTCCTCTCTTAATCCTCCAAAAAGAAGAAGAAAGCAATTAAGCTACTAAATAGAAGTCTAAAGGAAACTAAACTACTTCTAACACTAACTATGCTAAGAATTTAGTAAACTATTGTGCCGTCCCCGGCAACGGCGCCAAAAACTTGATCGTTTAAATATAAAACCCTTGCAAGTGCACAAGGCAATTGTACTACAGTGAGTATGGAAAGGGTTGTCGAACCTCAGGGACGGATTAATATTCTACCAAATTCAAGAGAAAAGCAGCAGTTTTTAATTACTCTAGAGAAAAGCAATGAACTTTAATTAAACTAAGCTGAGATTAATCAATAGGAGAAGTACCAAGGCTTTGAATCCACCACAATAGACTAGTGTATCATCTCTCTCTCTCTTTTGAATTCAGATTTCCAGTTGGCTAGTGTATTCCTCTCGGACATACACTTGTCAATTCAAATTATAGTGCCCTCCTCTCGGATGTAACACATAAATCTATTAAAACATGGAACTGTGATCTATCTCTCTCGAGTATAAACCAATGAGACTTTATTAATATGTAACACTTCAGAGCCCTTACGTTCCTCTCGGACACGCAAGTGCTCTTTCAGATTGAAATCCACAGAGATCCACTCTTGTCTCTCTCGAGTACAAAGAATAAACTCTAATGAATTAACTTTTATTGCATAACAAAGATTCATACACCAACTAGAATAAAAACATAATATGAGAGAAAGAAACAATACAACCAATCAGTTGGGTTTCATCTACGCCTTGGAAGAGAGTCTAGCCAAGCATGGGAAGAGAATCCATCAACAAGTTCTTCATCTTCTTCTTCTTCTTCTTCTTCTTCTTCTTCTTCTTCCTTTGCTCTAGCCTCCAAGGACTCCAAAAGAACTCAAAACTCTATTCTTGCATACCCCATACGTTCTCCCTTAAGGCATATATATAGGGGTGAAGGAAAACCCTCAAATCCCCTTCCAAATCCAAGTCAAAATAGGCCTTATTTCAATTCTGCGTATACGGCGATCGATCGCTTTTCTGGCCGATCGATCGCTTTACTATTCATTTTGCAACATGATTTTCCAATGGTCATAACTTTTCGGTCCGAACTCCGAATTATGCGCGGTCGGTGGCGTTGGAAAGCTGACTTCTTGAACTTTAACATGAGACATGAATCAGTCAAATCCAACATCTGTACACGAAGTTATGAAGATTTAACCATTGAAATCCGTTTTCACCTCATTTTTGTATATTACTCTTGTTTCCTACAAAAACCAAAAACTATATTAAAGTAGTAGTAATTCTAATCAAACACTAGCATAAATATAAGTTTAGGAGATAATAAAATGCATATTTCATGTATAGATCAATACTCAGTGGGATACTGATCTATACATGAAATATGCATTTTATTATCTCCTAAACTTATGTTTCTGCTAGTGTTTGTTTAGAATTATTGCTACTTTAAGATAGTTTTTAGTTTTTGTAGGAAACAAGAGCAAAACGCAGAAATGGGATAAAACGCGATTCTAATGATTGAATATTCATAACTTCGATTGCATATCTCTGATGGGACTGATTTAAGCTTCATGTTAAAGTACACGAAGTCAGCTTTCCAACGCCACTGACTGTTCGCAATTCGGAGTTCTGAGCAAAAAGTTATGATCATTTGAAATATCACACGCGAAAGAGACACAATTAAAGAGAAGAGCCGTCACGATGAGATTGGATGGATGAGATCGATGCAACGGGTTTTTTGTTTAATAAAGAAAAAAAAAAGAGAAAAGAAATATTCTTTTCCGGTCCGGTTTGATTTAAAGAAAAAAAATAGAACGACCCGAGCCGAAGCTCGGGCCGTCCAGAACAGAGCAGCGCTCGGGTGAGACTCCGGCGAGGCCGGCGTGGGTTGAGCTCCGGTGGAGATGGGCTGACGATGAAGACGACGGCGAGGCTCACGATCGGCGAGCTTGGCGGCGAGCTTGGTGGCGGAGAGATTGATGACGGAGGCGAAGCAGCGGCGGCCTGTCAAATGAAACAGAGCTCTGGAACAGAGCTCGAGCGCTGATTGAATGCCGGAAGCTCGACGATGACGACGGAGGTTGAGCTCGGGCTTGTCGATGACGGCACATGCGATAGATGGCGAGGGTCGACCGGGAGGAGCATCCCACGGAACAGAGGCGTGTTCAATCGGGAAAGAAAAAAAAAACAGTCGGCTTTAATTTGGAAAGTGCGAGATTTGAAGATCGATTCGACTTCAATTCGGACTTGGGCTCGTGTTCGATTTGGGACGGGGCTGAGGTCTATAAAAGCAAAGCCAGAGCCGCCGGAAAGAGAAGAGCTTTAACAGTGCCAGCCGCCGGAAAAACAGAGCTTTTACAGAGCTATTCCGGCCGGGAAAAACCAGACGATTTGGGAGCAAAGTCGCCGGATTCCGGTGGTCTTTGGCCGGAAAAGAGAGAGAGGAGGAAGAAGCCACCGGAGGAGAGGAAGAAAGGGCGCAACTTTGGCCGGAAAAGGTGCTGATTTGGATTTGCTACAGTAACTGCCGAACGGAGAAGACGATGAATAGTATTTTCCGGTGAACAGTGTTTTCCGGTGAATAGTGCAAAACGACGCCAATGAATCAGCAACGTTCTCCTTGTCCGATGGCCGGCTAAATCCTTATCCAAGGCGTAGATGAAACCCGAGTAAATTGGTTGTATCGTTTTCTTTCATCTTAATCTTAATTTACCTTGATTGGTGTATGAATCTTATTATAGAATCACTGTTAATTTATTGAGATTTATTCTATGTGCTCGAGAGAGGCTAGAGTGAATTCTTGTTAATTTCAATCCGAGGAATATTTGCGTGTCCGAGAGGAACGTAAGTAGACTAAGGTGTTATAAAGGAATAAGCTTTCATTGGTTTATGCTCGAGAGAGATAGATCACAGTTCCATATTTTAATTGCTTATGTGTTACGTCCGAGAGGAGAGCACTACATTTTGAATTGACAAGTATATGTCCGAGAGGAATATACTAGCCAATCAGGAATTTATTCAAAAGAGAGAGACGATAAGCTGGTTTATTATGTGGTGGATTCGAAGCTTTGGCACTTCTCCATATTAGTTAAAATCCATTTTAAAGTAGTTAAATTTTATTGCTTTCTCTAGATTAATTAAAACAGAATTTGCTTTCATTTGAATTTGGTAAAATATTAGTCCGTCCCTGAGGTTCGACAACCCTTTAATACTCGCCGTAGTACAATTGCCTTGTGCACTTGCAAGGGTTTAATTTTAAACGATCAGATACCATAACACAGTCATCAATATTACAATAAACCAGGATTTGCATTAACATTTTATGCAACCTATTACAAGATTCCACTTGAATCTTTTATTAATCTTTCAAGCAAGTCTTTTATTACTTCCCAAGTTAAAATTTAATAATTAAGTCTTTGTCTCATATAGACAGACTCACTGAATGTCATACCTACATGACAGACAACACGAAAACACCGTGACTATCACTCCGGTTAATACCGGTAATCACAGCACGCCCTGAATCCCTCAAGGGTGATTGCCTCACCCATTCCTTACCTTAAAAAGTATGACCGTCGGAAGGGTCTGGCTCCACATCAGCTCCTAGACTCGATGTGGGTCGGGAAACGCAGCCTTCTAGGATGCTAACGTCTCCAATGTGCATAGTAAACCACCTGGCAACCAAGGCTCAGGATGTGTGCAGAGTTTCCACCGGTCGGAAGATGCAAAAGCTCTCTCTAAAATCCATAGAGAAGAGGTAACAGCTTAAGCCTGGCAAATAGAATATTTAATGCTCTCTCTAAAATCCATAGAAAGATGAAAACATGGGCCAAAATAACATGTAAATGCTCTCTCTAAAATCCATAGAAAGATATAACAGCTTAAGCCTGGCCAATAGAAGTTGGTCCTTATTAGGTACCATGACACAGAGCTTCCACCAGTCGGAAGATGTGAATGCTCTCTAAAATCCATAGAGAGATACAGACGGCAAAGCTTTCACCAGTCGAAAGATGCAACACCACCCCAATCTATACCTTGTGATCCTTAACAGGTATCACGGTATTACTAGTATGAACTCTTCTTAGAGTTATAACATATCATTCACAATTGTTGGCTCAATAGCTCAACAGATAGCCTGACCTTTGACTTAATAGTCATTTGGTCGCTTGATCGGAAGTCACTCACACTCACACACTGACTCCCAATCCCAAGGGCATTTTAGTCTTTATTTTGATTAAGTTCTTCCCAACCCTCAAGCTTAGCCCTCAAGTCATTATTTTATTATCTTTCATAAAATAATTAAGTTTCTAAACCAAGTCGGTTTATTAGTCGGGTTTTTCTTATCATTTAAAACCTTTGCTATCAATTAGCATAACATCATGGACAAATGCTCTTAGATATAAAAACACAAACACATACCAATAACACGCCAATTAGGACTTGAAATTATTTATTAAACAACCCAAAATCATTAACAGAAGCATATGTACCAAACTGGCTCTGTATGTACCACACTGCACAGAAATACACAGACAATCGAGTTCGACCGTCAGTTGTAGGCATTTTTAACAGTCGGTTGAGGTCCATCGGCAGTTCAAAATCTAAACCGGTTTATAACCCGGGTTTATTTCTTGGACCGAAATCAGTCTGAGTATGAACCGGGTTCATTTGTTAACCGGGTTTAGTTTATATCTGAACTGAACCAGGTTCGGTCTGCCTGAACCAACTGATTTACTGGATCGGGTTTGGTCTAATAATGGACCGGCCCGGTCCGGCTTGCCATTGGACCAGACCAGTCGTCTGAGTGCAGCTGCCGCCACGACGATCGCCGTCGCACTGCCACCGGCCAGGCGACACCTTCCTCCTCTTTTCTTCCTCTACTCCCCTCGCCGTTTGCCCGTGGCCCAGCAGATTTGGGGGAAAAAAATAGTCTGGCAGCAGCTTTATGCTGCTGCCTTTGCTTCCTCCACCGTGGCCGGCGGCGTGGCAGAGGTCGATTCGACTTCCGTTGACCCGCCATCAGCCCCTACCTCCTTCCCCGTCACCTCCATAGACGAAGATCCCCCCCAAAAAAATCAAAACTTGATGAAGGATATGGGATCCTACCTCGTGTCGCCGGAGTCGTCAAGGTCGTCGGAGATAGCCGAGAGCCGCCGGATGCTAGAGGTCATCGGAGAGTCATTGGGGTTGCCGGAATCGTCATCGCCGAAGCTCACAGTCGTCGCCGGCGTCGCTCGAGATAGCCGAAGTTGTCACCTCTCTACTGTACACCCATCATTCCTCTCTTTTAAACCAACTGCCGGAATTGTCGTAGTCGCCGGAGTTACAGGAACTCGTCGGACATTGTTGAAGCTTGCTGGAGGTCGCCTAGCACTTACATCCTCTACTGCTCCTTGCCCACAATGCTCTGTGTTTATCCCAGACAGAACTGCTGAGTTGCAGTCGTGGTCGCCAGAGGTCGCTGTCGTGGTTACTGGAGGTAGCCAAGAGTCGAGCTCGCCGGAGATCGCCCAAGCTCGAAATCACAGCAACGTTTATTTCTCTTCTGTTGAGTGGGTTTGAAATGGGCAGGGGTGAAAGCAAAGGGTAGGTGACGATGGCCACCTGGCCCGAGGCAAGCCACACCTGGCTATGCTTTGACACCCACCTGGCTAAAACAAGTGAGGGCATGACAATGCCGATGGACGGAAGAAAAATAATCTTCATGACACTTCCATCACATAACTCTTGAGACTTTAGGTTGGGAAAAAGAACATGAAAAAAACTACTCTAAACATGATTCAAAGATCATGATACTATCAACCGGTTGAATCGAAAAATAAATCATATATTATCAGCCAAATACTAAATGTAGATTTCACGAACCCTATAGGACTCCAAATTGTGACTCCAACATCGATGAAGAAACTATACCATCCATATTGCTAAACTTATGGCTTTGAAACCATTTAAAAGTTATTTGGACGTCTTTAATATGACTTGGAAATGAACGAGCGTGGTCCATTTGTCATATTCCCAAAACCAGACGGGTCACCAACTTAAAAATTTAGCTGTCACTTTTTTATTATCGGTTCAATTTGCTTGAGCCGTATATCCTGTTTGGCCACCTTTTGATCGTCAAATTTTGAGAGTAGGACTTCGAGAAAAGAACTCAACCTTGTAAATTAGTGAGCATATGCTTCAATGGGGTCAATGCAAACTAGTGGATCGACCCGGTTTTCTAAGTGACCAACTGCTTGGTTTATATCTTGTTTTTCAACTCAACCAGACCCTTAATGATACCAATCCCAGTTGCCCGAATGTAATTGATTTTATCGTTTCATAAATGTCCAATTTAATTTGGAAACATTGTTTATTTGTAAATGATATTACAGGCCTGTAGGCCCTAGAAGCCAATATATTTAACTCATTTTCACATGCAACCAGATTCTTTTGGATAGAGGGAGTGTTATCTGACCTTCTGAAATCTTAGTGTACATTGTAGATTTATAAATCTGATTTTTTATAGAGGTAATAATGATTAAGTTATGTGTCTCTAGCTAGGAGTGACATTAGTTTTAGGTTTTAATCTAGTATTTTGTTTTCATTGTTTTTTTTGTCATGTGCTTTGTTCCCATGTAAAAGCAAACTGGTTTTCATTGTCACCAGCTTTGTGATGGAAGTTGGCTATATTAATATTTCATGTACAACTATCATATCATGAAGTCAATCCGCATATTTGGAAAGGTTGCATGATGAATATAATGACAATAAATCTTTTTATCATCGTCTCATCTTCATAGGGTTGCGTCGGGAAGGCATCCAACATAAAAACTTACCACTATGTTTCTTTATATGGATTTTGTACCATTTTGATTATGATAAGAGTCAAACACGGTATATAATTCATGTCGAGGCGTATGATGATGCTGATGATGATTGTATTTTTTGTCATATGTTAACCTTGTGCAACTACTTACATATCTATGTATTTTTTTCCCTGTTCTGGCACTAGAAATTTGGATTGCTCAGTTGATCTAAGGCTCTTTTTTCAGGCGGCTTAACTAGGTCATTATACTTGCATATGCTCAAAAACATTCTTTTTGGCTCCTGACATCAATATATTTGTGACTTCCAATAGATTGTATGCAGCTCCATTGCATTGCATGTAAAAAGAGCACATGTTGTCTTATGATAGACCACCATCTTCTTGCCTTATTCCTTGATAGTGCCAATTACCTCTTTTTGCTCTTCAAGTTAGCGTGGATAATAATTTGCATCGGTTGTGGTCCAAGCAAAAAACTGATGAAGAAAAACAGGCTGGACAGCTCATCTCAGCCAATCCATTGGATAGCCCTCACATGTCCGAGCCAGCTTTTCTCCAGCCCCACCCTGCAAATGACATGAGCTGTATGTCCAATCGTCTAACAGGGCCATTTTCATGCATGTGGGTATTCATGGCTCTAGATCATTTCATTCATGGGACTCCAATTATTATGCGAAAAAAAATGTGAGCCAAATCTTTATTTGTTGCATGATCTCTACTAGTAATAAATGTGGACAGAGACTAGCCATGCATGGAGAATCATATATACAGTTCTAGGAGATGTTTACACAAATCAGCTTAAGAAGAAAAAGAGAGATTAAGCTTCTGCTCACGACAAGACCATGAAATGCTTAAGTTAGCTGATGGAAGGCTTACCGGCCATTCAAATGTCTGATTTTCTGATACGGTGATCTCCAAAATTATAGAGGTCATCATTGAGATGTTTGGTTGGATGTTCCTCTCATTTCTAACAGTGTGTTCTCTGACCCACAAGAATCATGGCCTTTCCTTCTCCTCGGAACGATACAATAAAATATTAATTGTGGGATGTGGCATTTTTTTACAGAGAATGAACATAATGCTTACCATCCCTTCTTTAATCCCTGGGCGAGAAACTCTAGCTGAATACACTCCTCTAGAACTTAAAACTAACTAGAGAGTTAGAGACATTAAAGAACATCAAGAAGCAAAAAACACTCAATAAATTATAATGTATCACCGGTAAAGAATCTCTCTGGTGTTTATGGATTCATGGGGTGTATCTTAGAAACAACTCCATCTGGATGGCTAGACCTCGTAATTGCTCTCATGCATGGAAAAAATTCTTCAAATGCAAACTTTATATAGGAGAGATGTGTTTTCAACATTGAAAATAGGTGCACAATGCGGATGTGGTTGGAGCCATGGAGTGGCCCGCGCACTCTTGCCCGAAAATTTAGAAACAGAACCGTTCTTGAGTTGGGCGGAACACAAATGAATCAATTGCTGATTACCTCAATTTCGGTAAACTCCAAAATGAGCAACTAATTTCAAGAAGAGGTGATCTCGCCAAGGCAAAAATCCTAGAAAAGATTTCGATGCTTACTGAATTAGAGGATTCTTATGGGTGACTCAATCAAACTGGAAAGTTTACATTTAAGAGTGTCTGGGATGCAAACACAGATAAATCTGGTAATGTGCCATGGCATGACCTCATTTGGTTCAAACATAAGGTGATTCGTTACTCCTTTTGCGCTTGGATGGCACTTAATGAAGGGCTGCTCACTGAAAAGGAGAGAGATCTTTTTAGTAAACAAATGTGTTTTATCCAGGAAAAGTGAAGAAGCAATCAAGCATCTATTGTTTGAATGCATATATGCTAAGGTGATCTGGCATATATTCCTGCATAAGTGAAACATATACCATATAATTGGGAGTTGTTCTACGGAACTAGATTGGCTGACTCAATTTGTCAGGCCACAACAAATACACAGGGTATATCATCCAAACCGGTTTCACTAGCTTTGTTACAATGATATGGGAGGAGAGGAACAAGCGAATATTTGAAGATAAAAAGCTCGATACATATGTTTTGGGCCAAAACCTCATCCACAGAGCCAAGGAGATCCTTAACGCCTTCCACCTTAATGACATTTGCCCCACACACTGCCCTATCCTGCTTACTTTTTGGGATGAGCGGAACCCTTGAGCAAAGAGAACGTTGGGATCTAGTTGTTGGTGTGATCAACCTTTTTCGGTTCCTCATTTCGGCCACTTGTTGTTTTATAGCGATCGATCACTAAGCTTCAAAAGTAACAGGAAAATGGAAGCATGATCGATCGCCTCCCTCCCTTCCGATCGTATCCACTAGAAAACTGGATTGTATTGATGCCTGATCGATCGCCTACCCCCAACCGATTGTATCTACTTGAATGAAACTCCAAGCTTGGTCGCAATCGATCGCCTCATGCCCGATCAATCGTATCAACTAGATCTTACAGACTGCTTTAGAGATCGATTGTTTTACCTGCGATCGATCACCGCGAGGGACACGATCGATCACCTGCTCACCAATCAATCGATCTGGAAAATTAAAAATTGAACCACTCGCGATCGATCGGCCTTCTTTTAGTGATCGATCGGCCTCTATATGTTGAGGGTTTTTTAAGGGGGTTGTTCATGCTCCCCTTGAGTTGAGGAGCTGCTGTAATATCTTATCCTTTGTACCCTTCCTCGTTATAATTTTTTCATTATCTAAAAAAAACTATAATGTATTTGTTTTATTGTTTGCCTCCCATCTTATTTTTCTTGTTCGAAGATGTTGAACGCCTTGGTGTATCTTTATCGTCATCTTTAGTGTCATCTTCGAAGTCTTCTTCCTCTGCACTATATTCCCACTCTTGCCTAAAGTTCAAATAATCAGGAGGGTAGGCTCGGTTAGGGCCCAAGAGATCTACAACAAGCTTAACTTCTTTGCTGTCATTTTGAATGGTTGGGATTTCGTCTATATTATGCCTTTTAATAAATCCAGTTACAACAGACTTGATGGTCCTTACACCTACGTCGGATCAAGACTTGATTTCTGGCATGTGTAATCGTGGACAACACGTTGACGACCTCCTCTTCGATAGGATAACTTTCCGTGGGATGCACTTGCTGATTTGTATGAGATTTGAATGGAATTGTTGAACTGAAATCTGCTTCAATTTCTGGTTGATTTGTTGGCAGGTGCACCACAGTGGCCTCTCTTGCTGACTTGGAACCTAACCGGGTCATCTTCCTCGAATGACAGTTGGAACTTCATTTCCTTCTCTAATGGCAGCTGAATTTGAATTATGCACTTGTCAAACTTCACAAATGGGACATAAACTTGCAGAATGATCGTAGGAGAAGCATTTGGTGCAGGACAAAGTTTTATGCTCATAAATTGTAAATCATGTGATTGAACGCAAGAAACTCCCTCTACCAAAGCGGCGGAATGTATTGAGTTGTGGTCATGAAGGCAAACATATATTGTAGTTGTGACACGAAATGCGGGCAAACGTTGCAATCTTGATTGGTCGTGACTTGTCATGATAAGAAACTGAGGTACATGATGCATATCAAGACATGCACATGAGGCGAGATACAAGCACACGTTGTTGGCAATGTATGTGTTATGATGCAAGATATACAACACACGTCGATGGCAACGCATGTGCTATGAGGCATGCAATGCACACACAGGAGCACACGAGGTGGCTAAAATACATTCCGACCACTTCATACGATTAGGTGGCTAATTTCCTTGGATTTACTGTTTGCAAGAAGTGTATGAAAACTTGTGCTAAGATATGCACTTGGGGCAATCAACTGGAATAATGCTACTTTGGTTGTCACTCTAGTAGGATGACATAAACTTCCTCTACTAAGTAGGGAGGGGTGTGTGGTGCTATAGCCATGAGATACATGATACGAGACACAAGTTGATGGCAATGAAAGGGCCATGATGCGAGATAGAAAGTGTTATGATACAAGGTAGATGTGCAATGATGCTAGATAGAGGTGGTTTCCTTGGAATTGTTGTGATACATGCCTTGGCGCGATTTTCCTTGGCATTACTGAACATTCCTTGGTGGATTTCCTTGGTTTAGTGGCATATTCCTTGGTGGATTTCTTTGGTATTGTTGCACATTCCTTGATAGATTTCCTTGGTCATGGTGCACATGCCTTGGCGTGATTTCCCGAGATGCTCTTGAGTATTTTCCCATTGATCTTTCGAAAACTTCGCACCCACCAAAGCTTAAAAGTGACCAAGGTAGGTGGTGAAACAGTGCATTTTGGAGCGTTAGCATCCTGGAACGCTGCGTTCTCCCAATCTATATCTAGTCTAGAGAGCTGATGTGGGCCAACCCATTTTTTACGGTCATACCTTGGACAACGAGTTTTTGAGGTACAGAATGAGCAAGACATTCATCCTTGATAGGTGAACTTTTTTGCATCTTCTTTATGGAGGAAGCTCTGTACCCGCACTCACCTTAAAAAACTTAAAAGTGACCAAGCTAAGTGGTTTTACAGTGTTACATTGGAGGTGTTAGTATCCTAGAAGTTTGCGTTCACCCGATTCATATTTAGTCTAGAGAAATAATGTGAGCCAAACCCTTTCCGAATACCATACCTCAGGTAGATTCTAAGGTAAGGATTGTGTCAGGCATTCACCCTTGATAGTAAGGGTGTGCAAAGTATGGTCAAAGTGATTTCGTACTGTCTGTAGGAATGACATTCAGTGAGTCTGTCTCATGCATGGGACAAGGACTTTTGTAAACGAACTTGTAAAGCAATAAAAGACTTTGCTTGAAAGTCAGAAAAAAATCATGTATAATTCTCTAACAGGCTGCATAAAGTGTTAATGCAACTATTGATGTTGATGATTGCGTTATAATATTCCAAAGAGTATTTTTATACTCAGTAGCCACTCTTGATGCAGGTTCTTCAGAAAAAGATTAGCTTCACGTAGTGTTTGGTATCATTGTCACGGCCCGGGTTTTTTAAAACTATTTTTAAATCAGAGTAGTAGCGGAAAATCAGAGGATTATTCCTCTATGCGATAAATCAATAGTTCAAATTTTTTGACTAAGCATCTAGGCCGTGATAACTGGGGTTCACAAATATGAATACAAAACCATATATACATATAGTATTACAATATTCAAAGTCGATTAAACCAACGCAAGTCCTCTAAGTACAAGTCTGTCATCCAACTCAAAATACACTAGAAAATAGTTGGCTCTCACGCCTTACAACAAGGTCTAGAACAAACCCGATAGTGAAGAAGTACTATGCAACTTCCTGAACGTCCTCACGGCTAAGCCACCAAATCCCAGTGCTGTGTGAAGTCAATCTTCCACAGCACCACCTATATCACATAAGGATGCTGAGTATAAAAATATTCAGTGGAATACCATAACACAGTCATCAACTTTACACAATAAACCAGGATTTGTATTAACATATTATGAAACCTATTACAGGATTTCACTTGAATATTTTATTAATCTTTCAAGCAAAATCTTTTCTCGCTTCCCAAGTTCAAGTGCAATAATTAAGTCTTTGTCTCATATAGACAGACTCACTAAATGTCATACCTACATGACAAATAGCACGAAAACATCATGACCATCACTCCGATTAATACCGACAATCACGTCACGCCCTGAATCCCTCAAGGGTGACTGCCTCGCCCATTCCTTACCTTAGAAGGTATGACCGTCGGAAGGGTTTGGCTCCACATCAGCTCCTGAGCTCGATGTGGGTCGGGAGAACGCAACCTTCCAGGATGCTAGCGCCTACAATGTGCAAAGTAAACCACCTGGCAACCATGGCTCTGGATGTGTGCAGAGCTTCTATCAAGGGAAGATGCAAAAGCTCTCTCTAAAATCCATAGAGAAAAGGTAACAGCTTAATTCTGGGCAATAGGATATGTAATGCTCTCTCTAAAATCCATAGAAAGGTGCAAACATGGGCCAAAATAACATATAAATGCTCTCTCTAAAATCCATAGAAAGATACAACAGCTTAAGCCTAGCCAATAGATGTTGGTCCTCATCAGGTACCATGACACAGAGCTTCCACTAATGGGAAGATGTGAATGCTCTCTAAAATCCATAGAGAAGATACAAACGATAGAGCTTCCACCAATCGAAAGATGCAATACCATCCCAACTAATACCTTGTGATTCTTAACAAGTATCACGTATCACTAGTATGAACCCCTCTTTGAGTTATGACATACAATTCACAACTGCTGGCTCAATAGCTCAGCAGATAGTCTGACCTTTGACTTAATAGTCATTCGGTCACATGATCGGAAGTCACTCACACTCATACACTAACTTCCAATCCCAAGAGCATTTTAGTCTTTATCTTAATTAGGTTCTTCCAACCCTTAAGTTTAACCTTCAAGTCATCATTTTATTATCTTTCATAAAATGATTAAGTCTTTAAACCATCTAGGTTTATTAGTCGGGTTTTTCCATATCATTTAAGTCCTCGGCTATCAGTCAGCATAAAATAAGGGACAAATGCCCTTAGATATAAAAACATAAAACATGTAAAGATAATATGCCAATTTGGGCTTGAAATCCTTTATCAAATAGCCCAAAATTACTAAAAGGAACCTATGTACCATACAGGCATTGTATGTACCATAATGTACAGAAATACACGGACGGGCAAGGGCTACCATCAGCTGTCGGTGGGTGTATACCGACAGTTCACTCCGAACCGGGTGTGGTTCATGGATTTATGTTGGTTCATAGTTTGACCGATTCGTCGTCTTCCTCACAGAATGCCCGACCAGTCCAGCAGCTCTAGGCGGCCACAGGCCACCGAGCTGGTGATCTATACATGAAATGTACATTTTATTATCTCCTAAACTTATATTTATGTTAGTGTTTGATTAGAATTAGTGCTACTTTAATATAATTTTTGGTTTTGTAGGCAAATGAGAGCAAAGATGCAAAAATATGGTGAAACATGACTTCAATGGTTAAACCTTCATAACTTCGTGTGTATATCTCTGATTGGACTGATTCAAGTCTCATATTAAATTTCAAGAAGTTAGCTTTCCAACGCCACCAACCATGCATAATTCTGAGTTTGGAGTAAAAAATTATGACTATTAGAAAATTATGCTGGAGGATGAATAGTAATCGATCGATCGGCTAAATGAGGCGATCGATCGCCTGAGAAAAAATTCAAAATTTTCAAAATTGATCATCGCCGTTTGATCGATCGTATCTACTGGAAAATTTTTATGAACAGTAACTGATCGATCGGTGAATAGTGCCGATCGATCGCCGTATATGAAAAACGCAATTTTGACTCAAATTTAGAGGGGGATTTCTTGGTTTTCCTTCACCTTTATAAATAGGCCTTAAAAGTGAACGTATTTGGCACTAGAGAACATACTTTGGAGGCTAAAGAGGAGCAAGAGAAGGAGTCTTTTGGAGCAAAGAAGAAGAAGGATTCATGATGATGGATCTACATAACAGGCTTCTCTTTTCTCTCTTTCTATGTGTAACTAAACTTTTATTCAAGGCTAGATGAAGCCCTAGATGTGTATTACTACTCTTGATAGTTTAATTTTATAAAGTTGATTATGATTCATGGTTAATGCGATTTCATGAGTATTCTTTTGAGTGCTTGACTATAAACTTGATTGATTATGAATGAAATTAGATATTGTGATTGATTTTATGCCCGATCAAGGATAAGATTAATTGCATTATAATAGAGTTGTGATTGATTTTATGCCCGATCAAGGATAAGATTGATTACACAATAGTGGATGAACTTTCGTGTCCGATCAAGAACGTTAGTGAATTCATTAGTAATTCGTGTGTCATCATGTTAACTCGTGCTTAATAATAATTGAGAGTAGTAATTGCATGTCTAGTGGTGGATTCATTGCCTTGATATTCTCCATATTGATTGAATCCCAGTAATTTAGTTAAAAGTTCATTGCTTTCTTAGTCTAGATCAACACTGCTACTTTCTGTTGAATTTGGTAAAATATTAGTCTGTCCCCGAGGTTTGACAACCCTTTTTATACTCACCGTAGTATAATTGCCTTGTGCACTTGCAAGGGTTTTATATTAAACGATCAGCTGGCTTCTCCGGCGGTGGGTCGCCACCACAACAGCGACGTTGGGCCCCCAATGCATAGTGGTCCCGCCTCTCCTCCTTTCCAACTTGAATCAGTTGGCAGCTTGAGCGCCGGCGACTTCTTCATGCTGGTTCGCCACCAAGATGGTGGCTTTTCAGGCCAACGGTAGCTCCTCCATCGCCCTGGAGCTTCATGGGCCGTTTTCGGCTCTTGTTCTCCCTTCTTCATCCTCTTCGTCGCCTATCCGTGGTCCGGGTAGAAATGTCGACGGAGATGGGTTGTGGCACTTCCACCGGCACCGTCGCTGCGACCTTTTGATGGTGGTCACCCGTGCCCCATCTCTGGGCTTACCGCCACTGCCGTCATCTCTTCCGTCGGCGGGAGGAAAGAAAAGAAAAAATTAAAAATTGATGAAAGGGTATGGGTTCCTACCTCGCGTGTGCCGTTGATGACGATCTGCCGCTCGCCGAAGGTCGTTAGATGTTCGTCGAGGTCGCCAGAGTTGCCGCCATAACTCCAACCGGCTTCGACAGAGGCACATCTTTAGATTCTTAAACCAAAAGGTTCTAGCTTGAAATACCCCCCTAAGCCAACTCTTGCTACTAGTGTATACCTGGCCAAAATAGGCAGCCACCTGCTCGCCATTACAAAGCACCTGGCAATTCAGGCGGCCATGTGTTACAATCATAATATTGGGAATAAGGACAATTCAATTGCTTTAGAGTAGGCATTAATCTCTTAACTATATTAAGTTGGATATGTGGATAAGGCGTGAGCGCAACGCCAAACTGCCAAAATTTCTAGTGTGTTATGATACGGATGTCAGACTTGCACATGGAATTGTGAGTGTTTCATCAACTTTGCATTGGTTATTATGTTTTTGTAACCATGTTTGCTAACCCAAGTATCACGGCCTAGATGCTTAGTCGGTAGAGAAAACATTCTTTTCATTTTTCATGGACACTCTAATTAATAGTCGCTTCAAAAAACCCAGGCAGAGACACTGCGGGAGGTTGTAGTAAGGAAAAGTCTGGAACTACGAGCTGCTACTGCAATAACTCAAATCCCGGAACCACAAGTAGTGCATTCAAAAGTTTACTTTGTGATCGCTCTCTAAAAAAATCACGTTCTACATGGAACACTATTGGGGTAGCACCTAGGACCTATGATACAAAAGCTCCAGTTGTTAGGAAGCGAAACCCTTAATTTATTTAACAATACTCCCTTCTTTCCACACTACTAGTCCGATTTGGTTTTTCAAAATGAATTATTTGATAATCTTGTCAGACTGGTACATTTGGACGGTATCTGGGAGGTTCAAGAAGAAACCTTCTTAAGGGTCTAAAATGGGAATGCAAAGAAAAAACATAAGTTAAGGGGAAAGCAATCTTGTGGGACTTCGAAATCACACATGATAAGGGTTCGTAGTACTTCGAAATCACACTTGATAACGGCTCTAGTGATCAATAAATGGCATAGTTCACATCCTGATAATAGGATGCAGTTTAATACACGCACAATTCGGGAACCGGATCTGCTGGTGAAGCTTCACCAGCGAGGCCGCTAGTGAAGTTTCACTAGCCGTCGATTGTACGGAATCAACGGCACATACGAAAAGCGTGTACGCTCGGCCAAAAGACGCATCTTTAGCCGAGCGCACATTATATCTGTATGCACCGTCGATTCCGTACGATCGACGGCCGGTGAAACTTCACCAGCGGCCAGCAGATTCGGACTCCAAAATTCGAGCCTTTGTTGACCCCACTTGTATTGCAAAAGACAAGGACTGGACAATTTTACTTCTCAGAGTCCAGGGATGGTAGACTCTCATTTATTGAGGCCAAGAGGACTCTGATTGGGGTGGGTCCAAACTACTGAAGCCAATGTATATCTTCTTGTTTTTTTGGGTATAGTAATGGCAAATCTAACAGCACGAGGAATGTAGTACTATGCAACAAATTTTGGTCGAGGATTACACAAAAGCCATAAAAACTTTAGTCATTGATTAGTGAAATTGATATGTGTAGCTTTATCAATTTATGCCTCATCCAAAGTCAGTGCAAGGAAGTTGCTTCTCGAGGCAGAAGCAGCTCCACAAGATTAAAGAGAACCAGCTCGAGAAGCAAGCACATGCATGTTTAACAAAAAATTGCCATTACCAAATGACAGTTTCAATCATTTTTGTACGCTTCACCTTTGTATATCTCCAACAGGAAGCTGCTTATGTTATATATTACATAGCTTAATCTCAGCTCCCTGCCACTTTGAAACAAACTCGCAATATCGACTGAGTAAACTCATCTGATGTACTTTATTTTCTGTCACGATCGAATGGCAGATGAAGGTTCACTGGTTCAGTAAATATACATGCTAACAATCTAGAAGGGGACCAACATATATATAATGGTCGGAAATCTATCACTATTTGCACTTGTGATAAGATACAGTGTTTGGTTATATAAATAGCCAAGTTTCACAACGTTTGGCCTGTAGACTGGTAGTTGATCTAGAGGCCAAGCGGGGGGAAAGGAAGTTGGACCTTCCATCAGACAAAAATAATGAGTGTGCATGCATATCCTCGTTTCCCAGGCACGTGGGCTTGTTCGAAAGAGTCGATGATTTTATAAGGAGATCCTACTCTCTTCCTTGTTCACAGACTCTCATCCCATTTCTCTCTTATTGTGTCCTAGCTGCTAGCTATAAGTTGGAGTGAAGCACAAAAAAGTGATGGCTCGCACCTCAAATGTGAAAAAAGGGTCATGGACAGAGGAAGAAGACAAGCTACTCAAGCATTGCATTGAGAAATATGGAGAAGGAAAGTGGCGGCATGTCCCTGCAAGAGCTGGCAAGTAAACTTCTCCTCTTTGCGTCATGTATTGCGGTTTGTTTTCCCACTTACTTATATTTTAATTATCTGTTTATATGTTCTCGTATTTATAATGGAGTATAAATTTATGCACAGAGATATAGAACTTAGTACTCTACATGCATAGATAAAAGAAAAAAGATCATGGTTCGGCTACCAATTTTCTGCTTTTGTTTACTAGAAGCCATGTCTGTTTATTTGTTAATTATTGATAATGTCCTTACTCCTACGTCCAACACCAGAAAAGTTGCTTCATCTTGGTGTTAATTTTCGTGCTCATTTTCACAGTTGGTCACATTTTAGCATGGTTTTAAAAACTGGATTCGCCCGGCAGGTTAGACTGGTTTGACTGGAGCCGGGAGGTTTTTCGAGCGGGGTCGTCTGGGTCGGCCGAGTAAATTGACCCTGTCGACCCCGTTTAACCTGCCCGATTGATCCAGTGACCCAATTGACCAGGTTGGACAAGTTTTTTTCTCTTTCATCCCGATTCTCTTTCCTCGTCTCTTCGACTAGCCGACTCTCTCTACCCCCAATCCTCATTTCTCTCCTTAATCCCTAATTCTCATGTCTACGCCGGCCAACGACCAGCTCCCCCACCCCAACCCTCTCTTGCTATCCCTCGCCCCAGCTCCCCTGCCTCAGCTCTCCCTTGCCATCCCTCGCCCTAGCTCCCCCGCCCAGCCTTCGTACCACCTCCCTCAACCAACCCTAGCCCAACTTATTTTTTTGTATTGATGATGTCAGCAACCCGGTCAATCCGGGTCCGACCCCCGGTTGGACCTACTATGTAGAATTCCGGTCGATGTCCGGTCCGGTTTTTAAAACCTTGCATTTTAGTCGAAATTAACTTGAAGCCATGTTTGTCTGTTTTGTGAGCTTTATAGGTCTTAATAGGTGTCGCAAGAGCTGCAGATTGAGATGGTTAAACTATCTACGTCCAAACATCAAAAGAGGTGATTTTGCTGTTGATGAGGTTGATCTCATTATCAGACTCCACAGACTACTGGGAAATAGGCAAGCCATTAATTTCGTTTTCTTTTTTCTTTTGGTAACATACCAATATTCATTTAACTATGAAAAACATGAGTTAATATTGAGCGATACGGTCACATAATCTTTATTTGCCTAGATGCACTAAGCATTTTAAGAAACAAATAACTGTGTTGTTGTATAAAAAATAACAGCAAATAACTGTGTTGTTTCTGGTAAAATACAATCATGGATGGAATTCACAGCACCAGTTGACAGCCAATACTGGTTCCACATGATCTGTCTTTTTTGTTTCTAATAGAAAATAGAATAATGGTGGCAATTGCCGTTGTATCCAACTCATAAAGTTGTTGATGTCTGCTCTGACCAAAACTTACTTTAAAGAGCATGAAAAATACACGCATTAACCATAATATATTGACTAAACATTTACTACGACTTAATCATGCTGATATCATTAGAAATATCCTTTGTGTCCTGGTGCAGGTGGTCTCTAATTGCAGGTAGAATACCAGGTAGAACTGCCAATGACATTAAGAACTACTGGAATTCTCACTTGAGCAAGAAGCTGGTGGGAGATCCACAGAGGAGTTTGCCAAGTATCATCAACCATGAACTGGACACTTGCACCAGTACTAGTACTTCAGAGTGGCAGATGGGTTCAGCTGTCGGAGATGAACTAACTACCCGGAATCTGAAAGAAGAAGAAAGATCGTCTAATTCGGATGCCGAAACGGGACAAGACAATTTGCAGGAAAAAGAATTAGAAGCATCTTTCTCGAAGAATATGTTGCTTGATATGGATGAAGGAGAGACAGGCAATGTTTTCAGTGGTGTTGGGTTCGGTCACACGACAATGGGAGATGGGGAGGGCTTACTCTCTGGATTTGATGAATTGTTTTCAGACACGGATCTCTGGGACGTTTTGGATCAGATCATTCAATGAGAGGAGGGTCTGAGTGTTCATTTCAGGAAGCCTTATTAATTCTTTTCTCTGCAGAGTCCCAGTATGCACAGTTCCTTCTCTCTTAATTATTTGTAATGTTGTTTAATAAGTTTTCTTTCGAAGGCATAGCATCTTAGCATTAATTGAGTATAAATATACAATAAGTTCAGGGGAAACTCCTAGTTAAGCCATATGATAAAGAACTTTATTAAGATACTATTCTCAAACAATTTTTTTCAAATGAACTAATTTTTTAGTACTCTCTCCGATCACTTTTAATACAGTTATTTCCAAATGAACTAATTTTTTAGTGTATTTGGAAAAACCTATATTTAGTGACCGGTGGGAGTATGTTTTATTAGTCAATATGTTTTGCTTGACTGATAACTTAAGTCCTTTATTAAGATACTATTCTCAAACAAAAAAGAATTGCTTAGTACATGCTCAGAAGGCCAAGAGACACTACAACAAAAACGGGCTTTAGAGACGGAAAAATCTGTCGCTAAATGTATATAAACCGTCGTAAAAAATAATTAGAGACAGATATTATCTGTCGCTCGATCCGTCAAAAAAGGTCGCGTAGCAATTGTCGACAGATGAGCAGTTGCGACTGTTTTTATCTGTCGAAAAAAGGATCTTTAGTAACGGATCAATTCCGTTGATAATATATTTTTTCGACGTATATTGCCGTCACAAAAAGAATTTTTTTGCCGAGAACGATATGTAACGACTGTTTTATCCGTCGGTACAAATAGTTGGCGACGGTTTTGGCTCATTTGTGACAGATTTTATCTGTCGGTACAGACAAAAAAAACAAAAAAAAGCTGTTTTCCAAATTTTGTATAATAAATATAACAATAACTAACCAAGAACATCAGCTTTATTCATCATTAAATTAGTACTTGCATTACATAAACAATCATACAAAAAACTGTTATCCAATGAATTGTGTTCTCTGACAAACAAAAAAGAAAAAGAATCATCCCTGTAGCTCTGCCGACGTGCTAGACTCCTCTCAAGCCCTTGTTTGACTCCTCTTAAGTGAAAACATTGTGAACATGGAACAACATCATTGTCCCAAATCGACCGTTAATTCGTCCTAACAATTTCATGAACTTGGCTGGTAAGCTTTTGATATGAAGTAAGCAAGTGCAAATATATGAAAGTGAAGAACAGAATAGTTTACCAAAACAACAAACTAAATTAAGATCATATTCATCTATTTCAGAAAGAAAGAAGGGTTAATAAACAAGAAGAATGAACAACTTCGAATAGGTAATAGATAAAGAAGATGATAAACATTAAGTCAAATTTGTAACAGTAACAACCTGAAGTTCGAACCTTTAACATGTGTAACACCAGCTCTTTTAGCACAATAAAGTACCTCCTACAAAGACAAGCATGGTAAATTAAGACACAATACTTTATTGTGTTAACCTATGAGCTTTGTGCATTAATACCTTGTAGATGCTACCATCAACACTTGGTGGAGTTGCAAGAACCATAATTTTGCACCCAGCAATCTGTGCAGGCTGGTGCAGAAAATAAATTAAACATCAACCAGAGCTCTCATCTGGTATCATCATCATAAAAACCATTACAATTTGGCTGAGGAGCTGAAAGTGATGCTTTGAGTCATGATCTATACATGAAATATGTATTTTATTATCTCCTAAGCTTATGATTATGCTAGTGTTTGATTAGAATAACTACTACTTTAATATAGTTTTTGGTTTTTATAGGAAACAAGAGTAATACACAGAAATGAGGAGAAAAGTAACTCGAATGGTTAAATTATCATAACTTCGTGTACAAATGTCGGATTGGACTGATTCCTCATGTCAAAGTTCAAGAAGTCAGCTTTCCAACGCCACCAACCACGCACAATTCAGAGTTTAGGACAGAAAGTTATAGCTATTTGAAGTTCATGAACAGTAACTACGATCGATCGGAAATCAATGCGATCGATCGCCAGAGCCGCAAAAGCACTGTATTAAAGGAAACGATCGATTGGCATAAAAACGATCGATCGTATCTACTGGAATTTTTCAATCGCGCAAGACAGTAACTACGATCGATCGGTATTATACGGCGTCGATCGGCAAAGCGATCGATCGAGGTAAAATAACGAAGGAATTGCGATCGATCGGCAGGCGAACGATCAGGAGCGATCGATCGCCGTATGCGACAAACCAAAATAAGACCTATTTCGACTTGGATTTGGAAGGAGACTTCGTGGTTTCTCTTCACTCTTATAAATAGGCCTTATGGGAGAACGTTTTGGGCACCACATATTCAACTCTTGGAGAAACCCTTGGAGGCTAGAGCAAAGGAAGAAGAAGGTGATGAAGATGATAGATTCTCTTCCCATGCTTGGCTAAACTCCTATCCAAGGCGTAGATGAAGCCCAATAATCTAGTTGTGAAGTTTCTTTTCTCTAATATTATTTTTACTCTAGTTGGTTTATGAACCTTTGTTATGCAATTAAAGTTAATTCATTGAGTTTATTCTTTGTGCTTGAGAGAGACAAGAGTGGATTTTATGAATTTCAATCTGAAAGATTACTTGCATGTCTGAGAGGAATGTGAGTGTTCTGATTTGTCATATGTTAATAAAGTTTCATTGATTTATGCTTGAGAGAGATAGATCACAATTCCATATGCTTAATTGATTTATATGTTACGTCCGAGAGGAGAGCACTATAATTTGAATTGACAGGTATATGTCTGAGAGGAATACACCAGCCAATTGGAAATTTGAATTCGAAAGAGAGAGAGAGACTTTACACTAGTTTATTGTGGTGGATTCGAAGCCTTGGTATTCCACATTGATTAAATCTCAACTAAATTAGTTAAAGTTTAGTGCTTTTCTTTAGATTAAACTAAAAACTGCTGCTTTCCTTGAGTTTGGTAAAATTATTCACCGTCCCTGAGATTCGACAACCCTTATTAATACTCACCGTAGTACAATTGCCTTGTGCACTTGCAAGGGTTTTAATTTTAAACGAACAAGTCAACTCAACCCCACATACCACATCTAACATCAACGCTGCAGAGGGCAGAACTGAAGTGCCTCCAGGAACATATAGACCAACTGATTCAATGCCTCTTGCCACCCGTTTACATGACACCCTGTCAATCCCTATCAAATTAGCAAATTACAATAAAGAAAAACAAAAGATTGGTAGTGATGCCCATAAACTACTACTTCTTACAGCCATATTTTCAACATTGTTCTCGGGAGCTTTTTGAGCCACATCAAATGCATGTACGTTACTGTAGGCCACATCAAATGCTTCCTTTACAGCTGGTTAAAGCTGCAGTTTAACAAATATATAACCGAAGGATTTCAAAATTTTCTGAAAGGTTGTCAGCCATTTTGCCTACAAAAAAGAACCTAGAGCTTTGTTAGAGATGAAAGGATTGCATAAAATATACAACCACCGAGAAGACTGAAAATACCCACTCTTTAACAACAGCATCTCCTCAATTCCTCACATCATCAACAATTGGTTTCACCTAATATGTGAATAAAGGATCTATATATCACTTAAATTTGCAACCATTGTATAGATTCAAAACCTGCAACCACCATTGAAATAAGGAGATTGTGACCAAACTCATCATACCAAAAATGGAAGAGAAATCAGTGCAAGGACGAGCATTCAAGCTGTTCACTTCAACCTGACAGATTGTGACAGCCTATAGGACTTCAATGAACACTTAAAATAGCAACCCTTCCGTACTGTTCCAAATACAATTAAATGATTAAACATAAATGTAGAATTAACAACAGAGATGTTCTTCCAATTTTCCTAAACAAACTTCTAGTTTTCTGTCAAACCCATAAAAAAGTTTGTAGGGAGAAAAGAAATAAGGGAATCTGTCACGTTTCTGCATGTTTTCACGAGCAGAAACGTGAAAAGATCGATAATTAATTTTTCTCTTGGAACCAATTCACCGAATCTGCCTGGTCAAATCAGCATTGGCTGTTGAGACTTTCTTGGCAAAAGACATAGAAGAAATGTCCATCCAATACCTTCAATCCAAATCCTGCATTATTCATGATATAACATTGAACATGAACAAAAATAAATCATGTCATCAGGCACTGCCCAATTACAGCCTAAGTTTTAACCTCATTTACAGTAAACAACTTCTTCTAAGAAAAATCAATGAAAAAGGAGATAACCCACAATACATATTGAAATGAAGATAGTATAAAAACATAAGCTGATCTCAACAGAATTTAGCCATTCCAAAAATTGCAATCAATTTTTATGTCTCTAAATATATAGACATAGACAACAGAGGGGATTGAGTTGCCAAGTTCAAAACTTTACATGAATCCTCAAATGGCCACCCATGACGGTGACCACAATAGCCCACACCCACAATGAAAAAACTTAAAGTAAATATATAACAATTGTGTCCAAACTGCAACATCCTAGAAACTACAATCAAATCGAAATCACAGTAATCAAGCAAGTGCACTTCCTCGGGTTGAAAAAAAAAATAAAAAGCAAAAGAGTGATCTCACATGGTCGTCGGAATCGCTTGAAAAGGTAGGCTAGGGCAGCAACTCCACAGCAGAACCCATGAATTTTTTCGTCTATGCCGTGGCCGAGGGAGCAGCCGGAGCCGCCAAGGAAGGCTGCCAGGCGGGGGGAGGATGAGCCTCTGCCGGCCATGCGGTCCTCGGGCTTCAGAAGCTTGGTGGGAAGGGACGAGTAGGAGCTATTGAAGTCGGAGGAGAAGTGCATCAGCATTTCGTCCAAGATTGTCGAAAACCTAGCCTGCAGCCACCGGTGAAAGAAGGGTTGCTTGAAAAGGTGGTGTGGGGTGGATCTTGGTGTTATGACAGAAAAGCGGTTAACGGCGTGGGATGTTCTCAGCGGCAATGGGGTCGGTGGGCTGCATGGAGAAGGCACGAGGGAGATCTGGAACAACAAGGAGTGGAAGGCGGCTGGGGGAGGAGGAGCAGGGAGGTGGAAGATGTAGTTAGGGGTTTAAATCTGGCCGTTCAAATGAAGGGTCCAGATCTTTTCCCTTTTTTTTTAAGAAAAGTAACTTATTCAATCGTTCAAAAGGAAGGCTTTGGCGACGGAATTTGTTGCGACAAAAAAAAACGTCCTTAAATATAATTTTATCAACAGTTTATTTTCTGTCACAAAAATTCCGTCGCAACTAGCGGACTTTTTTCCTCAGATCTTTTTCCATCGTAAATGATAACAATTATCCACGGAATATTTAGCCACGGAAAAACATCCGTGGCTAAAGGCCATTTTTGTTGTAGTGAGAACTGACAAGTCTCCATCTGCTTTGATCTAAACTGGTAACTATATACCTTTACTGGAGATTATCTATACTTCACAGGAAATAAAGAAAATGTACATTATCCCACAGGATCCTGGCCATCCAACAAGTGCCTTTTAGTGAATGAGCTAATCAATCAATTAGTTAATTGTTCGTAGTTTTCTAAATATATATATATGGGAAAAGTTTATATAAGATCGTTCTCATATTGTTTATATGAAGCCACTTTGAATCGTAGCCGTTGGATCTTGATCTGACGGCTACGAATATCCATAATATCTCACCCACTCTTTGATGTGACACACTCACCTACCCACTAATTTGATATCCACCCTCCGATCAGAATCTAACAATAATAAAAATTGGCCTCATGGTCTTTATATGAGATCGATATCATGTAAACTCATCTATATATATATATAGTCCCGCTGCCACTCTTCAGTGCTGAGTCACATAGTTATAATGCATGGGTCATTGTCATGGCTCATGTAGGCAATGGTGTAACAAAGTCCTGCTGAGTCACATAGTTATAATGCAAAGACATGACATTCTGGGTCATTGTCATGGCTCATGTAGGCCATGGTGTAATAAAGGCGAGCCTAGGAGACTCAGCCCCTCTCTTCCAAGGCTTCTCACTGTACTAATGTCTCACAGTAAGCTCCCCCGGGATAGGCATATTTAAATTTGCAACGGTCATAATAAAATCCTCAACGGCTCAGTTTCTTCCCCCAAGCCCCGGCATCACAACTGTGACTCCTCCAGTCCTTCCCCTTTTCCTCCAATTGCGAGAAGACGGAGAAGATTCAGAATGATCGCCGAGCGCGTCATAACTGTGGTGTACATGGAGCCTTCCATGTCCAAGGAGCTCCTGTGCAAATTCCCCGACGCGTCTGCCTTTGGTTTCAATTACTCTCAAAGCGGAATCTGGTCCCCGCTGGTCCCGCGCCGGCAAGCGTCCTTCTTCACTGGTGCTTCTCCCCCACGGAAAAGGAGAAGGATTGCAGTGTCTCCGAATGGGAAATTGTTCGAGGAAAAGCATGAATTGGATCATTTGACTGGCCTGACAAATTTCACAAAAAAGATGGAGAGGAAGTGCCCACAATATTCTGAAAGCCCCGACCAAAAGTCGGGCTCAAGAACGGTTAGCTCGAATTACCTCCCCTTGCTATTCTATGAAACTGGACCGACAGATTTCACGAGAAAGATGGAGAGGAAGTGCCCGCATTGTTCTGAGAGCACCGCCCAGAAATCAGCCTCAAAGAAGGTTAGTTCGGTTATTGCCCGTTGCTCTACATGCAAACATACTTCTTTTGACTGATGAAATGTCTCCATGAGGAGATTGAGAGAGAAAATGCCATATAATTAAGGAGAGATTTTGCTTATGAAAGGCTCAGACAAATGTGATCTACATAAATTACAGCTCTTGTGTTTTCATTTGTATTTTGATGACACTACTTGGTAACAGGGGAGCCATTCTTTCTGAGATTCTGTTGTTGTTTTCTGATTGATATATCTGAAGAGGTTTTGTTCCTTTTTGTTGGTGTAGGGATGGGCAAATGTGTTGAAAGCAGCATCCAAGCGTTTCAAAAGGACTAAAGGACTTCTCATAAAGCTGTCGAGCTTCTAATTCTGTTAGTCTTACCACAATTAGTTGTTTTAGTGCCATATTTTTTTATAGGATCATTATTTGAGCGTAGCCTTGCCACAATTAGTTGTTAAGTGCTATATTATCAATTTCATAGGATCATTATTTGAGTCAATTTAGCTTTGAACATTTTTTTACCTAGGGAAACACGTAAATTTACCTGATGTAGTCTGAGGTTGCAATCCTATTTATTCAAGTGTAATAAAAAGTTTTTTTATTTGATTTTCAAGTACCTGAGCTTCATTTAGGGTTTTGCCTTCACTTTACAGAGAAATCTGAGTAAGAACGACCAGACGCTCTAGATAGAAACACACTTGGCCTCTTTAAGTTATGTGGAAACTTGTGAACTATGAATGGAACCACACATATGTATGTCTTTTGATCCTGGTCTGAAGTTGCGTGATCTCAAATCTCATAATGTTCAAGAAACTAAAGCATGTTGAGGAGTCCAATGAGTGAGCCATCTTGGCTTCATAGTGTCAAAGCAATTGACTAATTACATATCTTCTTCAAGGTGAAAAGAATCAAATGATGGAAAGAAACACTAATTTTGTTAGAGTGTAATCTGCATTTGACTAATACTATCAATGCGACATAGAATGTGTCAATCACACATAAAAGCGAGTGCGGCGCCGGGGTGATTTCAATCGTGTGGCCTCAATTACACGGAGCAGGCAGGTTTCTCATAACCTGTCCCTGCCCACGCCCCCCTAAACAAGCACACCATCAGATTCAATTTCAAAGGTGTGTGATCCGTCTGACACATTTGACTATTTCCAATTTGCAAATAGCTTCTTACATGCTATGCTAAGAATTAACAATTTCAGATGATTTACTTCCATTAGGAGTACCTATAACAAAAAACAAACAAGCAAACCATAACACTTACCGAAACTCCCAAAGTCCAAACGCTTGTCCCCTGGGCCCTGACCACATCATGCGGGCTTCAAAGTTTAAACTGGGCCGATCTTACCGAAGAGAAACATAACCAATGGGCCTCTATCCATGGAAATATATTGGGCCAATCTGAAATCCAAACGGCTACCATTTGCTTCGTCTCCCTTCAACCGCGCCGCCAGCCCCCCGGCCAGCCCGCCATGGCCGCCACTCCTCAGACCTTCTTCTTTGTCTTTGTCTTTGTCTTTCTCCTCTTCCCCTTCAATTGACGCAAAAGGTCGAAGCTTTTATTGAAGCTTCCATCCCCCGGTGAAGCATGCGGCGCGCCGTCCTCAGCTATTTCAGAGCGGCCCTCCGGCACCACCGTCATCGCTCCTCTCTCTTCTCCGCAAGTTCCTTTACTCCCCACCCATTTCCACGACGACTAAGTTCTCTGTTTTTCTATTCTTCGGCTCCTACGCCGCCGCCGGAGTGGACGGATGAGGTGGTCTACGTCGACGAGTTCGATACCGTCGTCTACTCTGGCAAGGGCGTCCGCCCCGTCGACCCCGCCCGGGATGACCATATTCTCATCGGCGGCATCAAGAAGCCACTCGGCAGCACTGCCGCCGCCGTGGCGAAGATTGTTGAGACGGTCGAGCGGTGGAGGTGGGGACCTCAGCTTGAGGCGCAGCTCGACCGGCTCCCTTTTGTTCCCACTCTGTCTCATGTGAGGCTGGCTCTAGTCCAGATTCGGGAGGCGGACGGCGCGATGGCTGTTCTTGGGTGGGCTCGCCGGCAGCCGTGGTATGAGGCGCCGGATAGCGAAGCTTATACTGCGGTTTTCGACCAGCTGAATAAGGCGGAAGAGTTTGCGCAAATGCAGTCTCTGTTTAATGACATGTTACAGGAGTTGGAGGCGCGAGATGGTTCTTTCAAGGATTCCTTTGATGCGCACAATTGTGTAATTCGGCATTTGTCGAGGGCGGCGAAGCTGGAGCTGTCCTTCCACTGCTTCAGGAAGATACAGGAGTTGGGGCTTAAGGTCGATAAGGAGACGTACAATGCGCTGATTACTCTGTTCATGAACAAGGGCCTCCCTTACAAGGCCTTTGAGATTTATGAATCCATGGAGGCATCTACATGTCAGCTGGATTCGTCGAGTTATGAGCTGATGATACCAAATTTGGCAAAATCCGGAAGACTGGATACGGCCCTCAAGCTGTTTGCTCAAATGAAGGAAGCGGGTTTTCGCCCGAATGTTAGTATCTTTGCGGCGCTGGTTGATTCAATGGGGAAGGCTGGGAGGTTAGATGGTGCAATGAAGGCTTACATGGAAATGCAGGGGTTTGGATATAGGCCGACGGCCGCGACGTTTGTATCTCTTATTGAATCCTTTGTGAAAGCTGGGAAACTGGACACAGGCTTGAGGCTTTGGGATGATATGCGAAAAGCTGGATTTAGGCCGAACTTTGGATTGTATACTATGATTATTGAGTCACATGCTAAGTCAGGGAAGCTTGAGGTCGCCATGTCGGTTTTCTCCGAGATGGAGAAAGTGGGATTTCTCCCAACACCTTCCACTTACTCTTGTTTGCTGGAAATGCATGCTTCATCTGGGCAAGTAGACCCTGCAATGAAGTTATATAATTCGATGTCTAATGCGGGTTTGAGACCAGGTTTGAGTACTTACACTTCCCTTTTATCAGTTTTAGCTAATAAGAAGCTTGTGGATGTGGCTGCCAAAATATTGCTTGAGATGAAGGCATCAGGTTACTCAGTTGATGTGAATGCTAGTGATTTGTTGATGATATACATTAAAGATGGGTCGGTTGATCTTGCTTTGAGGTGGTTAAGGTTCATGGGTGCCAGTGGAATACGTACAAATAATTTCATCATAAGGCAGTTGTTTGAATCTTGTATGAAGAGTGGTTTGTATGAATCAGCAAAGCCATTGCTGGATACTTACGTTAATGCTGCTGCAAAAGTTGATCTCATTCTCTATACCTCCATATTAGCCCATCTTGTTAGATGTCAAGACGAGCAAAAGGAAAGACACATAATGGAGATACTTGGTGCAACACAACATAAAGCACATTCTTTTATGTGTGGGCTATTTACGGGCACTGAACAGAGGAAGAAACCAGTGTTATCTTTTGTGAGAGAGTTTTTCCAAGGAATAGATTATGAGCAGGAGGAAGGAGCAGCAAGGTACTTTGTTAATGTGCTTCTCAATTATCTTGTTTTAATGGGTCAGATCAATCGAGCCAGATGTGTATGGAAGGTTTCTTATGAGAACAAGCTCTTCCCTAAGGCAATTGTATTTGATCAGCATATAGCTTGGTCCCTAGATGTGAGAAGCTTATCAGTGGGAGCCGCTCTTGTTGCCGTTGTACATACCCTGCATAGATTTAGGAAGCGAATGCTATATTATGGTGTAGTTCCAAGACGGATAAAATTAGTTACAGGAGCAACTCTGAAGATTGTAGTAGCACAGATGCTTAGTTCAGTGGAGTCTCCATTCGAGGTTAGTAAAGTAGTCCTGAGGAGTCCAGGAGATTCTGTTTTGGAATGGTTCAAGAAACCAATCGTTCAGCAATTTCTACTGAATGAGATTCCTTCAAGATCAGATATTCTGCTGCACAAGCTTAATACGTTGTTTCCCAGCTCAGCCCCAGAAGTTAGATCTCTCACCCCTCCAAAGCCTCTCTCTTTTGTGAAGGGAATGTAAGAATGTTGAAATTATTTGTAGACATGCATTAAATATAACTTGAATCATATTGCTGAGAAGTCTCTTGTTTCTCTTATTTGCTGATATGGCTTTGTTGGTAACGCATGTAAAATTCTTGTATGATTTCGAATTTGCACCATGAGGGAGCCTGTATGAAATAGGGTAGAAAAGGTTTGTTCTTTTAAGACAGTTGAACTGCATGAGGAAGTTTCCTGATGACAACAGTGGATAATCAAGATGCCGAGAGCCGTACTTCGGATATTTGATCATCCGAGGAAGCATTATAATTGTAAATCGAGCGTACCGAACTGGATGACTGAGGGTAAGCATTGAAGCACCATGAACGATGGCATGAATGAAGAATAAACTGTTTGATGGCGATTAATAGTGGTAATATCAGTCTTGCTCTGGGTTCTCCTTTAATAAGTTCGGCATGAGTAGGAAATTCAGCCTCTGTTTAGCCTGCTTAGTTTGGGTCTGTGATTTACTCCATCTGTCCCAGATTAATTGTGTGAATTGGAAATAGGAATTGAAATGATTTAATTCATTTTTTAATTCTAATCCAGACAATTGACTTGGGACAGAGGGGAGCATATATTCTAGGTTAGATGGTAGCTTAGATTTTGTGAGAAATGCCACATTGGAATGATCAACTTTCATCAGCCTTCGACATGTGATCAATCTGCTTATTCTGAGGCACAAGCACAAGAGTCAGCACAAATAAGTTCCTCCCATTTAGCCTTTGTGATATGAAACAATGTAATATTAATAATGTTATGGAAAGCTTGACCATTTATCAAAACCATATGATTCCTTTTGTTTATCATTTTCCTAAGCAACAAAGTCTTCAAAATGATCGTGCCATTACCATTTGTGTGTACAAAAAAGAAAGCCAGCATCAATTCCATTTCATAATGGTGTGAATGAGGAATAGTTCGCTTGAGGAAAATACTTCAGAACAATCCGGAATAAGCCCAATACATTTCCTACCAATCCAGCCACTGGCCTGCTGGATAGGATCTCTCACAGTCTCACTGTGAGGGAGCGGTACCATGTAGGGCTGCCAATGCAGTTAAGATCTTTTCCAGCACCATAACCATTTATAAAATCTTTAACCATAACTTTTCCACTAACAAATGGAATAACATCTTCTATAACCATTCCATTAACCAATATCCAACGGTTACCCTCTTCATCTCATATATATATTTTTTTTGTTATCAACATTTTTGCCTTTTCTCTATTATAATCTAGTTTTACCTTGTAAAAGAAAATTAGCTAACAACATATCATTGAGAGTTGTCAAGTCACATATATAATTAAAAAAAGAAAGTTAGATTTACAAAATACATGCACATTTTTTGTAGCACAATGCTCAGTACTAACAATTGTGCTACATTCTACATATTAAAATTTGACCGAAGTTCCATCTTAGTAACAAGTCTCATTCATTGCAAAAACTTCTCTCACAAAAAAAAAAACTCCACCTTAATATGTTTCAAAAGAGGACATGAAGTATTATACCTCTACGATTTCCGAAGAAGTTAGGAGGCAGTTATAGAAATAATTTTTCCACACCGTTCCACTTATGAAGCAGGCAGTTAAAATTAATCACATAATTAACCAACGAACAATTTTAACCTAACCATTTAACGTGAAACGCTGATGGTGCGGGCGGTAGAGTGGTTAAGCGGTTATCATTGGCAGCCCTAGTACCATGTTTGAGTCAAACCTGTGGCACCTTGGGGATAGGGGAGGGCGGAAGGGTCTTCAATGCGTGCCAATGACAAAAAGAACAATACATTTCCAGCAAAAACAAATTAAGAATTTGGTGAAATTTCTACAACAATACAAGTAAATATATTGATAACATGGGACCTCGGGTTGTATATACAAGAATAGTAACAAGTATTTTATTGCGGAAAAAAGAATAAACTTTGCTTCATCTGGCATTTTTTCATGCAACTCTGACTGTGAGTAAGGTGCACCTCTCTTTTAAAAATTGATCTGAGCTCCTCATTTGCCTCAGTGCCGATTCTCCTGCATAAAAACAGAATTGTAGAGTAAATCATCGAACACGCATTTGTCGAAAGCATCACCGAGAAGCCAAATACATACCCTATTTTGGATCCTTTCTTACCCACAAGAATCCTTCGCTGGCTTTGTTTGTGGGCGATAAGATGTTGCTCTATCCTAAGAGATCCATCCATTAATTCCCTCCAATCCGTCAAACGATGTTCAATAGTATAAGGAATTTCCTGAACCAAAGGTGATTGATGATGAGAACATATCTACCCTGTTTATCCACTTGGGAAAAAATGTTAACGTAAGAAATTAACACTTCCAACTGAAGGCTGCAGTGGCTGCAGTACCTGGTGTAAGTACTACGTAGTCCAACATCCTCTCTCTTACCACTTTCAGTGATATAATCTTCATAATTAATCTCCTTAGTTAGGGTAGTTGGTTCTTCATCTTAAGGTCTTTTAACCACCTAATCATAAAAAGCAATTCATTCTCAGAATTAAATTGCCAGAAATAGCAAGTGATATATACAAGAAACGAAAAACATACTCCCTCTAGTGCATATTAATTGTCTGTATTGAAAATCAGAAATGAACAAATCTCAGTTCATTTTGGATTTCCAATCCAGACAATTAATGTGGGGAAAGATGTTTTTTAGTTATCCACGAAATTTATATGAAAAGCAAATTTAACTTAATCAGGTTTTCGTGATTAATAACCTATCGAGAAATTTTCTCAAGAGTATTAGTAACTGCATGAAAATGCAAAATCAACACGATTCACAAGAAAACCACTGTCAAAAAATTGAAGAACATGAACAAGAAAAGTGCAAAAGTGAACCTAGCTGCTCCATTAGATATTGAGTCAGCTCTTTAACACCCGAACCTTTCAATCCTGATATCATAAAATACCTGCAGTAGAAGAATAGGATAAAATAAAGAATGAGAGCAACAAACAATAAACAAACTAGAATGAGAATCTCTGGAGACAAATTGAAGATGACAAAAATAGCCATATAAAAATGACAAAAACGAATATGTGCTGACTTGTCATATCCAGGAAGATCTTCAAACTCTTTAACAACCTTGAGTAAATCTTTCTTCACTTCAACTAAATCAACCTTGTTCATGCATAACACCCTTTTTTTGTTTAGGGCTTGCCTTAGATCCCATATGTTTTATCAACCTAATGACCCTTTTGTATGGCCTGCACAAGAAAAGAATGTGTTGGAGACTATCACCAATAGACCGTCACCTGTAATGGTAAATAACAAACTTTAAATAGGATCAATGACATTGACATGTTTAGAAATCTCGAAACAGTTTTTGCAGGTTTAACAAGTAATGCAATTTTCCTACACTTTATCATTAAAAATTTCAACGTTCGCTTGGCAAGGACCTTTGCTTTATTACTCTATTCATGAAAGACTGAAAAATTTCAGTCAGTTGTCAGTTCTAAAGTTTGATCTAAGTGTATACTTACGCAGCAAGGTGCCATTGAACATCGAAAAGCACAATAAGTACATCATAAAGTTCAACAGAGCTCCAAGCACTCTCTACTCGGACTTTAATGTCAGTTCGATATGGGTGACCGTCACGCTTCAGCATAAGCCCTGGGGTATCAAAGAAGCACTGTGGGAAAACAATCAGCAAAATCAATGGAAACTCAAGCAAATGGTATGAAATGGGACATTGGACTTAAAACAGCATTAGAATAGAAATCACACGTTCAAATTTCAGGCAGAACAACTACTTTCAATCAAAAGAAGATGTAAATTTGAAGGCCTAAATTGGTAACAACTACAATTTGTAACGACAAATCATTCCGCCATAGCTTTGCTATATGGAAAGTGTCATAGGGAACTTTTCATATACATTCGAATTTGGAGGCGAAACATTTATACTGAACTAAAAAATTTACAACTTGATTCACCAAGAAAAGAATAGTCTCAGTAAATCTGATGAGATCATTGTGAGTCTAAATGGAACTGTAATTAGTGAAGAATAAGATTTACATAGAAAAATGGAAGTGAAGACAAAGTTCAAAAGCCAAAAGAAAGGATATAAAGAGAGCACCAACCATACATCACAAAAAGGCTTCAACAAAGAAGATGAAAACATGATCTAGAAGTTAGCAAGGTGGCAAATATTAACGTACAATTTGAGTCTTCCCTTTTGCAATACGCCGTGGACTTCATGGATAGTTGTATTTGTGTTGCGCGAAACAGCAGACACCTTAGTTCCAACCTACAGTAATATTCCATATGACTTTTAGAAGTCACAAGTACATCACTTTTTTTGAGTAAAAGCAAAGGCTCTAGCAAACCACTTTAGCCATTGATATCATATAACAGCACATTTCGCACTACAGTTCACATCAAATAACTTTGCAAACAGTGTAATTTACATCACCAAGAACATACCCAAAATGAGAATATGGTTTAAATAAGATGCTTTGGCATAAGCAAAGGGTAAAACAAAGCTCACCATGAAATTGGTCAGAGTCCGATTTACCAGAATTAGGCGCGCCAATGATCCCAACAGACAACGACATCTGGTCATCCTCCTTGACAATCATGTGAGCCTCCTCATCGGGCCTCCCATTAGTTGGGATTTCCACCATCCAATAAAAACTCCAACTTATAGGAGAAGAAGAGGTTCAAAGAATCAAAATCCACTTAAATTGACCGGATGGAGCATCTAATATTAAACTGTATTTTTTTTTCTGATGGAGCATTAAAGGATGGATTATTTTATTATTACCCGAGCCCTCTTTTGTTTAGCTGAACTCCTCCGTCTTGTATTAATAGCTTCATTTGGGACCAATAAGTGTCCCACATTAGTAGCTCCATTGGCCCAATTTAAACTTCTTAAAAGCTTCTTACAACATGATGGAAGTTATATTAGTAGTGTGTTGAATGATGTATGCAAATAGACATCACAATTCACAAACACAAACATAGACTGAGGTTGAAAAGATAAATAAGATTTCAGGTATTGCATTTTATTGAAGGCTCGAGAGCTTCTTAAGGGAATGACCAGCCAAATCAAGTGTCTAACTACCACTCTCATACTTGGGCTATAAGCTTGAGATACCACCAAGTGAACCTTAGATTGTAAGCCCTTCAAAATTTTCTCTGATCAACTTTTATTTCTCTTTTTCTTTGGAAACACAGACAAGACCCTTCCCTGCAATCCCTCCCCCCAATTAGTTGGAGTTTCATATTGTCACAACAGTTTTTGTAAGAAAAAGAGCGGCAAAAAGGAGCCGTGTGTTTTCTTACAATACATCATACAGGCACCTTGTATGATGCCTGCTACAGAAAAAAAAGGTGCTGACGTTTGAAACTCATAATACAGAGCTTGACAATTTTGGAACCAAACAAGAGACGCTATAACTTACGAATGAGAAGCCTAGAGAATATACACTTTGGAAACATTTACAAAATTTTGGCTAAATGGATATTGTGCTCATATTCTCTGGCAGGAGAAGAAGAGCCAAACCACCCATAGCAGTCAGGTTCTCAATAGTACAAGTGAAAAATTTACAAGAACAAAAGAAAAAATAATCAGCACTAATTCGTCAAAAACTTTGGCCGATAAACTCCTCTCCCCATATACACTTTGTACACTCATGATGGCAGCACGATTGTATTGGATAAAATTTCATCCGTTTAGCTTTGCCAAGAAATGATTTAGATTGTACTCCTCTGTATATTGTGATTGGTCCCAAAGTTCCTCCAAACCACTGAGAATGGCTTTCATGCCCTTTCCTCCAGGAACTGATTTCACATCATCTTCAAAACTTCTGGTAGAACTTCCGATCTGGGTTGGACCCTGCTCCATTTTGTAACACAATCACAAGCCAATTTTCGAACACTAAAAACAAAATGCACTAATCTAATGGGCAATATCCCAAGATGCATACTCCCTCCGTCCAAAAGTACCTGTCTCAATTAGAAAACCAAAATGCAATTCATTTTAGTTTTTTAATCCAGATATGTAATATTGGACAGAGGGAGTACTAAAATATATTCCACACATTCTGAAGCCTTCTCTTATTACATTTGTCTGCTAGTAACTAAATCATCTGGAACATTTTATTTACCTAAATATTGAAAATGAGTCAATTCACGCATGTTTGCACTTTATTCATGGCATGAAGAAATTCAGGGTGTAAGTTAATTTGAACATAAAAGATTTGGTTCACATTATCCATAACAAGAAAAAAAAATTCTTTTCGCAAGGCAGATACATTGCATAACATTCAGTTCATCAAAATATAAGCGCTAATTACTCACCTTAATGCTTGGCTGTGCAGAAGTAAACAGATCGAGCAATTGGTCTGTGTTCATTGTTTTCAGACTTGCATTCTCTGCATTTATAACAGTATTAGCAATTGATACTTTAAATTTTTGAAGGCTCATAACTTTCTCTTCCAAGGTTCCACGCATGATGAGTCGGTGTACATTCACAACTTTGCGCTGGCCCAACCTGTGCGCTCTGTCCATTGCCTGCACAAGAATGAAGAAGATACTCGAGATAAATGTATAAGTGCTGCATTAAAAACTCAAAATCACAAAATTTTACGTTGTACAGTTAACTTCCAATGCCATGCTCCCATGTAAAAGCAGACTGGTTTTCATTGTTACCAGCTTTGTGATGGAAGATGGCTATATTAATATTTCATGTGCAACCATCATGTTATGAATCCAATCCACATTTGGAAAGGTGTACGATGAATATGATGACGTTGAATCTTCTTATTCAGAGGGTTGCGTCAGGAAGGGCATCCAACGTAATGGCCTTCCAGCATGACGCCAGGATAAAAAGTTAACAGTGTATAAGCCTGATTAATGGAATAATCACTTTCATCCAAAGAAGTCAACTTAAGAAAACGTGGATACGCAATGAGGAGCAGGGTAGAACCTTGTAAAATTAAGGCAATAAAGGGTAAAAGACACTACTACGTTTGTGAAAAACTCAAATCCAGACAAGGAAATTCAAGCAGAGTCACATATAGAGATTTATTACTTTTCCACACAACAAACAACATCACGGTGAAAAACTTAGGGAGGGCTTGCTAGATGCAAAACTTAAACACAAGCAAATTTTGAAACAGCTGTGCAAGTCCTCACTAATAGATGGCATCAATAACTTGCAACTGACAAATGAGCTCACATTACAAACAAAAGCCCGAGGAATATTATTTAAATTTATTTAGTAGTTCAAAACTCAGCAATCAACTGCTTATCAACCAAAAAGCCCAACGGAAACTAAGATTACCTGAAGATCTCTCATCGGGTTCCAGTCGTGTTCCATGAATACAAGAGTATCAGCTGACGTCAAGTTCAGACCAAGGCCCCCAACTGCAGAATTCCAATTATAAGATAACTACAAACAATGGGGTTCTAGAGTTTTGTAAAATAAACATACCATGTGTAGTAAGCAGGAGAACGTCAATCGTGGGATCCGAATTGAATGCTTTTACAATTTCAAATCTTCTTTCTGGTTGAACTGACCCATCTAGCCGCAAATAGGTAACACTGTCCACAATTATAATTCAAATATTAGCCACAGAACCTAACAGCGAGCCAAGAAGATAATTGTTTTAAAGAATGCAGATGTTCTTTTGCATTTCCACATTGAACAGAGAAAATCAAACCAATCCAAAAATATATATACTGATTTTAATGCTTCCCAGGAATGCCATCTCTAATCTTTTGCATCAACTCAGCTGGCCCAGAGAAGAGACGTCCAAAAGATCTCAGCGAAGTTGTTACTACCATCCAGAATTCTGGAGAGCAATTAATATATTTCTTGGAATAAATCTACTAACTATTAACATGTTCAGCTCGTTATTTTCCCATAACCATCATAGACACCATATAACTCTCTTGATGACAAGGTGGGACCCTAGCATTTAGACAACTCACATATGTTTATTATTGTCCGCTTCTCACATCTCCTAAATAGTACCTTATATTGCGCTAAACGATATTGGTACCCTAAAAGAGGTTAAATACATTTACCAAATGCTGTAAATATTCTTTTTCTAAGAGCCAAGATCTATCAGATGCACCTACTATTTTACACATTTCAATAGGCAAGATGTACAATAATATCAATCATTTGCTAAAGAAAAGGCTTTTCTTCCCACAACTATTAAAATTGGTACTCATGATTGGCATCCTCAATTTTGCAAGTTACTTGCAAGTTTTTGTCTTGAGCAGGAGCCTGCAGTTTGGCGCACAAGACTTCCCAGAATCTTTTCGATATCTATTAGAAAGATAGAAAATCTCACTCTAATTGATTCTCTATCTCATGACCTTGCTGCCACCTCTACAAGGTTGCATTCAATTATAGCATCAATATAATTATTGCTGGCAAAAATTTAAGTTTCACAGGGAGAGACCAGATTTAAATTAAATCCATCAGTCCAAGGCACGCATATTAACTTCGAGAATGTCAAAGTGGTAGTTTCACCTTTTCATATGAGTTTGGAACAAATCCTTTTCAATAATATCCAGCAAAGCCTGCACATTAATATGTATTTAGGGATATTGTGAAGCATAAAAAAATTACATGTATGCTTAGATGACGCAATAAAAATAAAAAAGAAAGAAAGAAATGAAACCAAAGAAACCTACTTTATGTTGAGCAAAGACCAAAACACGGTGCTGTCCAACCCCAACAACATTTTCTGAAACAGAAGCATCCAAGCCTATCCCACATTCCTCTAGTATCTCTTGCAAAGCAACTAGTTTAGGAGAATGACGCAATTCATGAAGGTCAGATATTATATTAGCACTTTCAGGCATTAATTCTGATAGAACACTCAGTATGGCATCAGGAGGCTTTTCACCGAGGACAAGCAACGGATGACTACAAAGCTTCAGCAAGTACTGGATAGCCTGTAAGATAATAATAGTAAAAAAATTTACAACCTGAAGCAAGAATAAATTGAAGTGAAAGGTTGATACAAAGCTGGAATACCTGGAAGACATGCGAGGATGCCTTTGGTGACACGCTAGTTACTTCTCCAGAATTGGGTGTCTCTGTTGCAACTAGAGACGAGATCTCTTTCCTCACATCCGAGCCAGAGAACTGCTCATAGAGTCTTAATTGAACATTGGTGACGTCACAAAACCTATCTTGAATGATTTTCTCTGGCAGATCAGAAAGAACCTCATCCTTTGTTCGACGAAGGAGAAACGGCATAACCTGTCAGACAATAAGCAAATTTAAAAAAATCAATGGATGTGACTAAAGGTCCACGATTGCAAGGCTAAGGGTCCACGATGGGCGAGTGTTAATCTTGGCATATTCATATGTATGCAATGTTCTGGTATTCACAGAAGTCTAGGAGTACACATATCCAAGGTACATTTCTTCCTTCAATGGGTTACCGTTGGGATTCTTACCACCTCTTCAATGCATCAAATATACAAAATACCATTCTTAAGTATGGATAAGGAACTGATTTGTAAAAGAAAATATTTTTATTCTCTAATTGTTCTCTCTTGAAATGGCATGCTCCTATGTAAAAGCAGACTGGTTTTCATTGTTACCAGCTTTGTGATGGAAGAGTTGCGTCAGGAAGGGCATCCAGGCGTAAAAACTTGCCACTATGTTTCTTTGTATGGATTTTGCACCATTTTGATTCCAATAAGAGTCAAACGTGGTATATAATCCATGCTGCCGACCCCAGATAGCTGGGATAAGGCGTATGATGATGAAGATGATGATGAATGGATGTGATAAAGAGCAAGAACACAAAAAAATGCACAACCATGAACTCCAGTATAATAACCTGTTTATGCAAAGCTTCCATAGCAAGAGCACCCGCTTCTGCATCCTTAGCAGAACACTTCGGATCCCTAGCTGCCAGCAATGGCTTGCCATATGTCGCTTGGAACTAGAATTTACAGCAAAATATTCGAATAATGAGGGCATATTAAATTACAAAAAAATTAGGGTACATTAATCTGGCCAATAAGAAAAACAAATGGTGACTGATATCTTAGCCGACACCACAACAAAATATACAAATTCTTCAACAACAATGCTGACATAAGATGAAATTTTATTTGCAAAACCAAAAATTTTTGGAGTGAAAAGCATATGCTGATCAGAACTGGCTTAGCTACACATATTGGCACGCCCACGCTCGCTAGACTTGATAAGGCTCTCAAGGACCCAAGCCAAAAGCATAGAATAGGAAACATTAGCTCCCTTGAACGTACATCCATGACCGCTTTTAGGGAACACTAACTCTAATGTGCAGTAAACAAATCACTGAACCAAGAAAATTTGTTCTGAAGCGAAGCATAATGACAAAGGAACATCGACCATATTCAAAATAACAAAATTGACAGGACCTACCTGTCTTTCTGTCCCAAGAAACCCTGGCATCAAAAAGTCAAAAAGGGACCATAGTTCCAGAACATTATTCTGCCATATAAAAAGCAAGAAATTCAATATCATCAAATATAAAAAGAACAACCAGTTCCATGACAATATTCTATGATAAAAAAGAAAGAAAGAATAATGATAGTCAAACTACATTAAACAATGGTGGATATATGCTAAAACTTAATAATCAAACGCGTGTAAGCAAATGAAGTAAATAAACTACCTGAATTGGAGTTCCACTGAGAATAAGACGATGTTCAGCTTTTAACTGTTTTACAGCCGTTGTAATCTTAGACTTGGAATTTTTTATTATATGGCCCTCATCCAAAATGCAATAATTCCAAGGAATTTGACCAAGGTAATCAATATCTTTACGTATCACATCATACGATGCTATTACGACATTATACTTGTCAAAACAATCGCGTAGCAGAATTCGCTCCTGTACTGAACCAATGTATTGAAGAGGAGCCATTATGGAGGCATCAACATATTTTTCAATTTCATAGGCCCAGTGACCAACTAAAGTGGTTGGACAAATTATCAGCGATAGAAGATCTTTGCCACCAGTGGAAATCCGTCTCTCTGCGATATCAGATGCCAAAATTGCTGAAGCTTGCAGGGTCTTGCCCAGTCCCATGTCATCACAGAGTATGCCATGAAGCTTGAAGCGCTTCAGAAAAGATAACCAGTTTATACCTTCCTGTTGATACCTACAATAAAAATCAAAGAATAGTTAAATTCACATGCCAAAAAAGTTAAACTACAAGAGCTATCCAGAAAGAAAGAAAATGACATGAAGCATGCACAAAGTATGCTTTTAAAGCATAAAGTATGTATTTAAAATCATACAAAACGAAACATTTACATATCAAAATTCTTAAAAAAGTATGTTATCAACCGGACTCAATATTTACATAATTAATTCTGAAAAGATATATACATCATCAGCTCTAATGAAGCAAAGTTCAGAGTAAGCATTTCTTACATGCACACAAGATATCATATATTATATCACATATCACACATTAAAATTGAAAAGTGAATGAATACCTTCTCAATGTCACTTTCAAATCAGTCGAAAGCTTGTAATCATCAATATGTGAATTGTCTAACAATTGTTCCAAGAACCTAGCATCTTCTGCATTCTTGGATAAACTTTGACTGAGCCCTTCTGGTGGAGGGACACCACGTGCTAATGGAAGAAGAGGCACTAGTGCAGCAAAACTGTGGGTAACACTCTGCCTGACTGTCTGATCACTATCGCCCATACACCCAAGAAGAGGAACCACTAGCAAAGGTGCATAGGGGACAAGTTCAATGCCCAGCCCATGAACGAGCAGGCTTACAAGCATGCCAGCCCCTTGTCTGCCATGGACCGACTCAAAGTCACTCAACATTGGGATGACTTTCTCAATCACAGGACCCATTATGCTAGTAATCATAGATTTGGCCATTGATGCAATACACCTCGATGCAGCTAATCTGACAGCTACATGATGATGGCAAACACACTCAAAAATACATGGCAGCAGTGTGAGTAGCTTGGCCTTCAATGTCTCAGAGATCAATGGTGCTACAGAGTGAACAACCTATGAACAAGAACAAGTAAACATTACAAAAATGTAACCAAAGCTACATAACAATTGTGCCTCAATTCCCCACGATACACTTAGCACCCCTTCGGTTTGGTGCCTCTCAAAGTAAATCAGCTCACATACGAAATGGCAGTCATACATTCATCTGCTGGAGATATTTTTGTTGTACAGAACACACTTTTTAGCCAGCATGCGGCAAAAAAAGCATCATAACACTAAAAAAAACAGGTGCCATAATTTTCACATTCAAACACAAGGACTTTAGTGACCAATATATACAAAAAAAAGGATATTAAGAGAGCACAACTTAGCTAAACATAGACCAACATAATGATATCGTCAACTTATCACTGGCCTTAAAAAACCCAAATGTAGGATCTGGAACTCTTATGACAAAAAGGCTGTCCTATTTTCCTTAACTTATCCATGAGGAAAACATTCAAAAGCTGCTCTCTGCATATATATATATATATATATATAAAAGATGTGTTAGCCGGCACACAGTGCACAGGCTGACTTAAATCAATGGTGAAACCTGCCACCTCCTTTCAAAGCGTGCTGCCAAATTAACCTCTGACAGCGTGCAGGGGAACTTGCTCAAGAAAATTAGCTTGCACAGATATGCGGGCTAGGTTTTCCCAAAACACACAACAGGGATGGACACACACCCAGAGAGAGAGAGAGAGAGAGAAACAGAGAGTAGATCCCATACACAAACAAATAAGTTTGAACTAACAAAAGCAAAGCCAAGTTGAGAGTTGAACCTGGATGTTATTTATTAAAGCTTGTGGATCCTTTACACCACCAATCATTTCCCTGATTTCCCCTTCATTTATAAGTCTTGTGTTCGGAGGATTGAGAACCTCAGTGAGACACTCCCACAGTTTAGGAAGCCTATCAAATAATGTACTGCCAAATTTCTCACACAAATACTTCAAAGCAAATTCAGAACCCCTTCTGCTAATAAACCCTTCAATTTTTGATCGATCTTCACCACTATACAACATTTGAACCTTAGCTTTCCGATTGCTGCTTACAGTTGACCTACCAAAGGTCTGTTCTTCAATGATATCGATACCATTTACAAGAGCAGCTTGTGGGGTCTCACAAGGATCCATGCACGTCAAACTACAGAGATTTTTTATTAATTTATCGTTGGGACTAGGCTTCCGAGCAACACACTGAGAAATAAGCTCAACAAGTGCTTCGGCGGCCTTCTGTTGCAAAATTTCCTCCTGCAACGCAATTCCGTTTTTTATAAAAAATTTGCATCATCTTATATAAAGCAAAAGGAAATACTGTTACTCTGTTTATATAATTAGCAAGTCACCTGCTCTCTTCTAATAGCAGCCATCAAAGGTAAAATTATTGGGTTTAATCGTGCTGGAAGCTCTGATGTCCATACAACAGCTGCAGCAACCAAGGCTGAGACAGCAATGTGCAAATTACTCTGCCAATAATTTCATAACTGTTATTCGTCATATAAAAAAAAAACCCAGACATCGGAGAACCATCAACTCAAAAGAATAATACAATGATTAAAATTTGACCCTATAAGAGATCTACCCTCCATATTTGTTCATTTATACATGTATCAGAGCAATCATAATAATAAGACAGGAATTCTTACTTGGACACATTTTAAATAGCCTGCAGTGGACAGCAATCTCTGCCTTGATGACTCGATATCATCAACAACGTGCCTTTCAAGAGCTTCTTGGACCGATAAATTGTCAGCAATGATGACTTTTGAAGCAAATCTAATAGCATCATCAATGCTTATGGTTTCAGGATCCAATTCCACAGTTGGCAGCAAATTCTTAAACAAGTCAAGTGAGCTTACTACACTAAACAACAAGGACACCTCCTGCCGCATCTTCGTATATGTTCTAGAAAGTTCTGAATAGGGCATTTTTGTATCTTTTGTGGGGAATGCAGCATCTGTACATGCTAACAAATCTAACAACCAATGTTTGATACTGTTTAATAAAGTAGTTACACTAAAAGGCGCTCCAATGGGAACCCTCATTCTAAGCTCTTTAAACCAAGCTATAAGAACCATAGAAGCCACCTGCAATCAACACAGTATCCACAAATATCAACGAAAGAAGTACAGAAGAAAGAAAAAGAAAAAGTTGAAGCTACTCAGCAAGCCCAAAAACCACCATAAGTTGGTTAATTGAGAGCAAGATAAGGACAAACTACCTGTCTTTGCACTCCAGATAATGAGGTAACATCTCTCCATAACGGATCAATGACAACATGCAAGGAGGTTTCTGACAGCTTAGACGCCAATATACCTAGGGCTGTTGCTGTAACAACCCGAGTTTTAGTGACAGATTTTTCACCATCTGCACCAACAATTATCTTTGTAGAACTTGTGGCTGGTTCTACATTTTTTTCGGCAGGAAGATTATCTTTTAGCGAGTCAAAACCATAAGTTCTGTTAGACTCATTCTCGTGCCTAACAGCTCTCATCTTAGCAGCAGCACGAACATGACTTTTTCGAGGAAGGACAACAGGCCAAAACATTTTTGTAGCATCGAGAGGAGATCCATAAGGAGTTGTTGCTAAGTGAAGCCAAGATGACATATAAGCTTTTGCAGCAGCTTCCAGATCCTGGCATGGACACTGGCATAAACAGCCAAATGGAATGTTAAGAACTTCAATAATCACAAAGCACCCTGAGATGGGAAAAATGAAAGATCAAGTAACAAAACCTGCAGCAAAATTCTCCAGACCCTCTCTGAACATTGCAAAATTTCATCACTGGACTCTAACAACAAGTTTTGGAAAACAATTCTAAGAGTATCCCCCAAAATTGAAGAAGGCCAGAAACTTCTGTCTACATCCTCATAATGATTCTTCAACCCAGCTTCAAGCAACCTTTCCTGATGAGTAGAATGACACAGAACATTAGAAATCTGACCTGCTAAGTTACCAAAAAATCATCACAACCACATCAAAAGTAAACATATACCAAAGTGCGTATGGCAGCATGACGGACTGAAGTAATATTGTGCCGCATAAATGGCCACAAACGCGGTGCCAAAGATGATAGCAGATAAGGATTCTCCTCATTCTTCATCTGGCCTAAATCTTCCTCACTCTGAACTACCTCATTAAGATCCAACTCTTTCTGATCTATTGATCCTAACATATTTGTAAGCATCTCTGGTTGAGAGTATAACTCTGCCAATAAATTCATAACACTGCAAAAAGAAAAGAAGTTTATATGGATATAAGACTGTCCAAGTGAGAAAGCAACAAAAGAAAAAAGAACCACTAACAGATAACAATATATGGTAACTAACCTGCTAGTCGAAGGACTGAGATCATCCAAGTCAAGCAAAATATCCCACAGCAGCATAACAATAGAATTAAGTGTTTGGCCATTAAGAGAAACAAGGGCAGGCGCAGTGGGTATTAATGCTTCAGCAGCAACTGCTCTAACATCATCATCAGCATCCTCGAGGCCAGTTTTACAAGCGGGAAGAACAGTATGAAGCAATTGTGGGAGCATTTCCTGAACATCGAAAAAGAATTTAAAGTAGGAACTGGTAGCAGCAAGCTTAATATACAGCAGGTATATCACAAATCTATATGTTCATTTATATCTATATCTGTACTACTAATAAAAGTGAAAGAGGTGGAAGGGACTATCTCAAGAATGCCCTTTTAATAATTCCACGTCTTTCTCTTAAGATGCTAAAACCGCTGGTGTCCGGTTCAAGCTTTCCTTAGTTAAATAGCACTCTAGAAGCCATTCAAAAAAACTCTCAAAAGCTCGGTAGAGCTCAAAATGGAGTAGAATTTCTTTCTTAAACGAACTTTGCGTTGAAGAACTTAGCAGCAGTTTGCATGCATTTTTGCGCATACAATTTTGCTAGTAATCAACAAAAAGCAAAGTCGTCTGAAAACCACAGTGCTTTCAAACACACACACACAGATGTTATCAAAGCAGATAAGATTGAATAATTATACCATCCGAACAGCCACCAGATACTTTATCCCTAAAAGGCTTCCGTGACGAACTTCCCATTCTTGTCTATACTGAAATTATCAAGCGCTGTGTTTAGAAAAAAGCACAGACATGGTAAAAAGACAAGTGAAAAACACAATTACTTCACATGTACCTGCATTAGTAGTAATATGTTCAGGGTTTCATGAACTAATGATGGATGCATAAACTTGAGCACAGTACCCAACGCCTGAGCACATGTTTCCCTTACTGGAGCAACAACCTGATCTGAAACATAATCTCCAAAACTGCACAACGAAATAGGCTTAGAATTTGATATAAAATCTATTAGCAACGACACTGAAACACACACACACACACATAGATAAAGAATATATGACAGAACCCAGCACCAATTGCATATCCAATTCAATCCCTTATGGAATTGCTGAATTGGAGAAAATATAACTTTTGAAAGTAGGGATTACCACAATCTATCCAGAATCAAATAGCAGCCTCTATGTGCACCCAAATAAGAAAATGAATCTAATCTTTTAGGTGACTGTCAGTAGTATTCTGATTCAACTAACACAAGGTTAGTCAAGTTAAACCCAACTCAAACTATGCACTGAAAGGTCAAAGAACCTAAATCAAAACTATGTTGTAACTAAACTGCAGAAACAGTATATCATACCGATCTAGTGACAGCACACACAGGAACCTAATGGCAAAATCTTGAAGAAATTCCCAATTTTTTGTGCACGAATATCTTCCAAAATTTATGAGCTTCATCAGTTTGCAGCTCTCGGACTGATCCATCTGTAACTCCACTTTTGAACTACAAGTCTGATCTTCAAGCCTTATTTTCTCTTCTGTAATGCTGTCAACCTTTGCTTGACAATCAAAGGAGTTTACATCCAGCAGGAGATCAGGATCAGGCTTAACAGAATCCAAGGGGAGAATGCCATTTACATGGTCGGTTGTAAAACTCAGCGATTCAGACTTTAAGCCATCTGTTAAGGGCCTTGGACTTAAAGAGGCACTTGATTCATTCTCAACCTTTATTCTTTTGGGGACAGACCCCACCTCACCCGTTGGAATCTCCACATTGAGATCAATATTTTCCCGTGGTCTTTTCAATGTAGAGTGCAAGTGCCCATGTGTTCCCTGGAAACTTAGTGCAGATGCATTTTCTAAGCTTAAATCATGTATCCCAGCAGAACCAGCTTGATGTGCAAAAATTTCTCTTAAAGCCATGATACTACCATGGCGGACCTCCCAAACTGTGAAACACAATATCAGAAATAAAAGATGAATAATATATTAGTGAAAGGCAGAAAAAAAAAGACTGTGAATTATAAGGCCCGAGTTTAAACATACAAGATGCTTACTAGGATCAAACATGTCATGGATGAGTTGCTCAACAAATGGATAGAATGGCCATTTTTCACTACCATCCTGGTCCGAGTTGTCATCATCAACAGGCTCTGCCTGCAAAAGAAGTAAATTTGGCGATTAGCATTCAGAAAATAACACTAGAAACAATCTTCACATGCCTAAAAATAATATAGTCTAGGTTAACCATCCCAAATCGACCTTAAGATAAAAAATTTAAAATCTGGCAGGTGGTCAGTTTCTTGCCATCCAAGAACAAAATGCCATAGAAATACCTTCAGATCAGAGCTGAGTGGATCCTGATATGCACCCTTTGGTACTGCAGAATTTTGTAGGTGTAGTATCTCAAGTTCATCATCCTCAGACCATCCTTTTGGATGGTCTTTAACATTTACTTTAGCTTTTCGCTTTAATAAGTTCAACTCTCTAGCACTTAGCCTTTTCGAATATAAATTTGATATCATATTCGCAACCATGTGTTCAGCAGGCTGCCCAGAACGAGATGCAAAATATCCTTGACTAATCCCATTTCCATAAAAATGGGCCCTCTGCATTAGAAGATCCTCATCTCTGATCATGTCAGAGACATCAATGAACTGCTCACATACATCCAAACCTGCATTGAAACTTTGTTTGAATAGCAGAGACTAGAAAATTTAAATGCAGTATGAAAGGGAAAAGCAATCTACACCAACTGCCCTTTTTCCTCTTTAATTATCACTCTGTAAAAACATAAATTTCGAAAGACTTTCAACATGGGAAAAATGGAATCAGAACGGGCATTTACATAGTGAATAAATGACAATCCGCAGAGCAATAGTATACAAACAATAAACAGGACTTCCACTTTGTAAGCCAGAACTCTTCATTTACATATCCTAATGAAGACAAGTTGTATAAACTACAACCCAGGACCACAACCAATTTGGACCAACCAACAACAGTCAGGTACACCAGATTCGTTACCTAACAAACATACCATCAGACGAGACCACACTTAAATATAATCCACTCCGATTTCAGTAGTTCACATCTAATGCCGTCCTATCAACGACTCAACATTGAATAGCTCTCAAAGACTCAAATACAGACTGAAACACAAATCAAAAACAAATTAAATTTCCTAAAAATGGTGCAACAACTACAAATGGTCCAAAGACAAGTGGCATGACACTACCCCAAACAACCATACCAAGCAAAAATACCACAAATATTTATAGTCCATTCTTTTAAAAAGAATCACAAAATCCATACCCAAGCGACGGCGAAGATTCTGTTTCTGGCGAACTAATCTTTCAGCAGAATTCTTGTTACTATCATTTGCTAGATCATATTCCTGAAACATCCACATAGTAGTAACTACAATAGAGTAGCAGGAAAAAAAATCCCATAAAAAGCCAAACAAATCTATAACAACTGAGTTGTTTCATAATTGAAACTCAAAGCCACCAAAATTAGCACCCATTAATCCATGTACCCATGAAAACGCATCATCCTACTAGAATAAGAAATTTTTCTTGAATTAAAACTAACAAATTTCATTATATAATATTCAAATTAGCCAGAGTCTGCGAAAACCACAATGATATCCAAAGCTGATGCATACATACACACATAAATACATTCATAGATACCAAGAAGTGCAGCACATTAATAATCATCTAGACATATGCACCCAGAGCAGATAGAAACAGGATCCAGGATTGGGGGTCCATAAAATTGCCGGCTTGATTTAAAGTGTGAACCCAGGCATTTGCCCTAAAAATCACGGTGAACATCCAACTGTCCCAACGGATTGCATTTGAGAACTTGAAAGAACTGAAAGAAACTTCCAATCAAACTAAAGTATGCAGTTTTCATATTAGCCCCTTTGCTAGGTCCCCGACTCAAAATGTCCCAAACATTTCATTGAGCACTAAAATTCACATAAATAAGTCGTTTCCCATATTGAAACGTCAAGAAAAAAGGTACGCATTAAGGGTCCATAAAATGGATCCCTCTATGTGGGTGGAAGTAAGACCAAAGTAGATTAGCAACAAATCATGGGCTCTATGATTTAGACACGTTTGTCCTCTTTAATGTGCAGACCCAGCCACCACAATTTCTCAATCTCAACTCCAAATTAACAGCTAATGTTCATGAGCTTAGATAGACAGGACCTAAGCATTCCACTTTTAGTCCAACCCAATCCCACAGATATCAAACTCCTGTGGGTCCACTTTTCTAATAAAATACTCCCTCCGTCCAAAAAATTCAGGCTCCATTTGGAAATGAGTCATCATCATCATCATCATACGCCTTATCCCAGCTATCAGGGGTCGGCGGCATGGATTATATACCGCATTTGACTCTTATCGGAATCAAAATGGTACAAAATCCATACAAAGAAACATAGTGGCAAATTTTTACGCCGGATGCCCTTCCTGACGCAACCCTCCGAAAAGGGGACAATGATAAGCACTTAGAATGTCATTAAATATCAAAATTCATTTTAGACTTCCCAGAACAACAAACAACTTACTACATCAGTTCATATAGTTTTCGACAAAAGTAGACCAGGAAACATAGAAATGAACAGCCACTCAAATACACAAAATCTAAACAATCTCAAACTCGTGATGGACTAAATCCCATTTGGAAATGAGTAAATGTCAAAATCCCGTACAAAAACAAGAGTTCCCTCCGCCCACTTCCATGTTTTTGGACGTGAGGGGACATTTATTCATGGATTTGTTTTTTTCCAAATGAGGCCACTCATTTTTGGCCGGAGGGAGTATATTTTATCACACGAGGACAGATATAGTGAAAAATGGAAAGATAATCTACCTGTCCCACAGATGCCAGTAATGGAGGCCCAAACTCCAACACCTTATTTATGTCAAAACTGTAATGAGAACAAACAAAAAATCAGAAAAAAAATTTCACCAACTGAATGAAAATTAGAGATTGGTTAGCTGGTAGAGTCAAGTGAACCAATAAGATAAGGGCCCTCAATCGGACAGTATAATGCCAACCACACATATAGGACGTCTCCAAATCCAAAAAATTTCATCCTAACTCATCAGATCTTTCTTTAGTTTGTGACAAATGTCTAATACGTACACAGGCTATCAGACACCAAGATGTGAAGCAACCAAGAGCACCTGAATGCAGAAATACACAAGCACACACAGAGAGCTAAAGGGGTGTGCCAGACCTTCTAAAAGTTAGAGCTGTTGCAGATGAAGAACCATCAGTTGACCAGTCCATCATCATGTCTTTACAATTATCAAAAGCTCCAGCTTCTGACACCTCTCTCTCAATACGCTCAAGCAATTCTTTTAGGGACGTATGCTTGACATTCTCAGCAATGGAACCCACAGCAAGAGCAGCAGCAACCCTTGTATCCCAGTTCTTACTACGCAAGTACTGGGAAACCTATAGTCACAAAAACAACAACAACGGCATTACCAACAACCACGATATAGTAAACCCAACCTTAAAAATAATAATGGCTTAGTGCAATAATCAATCAGAAAATTTACCTTTTTTAAAAGGGAGTTCAAGTCCTGTGGATGGGCCTTTGCAATATCACCAATCTGCCGAGCGGCTGTTAGCCTAGTTGCTTGGGTTGAACCAGCTATTATTATTTAATAAAGGAAAAAACTCAACACAGACATTACTATAGAAAAATGGTAATTTCCCTACCAATGAATGCATTCTTGACTTAAAAAAAATATAAAGAAAGACGAGAATGCCTCAAGATAAAACTGTTGAAAGGATACTATCCAATAAAGTCAGCAGTCGATGCAGCCGAGATGATTGTTGAGCCATAACTCCACCAAAGATAAGTCTCTCATCCGAATAAAATAATGATCATGTAAAGAAAGCTTTACTTATCCCTCCCAAAGATGGCAAAAACTTATGTCACTACGTTTCTGCATGTAAAACGTTCTAAGCTAATAAAAGCTGTGGGAAGCTGCCACCTTCACAGATATTTAAGCAACCTATGCACTGAAAACAAAATTCAACATTAGAACTGTGACAGTAGTTCCCAAAAGCATATAAATATTGTATGCATCAGTTGAGAACCACATGGGGCATGCATCAAGATAACGGTTCCTTTTTCTGTATGAGCGACTGCTGATTTGTAATGGTTTATTTAGGCATTCTAATCCAGCTTGGTAGTTTCCTTTAGCTCAATTAGAAGGTAGAATTCTTAGCTTTGTTGGGTTTCCGTATGGTAGTGGCATCTGCCCAGTTAGGTTATTCTAATGGGAGTAGGAATATAAAAATATTTTCTAAATGTAAGGTTTAATCAAATAAATTGAAAACACTGCACCAGCTCTCTCCCTCTCTCTCTCTCTCTCTCTCTCCGGTTTTGTCAGAACTTTTCTACCGGAATAAAAGTACCATATGGTAAAATTGCATTTATCATAGTGCAGAAAAACAAATGTGCTCGCATTCCACAATATTTAGAACCTCACTTGCATCCAAATATTAAATCTATGTTTGCAGGAAAAAATTAACATCAATATCCTATATTTTTTATACGATAAGATACCCTATGGTTTACTAGTGACAAACCAATAACAACGTAAAAATGTAGATATATCTCACTTTAGGGATATACAAAAAGGGAATTTAAGCTTTATAGAAGAAAAAATGTGCATTTCTCTACACCTTTTTCTACATACATATAGTACAATCAGGAAAATAATGCTTATAGATAATAAATAGAACAGCAAACAGTGTACCTAATTAAATGGCCAGAATCACTTTAGGAAAATCTGCCAGGTAAAAAGAATAACCTTTTACCCCACAGTGAATCAACATTTTAAGGCACCCAACAAAAACTATACTTCCCACACTCACAGTTTGATAAGATGCACCACAACAAATATGTCAAATCTAACTCAAACCACCAATGGAGTAGCTAAAACCACCACTCTTTTCATCCCACTCAAGCCAAAATATACCAAATGCCTCATAATCATACAACCCAAAAGAAAAATGCTTAACCAAACGTCACCTCCTGAAGCGGAATACCAGAAAGAACAATCCATTCCATGCACCAAAACCAACCCTCACTCGAATTAAACAACCAGTTACCAATCAAAATTCCCGAAATTAAACATACATCAAAATCACAATCACAGAATATCAAAACAATCAGAAATCAATTAATTAAAGGAGAAAAAAGGAGGAGCAGATCCACCAAACCTCTCCAAGCGCCAACGCCGGCAGCAGACGGAATCCGACCCTCCAGCGGAACGGAATCGGGGAGGGAAAGCGAAAACGGAAAGGAAAAAACCGACAAACAAAACTGAAAAATCGAAAAAGAGAAGAGGAATTGAAGGTGGAGAAGGGCGAGGGGGGGGGAGATGGGGAATATAAAGACGGAGGAGGGGACGAGAGCCCCGCGAGGGGCGAAAGGGGTTTGGGGGCCGATTCCATCCCCTTCTTTCCCTTGCTCGCCTCCCTCGAGCGTCAGGCGCACACCCGGGTCATTGGATTCATCCGACGGCGCATATTCCATCTTGGCTCCCCTCGGTTTGGGTCGAGCGCATGTGCGGTCGCACGTGCGGTTGGCGTAACCGACTCCGCTTGTGATGGGAGCTGCTGCGCCACCGCCTCTTGGCTTATCCGGTTTATTGCAGTGGGCCCAGGGAGGTGGAAGATCGTGGCCGTTTATTTTTTTGTTTTCTTTTTGGGAGAAATTTTAGATTTTTCTTTGAGTTTTTCGGATTTATTTTAAGGATAAAAGGGATGGTGCATGTCATTGCCAGCCCGTGATTGGCGGCCACGGTGGTGGATCTTTTTCCATTTTTGTGGTGGTGCCACCACAAAAAATGGGCCAAATTTGAAAGAAAATTGAACCTAACGTTGGCCCATGGATGGTTAACCGAGGCCTTTCTTTTTCCAGTTTTGTGGTGGCACAAAAATGGGCCAAATTTGAAAGAAAAATTGAACCTAACATTGTCCCATGGATGGTCTCTCCTCTCTTCCCCACTCGGAGTCCGACTGGACCATCGCCGCTGCCACCAATACAAGTCCCAAGCCGCCGCTTTCGGCATCGGGCCTGCAAGGCTGATCGTGCTGGCAGAGCAGATGAACGGCGCCCAGCGAGCGTTCGAGTGCGCAAGGAGGAGGAATTCTACTTATGTTGAAAAATAGTTATTTTTAAGCTCTTTATATTAAGATAACGCATACAAAATACCAGCAATTAAAACTGTTTAAGCAAATTTTTTATTTCAGTAAAATACGAGATCTGATTCTGTTTGACAATTAAAAGACACGTTCAAAATGAGTTACGAGTTAGAAGATCCATATATGAAAAAATGAACTCACTTGAATAAATCATAAATCTTTCTCTTACATCCTCAAAGTAATGGTCCACTTGAACATAAGTAACATCCCAAAAATATATTCAACAAAAAAACATTTGACAGCTGCCAGGCCCTCATCAAATGACTAGTACCAGATTTATAAGTACCACATTTGGAACTTACTTTCCAAACTCTGACACGTCCAGCCAAAAGTAAAACGAAACGTTCATGCCACAAACAAACTCATTCAAACCTAGTTAGTGTGCCATCCAACTTGTAAACCTGCTCTTGATATCCTCCTGTCTATGGCAGCATCTACAGAGTTCATCTGCAAAAAGGACACAAGACATACGTTATCAAAACATATTAGACAGCCTTAAAGAAATTCAACAACACATACACAGTAAGCTCTGTGTGAACAAGAGAGATTTAACTTTTGGCTGAATGGAAGCTGCTGACCTGTGCCAAGTCTGGCCGCACTTTGATGAAAAAAGATAACAAGAAATGCTACGAATTGGCAAAAGCCTGTAGGCCATATTCTCATTCCACCCAGACCCCCACGCTTGGTTAAGAAGCATAGGAGAATGAATTTAAAGGAGAAATTAAGAAATATATGAACTTCAAAACAAAGCACAGTACATACGTCTTCTGAGCCCGATGCTAGGTTGAAGAAATCTTGAAACTTCTTGCAATGAGCTTGTCAGATTTGTTACAATAACTACCAGATATAGAATTTATATACCTACTTGGATCTTTTGTTTGCCACTAAAAGGTGGATCTTGCATGCAAATTGAATATTCTGATAATAAATAGAAGTACAGCATGCCCCACAACAAGATAAAATCAAATTTGCATGGTAAAAGTAAAGGATCTACTACAACAAAACAATCCTTGAATCTTTCTTTTTTTTTCTTTCATTCTGAAGTATGTCAATGAAAATATGTTGGGCATAAATTCATAAATTTTCCACCCACAGATAATTAGATCTGGTAAAGAAGAAAAGACAAGTACCCCTTGTTTGACTTAGTAAAGTAGGCGATGCAGTACCGATCATCAATTAGTGTGTGGAAGCAACATGCTCATCCAAATGTAAGTGAGAGGGTAGATAGTCATGACTTACCTGACTAGTTTCATCATGCACCTGATACTTTTGCAAGGATAATCTTCTTTCCTCCTGCAGAGGAAACTTAGAACAAGTCAAAAACATTTATTCATTAAGCAATTAGTAAACACACAAAAATAACAACTTTACAATACTAACCATGGACATTGCTTCATCATCCCAAACCAGGTAAACCTCATTAGCTGCAGGTTGAGTAGCAGGAGCTTTGTTAGCAATCACTGGCGGAGGACCGATTGAAGGACCACCAGTATTTGGGCCAGAGGCGTAAGAATGCGCATTATCTTCTACAACAAAAAAGCAGAAACATAAAATACAATGCCCAGAGCAACAAAAAAGAAACTTGTTTTGTTCCTGCTATAAAATGTCCAGTGGCTAAAACAAGATACGACTTGGTCATTTCAACATAGAAGAGGCAAAAATGAGCTATTGAGACGTTATTTGTGCTGTTAGGAGCAAAATGATTACTTGCAACAGAAATATTAGTAATGATATTGGCATCAGCTGTGTCTTTGAAGTCCGTTGAAGATGCTGATAATGTAGCTGTGTTAATGGATGCCACTGGACTTGGAGCAACTTGAGTGGTTAAATTGGCACTAACACTTGTGATGGGAAAAAGTGGTTGAGATACAGGGGGCACAGAGAGAGATGTAGGAGATACTCCAAGCGCACCAACAGTGTATGAAGGATTAAGAGCAGGTGGGGTCCCAGAAGATGGCAAAGGAGGTCTAGCATTCTGTATTGGAAATAAAGGTTGTTGCTGATTAGACACCATAGGTGCAACAGGTGGTGGAAACCAAGGTTGGGGAGGACGAGCAGGAAGGGGCCATCCTGAAGGAGCGCCTAATGGAGGAACAGTATACCTGTATTCAAGGACAAAAGGAAACAAGAGCTCAATGACAACAATGAGAAAATATAACCATAAAAAAGCTTCTAAGTATCACTCTTCAGAAACAATGTTTTCCACTTGCTGACGTTCTTTTGTCTCATTTCCTATCATGCATCTGTGAGTAATAAACTGATTAATCTAATGCCAGCTATGTGCTCTACTGTGATTAGATCTTGTGTGCAACCATCATCCCCTTATAAACTTTGCTCAAAACCCAAGTAACTGAGAAACATTGTTCATTGAATTGAACCAGCCAAGATCTACTTTATTACCCTGAATCCTCACAGAAGGGTTCCATTATAAAAGGAACCCACGAAAAAATTTTATTTAAACATCTGATACATTTTTAATTGGTATGGTAACAAAAGAGCAAAATGACAAACGGGATCTGTGCCACCAACAACTTCCACAGACTACATTCTCAGCTAAGTCGATTCAACTACTCAAAATGAAATATATTTAGGTTTTGTGCTATCCTTTTAACTTTAATGAGTCAATTAGCTGGGATAAGGCTTTTAGAGGATGATGAAGATGAGATTTGGGAGTATTTGTTGGAAACAAATTTGCAACAATTTTAAGTTTCCATTTTTGCAAATAACAAAAACCTCACGAATCAATTCCTATTTCTCAGTTTTAAGGGCTCTACTTCATCTTTTATCAAAATTGTTTGCTTAACATATGGAATAGGTAATTTGCAATAAGTATAAGAAAATTACACTGGTGGAATTGCACCATAAGCTGACTGAGGAGGAAACCCAAAGCCCACAGTTCCTGGAACCATGCCACCAGCAAGTCCTGTGGGAGGAACTTCCACTTTGGCAAGCTTTGAAGGAGTATCTTCATCTGCAATGCAATTTGATAAATATAACATCCATATAAAACCATTAGATTCAGTTTGCAGGTATATTTCCAACATGGAAAATGATATTGGTACACTGGTGTAGACATACACCGGTTACATGGCAGGTGTCTGTTGGACAGTGGAAAAGTGCACGACCCATTTTTACATTGTCCAACAAATTCCCTCCATGTCACCACTGTATGTCTACACTAGTGTACAGCTATCAGCTTCTTTTCATCATACTTTACAAGTATGTAAATGACATGACTGATGCTTAAAAATAAGAAACTTGGATTGAAGTTAAATGCAGTTAATGGCAACAGAGAAAAATTCTATGTCGTACGGAAAAAATGTTCACATCAAATAGGCTCATTAAAAAAGAATTGACGATACAAACCATTTAAGTAACCTTGAAACAGGGAAATGGCCTTCTTCATTTATAGTAACGTTGAGAACAGAGTTCCTTTTCAATAACTAAAAATCTCAAGTTTGTACCCTCTCTTATTTTCCTCTTTCCCTCACCATGGAAAGGAAAAGAGAAAAATAGCTTAATATATTCAAAATTATTGAAGCAATTCTCAAAATAAGTACCCTAAACTCAAAGCCACGAAAAAAATCCCAGTGGAATACAAATTGAGACGGAAGCATGCTCGTATAAAAAACATAAAGTTTCCACTTAATCATTTCAAAGAGTTATATGGATTTTCAATGTTAAGGGTGTGCCATCTTTTGGGGATAAATAGCAAAGAATGATAAGAATCCCCATCAGAAAAAAATAGCCATAAAGAGAAAAATCATTTTGATTAGCAACATGAATATAATAGTCACCAAAAGCAGGACATATATCCGTTTATAGTTCAGTTCAAGCAAAAGAAAAGTACAAAATCCTCCCCCCCCCCCCCCCCCCCCACCACACCCACACACATGCGCCTGTAAAAAGGAACAAATAAAAATACTTGCATTATAACCGAGTTATACAGAACGATGAATATATGGGTCTTAGATACTGAAAGTAATATGATTTCAGCTATATATATGTGTACTTTAAGCCAGGCCCCTGCCAGGATAAAGAAATCAGTAAAATAAATAACCGCAAGCAAGTCAGCTGATTTAAGATGTAATCATTTCATACAAACAAAAACAAAACAAGCAACAAATTGAGCAATTGAAGTAACCAACTTACAGGTTCTTCACCAATATAGTAACATCCATTTGAATGGTTTACCCTCTAGAGAAACAAAATACAAACAGAATCACAACTACTATACCCTAAACCACAACACTAATTTGCATAATCCACTCAGCTGAGAAAACAAAAAAAAAACAGTACCTTGTTCCCCGTAGTGAGCCGCCAGAATATCCGGCGGAATCCCCTGCATCCCGTAGATCTCGATCTCCGTCGACTCCCGATCCGGCTTTGCATTTGGAACCCTATACAGCAAGCCCAAAACTCATCAAAATAGAACACAAACCAAATTTGTAAAAAAAAAAGAGTTTTTTTTTGGAATTTGGGGCGATTGGCGGGGTTACTTGGTGACGGACTCCTTGTGGACCTGGAGGACGTGGATGGCCATGCCGCCGGCGGTGGAGAGCTTCTTGTGGCAGACATGGCACTTGAAGTGCTTGGCCTTCTGGTGCTGGACGAGTATCTTCTCATCGTCGAACTCCCTGTCACAGTAGTAGCACCATACCTTGTCGGATGCCCTCTTCTTCTTCTTCCCCATTATTCCCCTCTGCTTCCCTCGGCCGGGCTACTCCCGATCCTCCTCCTTCTTCTTCGTCTTCTCCGGCGATTCGCCGATTGGGGGTTAGGGTTTGGGGGATGTCGGATGAATTCCCGGTGAGGGCTTATGTTTACCGCATGAATCAGGACTTCCCTCTAATTAATTTCATTTTACTCGCAGGTACTCCCTCTGTTTAAATTACCTGTCTGGATTAAAAAACGATAATGAACTAAAATCAGTTAATTTGGGTTTCTAATCCAGATAGGTTCGTTTGGACGGGAAAAGTATTAATATATTCCTGCTAATGAGGTGAACCGAGCAGGAGACTGGCCCAAACCAGCTGTTATATGGTGTTCTAAGAATGGAGGGTAACCCCCCGCCCTATTAACGCTCGCTGCGGGATCAAAATCCAACGGTTCAGATTGTCTTAGCTCAAGCAGATGCGCATGAGTTCTGGCTCATATGAACATACTTTCTTATACTCCCTCCGTCTTGTTTTAGATGTTCCATCAAAAAGGGACTGTCGCATTTTAGATGTTCCTTATGGTCAATCTAAGGGGCTGTTTGGGGCGTGATTAAAAGCAAAACATCCAGATGGGATGTTTTGCTACACTGTAGCATCTGGATATTTTATATATCCAGCTGAAACACCTCAGGACGTGTTTCAGCTGGATATAAAAATCCACCTGGATGCTACAGTAAATATCCAGAATCCAGTCTGGATGTTTTGTAATAATCACGCCCCAAACGGCCCCTAAATAGGATATTTTTAGTCTCTTCTTCCCCGCCCCCATTAATTGGGGTTTCCACCATCCAATAAAAATCAGAATTTTTTCAGATGGACCTATTAAAACAAGACGGAGGGAGTATTATGTACTTGCAAAAGATTTTCTTTGCACTTCGTTACTTAAGCACTACTCCCATTCTGTATGGGAAATTTAACAATCATGTGTGCTCCGAATGATATATTGACGGTTGCTTGCTATGCTGGCAAAACTTTTTCATGGGATTATTATAGCTAAGAATTGGTAAAGTGAAAAAAGGTTATAAGTTAGATAAGAAATAGCCAAATAATTATGGAATTGATAGCCGAATGATGACTTAGTGGGGCAGATTTAGGTGCAAAACTCTGCCTCTCTACTAATTACCTTACCTTGTGTGAAAAGCCATTCATTACTAGTTGTCAAGTGATTCAAAGAAAATCGGTCTAATAATATCCTGACTATATTTCTTCCTGTCCAAACAAAACATTTATTTGTCAATGTCATATATGGGAAGAATTTGGGGACTGTGACAATAACTTTAAGCTGAAGAACATCTTCACCGAGTACGAGCATTTTCAGATATGGATTTTTAGACTCATAAGGAATTCCTTTGCTTTGATTCTAGATGAAGGGGCCTCAATTTTCCTAGCAAATGCAATACCTAAGTTGTTTCCAAAAATAAGAGAAAATACAATATCCAAGTAATACACAGACCAGTTGAAGGACGCCTAGACACCTCTGTTTTCCTTTTATTTTTCTTAGTTGCTTTTACTGATAATGGTATACAAAAAATCAAGTTCTGTGATTATCTCACATTGAATCTTTCGTGTACAAAATGTAGCCTTTTTTTCCTCTAAATTGTCAGCAGAAGATGGAATGAGTTGATCCCAAGGTCTTTGTATTTGCATGTACATGTGTTCTTTTGCCATGACAAGACTTAGCATTTTTTCTATTCTGATTGAAAGTTCTTAATGATCCAAGACTCGTATATATTTGAAAGTTGTTGCATAATCTTTTGACGTGCAAAGTCACTATATTTATCGACGACATAATTCAGCAAAACACTTTTTATTACTTGCAAGCTAGAATTTATGATTAAACATATAGAAATTCCAAAACTCGTAAGCTTCTGCAAGCAGATCCACCAAGGTTATGTGGATCAGAATTCTGGCTGACACCGAGTTAAGGATTCCTTCGATGATCAATGCCGTCGGACTCATATTCTCGTTGTAGACAGAGGAGATGCTAATGGCAATGCCGATGCCAATTCCAACCAGTGTGGTAAGTGAAAAGAATGCGGCCACTAATGACATTTTTCTCAGTTTGAAGCTTGCCTGAAAATTAAGTGTGTGTAAAACACCCATTAATATTAAAAGCTTATTGCTCGCTCGGGTCACTTTTAATAGATAAAGTTGAGTAGTTCATTTGAAAATCAGCTGTATCTATTATAATTGACCGGAGGGAGTAGTAAAAATTTGAGTAATCTAACAGAGTGCAAGAGATGAGAGAACACTAGAAGTAGCTACCAAAGGCTGAGAGGTTGTAGCCATGAAGAAGAGATATAGAGAGACAAAGAAAGAGAGTGAAGGCTTAGAGCTTGTAGCCATTAAGAAGCTAAGCCCAATCAGATAGCTGAAGATAATGAGAGTCCTCAAGAAGAATGAGTCCTATCTATTATCTATCTTAGATTCCCGGTCTTTAGTGCCAGCAGTCCCTCCTTATAATGTTTGTTCTCAGCATCTGTTGAAGATAAAGAGAGTCATCCAGAAGTAGGATTCCTATCTCACTTGAATTCCAGACTCCGGCACCAGTTGTCCCTCCTCAGCAGGTTTCTTCTTAGTTATTGACACCATCTTCTTCTGGCATATCTCCTTAGTTATTGACACCATCTTCTTCTGGCATATCTCCTGTTATTTTCTAGGAGGATCTGGATAAGTGTCTCATCTCTTAAACTCAATCTTATTCTCAAGTGGACTTTGACTCTGACTCTCAGCGTGGGCACCATGGTATTAAACCTGGTGTTTGGCTGCAGCCTGGTGTCACACGGGGCTCAATCCACTGACTATTCCATCTTGACACCCTTTCTCCCGTAATATTTTGAGAATTTATACTTCTACAACCAGTTTCACTCACAAGTCAAAAGCCTACAAATTGAGAGATCTAAATTCCTCAAAATAAAATGATTAGTCTAGCATCTTGGAATGTCTGAGCTTATCGTGCTGAACAAAAATTCATCATCAAACTCTTTAGTAAAGTAAACAGTTGATCAAGTTAAATTCTCATATGAAGTGATCGTATTCAAAAGTTCCATATCCAGCCAGTGCTCTTACCTAGTCTGACTTATAAGATTGACTATTATATTTTAGTATTAGTTTTAATTTTTTTCTATCTATTATTCAACATATTTGATGAATTTTCTTTCATCTTTTATACTCCCTCCGTCCAAAATATTATGTACATTTTGCTAAATCATGTGACTTCCTCTTTTCAAAATTGGAGGAGACTTGGAAGGATTGACTTGAACTTGGTTCATTAAATAACATACGAGTTAGACGGGATATCAAGGATAAGGAGTCGCATGACTTTCTTGTGGGCTTCATGATCCAATAAAAATGAGAATTTTCTCGAATGTTAGGGCTGCACCAAAAACCCGAACCCAACCCAACCCGGATGGAACCGATCCGACATTGACCCGGGTCGGGTCGGGTCCTATCTTGGGTAGGGTCGGTTCCAAGGTTTTAAAACCCAGGTGGTATCTCGGGTCAGGTCGGGTTTTGCTTTAAAATACCCAAGAATCGAGATACCCGAAATATATCATTTAAATCTTTTATTTTTTAATATATATATATATATTTATTATATAGTTTATTTTATTAAAGATTTTTATAATTATATTAATTATTTTATTAAAATCTAGGGTTTTATCTTGGGTTCTCAAGTAGGGTCAGGTATTGCGGGTTTTATCTCGGGTAGGGTCAGGTTTAGGATTTTCGGGTCCTATCTCGGGTCAGGTCGGGTTTAGCATTCTTGGGTCCTATCTCGAGTAGGGTCGGGTTTATAAAAATCCGACCCTACCCGACCCAAGATGTAGCCTATCGAATGTACACAATATTTTGGAACAGAAGGAGTATGGTTTTCCTCTACCATTACTCATGTGAGAGGGATTTTAGGTTTATTCTTCTTTGTTATTTTTATTTTCGGTTTTTTTGGTTAATACTGTAACATTTTTAACTACCCCCAAAAAACGTCTAAATAATAAATATTTCATCTGAGTTTTCCATCCAAGCCCCTAATCACGGAAAAGATCTATTTCTATTTTCTAGGACATTTTCATTTCAAAGAAATGTAAGTTTTCCCGGAAAGTAGCTTTTCTTAGGAAAAAACACTTTTCCAAAACCCCTAACAGGCCCTTAAAATCCTTAGGTTTGCGAAGGGAAATGATATTTGTACAGCAGATTCCTACACGTTTTCCATACACAGCTGATGTGTATGGAAATGTGTAGGAATCTGCTGTAGGGTTATCAGTGCCCGTTTGGGAATTCACTTTACATCTTAAAAACATAAAAAGATGGCATCAGTCCCAGGACGGACACTTCAGCACTTCCAGCTTAGAAGCAGTTGGAGTTTAAAGTTTGAAATCTATGCACCCACCAAATGGATGGCTAAGCTCTCTTGTACTGCTGAAAGCCTGGGGCTGGCATCGAAAACCTTTTAGGAGATCCGGTTCCAAAATTCCCTAACTTTAACATTTAAAGCTTCAAATACACCAGAATGATACTCTCTTTTTGGATTGATGGTGAGGAGATGCCCAAACATAAAAAAACTAGTTATTGATAACGGTAGGCATTGGAAATCAATGTTCAACTCTTCGGAAATTCTCTTCCATTTTTAAACTATAACCTGTCTTCTTTTTTGGCAATTTATTTAAATCTCAGCATCTTAAACGAACGTTCAAACCTCTCTACCACACAGCGACAATCAATTAAAGTGTTACTACTCTAGGAATATTAATATTTTGCACGGTGGTGCATGTACAAAAGGCCAGAAAGATTCTATATATAAGCATATATGCTCTTTACAAGTCTTCTTTGGTAGTTCCGTAACAGAGAAAAGAAGCCATTTAGAACTATGATATGTATAACAAAGAAGAAAGATTAGTACACGAAAAACTTCAAAAATAGTGGAGAAGGATAGTAATGTATGAGAGTCGTATACTCATCAAGCCCACTTGGCCATAAGGGACATGAGACCTGCGCCTAGAAGGAGTGAGGTACTGACCCAGAACTGAAGCTTGCCACTGCTCTGCACCCTTGGGTTCATGTAATCTGCTGCAAGCAGATCCACCAAAGCCATATAGATCAGAATCCCGGCCGCCGCCGAGTTGAAGATTCCTTCGACGATCAATGCAGTCGGGCTGTTCTCATTGTAGACGGATGAGATGCCAATGCCAACGGCAATTCCTACCGGTGTGGTCAGTGAAAAAAACAAGGCCATGATTGCCATTTTTCTCAGTTTGAATCTTGCCTGTAAATTAAGAGCGTGTAAGATATCCATTAAGGTTAAAATCTTATTAGTAAAGATTTGAATCATGTAAGAGAGATCAAGAAATGAAAGAAACAGTAGAATTGTCCAGTATACCTGAACAATACAACCCCCTAGTCCCATGCCTTCAAACAATTGGTGGAAGCTCAAGGCAGCAACCAAAGGCCTGATTGTTGATGGGCTTTCAGATGCACCTAGGGAAATCCCAATTATCACAGAATGGACCACAATCCCCAACTCCAGTACCTGTATCAAAATTTGTTTAGCAAATCAAAACTTTAATTGCTCATGAATCAACCCTTTTTACCAAACCAAAGTGCTTGAACATTGTTTTTATATTCCCAACTTGAGAATTGCCTCATCAAGCTCAGCCTTACATGCCAAAAAAAAGGCACAGCCTTAATTTTAGTTTTTATTCACATCCACATATTTTTGCAATATACATATAAAACTTGCAAGTTTGTTGTGTTTTAGCTGAAACATAAAGGTGAGAAACTAGTAATTTCATATCTTCAGAATATAATTCAGCAAACACCATAAGCCAATTACTCTCGGTAACTAAAGAAAAAAAACCCAATTATCATGTAGTCTTCCTTTTACCATGAAAAAAGCTACCTTTTATCCACTCCATCAAAACAGGTAAATCAAAACTGGAAAAAAAAATTGCATAAAAAAACAGGTAAAAAATAATTTCTTCTTTTTTTTTTTGGTGTAGAAAAGTGGGAAAAAAACGTATCCATTCATACCTCAGAGATGACTCTGTTCCTAACGAGATCACCTGCACCTTCCATCACAACTGCGCCATGCGCATGGCCATGAGTCCCATGCGTGTGCACCGGCACCGTCCCTACCACCTCCTCGTCCCCCGCCTTCCCTGGCCGGACCTCCCCGTCTCGCGTCCTCTTATAGTACCCGGTGGCGAAGGCGTCCACCATGAGCGTGCCGATGGCCGAGAGCATGGCCACGAACCCCGCAAAGGGGAACTTACCCCATGGGTTCTTCTTGAGGCAGGGGGACGAGAGATTGTCGAACGCGTCCGGGAGGATGTGGATCATACCGGTGGCCAGGATGACCCCGGCAGCGAAGGCCTTCACCACAAAGAAGAAGTTACTCTCCGGCCGAAGGGATGGCACCGACTTTCCGGCGATGGGGAGGCACACACCGATCGTGCTTGCCACCAGGATGGAGCCAATCGCAGCCAGCTTGAGGCGCAACGCCGCCGTCTTGTTACCGCCCCGTTCCGACTCCGAGTCGCATTCGCAGTCAGCCGAGACGGAGGAGAAAAGGAAAGAGAAAAAAACAACGACAGCAACAAGAAGAACCAGAGATTGGCTTTGCTTCTTCATGGCTACAAGCTCTCTCTCTCTCTCTCTCTCTCTCGTCTCTCCTCTCTCACCAGTCTCGTCTTGCAGACGTTGGAGTCATGGCAGCCATGGGAGGAGACTCTCTATATAACAGGAAAGGTGGAAGAGAATTGACAAAAATGCCCTTTAGAAGTTACTTTAATGGTTGCAAAATGGGCTTATTTTAGTATGTGTTCACATTTCTAATTTAATGAGTTTGGTTCGGTTTAATTAAGTTAAAAGTGCACTTAAGAGTATGAGATTAGGCAAGAGATTATATATAGAATGCTTTTTTGGGGATATAATGATTGGCAAATACCTTATTCTCCCAGAAGAGGATTCATAACTTTGTGACGTATGGTCATGTGAAGTGTTTGAACGAAGTAAGAAGTGACATTGAGGAAATAGAGGGACATATAGTGTGAATTAGCTAAACGGGATAAGCAGAGCAGGGCTCTTGAGGGAGGCAAGAGCAGCAGTGGGAAATAGTGATGACATTGTGTAATTGAATAGGGGTTGCTATCAGCCGGAAACAGAAGTTTGTCAATGTTGGGAGAGTTGGAATGGTAACATAGTGTTGTCATTCCGGCTGAATAGTTCTAACGAAGACCGGCGAGGAGTAAGTCTTTGGTACCGTGTACTAAGTCTTTCTTTTTTGTTTGTCATGGACCCTCATCAAACATGATGTGGATATTACTCACTCCGTTCCAGAATATTGTCTACATTTGAGAGACTATGAATGCCACAAAAAGTTATGTAATTTCTTCTCCCTGATATCATATCCCGTCCAACACGTATGCCCGTTCAAGAACCGAGTTCAAGTCAATCCTTCTAAGTCTCCTCCAATTTTGGATAGAGGAAATCATGTGATTTGGCAAAATGTACATAATATTTCGAAAAAAGTGAATATTTCTAAATGTACATAATATTTTGAAATGGAGGGAATATTTATTTTTTATTATAAAATTAACTATGTTAACAGTTTTTTTCGTAAAACCATATTAGTAATTTTATGCAAAAAAAAATTGTATTAGTCTTTTATGGGCGAGAAAGCTGTGTCGATCTCAATGGATTAACGACGTTAAAAATGGACATCTTCGGGACCTTGTCACTAGGGAGTTAGCCAAATTGGGAGCCTAACGACACATGATATTAATAAGGGACCTAAATAGAAGGGGCAGGGGCACAGGCCAACCAGCCTCTTAGAGCACTTCGGGCAAGTGCGCTAATGGAGTGGGGGTTCAAACCCGGGTCCTCTACTTCAGGGGACTGTCCTGGCCATCCCACATGTCGTATCAGTTGTTTTTCTCCAAACTAATTAGGGCGATTATGATTTATGAACTTATATTGTGAGATGCAGTATGTCCAAATTTATAAATTAACAACTCATGATCACTTGCTTTGTTTAAAAAGGAAATTGACTACATAAGAGACGACCGTAAGGGCTCATAACCGTTGATCCATAGGGGGGGGGGATCATTTGAAACAATGTCCTGCTAGCTCGAATGAAAAATCCGGTAAAGCAAAACATTTTTCCTATGTTTATTATAGCAATAAGATAAAGACTAGCTAGCCAACAGGTTAGCTGATTCAGCTATGCGACTTGCTTTAACTTAATGCATGGTTAGCTAACGTTCTAAACTCTTGTCTAGGAGGTAGGCTATCCAAAGATCAAACAGTTGTGCATATGGAACTATTTTCAACATTGACGGCTGCAAGGATTATGTGGTACCTCCCAACGCGCAAAACAGACTAAGGACAAGAATCCATTGCCCAAGTAATTAGAAACAGACAATACTACTCTGAAGTCAAAGTCTAAAAGTGAATGTTGGCGCGTAAAGTGATCATAGGCTGACCATGAAGTTGATATAATGGTGATGGTCTTCAAGGGTTGAGATCATTAATTTGATGTGAGATTAAGCAATTAAGTAAAGCGCGACTTCAAGAACAAGTCTTTGCAGTTTGAGCATGTATTAGCGCGCACTTAGTAGGAGCACTGCATTTGCATGGTACTGACAAGAAATATCATAAATGTCACCCTCATCTCATCCTGATATCTCAAGTTGTCTGGAGCCATTATCAACGTGGCCACATATCAATATGCTAAAAATCACATTAAGGGGCCGTTTTGGGGCGTGATTAAAAGTAAAACATCCAGATGTTTTGCTACACTGTAGCATCTGGATATTTTATATATCCAGTTGAATGTAAAAATCCTGAGGTGTTTCAGCTGGATGTAAAAATCCACATGGATGCTACAGTAGATATCCAATATCCAGTCTGGATATTTTTGCAATAATCACGCCCCAAACGGCCCCTAAATCTGAATGTATGGTCGATCACCATTGCCAGCAAAAGAAAACACAAAGAAAGAAATGTGATCTCCACACTGCAGTCTGCACACGGTTTCATTTTGTTAGTATTATTTTCCTTTCCACTCTGTGATTCTTTCATCCACTATGCTGTTTGAATGATGATGTGCTTCTATTTTAAAAGAGGCAAATGTTGACTTAAGTTAAATATTATAAAAATAGTCATTTCCTACTAGAGCTTTTGGGAAAATCGATTATTAAACAGCGAAGACCAAGTTTAGTGCTTTGAGAGTCAATGCCAAGCTCTTGTTGTTTTGTTCTGTTTGCCGCCGGATAGCATCACGAGGAAGTGTGTGCAGCTTCAAGGAAGAGTTGTTGACATTTTTGTAACAAACACGAAGAGAAGTCAAAGTTCTTTATCCTCATACAAACTTCCTGGGATTTTTCAAGAAATAAGAAAAATTACTCCCCTGACCTTTGGTAAAACTGCACTTACACCTCTTTACATTCCAAAAACTGCAGTTAATATCATCAACCATAAAGTACACTGGGGTGAACCCTAGAAGATGAATCCAATATGAAGGCTCACCTCTTAGATTTTCTTAACTCTCAAGCATGTTTTCCATTTCATTCGATATATTCAATAAAATGTTTATATATTCCCTACAATCCACATTCCTATAATAGATCTAAGCAAACATATTTATAAAACTAAATCAGATCTCTTCATTAAATTCTCATTTAACAAAAAAGTGCATTCTTTAATTTGTCATTGATCAGCTTAAACATGAAAGAAAGAAAGAACAATCCCAAGAAAATTTCCATACGGTATTTCTTCAAAAAAATGAACAAACACATATTAATGTCCAACTTTTTGTCATTGATTACTTTTAACACAAATTACAGGAAGCTTAGACTTTCCGGTGGCATGGTTAAGTCCAAATACAATAGCTTTTGGTTCAATCCAAATACCCATGAACTTCGTGGTCTTGCAAGGCCTACAACTGCCTGCATTAGTCCCTACATGGTGAAATACAAGATCATGGCAGTACTCTCCTTAAAATTGAGGCAAGTATATCTTGTTGGCCATTCTTTGTTCAACTGCTGCAACACTAAAAGATGCATCCATTCCAACAAATAATGTTAGTCCTTCCAAATTGGTCAATTTTTTCCATCTACCCCGACAAAATTCCATTTCATAAATTCCAAAAAGATTTTCATACACATCAGTGAACATTGATAGCAGCTCACCTTCTGAATCAACCAAAAAGCACTTGCCCACCGGACGTCAAATAACAAGAAGGTATCAACAACATTCCATGTGTTTGCTATGGTCAAAGATGCCCAACTTTTCATCCAACCCAAGACAACAGAAAGCCCATTCTGGTACATGGGACAACTATGTGACGGTTTAAAGGGGTGATTGTTTGTGTAAGTTTTAGCAGTCCACTTTTTATTTCCCAATCAAGATACTAGAATAAGTACTTCTTCATCACCATATCCAAGAATGCAGAAAACAACTGAGTATGAAGAAGTAGGTGTGGATGAAGATGCAATGCCATTGATAAAGCATATGCTCTCAAAGGGAAGATCAACTCTTTTCTTTGTGAAAGCATTGAAAAAGAATATTATGGACTTCTGGAGTATTAATAGCCAGCCATCCCGTGAAAACATATATGTGCATTAAATATCTCTGGGATTGAGAAGATCATAAGCTTTGTTTGAGCAGGGATCTAGGAATTTAAAGATGCCATCATACCCGTTCGTGAACATAAGCCAAGGTTTTCTAGGACAACAAGTCAGAGGTGCAACTCCTCGTCTAAGATGCAGATGATGAACTTGGATGGTATAGATTGGTAAAATCTTTGGATAATCAATACGCTGTGTTTCTTTAGGGTGTGTTCACCCCCTCTCGCTTTGATCTTCCTCAATATCTTGAAAACTTATAGCTTGCTTTATCAGAGGCAGATCCAGTGGTAACTGAAAATTTTCATATAAGCTTAGCCATTAGCCAATCAATATTATCAAATATTAAGAACAATGCAATACAATACCCATAGTTTAGAAGAACACCACCACGTAACGTGCATATACGTATAGTAATAATTGCCGAAGAATACAAGGACCAAAAACCATCTTCACGTTAAAAGATAAATTTATACATATAGTCATCCTCCCTGAGCTACAGTCCTGTGGGAGTTACTTATTTCATCAAATTTGATAATCTAGGTGTAGTAACTTTCTCTAGATGATGATTGGTGGAATAAATAGTCTTTAACTCTACTATGTGCTTACTCATACGTTAGGTTGGCAGGTAAAAAATGCACATAAGAAACTACTATAAACACACATAGATGATGTTATCGGCCAAATAGTACATTACATAAAACTAGCATAAATTGGAGATATAATTACCAATAAGGCACCAAATAATCGTCCACATCTCGACAAGGAAATTAGGCAATCAAACTTCTGCACTGCAAGTCGAATGAATAAACTACACCATTAAAACCGCCAAAATAAATGAAGTTCCCTTTCACTCCTGCATTGGCCTCGGAGAATGACAGTGAATAATGATCCGTTAGAGTAAAAACACAATTATTTATGCTTTTCACAGCCCTCCATCAATGGGAACAAAAATTCATCTTGTAAACGAAAATTGTGTAGCACAATGAAGTATAATCACAATTAATGTGATAAAAGTTCCTCTCAACTAGATAAAGATCCCCGCATAATTCCACTAGATTAAAAGCTACTGGACATCACCCAGAATGTTTAGGAAAATGCCTGGCTTCAAGATAGCTCACACGGGGACATGAAACCATGATGTCGATAACTACAAGCTCGTGGCCACACATTGCATAAATTTTCCCATTGCAAACAACAGCATCACAAATAGACTTGTGGTCGCCAAGATCCAGCTCATACTTGATCCATTCAGTTCCTATTGGCTGACAATATAGGAAAAAAGCCTTCTTCTATATGGATGGCAATGAGATGGCAATCAGGACCATCGGGTGGATAAGTGAAACGGTATATGAATTCATACTCTACCTCAGTTTCTGTTTTTGGCACAGAGAGTCGTTGCATGGTGGTGGGATGAAACAAGGATAGTTTAAGGGAGTATTCGTCCTGCAGCAACAACCAACCATAGGCAGTTGCCCTGCAAAGCAATCGACGCAACCAAAATACGCTTCGCTTCATACTCTTTTGATCTACAATGTCGTAGAAGGTTTGTTAACCACCACGAGGAAAAAAAAAAGCAAGGAAATGGTTTTGGAGGCAGCAAAAGAAGGTGTTCGCCGCTCTTCTTCCGAACCATGATTAATATGTCTCCAACAATCAAGATATGCCTACGTAGTATGATAAAGGAAGTGAAAACTTACAAAGAAACTGAAACAAGGTCGACCCAGCATGAAGTTCAGAGATTGTGAGGTGGCGAGGAATATAATAGAGTCGGATCACTAGATAACAGACATGTATGAAAGGAAGAAGGCAAAGCTTTTGCAAAAAGAAGATGCACACCTAACCGCTTCAGCTTTTAGAGTTACTTCTCTCCTTGTTGAGTTCCAACACCAGCGAGAGATGGGAGAGTACTACCACAAAAACCCTTCGTGAAGAAGAAGGATGAGTCACAGGACGTGATAACATGGGAGCTGTTTTAAATCAGGAAGGCGGCAGCAAAGCCACGGGCAGATAGGAAACTTCTATTGTTTTTCAAAGTCATCTTCATTCAGCCAAGTTTGAACTTAGAAAAAGCAATAGTATTATACTACATAAAACAAAATACAAAGTCAAAGTAGGCTAAGCATCAAGCGGCAGAAGCTTTACATAATTGCATTTGTTTTTCTTCATCCTGGGAAGTGGCAATCTGCACTCCTCATGAATAAAAAAAAAAACTGCTATCTTTTGAATCCAACGAGGATTCTTAATCCCCTATACTTCAAAAATCAATTGTATCTATTAAAAAAGATCGGAGGGAGTAAGTGATTCCAAAGGCAATGGCGACACCAATAGAGAAATTTAGGCGTTTAACCCCATGGAAAATACATGGAATGTCATTCGCACTTGGTTATCTTTTGATATCCTTGTTAGCAAATGCTTTTTTAATGATTGAAATGGAATTTTGTTCCTTATTTTGATATCAGACAGGCAGGTGTGATCCAAGGGCCCTTGACTTCGAACGTACTAGTGTGATACCACCACCATGGTATCATTAACAATGACCCTGCATTTTTATTTCTTTTTTTTTTTGCAAGGTACATCAAAGATATTATCCTTCTATACAGTACAAATACTTTGGCGGTGTTGTGTGGGGGGTATACAATTACGTATGTGTTTTTAGATACGTAACAAGTGCTAGACCCGCAGCCCACACGTCATCGTCAAATACATGCTCTGCCGGTGAATGGCTAACACCACCGCGGCAACGGACGAAGAGCATAGCCACCTGCATTAGTACCAGCATTACATCACTAGAATACATCAACCTAAGTAGAATTCGGGAAATCAATTTATTATGCATGATAAGAGGAGTACTTCAGCTTTTTCTACGTGTTTTTCAGTGACAACATCGTTAAAGAAGAAATAATAAACATGGAAGATCTCGTACCTTAGTTAAGTGAGACATGGCCATCGCATCATGCCCTGCTCCACTCATCAATACCGGCACCTCAATCTGAACATCACCTGCCATCCTCTTCACAGCTGAATGAGCTGCATATTGTAGTTGTGAACTCAACTCCCGATCACAATGTACGGCATCAGCATCATGCTGAAAAACCCATGCGTTATTTAGGGAATAAGTAAGAAACATTGGCTTGGAAAACAATGAAACAGAGTAGTGGCTCATCGCAAAGAGGACATAGCAGACTGTGAAACCATCCCCTTGCTTTCCTCCACTTCCTTGACATGCTCAAGGGAAAGCTACTCCGTTACTATAAATAGGGAGACAATGCTCTCTAGCTTTAATCAAATGTGATTAAAACTTACAAACCTTTCGTTCAATAGAACATGACACAGAGCGCTGGTCGCATATTCTGTATATTCGATTAAAATATTCATAGATAATGGCTTCACGCGCCATGTCATCCATAGCCCGTACATCTACTGTGAAGATAACCTGTAGAAATGAGTAATACATTTCTGGTTCAAAATCAGTTTAACTAATATAAACATTAGCAGGTAATTGTATAAAAATCATTTGGTAGGATGCATGTAAATAAAAACAAGCAACAAGACAAATATAAAGGATTTGGCTTCTCAATTATGAAAACTTCTCTGAAAATTTTGATACTTCATTACACAGCATTGAAAGTCATATTAGAATTCATGAATTAATCTTACAGTCCCTAGTGCATGCTTACAGACAAAAGGTATTACCTGCCCGGGAATGACATTACTTGCACTTGGCCAGCAAGATATTTCTCCAACCGTGCAGACAACAGAACCCGCAAGAGACTTCTCCGTAGAGCTGCTACATTGTTTATCATAAGTCAAGGAAACCTCAGGGTACTTACAAAGAGATTCCAACGACACAATGAGTTCAGCAGCGGCAGCCATGGGGTCTTGGCGCATGGCCATTGGAACAGTTCCAGCATGTCCTTGTGTACCTTTAACTGTGATCTGTACAAATTATAGAAAAACCAATGCCTCAGGAAAAACAGACATGGAAGACTAAAAGAGCATGGAACAATCACCATTCCCAAAGTTGAAACTATCAGTGAGCATATTGCATTCTTTCTAAAAAGGTATTTCTGTTCTTCATGTGAAAATCTCATCAGCCTCAATTTCGAAAATTCTCTCCTCCCATAATAAGTTCCCTCCACAGCACATAGTACTCATTCATTTTCATGCTCAGGAAATCAAAAGGAATAAAAAAGAAGCTTGATAGTTCCATTGGTTCCTTAATAAGAAAATACTGCACGCGCTCCACGTAAAAGAGGATTATGCATCAACCTCATAATGCATACCTTAAGTCGTGTCTGGCCAGCTATTCCCTCAACAATTCCAAGAGGCTGACCAAGTGACTCCAGTACCGGACCTTGTTCAATGTGTACCTGAGACATGTAAAACGTGAAATTACAATTTCGTCCAAGGGAAAGAGACTAAATTTTATAGGAGTAGTTACCTCAATATAGCGCCAAACAGAGTGTGGGTTGTACTTAAGCTGAAGAAAGTTATCCTCGGAAGCTTCAATGTTGTGTTGCTTGAGAACATCTTCAATTGTCACACCACTAAAAAAGTATTGGCATGAAGCATGTCCCAAAGAAACCAATGAAGATATAAAGTGAATATTAAGTACGAAAGATAACCTCTTGTCACAGATCTGCAAGGTCGATACTGGCAGACTACCAGCAATAGCTGCACTTCCTAGAAAAGTGGACTGAAATCTAACTCCTTCCTCATCACTAAATGCAATCACCTGACAGTCAATAACAAGGGAGAAAGGCAACATGGTTCAATATGTGTTGGTTCCTATTCAATCCATACAGATGCATTAGTAAAAGTAGCAAAACATAACTAATTGAAAGAGAAACAATGTATAGCCGGTATAACTAACTCAGGAAACAAAGAAAGTAAAGCTTGTCTCTTGAAGAGATTGCACAAGTCTCGAGGAACATTAGTCACAGTTCCTTGGAGATGCCTTGTTCCATTTTCATGATTATGAAGCGAAAAAATTACTTTTAAGAGACCTGTCTGAAGGTAGTCCCAAAGTTAAAAAGGAAAATAGACTTTACTGGCGCATGTATTCCATGCATAATTGGATCATGTCTTCAAATTGAAGGTGCTAGTGTGGTTTATAGATTAGAAGAAAGAGTGGACTGCTTTGATTATCAGAGTTCCAAGAGATTGAAATTTCTAGAGCAATCTACTGTCATATAAATTAACATAGTTCACTAAAAGCAACTGATTTTGTTAAATACCCACTTTAAAATTACATCATAAAAATGATCAGTTCAAACTAAATTCAGAAAAGGATGCCAATTTTAATTTGGGAACTATCTCAACATATAAGAGTAAGTCAAAATTCAAAACTAGTGACAGATTGCATATGACAAAATGATTAATTCAGCTTTTAGAAGGAAAAACAGTACGCATGCTTTGGCCAGCCCCGTTAATTTACTTGAGGCCATTTCTTGTTTTAAAATTTTGCAGACATCCTTTAACCGCTAACCTCCACAGGACGTTGAAGCTTCGCTAGTTCTCCACTTAATTTCAGAGCCTTCAATGCAGAGATGGCACAGAGTATGCCCAAGGCCCCATCATATATACCAGCATCAATAACAGTGTCCTGGTTGTATCATAAAAAACTCGTCAACTGTCATGCTTCTTGTATGGGTGTGGAAATTAAGAAGAAGGCATTGACTCACTAAATGTGAACCAATTAAAAGCGCTTCCACACTTGAATTTGTCGATTCAGTTCGTCCATGCAAGTTACCCATATGGTCAACCCACCTGAAATTAAAGTATAACAAATGAATATTTGGGACATCAGTTTCACTACCCCATCCCATTTACCTGAGATGTGTATTTGAGACAATAAAGTATTTGAGACAATAAAAAGAGGTAGAGAAAAAAAGCAAGCTTACGTTCTCAAACCAACATCTTCCATCCATCTCCGAATAAGATTAGTAGCTCTCACAGACGCTGGACTGAAGAATGTTCTCTCCAAGTAAGCATCAGCATCGGATATCTGTCAAAAAAAAGTAGGAAAAAGACAACAGAAAAATTCCTTTCTGTAAGCAACAGCATGTACTGCATACCATTCAAGGTTCAGAAGAAGGTCTTCAATCGGATGAAACAAGATGATCACATAATGTTGTCCCATGAAGAGAAGCTCTCTCATGACCCAACTTTCAGAAAATAATTTATTCAATATTGTCTTCTCCTTCTCATACCCGTTAGCATGTATACCCATTTGGCCATTTGATTAATCAACTAGGCCATGATTTCATTAATTGGGTGAAACAAGTAGGGCAGGGTAAGAAAAGGTAAACAAAAAAGATCAAAAGAAGAAAATAGTAGTAGTAGAAACAAATTCATAAAACAAAACCTATTATGACAATTGTTAGAAACGATAGTAAAAACATATGAAATAAGTTTCAACTACTGCTCTAAACTTCCATTCACCATAAGCCACGCCAATGACATAACTCAACGAGATATTTTAAGGTATTCTACTTCCACAATTTTTTTTACAATGAAGCAGCTGTCTTAGAGTGCAGTCAATAATAAAAGTTCTCGTAAGCAGTCCTACAGAAAAAAAACATTTCTGACAATTTTCAAATAAAAAACAACTTCTTGTGAGCATTCTGTTTTTCCAAGTGCAGTTTGCTTCAAGTTTTATTTTCTACATCGAAACTGCAAAATCGATGCTTAAGAACATAAATCTGTATCAAATGACAATATAAATCCGACATAATAATAAAGTTAATACCTTTCCCAACTCAATCAATCGGGTGACTGCCTCGTCTCTCAGAATGGCACGAAACAGTTCAGAGCTTCCACCCTCTGCATCTCCTAAGCCCGCATCAACTTCTGGCAAACAAACAATTTCACACATAAAGAGATGACATAATGGCAGTCTGCCAACTGTTTTCGATTATTTGTGACAATGTCATTAAAAGCAAACAATATTTTGCACCATACTCATTCTCAAGTATGTGAAAAGAGAAAAATAATTAAGAATGCAATACACGTACATAAATTACTTTAATGATTCCCAGGTGCATTAAGAAGATGAATGACAATATCAGCAACAATATATGGAAAAATCGTAAGTTATGAAGAGACTCTTTGAAAAAAAAGCTACAAAAAGACAGAAGACTGGGTTTCCTCAGGCACATAACATGCGAACACAGACGCACGAAAAAGAACGAGACTTGAATTATCTGATAAATATACTAGTAACAACGAACCAAAACCAACTCAAAGATACAGAGAGAGAGAGAACAAACCAGCAGCCCAGTCTGGGGAGGCAATGATACGGGAGGAGAAGAGAAGAAGAGCTGCAGGGTAAATAAGAGAGAGAATAGTAGTAGTTGGATGAAGAGAAGCCATGGCTGCTGGCACTGCCTAGGAGGAGCAGCAGCAGCAGCCACCACTTCTCTCTCTGCCTCTCTGTTCGGTTCTTTGAACGGGGAAACGGACGAAAGGGGGGAGTGGGGGCCATCACGTCGACGCAACTCAGGTCATCCACGCAACTCCGCAACTTGGAGCCGCAACCTGGAGACTTGACTCTTGAGAGTGCGCTTGAATGATTAAATCCAAACAAAACAAAAAGAACTCACGGGTGCGCCTGATAACAGCTTGCATGAGGATTGAGGAACCTTCGTGAATGTACAGTATTACTAATATTTACTGTTAAAAGGTGCAAAGAGAATTCATAGTGGCGCACCAACTCCTTTGTTTAACGTAAATTGATTCTTATATATAGGCATGTCTCGGAGATGGTGAATCTCTGATTCTTGCATGCACCTGACTAGATTCTGTGGGTCCATGCATCGATTTCATTCGGCTGGAACGCATGATCCTAGTTGGGCCGTTGCCCATCTGCTAACGAAGTTACAACAGGCAGGTTAGGACTTGGGAGTTGGTTCAAAGGCTTCCAAAGACAGAGGACGAGTAACAAACGGACTAGAGGCCATTGCCAGCACCCCTGTAGTTGCAGAATGAAGGTAGCCATCCTTTTCAGCTCCGGCAAGTGGAATTCTTCATGCCGGCAATCGCCGACCTGGATGGCAGTGGACGGCGGGAGTCACCAGGAAGGACTAAAGGAGTTGTGGTGCATACATGTGTTAGCTTGGAGTGACAGTTACCTCATTGCAAAAACAATTTCGTTTAGAGTCTTTAGACTACTGATTTGTTTCCGAGTGTCTTGCAATCACTGATTGGGTAGATTGTTTGGGCTTGATGAGCAACAGATCCAGGTAGATTCTCTGCGTGCAACTGATGTATTTCTAAAGCGAGCGGAAGCTGATACTGATAGAGTTCATTCTCTTCCTTCACCATAATATAACCATGATTGATGATACATATCACCACAAACAGACGCATGCTCAATTTCTCTTCCAATCCAACCTGCCGACTCCGTAAAAATAACATAGGTCACATGCAAAATTTAGCAATTAGGTCCCTGCTAAAAGGTGCAGCAACTCATGCATTCTCCATGCCAAGGAAAGGTGCAGCACACTGTTACCAGCAATGGAACAAAATAATCCCAGATAACCAACAAAGCCTACATGAACTTTATGCATTATTGGCGACTTGTTTTTTAGAATCATCAGAGTAATTAACAAAGAGCGGAAACGTACAATTCAACAACTCCTAGTGTAGTAACTGATTTTACTAGAACTTCCAGCATGTAAGAGAGACACAAGCATCTTACCATGTCAAACCAATGTAAAAAGTGCATCAAAAAGCTTTATTGTATAGATACAGTTTGAGACAACTAACATACACTGTATCAAAGGAGTCACTCATTCAAGTATAAGCACATTACACATTTCAGCTAGCCTATTTACAGCTTCTATGCTTCCATGACTAAGCCACTCTATATGACATATACTGTATACAACTTACATATATCTGAAGAATGAAAGATTAATTATTCTTCCCCATCAAACCAATTAGGCAGAATCAAAACTTATGAGCAGGTAACCAAACTTTCCTGACTAAGCAAATAATTTTCCTGCTCCAGTGTTGCTCTCACTGCCTGATAGAACTCTAACCATGACGACGAATATACATCAGGTGGGTCCGACAAAAAGGTCAAGTTTGGGCTTGGTGGACAAGCTGTTACCAAATCCAACACCGAAGCTGCTGGTCTTAATCGTTGAGGGAAATTGAAAGCCAAATTATCGATTTTATGCTCATAAATTTTCCCATTTCGATCTAACTTGTACCGTGATGTTCCCTGAAACTGACCTTTTGCCTCCCATGGAACCCGAGGAACTCCTCTTAGGTTCCACCTTATTAAAATTACATTTTCAGATGGCTGCCAAACTCTGAATACTTCAAGTGAGATCTCACGGAATAATACCCGTCCATGGAAACGCAAGGCCCAAAAGATCAACTTGTAGTTCTCAATTCCATGAAATGTGTTCAAAGGATCTGTAAATGTAATGTCATCCCTGAAGCAAAAAAGAAAAGAATAAAAAATCAGTTCAAAGAAAAAGCTCTTAGAGCAGTCAAAGATTGTCTATTTCTCAGAGGACCGGCAAGGAACCGAAACTACCATTCCACTTTTCTCTTCCACATGATTAGAGTGTTAACATAGAAACAACTGAAATTTGTGCACCCTTGAGATAAAACATAGAAGCTGTAGCAAACTATGAGCAATTTGTTACGGACTGGCAACCAGCCCACTCGCCACCAGCTGGCTCCTCCTTCTTTCTTAGAACATTGTTGTACAGGTAAGGGCTTTCGAAAGTAGTATCCTCGTTGGTTACTAGTTGCTTAGTTGATTGTTTCATTGTGATTGTTTTAATGAAAGTTAGTTTCCTAGCTGATCAGAATAGCTAGTCGTCTCCCTCTCTGCTTACCCTTTGTCTACACTTACCTCACCTTTATCTCTCTTTTATACACACTCACACTGCCAGCACCATCGCAATTACATTCTACCCGCTAGTGGACATCAGTCTACAAAACAACTGCTTGACTTTATTCAATTTCCAGCTAGGTTGATAACATCCAGATTGAAGGTAACCAACTATTGTTAATATAGAAATGGCAACTCTGTCATCACCAAGTACAGGACATTTCCTTGGAGGATAATCTCTTGAAAATTGTCTAATTTACACCATCTTTTTGCCAGGCCAGGAAATCACCACACTGAGCCTGGATGAAATGTAAGTGCCAACTGTTAAGCAGCATAGGATCACTGCTGTTCGAACCTCTAAATTTGAGTTAGAGATTCAACTACTTCATTTAGTCTGTGAATTGACCTCATCCTAGATGTCTGAATTTCTTTCTTTCAAAATCAGGGCAGATACTACAAAGTGGGAAAAAACCACCAAGGTAGTGAGTGATATATGGATAGTATACTTAATACAATCTAAATTTTGTACAAGCTCACCTGGCTTTCCTAATCTACAAAAGAACTCCCTCTCTTCCTCCCTCTTGGCTGTCCTATACACACGACACCAAAAATAAATCCCTCCTTCCCGTCCCATTTTCTTGCTTAAACGACCAATTCATTAATAAGAGCCACATGGGTATCCAATTTACAGCTAACATTAGTTCACTTATTCATTCTGGTTGATCACTTCAGACTATTAAATGGGACAGAGGGAGTATATAGAAACCAAACTACGTTAGTGAGTGCAACAAATCACATTTTTATACCCTCATTACAAAGAACAACGTGATGCAAAGCAACTTCACTACCTCGCCAATTCTCTTCCATGCAAACATATTAGACAACGGTTATGTTTAAGCATATTAGCCCATCAATCTCAACGCAAAAACAAATAAATAATATAAAAAATATCATGAAAAATGGAATGGTAGAAAAAAAAAGTACCGATAAATGGTGTAATTGAGGTCCTTGGAGAACAAGAGAGGCAAATCTTCTCGGAGCGTCCGAACAGCAGTACCCAAATTGAGGTAGAAGTCATCCTTGTGGTCCTTATCCTGAACCATCCCCCCCGGTTGGCTACCCTTATCCTGAGCACTCCGAGACGGCGGCGCCTCCAGCTTGGTCAAGGGAGACCGAAAAGAAGAAGAAGATAGAACACAAGGCTGATGGTCTGAGAAGGAAGAGTTGGAGGAAGAAGAAGGAGAGGGAGAGGGAGAGCCCTTACGGAGGGAAATGGAGAGATATTTCTCTCTGGGATTGGAGGAGAGGAGGAGGAGGCGGGATGAGGGTGGATGCAGCTGCTGCAGGCTTCCCATTTTCATGGCTGTCAGGGAAAGCGAGGAAAGAATGGATTTTTGCCTTGGTGTTGAGAACCAACCTGTTGGGTCTTGTTTTGTTTGACAATTTGCACCAGGACACTTCATACTTTCCATATTACCACACACACCCCTCCTAGTTTTGAAGGGCCGTTTGGAGCGTGAAAAATCAGCTCATCCTAGTAGATTATTTTGAAAAAATCCACCTAATGTAATGAATGGATAAATTAGATAATCTACTAACCAGATAAAACAGGTTTGAATCATCAGTCCCCTCTACTAATAAGTGATATCGAGGTGGGATCGACAACTTGCTATATAGGTAGATGAGCATTTGTGGTACAATTTTAAATGTAATATATAATGGGGTTTGGTGTGCAATTAAGCATCTCGGGTGAGGGTGTGGTTGCAAATTTTGGTGGTTAATTGAGTTCTGACTTTCACCATTTTGGGTGGTTTTGAGCTGTGCAACGAAGACTTAGAGTGATTTGACTGAAATTTTGATATTTTTGCGGGATGAATGCATAATTCTATTGCGAACTTTTTGAAGTGATTTGGGCCGGTTTCAATGGGCTATGGGCCAAAATTGAATTTAGCAGGAATGGATCTTAGAAGCATTTGGATTTCGTAGTAGCATATTCTTTGGCATACATGAGATTATTTAGCTCTGTGATTTGTAGTTTTTTCATTGGAAGGATTGTTGAGAAGGCTTATTTGAAGATATCCAGTTGGCGCATTGCAGGTCATGGATCACCATCCAACAGCTAGTGTGTAAAAGGGGGGGAGGATGAGGCCGGGAGCGTCCAACATGCCAATGTGAGCAAGCTTAGCACATAAATGGAAGTCTAGAAAAAAGCTATATTCAAAAAGTTAGGCTAGGTTATCCAAAAAAAAAAGTTAGCTATATGAAAAAAGAAAGAAAAAGAAAAAACAGTTAAGCTAGGCGAGGCTTACCCTTGATTTTGTGTTGTCAAATGAAGGTGGATGGATCATAGCCAAGGACCCCCTGATGTACATACTCCATCATGGGGCTTTCCAAGTTCCCGCATTCATTCACTATGGGCCATTTTTCTTGCTTGTTTATGATGTCTACATGAGAGGTGAACATACAGGCCAAGATTAATTAAGCCAATTATTGACTGTACTGTATGGTAACAATTGAATTTTAAGGTCTTGGAAACAACGAAAGGCCGTAGGGTCCAAGTTGAAGACATGTATGAGACCATTATCTTTGGCAAATCACATCAGAAGTTGCGGTTTGGGACAAACACGTTTACCACCGATTATTGAACTAGATTCAAAATGCCAGATTTTCGTTTTTCAGTTCAGATTTAAAGACACGGACTTCTCTTGTGTATTTTTATCAATTCCCAACTTTAGATTTCAGATGAGAGTTTTGATTTGTTAGTTAAAGTTTTAATATTAATCCAACCTGGACATGGACATGAGAGCAGAATTTGAAGAACTAGTCTCACGTTCAATCTGATCAATGCTACTCATCAAAGAGCATTATAGCAGCTGGAGTTTTTTCCATATTACCTGGCACAAAATCTCATATTCCCATATTACCAGGTTTTTCCCGTGAAATCTCATATGACCCGGAATCTGGACTTGATGTACCCAAAATGCCCTTTCTTCTATTTTTTCGTGTTAACACTGTGCGAAGAGGCGTGTTGTGTACAACACGCCTCGAGTGTGAAGTTCTCCGGCGATTCCCATCGGCGACGGCACCGGCGACCGGCGAGTTGGAGCGGCGATTCAACCGGCGGAATACACGGACGAGTTCGAGCCTATTCGCGTCCCCCATCTCGATATCGAGCTGCCCCCCTGCTGGATTTCGACGACACGACTGAGGGAGAGTGGACAAAGGCGGCGATTTGAAGCGCATCCGTCGGGATTTCTGATCTTCAACCTTGAGAAGACCCCCGCGGCTCCCTCCGCCTGCATGCAACAGGCGGATTGACCGGATTGAGCTTCGGTGCACGGCGAGGAAGACTGTGAAGGCACCTGCGAGGAAATACAGACATACAGACGACTAAACTACGGTAAGTTACAACTATCCTACCTGATTTTAGTTTCATATGGTCGGACATTTGAATTTTTAATTTTTACTATGAACTATAAAGTCGTGTCTAGAGTAGACACGACTGTGTATTTAGTCGTGTCCGCGACGACACGACTTTTATATTTTCGTGTTGCACCGAGGACACTTTTGTACTGACCACTATACCTCACTCCTTGCAGATGGATAAAAAAAGAGATGAGTCTATGGAGGAAATACCACCGGAAGAGGAGGAGGATCATGATTTTGTCTTCGCACCTCGGCAGCGAAATCAGAGGGGCAGGAAAAGGAAGGCTCCGATGGACCGACCAGTGAAGAGAACATATAATGCGCGACCGGCGCTGAAGACGTGTTGTCAACCGGGGGCGATGAAAAAGTGTGCGGCCCTCCTACAGCGTCACCAAAGATGTGCCCAGCTGATGAACGAGGCTGGTTTCGCTGTCATTTTTGAAGGTGAGGACGTTGTTGTATCTCGGAACCTCCTCGACCTACGTTGTCACCAAAGATGTGCCCTGCCTCGTGTATGTCCATTTCCCGCACTGTGTATGGCGCTTCTACAACCCACTGTCTGGCAGAGCCCAATTATATCCGCATCACAGAAAAGCTGCTGACAAATTCACGCAGTTCATGAACGTCGTTATGGCAGGCAAGCTGGGGTGGTTTGGTTTGCTAGACTGGAAGATGACTCAGATAACCAAAGCGCCGTGGCAACAAAATTCGAAAGACTGTGGCATCTTCATCATGATGTACGTCGCGCATTTGGCGTCCAATGTGAACCCCCCGGAGTTTGACCAGTCCACAATCACACGACTGTGGCGACCAGTCATCGCTTCAACCTTGATTCGGGGGCTTATTAACAGCGAGTTTGACGACGATTCCGGACAAGGCACAAAAGATGCTGTCACAGTTGCGGGTTTCTTGCGGCTTCCGGATAAAGAATAACTTCAAATTCATTTTATTCACATTCTTTTAATGTACAAAGTTCATTTCCTGTAAATACCAGATGTCACTGTACAAAGTTCATTTTATTCACATTCTTTCACTGTACAAACTTCATTTTTAATGTACAAAGTTCACATATTTGACTCATACCAGATGTAGACAAAATATCGCTATCATGAATGTGAATACGGCCTTGATACAACAGGTTAGTTTCATATAATCGTCTCTGATGGAAAACGACTACGCATATAATCGTCTCTGGAACAACACGACTACGTATATAATCGTCTCTGATTCAACACGACGTTATATGTAGTCGTGTTTCACAATACACGACAGTAGAGATGTTAATTTGGGTAGGCCTTCTGCGCTATACAAGACTTTGACTACATCCTAAGTGAAGAATGGTGGGGGCTGAGGTAAGCCGGAGCGGCGTACATCCGCTGTCTCGTTCGTAGACAGTTTGCCTTGTTGCGGAAGTTTTCGTTTCCTGCGCGTCCGATGTTCTTTCGGAACGGGGCTTTTTGTGCACTTTGTACGGTTGTGACCAACTTCACGACAATTCCCACATTTCGCACGTGGCCTTGCAGGTGGATCGGGCTGTGACTCAATTCTTTTTGTCTTTCTCCTGCCCTTCTTTGGAGCTTCAAGCCTTGGCGGTTCGCATTTAAATAATACGCCGTAATTTCCCCACTGACTTCTGTCTAAAGTAGGGAACACTACTTCTTCGTACGTGGTGCGGTACGTACTTGCGCAGTACCACTTCTCACAATATTCTACCGCTTCCAGACTCCTCTCATCAATACATGCCATGGCGTGCTTGCACGGAAGTCCCATGCTCTGGAAGAAGCCGCATGTGCATGTTCTATTCGTAAGGTCCACAACATCCTGATGCGAAAACATGAATTAATTAGTGTATTCGACAATACAGTCGTGTCGTCGAAGACACGACTGTATGGGTAGTCGTGTCTTCGACGACACGACTTTGTTATAGGCGTCTCTTACAGAAAACAAATTTATGCTTACCACATGGTATAAAGATGTCACTTCAAACTGCCGTAATGATAGCAGTTGAACTCGAACTGTTCCAGCACTCTGATTCCTCATCTGATTGATATGATTCTGTGCATATTTTGTTAACGGAGTCGGTAGGCCGTCTGCCTCTATTCGGCGTCTCTGAAAATGGACGCTTGTGGTCGCCCGCGTTTGCTCGATCAACCGAGTTATTGGCCAAAACCTTGCCTTTAGAAGCATATTATTTACACTTTCTGACGCGTTCGACGTGAGAGTGCCGTACCTTTTACCCGGATATTCGACGTTCGCCCAATGTGTTTTCGGAATATTGTCAACATATTTCCAGGCCGCCTCATTGTGTTCCTTCATCTTCTCCATCGTAGCGTCGAATTCTGGTCTCCTGAAGCATTTTGCAGCTCGGAATAGGAGTTCCTTCAGGTACTTATCCTTCCAAGTATTAAGCATATTTGCGGCCATATGCCGGAGGCAAAACCCATGGTGAGTCTCGGGAAAGACATCGGCGACCGCTCTCAGAAGGCCCTTCTGTCTATCAGAGACAATCGTGTCCAGGGATGCCGGGGGGTTCGTAAAGAGAAAACATTTAAGTAAGGTGAGGAACCACGTCCTGTACAAGTGAGAGACAAACATATTAAACATAGAATGCTTCAGGTTGTTACAAGGTCGTCTATAAGCAAAGGACGACTAGATGAGTAGTCGTGTTGTCGATTACACGACTGTGTGCCCAGTCGTGTCGTGCCTAACACGACTACTCATACAGTCGTCTTTCCTGGTTCTAAACTTACCACGTTTTGATATTCTCTTTATCCACAATTGCATATGCAAGACACATTAATTGTTGATTGCCGTCGATTGCTGTAGCAACCAATAATACTCCAGGGTACTTTCCTTTTAGGAATGTTCCATCAAGCGTGAGCAACGGTCTCAGTGTTCTTCGGAATGCTCTTGCAACCGGGCCGAACATCCAAAACACACGTCTGAAGTCGTAGCCGGATAACTCAATTGGGATATCAGGTATATCAGCTGATCTTTCGATGACCACATGTGTACCTGCGTTAGACCGCTCTAATTCCCTTCCGTATTGTGGCAAAATACGATAAGCGTCTTCAGGGTTGCCATCGATCAATCGGATCAATTCCTCTTTCGCCCTCCATGCCCTTTTATAGTTGACGGTGACGCCCCAATGCTTCTCAATGTATTGTTGGATATTTGAGATTTTTATGGAGTTTGAATCCTTATGGAGGCCATGACACTTCCTCGCGATCCAGAGGTGAGAAGCCAATGGATGATCTTTCGAACTTAGAGAAGTGTCACATGTATGCCGTTCTTCCCTCCTTGTTACGCTGACTCCATCAAGTCTGTTCGACGCTCGTATGTACCACTTGCACCCCGAAACCTTGCAACTTGCAGCGAATGTGTCCTTGCTCTCATCCGCTACTTTGAACATGAATTTCCTCTTGATTGCCAGATCAGTTAGAACCATCTTGAACTGCTTGACGCTTTTGAATCTAGCCCCTAACGTAAGTTGTGCCTCGTAGTCTTCTGCTTGCAAACTTCCGGTCAACATCGTCTCCTCTTCACAATGTTTTGAAGGACCGGCCTCTGCAGAATAGGTACCCCAATCCCAACCACCATCACCCTCAATATTGAGATAGTCATCGTCCTCCGACGCGACAGATTTCCCTTTAGATGTGTCTCTTGCCGTTGGACCTCTAGAGGTTGATGTTCGCGTGTGATATGGCTGGCTGAAATGTGGTACTGTAAGAGGCTCATCCCACTCATCTGCAGACCACGGTAATTCATCTTCATCCAACAATTCTTCTTCATCTGGACTGGAATCTTCATCGTCATCTTCTTCATCTTCACCTTCTCCATCTCCGAAACTGCGGGCAAAAATATGTATGAATGGACCTGACAAAACGATTGCACGTACTATGAGGTATTCTTTTATGCAACACGAATTGACTTATAGTCGTCTACGATTCAACACGACTAGGTATATAGTCGTGTTCAATACGGCACGATAACCCTTTTAGTCGTGTACTATGAGGTATTGTTTTATGCAACACGAATTGATTTATAGTCGTCTACGATTCAACACGACGAGTATATAGTCGTGTTCAATACGGCACGATAACCCTTTTAGTCGTGTACTATTATAGTCGACTATAATAGCACACGTGTTGCTTGTATCCGCGCCTTAGAAGTCTCACCTCGCATAGTCCCCATCTCTTCCTCCTTTGACTGCTGATGCGGGTGTCTTATTGCCCGGGCTGGACGGCCTCTCCGGCGGTGTGTTACTGCCCGGCATCACTTGTGCCTCTGGTAGCCTCTCCGGCGGTGTGTTACTGCCCGGCATCACTTCTGCCTCTGGTAGCCTCTCGGCCGGGCTGTTATTCGCATTGGCATTTATTTCCTTATTGAGAGTCGATGTCTCGGTGTTATTGCCCGTAGAAGTCCACTCCACGTACAGGCGGACTAGTCCATTTGTGCCTTGCTTGCTCTTGTGAAGTATAAATATTGACTCTACGTCTTTATCGTCTTCAAGGAGAAATGTGTATTCTTCAGATTCAACATGATATGACAAAGTTAATGTACCAGGTGTAGACTTAAGCGGTAATCTTTCTTCGACTAGCTGCAACAGTTCTAGGTACTTTATTCGTGTATCTATAGGCAGGAGCTTCCGTATCCCGCCCACGTACTTACCAGAATCCGTCAAAACTCCATCGTAGTGTAAACAAAGAACTATCTTCTCCATCCGTACCTGCCATTAAAAACCCGTCATAAGTTACAAATCCGTGAGACACGATATATTGAAACCGTATATGAGTGCATCGTATATGAGTCGTGTTTCATCAAACACGACTATGGTAACAGTCGTGTTGTCGACGACACGACTGTAACAACAGTTGAAAACTTGCTACGTTTTCAACTTTCTTCTCTGGAACCAACTTTCAACATATAAATCGTCGTATTTTAACTTCACCTACCAGTTTTTCGATGTGCCTTGCCTCCGTTGAAGTTGTTTTCCAATACCCGATCTTTCCCGCTCCTTTTCCCGCTTGTTGCCGCGAAGATGACCTTTTCGGACTTCGACGACGCCGGCGCCGGCGATGATATGGGCGGAGCGGCCGGACGGAACGCCTTCTTCTCCGACTAGCGGCAGCTTCTCCGGGTACTCGCTCCCTTTCCGGGTAGTCGCTCCCTTTCCGGGTAATATGGAAAACCAAAGTGTGGGTGCCTTATACCTAAACCTAAGGGCATTTTGGGTACTTTCCGGGTCATATGGAAGGAAGAAAAGGATTCCGGGTAATATGACAAACCGGTGTTTGGCGCCAGGTCATATGTAAAAAGCTCTAGCAGCTGACTAGTAATATTGCAGTTAAGATAGCTCATAACTGTGGTCAGAATCCATTGGAGACAAACTAATTAGTTTAATTAAACAACGGCGTTTCAACTGTAGTAACTTTGGCCCCTCTCTTGGTTAGTTTGTTCCAGTCTGGTCTTCTGTTGCTTCTGTTTTAACAAAGAGATCAACATCTACTGAACCCTCTTCATCAACCTAATTTAACCTCCTAATATAGATTACTTACAACATTCTTGAATGACAAGAGCAGCCCAATTTGCCATTCTTTCCACCATTTCAGAAAAGCTCAAATGGGGGCCATCAATGTGCTTTCCTGCTGCCTACTCCTAGCGTTGCTTGTGCCATTTACACCTGCCTATGCAGCTCGCCTGTCCGTGGAGGAGCACAGGCTCAAGTTTCACCAGATGGCTGCTCAACGTGATGTCAACTTGACTCATCAGGTGATTACAAGAACTAAGCCCACTCCAATTTGTTTGTTTATGTTGCATTTTTTACAAAAACAAAGGTGATATTGGTGGGTGCAGTTAGCAAGAGTGTTCTATCCGATATCATATGGTGCAGACCCGACTGGTACAGTAGAGAGTAGTGATGCCATACAATCTGCAATCCATGATGCATATGAAACCAAAACCACAAGACAACTGATGCAAGGGATCAGTGACTTAGGTGGAGTGGTCATAGATCTTCAAGGAGGAAACTACAAGATCAGCAAACCCATTAGAATTCCACCGAACTCTGGAAACATTCTGGTATGTAATTCTAAATCTTCATGCAAAAATGAGGTTCATCATGGTTCAGTCACAATCACATGGATCTTCATTGATTTTCAGATTCACGGAGGAACAATCCGAGCATCCGACGACTTTCCGGTAGATGGCTACCTCATAGAGCTGCAGTTGCCGAATGCCGCCAGGCTTCCAAAAACAAGCTCAATTGCACCGAGTGACTTCTTCAACATGAAGGTGGCAGGAAATTCTTACCATTACGAGGACATAACCCTCCGTGATATCTTCTTCGATTCCAATTACCGGGGAGGCGGTGTCATCGTTGTCAATGCCGTGCGAACCCGCATTGACAACTGCTTCTTCGCTCACTTTGGGACGGAGGGGATCCTGGTGGAGAAGGGCCATGAGACCTTCATCAGTGACACCTTCCTTGGTCAGCACCTGACGGCCGGCTCGGACCCTCATGAACGCAATTTTTCGGGCGTAGCTATCGACCTTGCGAGCAATGACAACGTGATCACCGATGTTGCCATCTTCTCGGCGGCCACCGGAGTCATCCTCCGAGGCCAGGCCAACATTCTCACTGGGTTGCACTGCTACAATAAGGCCACATACTGGGGTGGTGTGGGGGTGCTGGTCAAATTGGCTGGTTTGGCCCAGACCAGGATATCCAATTCCTACATGGACTATACAGCCATTGTGGTGGAGGACCCGGTTCAATTTCATGTCACCAATTCATTTTTCTTAGGCGATGCCAACATTGTCTTGAAATCAATCAAGGGCCATATATCAGGGTTGAACATAGTTGATAACATGTTTAGTGGGAGCGGATGGGTCCCCATCATAAGTCTAAATGAATCAAATGGGCCATTCACAAAGATTGATCAGGTGGTGGTGGACAGGAACAATGTGAGGGGGATGCAGCTGAAAACCACCGTCAGTAAGCGGGCAGTGGCCGCGGTGGCGTCGAGGTGGGTGGCAAATTTCACCGATTTGGTTTTCCGTAACCGGATTAACAATGTACAATACTCCCTCTTTGTCAAGGGGGAGAACGCAACTATCCCAGTGCATGCAATCACTGGTGTGTCTGATAATGTGGTTGTGGTAGAAAGTAAGAATGTGGTGGATGGGGTTGTCTCAGTGATGGTCGATCAAAATGCAGGGCCAGGAGAGACTAGTAAATACAGTTGATTTCTTCTCAAGTTTATACTCGATTCATCCATTTCATTTGATGAAATGAAATTGCAGACAGCTCTATAAATACTCAAGAAATATACCCGCTCGATTCCTTTTATATACATTGTTCTTTCATACGATTATTTATCATTTGCCGCTCCACATTTGCTAGAACTTTATTTTTTGTTGAAGAGGAAAGTCCCTAGCACCTCCCACTACTTGGAGACAGCCCTTTTTTTAATTTGATAAGATAGAAACAACTTTGCTACTATGTTCCCCCTTGCATATAATATATAGACTAGTCCAATTTGGAAGTACCCCATTTAGATGAGACTGATAACTTATTTTCTCTATCCAAGTTGGTAAAGCACTCATTCAAACTTTAAGCCGCATTATTAGTTTGATACAAATTATGAGCCACACTAGAGCATCTCCAAGGAAACATCCAGCCTCCAACATCTGGATGGTGCTGTTCAAATGCCCTATTAACCAAACATATCCCACCCAACAAACCTGGAGTTTCACCACCCTTGATCACCCTAAATTGACGGCGGACACAGAAGGCGTGTGCACTCATCTCCTCTTAGATCACTCGGCAAACATACGGATGCCATGTGAATTTATATAAGGGGAGTGATAACCCTACATCAGATTCCTACACATTTCCATACGCATAGGAAATCTGATGTATAAATATCATTTCCCTTTATATAAGCATTGTCATTGTGACATTTTCTCATACACCAACTGAGCAACTAGAATGTCCAGGACAACAAATCTCACACATTTGAACATAGTGTTCTCCTCTTCACGAGAGTGGATCGGCTGCATGTACGTCCAAAGGATTTACCTCTGGACGTACGCTCATTTGCCGGTTTGATTTCTCGTTTTCAAACCAAACTGGCTCACTCTCATTCGTAAGGGACACGCGGCGGCAAATGAGAGTACGTCCAGACGTTTCCGCTCTCCCCCTTCGCTCCTCCTCCCTTCCCTCTCCCCCTTCATCAAATCCACCACCATCCCTACCTTTTTCCACTCGATGACCCCTCGACGCACAGCCTCCACCAGCTCCCCATCTTCCTCCATCACCTCCGGACAGTCCACGAACACCTATCCCCTCCTCATCGCACTGCCTCATCGCCAGGCTGAACGACCCTATTAGACTTAGGTGAGCTCTCTCCTTCAAGACCCTGCCTTTCACCAGCGGCTGGTCTGCCCCTGTCACGCAAACCACAATATGCCCCATCGCTATCGCCTTGTCGATATCGTCCAATGCCGACACGTCCCCAACACCCTCCCTGCTCAATTCTCCAGTCAAGTTGCGACTTTTCTCTCTGCAAGGTTGGGATGGCAGCGAGGTGGGCTTGCATGACATGCGGGGCGAGAGATCTGGCACCGATCAAGGAGAGGATGCGGGCGTGGGGGTGAGCGAGGAACATGGCAGCGAGTACGACGAGAGAGGTGGTGTGGGGTAGGGTTAGCTCGAACCATCGAGGACAGCTAGGTGGTTGAGTCGAAGAGGAGGTAGGATGCGTGTCCTCGCGTATCCCACCCGTATCTGACACGTATCTATCTGTGTCAGAACTGTGTCCATTTTTTTATTCCAAATATGCGTAGGATACACAGGTAGCCATGCCGTTGCCATTTATGTGTCTAATATGTATCGGATACGGATACGGCTTCTTAAGTATGCACAGTTGATTTATGGTGATTGAAGGCACGTAAACTTTCAATGGTGAAGCTTTACTAGCGGATTTGAATTCACAAACCTGGGCCAATAAATCATCTTCATGAACGTGGTAACTTGTTGACGTATTAGATTATAAATGAATTGTGTGTGTGAGAGAGATTGAATTGTGTCTGTGTGTGCGAGAGAGAGAGTCCACTCATGTATGAGTAATGAGGAAGACCAGACCATGTAGAAGCCAATAAAGCAGTTTAGGAGGTGAAGGCCCGAAGAGAACAAAAACAAAAGACCTACTCTTTATCTCCCAAGCGCATAACCAAAAGGTAGAGTGGATTATCATGTAAGCATATCCTTTGTATGCCCCAACATGATTTTCCTCTCATTCCATCACCACTCTCCCCCTCCATGCAAGCTAGCTAGCAACTCTCTTGACTTAGCTAGCCAGTCCTGTTCTCTCATGGTACCACATGACTCTCTGCCTGCAGGCCCCAGCCCCTCTCTCCCTTTCGCTTCCTTTCTTTTACTCTCTTTCTTTCTTTTAGTACTACTCACTGCTTCTCTTTAGCTACCACTTCACATGGAGGACCACTGCCTTGCTCACAACCGGAAGCTCCTACTGCTTTCCTTGGCTCCATCCTTGGCCCCCACAGCCGCCCACCGCCTGCCCGACTGCCGCGATGAGTCGTCACTCGATTTCGACGTTGTAGTCATCCTTGCGGCCATGCTGTGTGCCCTTGTCTGCGCCTTAGGCCTTAACACCACGCTCCACTGCGTGGTCCGGTGCACCCAGCGTGCGGTGACTGAGCCGGTGGAGTGGGTCCAGTCACGCCGGATTAACGCCGGCCTTAAGAAGGAGGACGTAGGGGCCCTCCCTACTGCCACCTACGCCACCTCCAGCTCCCCGGCCTCGACGTCAGGCTGCGCCATCTGCCTGGCCGACTTCTCCGATGGTGAGAAGGTAAAGGTCATCCCCGAGTGCAACCACCGGTTCCATGTCGCTTGCATAGACAAATGGCTCCTCTCTCACTCCTCCTGCCCAACCTGCAGGCATCGGATCTCTCTTGACATTGTCACTTAGTTCTAAATTATTAGCCGTATTTTGTGAAATGTTACCTCTCCCGTCATCTCTTTGGTGATCCGATCATGATCTTGCTAGTGAATGTGCACAATAATCGTTATTGTGTTCAATCAGTTAGTAGCTAGGAAACAACCCATCTCAGTGCCTCTCTCGTTTGATTCAAATGAGGATCAGTTTTGAGTTAATTTTTTGCTGTTATTCCTTTTTTCTGTTGGTAGAATTGTATTGCTACTAGTTGATTTGAATTTCAATGAATAAGTTGTACGTGACTATTTGTGTTCATTATTACAAAGAAGTGAGCATTATTCTTGGTTAAGCCAGTTGGCGCAAGTGCCCTAGATAAAGCAGGAGATAACAACAATGATCAAAAGGTGGAAAAGAAAGGCATCTGGCTTCTTTGTCACATGTCCGAGTCTTGGAACGGTGGTGTTGTGTTGTCATGCCAAAAGGACAGTGCTGGGGGACCCAGATGCTCTTCCTACAATGTACGCAAGGAGACCGCACTAGGCTTTCTTACTATGATCCAACACGAGCAAAGGGTCTTCAACTACTATGAGGGACATGCGGAGATATTGTTAGCTTTCTAGCTGATCTTTCTCCTATGAAAATAAACCCAGTGCCCCACAACAGCAACAGGTCCATGTGACCACCAAGGATGCGTTTTGGAGGCCGCTTAATTTTGGGCTACAAAAGCTGTTTTATAGCCGCTTCAGCGCAAAATTGTTCATGGGAGACAAATTTATATAAAAGCAATTTTAGGAGGATATTTTCTATAAAAAAACTGTTTTTGTGTGGAGAGGGATGTGATCCCTTGCCCTCCCTTGCCAAAGGAATAGTGGGGTTCATTCATTCTTTTACTCATTAAAGGTAAAATTGTCACAGTATTCTTTATATAAAATTTGTCAATCCAAATAAACTTAAGAGATTGGGTTTTCAAAAATCGATTTAGAGGTGGGATTACCATGTGGGTCAGGTTTTTGCTTTTCTATAACAAAAGTGATTTTGTTTAAAACCCACTTTAAGAAAAAATAAAAGCAGTTGTCAAACGCCCCCTAAATATGAAAGCTAGTTGTTCTCCACATCTATCAAAGATTTATAGGATACATGGTGGCTTCATATTAGATAAGTCGTCCTATATTAATTTTGCTCTCAATGTTGTGCTTTATATTAGGCATTGTGGCACATATTTCAGATATGCACCCTGGTATCATGTGTTATCGGATCGGATGTGATCGGATCAACACAAGTCTTTTAGGGGCTGATGGTACATTAGAACATGGTTGCCCCTTACTTAAGTGAGATGCATGATTCAAATCGTCCCGCCCAAGGGCTCTACCTTTTCAATACCAAAGTGTGGCTCCCCTTAAATTCATCCACCAGGCCGGCCAGACCCCTTTGTGGAGTCCGGATCTGTCGGTGAAGTTTCACCAGCCGTCGATCATATGAAATCGACGGCGCACACGGACATAATGTACGCTCGGTCAAAATCGCGTCTTTTGACCGAGTGCACATGTTTTCCATGTGCGCCGTCGATTTCGTATAATTGACGGCCTCGCTGGTGAAGTTTCACCAGCATATGCCATCTCCCCTTTGTGGTAAGACTAAAAGTGGGCTCTGCCATTACCCTTATTACGGCTTTTGGCTTGTTGAATAGGTCGGAAGAATGGGGCCAATTTGAGATGAGTCCTGAGTCCTGATGGAAATTGTTTGGTAAAACAAAAATTCATGTGCGCATTTGTTGATTATATCAGTAGTTAAGTGTCCACTCTGTAAGACAACATCCGTTATAGATCCTCTTGGTTTAAGATTCTATAATTTGAAACAATAGGGATATTCACAGCTTATCTTTTCAAATGACGCGTACGATAGCATCGCCACTTCTATCTAAGATTTCATGAATATGAAACTTATTAGTGAACCTGGGCAAACATTTTTTGGTACCTTGCCTTAAGGGCCAGTGTTCGAGTATCCAGTGGGACAACATGAGACAAGACAATTAGAATATGCCTTGTGATATACCATTTTAATTGTTTAGGCCTGACCACTACAGGATCACAAGACCATGAAGCCTAATAATCTCCACTGACCACGTCATTATAGAGAGAGAGAGAGAGAGAGAGAGAGGGGGGGGGGGGGGGTAAAGTTTTGACTTAAACAAAGGTCTATATACAACGTGCATGACTATTTGTGCCCTAATTGCAATTCTATACCCTCATTTGCCCATAGGGGGCCTGCTTTTCAACTAGGGGATTCAACAAAGGATATTAGTTTTTGCCACTATCTTTTAAAGAGACATAAGCATGGAAGAAGATGAAGAGGCTCATTCCATACATGTATAGAATTCCAATTTTTATTACGGTGAAGAACTCTAATTACATATCATGAAAAATCAAATCCATGGTTACTTGTCAAACAACCTTATTAGTTAAACGAGCAGCTTCATATATGTTCAGAAGAGGCTTGTATAATCTTTTGCCAAGAAATGAATGAAGAGGCTTGAATAGTCAATATTGAGCAGGGACTGAGAATTCTCCCAGGAGAAAAGTCCGTCAAGTCTTTCAGCCAGAAAACAGGCTTACTTCCAACGAAGATTCTGCTTGCCGGAGGAAAATCAGAGAATGACGCTTTGAACCTTCCACCAATGGAAGAACCCAAGAAACTTTCAAAGAGATTCAAGGCAATGGATTCAGTTATTGCCCACTCACGTGACTCCTCCAGAGATACTAGGGGTGTGTTTGTTTGCTGAAAGATGAAAAATCGTCAAGGTGAAAGAAGTATAAAAATTTTTCAGGCTTGAAACGTACTTTTATGGTGCATTTATTTTAAATTATCCAAACGTATTTCAATTTTTACAAAGTTTTTGTACTTCTTTCGCCTTGACCATTTTTCATTTTTCAGCAAACAAACACACCCTAGGTCTAGAAGACTTTTATATGGGCGACATGATAGGACTAATGTTTTCTTTTTATATAGTTCGCATTTTTTTTTGTGATAACGAGGGGGTGCCCGAGGGAAGTCAGCCTCTTAGAGCGACCGCCTATCCCCTAGCCAATCCCCTCAGGCATATATAGGCTCACACACATCATAGGTACCGGGGAGCTTTTTACATATGACCTGGCGCCAAACACCGGTTTGTCATATTACCCGGAATCCTTTTCATCCTTCCATATGACCCGGAAAGTACCCAAAATGCCCTTAGGTTTAGGTATAAGGTACCCACACTTTGGTTTTCCATATTACCCGGAAAGGGAGCGACTACCCGGAGAAGCTGCCGGTAGTCGGAGAAGAAGGCGTTCCGTCCGGCCGCTCCGCCCATATCATCGCCGGCGCCGGCGTCGTCGAAGTCCGAAAAGGTCATCTTCGCGGCAACAAGCGGGAAAAGGAGCGGGAAAGATCGGGTATTGGAAAACAACTTCAACGGAGGCAAGGCACATCGAAAAACTGGTAGGTGAAGTTAAAATACGACGATTTATATCTTGAAAGTTGGTTCCAGAGATGAAAGTTGAAAACGTAGCAAGTTTTCAACTGTTGTTACAGTCGTGTCGTCGACAACACGACTGTAACCATAGTCGTGTTTGATGAAACACGACTCATATACGATGCACTCATATACGGTTTTCAATATATCGTGTCTCACGGATTTGTAACTTATGTCGGGTTTTTAATGGCAGGTACGGATGGAGAAGATAGTTCTTTGTTTACACTACGATGGAGTTTTGACGGATTCTGGTAAGTACGTGGGCGGGATACGGAAGCTCCTGCCTATAGATACACGAGTAAAGTACCTGGAACTGTTGCAGCTAGTTGAAGAAAGATTACCGCTTAAGTCTACACCTGGTACATTAACTTTGTCATATCATGTTGAATCTGAAGAATACACATTTCTCCTTGAAGACGATAAAGACGTAGAGTCAATATTTATACTTCACAAGAGCAAGCAAGGCACAAATGGACTACTCCGCCTGTACGTGGAGTGGACTTCGACTCTCAATAAGGAAATAAATGCCAATGCGAATAACAGCCCGGCCGAGAGGCTACCAGAGGCAGAAGTGATGCCGGGCAGTAACACACCGCCGGAGAGGCTACCAGAGGCACAAGTAATGCCGGGCAGTAACACACCGCCGGAGAGGCTACCAGAGGCACAAGTGATGCCGGGCAGTAACACACCGCCGGAGAGGCCGTCCAGCCCGGGCAATAAGACACCCGCATCAGCAGTCGAAGGAGGAAGAGATGGGGACTATGCGAGGTGAGACTTCTAAGGCGCGGATACAAGCAACTCGTGTGCTATTATAGTCGACTATAATAGTACACGACTAAAAGGGTTATCGTGCCGTATTGAACACGACTATATACCTAGTCGTGTTGAATCGTAGACGACTATAAGTCAATTCGTGTTGCATAAAACAATACCTCATAGTACGTGCAATCGTTTTTTCAAGTCCATTCATACATGTTTTTGCCCGCAGTTTCGGAGATGAAGGTGAAGATGAAGAAGATGACGATGAAGATTCTAGTCCATATGAAGAAGAATTGTTGGATGAAGATGAATTACCGTGGTCTGCAGATGAGTGGGATGAGCCTCTTACAGTACCACATTTCAGCCAGACATATCACACGGCAACATCAACCTCTAGAGGTCCAACGGCAAGAGACACATCTAAAGGGAAATCTGTCGCGTCGGAGGACGATGACTATCTCAATATTGAGGGTGATGGTGGTTGGGATTGGGGTACCTATTCTGCAGAGGCCGGTCCTTCAAAACATTGTGAAGAGGAGACGATGTTGACCGGAAGTTTGCAAGCAGAAGACTACGAGGCACAACTTACCTTAGGGGCTAGATTCGAAAGCGTCAAGCAGTTCAAGATGGTTCTAACTGATCTGGCAATCAAGAGGAAATTCATGTTCAAAGTAGCCGATGAGAGCAAGGACACATTCGCTGCAAGTTGCAAGGTTTCGGGGTGCAAGTGGTACATACGAGCGTCGAACAGACTTGATGGAGTCAGCGTAACAAGGAGGGAAGAACGGCATACATGTGACACTTCTCTAAGTTCGAAAGATCATCCATTGGCTTCTCACCTCTGGATCGCGAGGAAGTGTCATGGCCTCCATAAGGATTCAAACTCCATAAAAATCTCAAATATCCAACAATACATTGAGAAGCATTGGGGCGTCACCGTCAACTATAAAAGGGCATGGAGGGCGAAAGAGGAATTGATCCGATTGATCGATGGCAACCCTGAAGACGCTTATCGTATTTTGCCACAATACGGAAGGGAATTAGAGCGGTCTAACGCAGGTACACATGTGGTCATCGAAAGATCAGCTGATATACCTGATATCCCAATTGAGTTAGCCGGCTACGACTTCAGACGTGTGTTTTGGATGTTCGGCCCGGTTGCAAGAGCATTCCGAAGAACACTGAGACCGTTGCTCACGCTTGATGGAACATTCCTAAAAGGAAAGTACCCTGGAGTATTATTGGTTGCTACAGCAATCGACGGCAATCAACAATTAATGTGTCTTGCATATGCAATTGTGGATAAAGAGAATATCAAAACGTGGTAAGTTTAGAACCAGGAAAGACGACTGTATGAGTAGTCGTGTTAGGCACGACACGACTGGGCACACAGTCGTGTAATCGACAACACGACTACTCATGTAGTCGTCCTTTGCTTATAGACGACCTTGTAACAACCTGAAGCATTCTATGTTTAATATGTTTGTCTCTCACTTGTACAGGACGTGGTTCCTCACCTTACTTAAATGTTTTCTCTTTACGGACCCCCCGGCATCCCTGGACACTATTGTCTCTGATAGACAGAAGGGCCTTCTGAGAGCGGTCGCCGATGTCTTTCCCGAGGCTCACCATGGGTTTTGCCTCCGGCATATGGCCGCAAATATGCTTAATACTTGGAAGGATAAGTACCTGAAGGAACTCCTATTCCGAGCTGCAAAATGCTTCAGGAGACCAGAATTCGACGCTACGATGGAGAAGATGAAGGAACACAATGAGGCGGCCTGGAAATATGTTGACAATATTCCGAAAACACATTGGGCGAACGTCGAATATCCGGGTAAAAGGTACGGCACTCTCACGTCGAACGCGTCAGAAAGTGTAAATAATATGCTTCTAAAGGCAAGGTTTTGGCCAATAACTCGGTTGATCGAGCAAACGCGGGCGACCACAAGCGTCCATTTTCAGAGACGCCGAATAGAGGCAGACGGCCTACCGACTCCGTTAACAAAATATGCACAGAATCATATCAATCAGATGAGGAATCAGAGTGCTGGAACAGTTCGAGTTCAACCGCTATCATTACGGCAGTTTGAAGTGACATCTTTATACCATGTGGTAAGCATAAATTTGTTTTCTGTAAGAGACGCCTATAACAAAGTCGTGTCGTCGAAGACACGACTAGCCATACAGTCGTGTCTTCGACGACACGACTGTATTGTCGAATACACTAATGTTGTTCATGTTTTCGCATCAGGATGTTGTGGACCTTACGAATAGAACATGCACATGCGGCTTCTTCCAGAGCATGGGACTTCCGTGCAAGCACGCCATGGCATGTATTGATGAGAGGAGTCTGGAAGCGGTAGAATATTGTGAGAAGTGGTACTGCGCAAGTACGTACCGCACCACGTACGAAGAAGTAGTGTTCCCTACTTTAGACAGAAGTCAGTGGGGAAATTACGGCGTATTATTTAAATGCGAACCGCCAAGGCTTGAAGCTCCAAAGAAGGGCAGGAGAAAGACAAAAAGAATTGAGTCACAGCCCGATCCACCTGCAAGGCCACGTGCGAAATGTGGGAATTGTCGTGAAGTTGGTCACAACCGTACAAAGTGCACAAAAAGCCCCGTTCCGAAAGAACATCGGACGCGCAGGAAACGAAAACTTCCGCAACAAGGCAAACTGTCTACGAACGAGACGGCGGATGTACGCCGCTCCGGCTTACCTCAGCCCCCACCATTCTTCACTTAGGATGTAGTCAAAGTCTTGTATAGCGCAGAAGGCCTACCCAAATTAACATCTCTACTGTCGTGTATTGTGAAAGACGACTACATATAAAGTCGTGTTAAATCAGAGACGATTATATACGTAGTCGTGTTGTTCCAGAGACGATTATATGCGTAGTCGTTTTTCATCATAGACGATTATATGAAACTAACCTGTTGTATCAAGGCCGTATTCACATTCATGATAGCGATATTTTGTCTACATCTGGTATGAGTCAAATATGTGAACTTTGTACATTAAAAATGAACTTTGTACAGTGAAAGAATGTGAATAAAATGAACTTTGTACAGTGACATCTGGTATTTACAGGAAATGAACTTTGTACATTAAAAGAATGTGAATAAAATGAATTTGAAGTTATTCTTTATCCGGAAGCCGCAAAAAACCCGCAACTGTGACAGCATCTTTTGTGCCTTGTCCGGAATCGTCGTCAAACTCGCTGTTAATAAGCCCCCGAATCAAGGTTGAAGCGATGACTGGTCGCCACAGTCGTGTGATTGTGGACTGGTCAAACTCCGGGGGGTTCACATTGGACGCCAAATGCGCGACGTACATCATGATGAAGATGCCACAGTCTTTCGAATTTTGTTGCCACGGCGCTTTGGTTATCTGAGTCATCTTCCAGTCTAGCAAACCAAACCACCCCAGCTTGCCTGCCATAACGACGTTCATGAACTGCGTGAATTTGTCAGCAGCTTTTCTGTGATGCGGATATAATTGGGATCTGCCAGACAGTGGGTTGTAGAAGCGCCATACACAGTGCGGGAAATGGACATACACGAGGCAGAAGTGGGAGCCGGTGCGGATTGGAAAAAATGCGTAGAACATGTTCCTATTCAAGCCGTCCAGCATCCTCCCGAGCTTTTTAACCAATTTACCATTATTTCCCCCTTCCTGGTGCTCCTGCGAAAGCGAAAGAGATTTAGACAACGATCTAATAATATCATAAGTATTTACTTATCACTCCTTCTGCAGGGAACACTTACGTTGTCGAATATCTCTTTGAATGCGTGGCAACCAAAAAATGCCCACGGATATTTCATCGGGTTTCTCTCGTTGCGCTGGCTCAACAGACTTAAAAAAGCATCTATAACCTACAGAAAACATATTGAGGAGTCATTACACTTCGGTAAGGCAACATGCAACTTCCAAAACAAAGTCGATTATTCTATATATACGATCTGCATAGTAGTCGTGTCCTCGATAGACACGACTATGCGAATAGTCGCGTATTCCATAGACACGACTACTCGCAAAGTCGTGTCTTCGAATACCGACTTTATGTCTACAACCCTATATATGAGGAGCATAGGTTTACTTACATTGGTGTTTATTTCTGTTGTTTGTAGGAGGGATAAATAGTCGTCATCACATAGCGTTGGGATTGGATAAGCCTTCCTCGGATTGGCCATCCATCCATCTATTGCCACTCTATCCCGCTCTAACAGTACCCCCATGTCGAAGCATAACTCCGAATCGGCATAATGGTCGGGGAGAGCAATTACAGCCTTAGACTTCTGAGGGGTTAGGAGGACATCGACGTCAACCGGCTGTGATGCGGTTAAGCCAGTGCCCTCGGCGACCTCCTCCTCCTCCCTCGCCTTCTCCTCCTCAGCCTCCTCTTCCTTCAACTCCTCCGTCTTCTCCTCCTCCATCGCCTCTTCGTCTGCTTGCACCTCCTCCTCCTTCCCCTCCTCCTCCTTCGCCTCCTCCTCCTTCCCCTCCCCCTCCTTCGTCTCTTTGTCCAGAACATCCGCCTTCACCTCCTCCTCTTCGACGTCCCCGCCCTTCACATCCTCCTTCACCTCCTCCTTCACGGTTTCGATATCCGACTGCCGTATGGAAGAGATGACCTCATCGATGATAGAGGTCGCCTCTCTATCGGATATGGTTTGTTCGGAGTCGGCTTTCGGCTGAGGGGACCTATTTCTTCTTTTCTGCTCCTCCGCCATTCTCCGTATATGCTCCTCTTCTCTAATCCTCTGCTCCTCCTTCGAGCCGACAGTCCTGAAGCGCTTCCTTATCACTACACCAGGGGGGAATATGTCCCGGCCGTACGTCGGACGGGACTCGACTTCTGCACGCTCCATATCTTCCTTGAATTCTGGTTGGAGCTTCTTCAAAAACATCTTGGCAGAGGATCTCTTCGCAGCCCGTTCCATCTTGTCTTCCTCAACCGCGCGTTTGATGGGAGCTGAAATGACATTTTACTTCTTCATGTCAGTAGTAGCAGCACGATAAAAAACATAGTCGTGTTATATAGAACACGATAAACCACATAGTCGTGTACAATGAAACACGACAAATATAGTAGTCGTGTATGATGGGGCACGAAAAAATAAATCATCGTCTACAACTTACCTTTACCCCATTTCGTCGAATCCAGATGTGACTTCCTTGCCAGCTCCTTCGTCCGCATACCGATAGGAGTGTTCTTATTATGCTCCTTTTGAAGTGGCCGCTTCTTTGTGTCCATCTGATGCACTGATGACGATTGTGGCCCCATTTGGGGCCGCTTCTTCGGCTCCATCTGATGCACCGATGACTTCTTTCTCTCCATTTCGGGGCGCTTCTTCGGCTCATTCGTCGGCTCGTCAGTCATCTCCTCCTTCGGATGCTCGAAGATCTCACCTTCTAACAGCATTGACGCTGAGGCGGCAGAGGACTTCATAGAGTGGAGAATCTCTCGCAGAGGTCCCACTCTCCTTCCCATCTCCTCATAGGAAGACAGAGCTATCTCTATTAGTGACTGTATGCCCTGAAGGGCACCCTCCAATCGGCCCATTGCAGTTGCAGTCGACTGGGCAGCCTTTCTCGAGGAAGTGGAGGCAGGTTGGTTGGGAGTCGTCTTCATTTCCGGCCTCTGCGGCCTCTGCCGTCGTGGAGGATGGGCCCCTGAGGTTGACGAAGCAAGGAGATATGCCTCTCCGGCCATGGGGCTGATTACGTCGACGAGTTCCTCCCCAATTTGAAGATTGTGGAACACTCCCGTCCAATAGTCGGCCATGCGGTGCTTCTTCTGTGCACCTTTCTTCACCTCTGTAATGAGGGCCCCACTTCCTGGCCATCTTTTCGCCCGTGGGCTGGTAGGGCCCATGACAGGATGGAAGATTGTCGTGTGCTCAAAAAACCAAATCTGCAAATTAAACAGTTGAAAACATTATAACAATGCGCGGTTGCCTTAGTCGACTATAAGTTCAACACGAATTGAACTATGGTCGTGTCTTAAAAAACACGACTATATACCTAGTCGTGTTTCATTATACACGACTATAAATATAGTCGTGTTCTATGATACATGACTATATATATAGTGGTATTGTATAAGACTTTTTCCCGATCGAAGACTATGAATGCTACATACCTGAAGGACATATGCGGCGCCATTTAGGCATCCACCGCCCAGGCACTCTCCTTGCGATCTCGCTCCCACTAGGCGGCTGGTATGGGTTATACCAGAAACCAACATCTTATGTATAGCCCCAGCCCAATTGTATGACCTCAATCTTGGGAGGTCGTCAATGTAACGGTACAAAGAGGGATGAACCGCTCTAGTGCTGTGTGGAAACAACACCGTGGAGAAGAGGAGGCAGATGATCATCCTCGCAATGTCCTCCTCTTCCATCTTCAGTTCGCCCGCGCTAAGCTTGTCTATCATTTCCTCAATGTGTGGAATGTCTGCTCTCCTCGCGGCGAAGTACTTTCTGAAGAATTGACCTTCCGGTCGGCGTGTCAAAGAGGGGAGGACCTCAACTCTGTCGCCCTTTGCGGGCAATCCGGTGATAAGGGCAACATCTTCCTCTGTGAAATGTAGCGTCCTACCCTTGATATTGAAGACCTTCGCCGACTCATCCCAGTACCTGACCAAATGGTCGAGGAGGTTCCGAGATACAACAACGTCCTCACCTTCAAAAATGACAGCGAAACCAGCCTCGTTCATCAGTTGGGCACATCTTTGGTGACGCTGTAGGAGGGCCGCACACTTTTTCATCGCCCCCGGTTGACAACACGTCTTCAGCGCCGGTCGCGCATTATATGTTCTCTTCACTGGTCGGTCCATCGGAGCCTTCCTTTTCCTGCCCCTCTGATTTCGCTGCCGAGGTGCGAAGACAAAATCATGATCCTCCTCCTCTTCCGGTGGTATTTCCTCCATAGACTCATCTCTTTTTTTATCCATCTGCAAGGAGTGAGGTATAGTGGTCAGTACAAAAGTGTCCTCGGTGCAACACGAAAATATAAAAGTCGTGTCGTCGCGGACACGACTAAATACACAGTCGTGTCTACTCTAGACACGACTTTATAGTTCATAGTAAAAATTAAAAATTCAAATGTCCGACCTTATGAAACTAAAATCAGGTAGGATAGTTGTAACTTACCGTAGTTTAGTCGTCTGTATGTCTGTATTTCCTCGCAGGTGCCTTCACAGTCTTCCTCGCCGTGCACCGAAGCTCAATCCGGTCAATCCGCCTGTTGCATGCAGGCGGAGGGAGCCGCGGGGGTCTTCTCAAGGTTGAAGATCAGAAATCCCGACGGATGCGCTTCAAATCGCCGCCTTTGTCCACTCTCCGTCAGTCGTGTCGTCGAAATCCAGCAGGGGGGCAGCTCGATATCGAGATGGGGGACGCGAATAGGCTCGAACTCGTCCGTGTATTCCGCCGGTTGAATCGCCGCACCAACTCGCCGGTCGCCGGTGCCGTCGCCGATGGGAATCGCCGGAGAACTTCACACTCGAGGCGTGTTGTACACAACACGCCTCTTCGCACAGTGTTAACACGAAAAAATAGAAGAAAGGGCATTTTGGGTACATCAAGTCCAGATTCCGGATCATATGAGATTTCACGGGAAAAACCTGGTAATATGGGAATATGAGATTTTGCGCCAGGTAATATGGAAAAAACTCGGTACCGGGTAAAAATCTGGATATGATTTGCAAGTTTGTGTTATGACTCGATTTAATCCAAAAAAGCTGGCAAGTTTATGTTACTATCAAAATTATATTAATTGTATTATGAATAATTTGTATCAATAATCGAACAGAATTTAGGAATAAAATTATAAAATACTGGTAAATACACTTGTAGAGAGCCCGTATGTTTGCAAAATATAGTAGTTATTCAATTGGTCATCAATGTAAGAACTAGTGATGAAAGGAGCAGCCTGAGTGTCATTCAACTGCACCACAAATGGCACTCTCATCGTTGCATTAGACCCTACTGCACTTGTACTGCCCATAGACACTCCTACACCACGACATCAAATAAAATTGCAAAAAATCAAAATGTCTAAATTTCTTTTACATCTTCTACTCAATTGGCCATGAGCCAGAATATTGGAAGTGTTTTGTTGGACAACTTAACTGGTCAGGATCGGGTTGATGAAATCGTTCCATCCATCCGGGGAGATGATGCCCGACTTTGAGGTGTTGGCGAAGATCAACCTGGAGAAGGGCCTCCATGCACGGCCTAACCAGATTCTACCCGATGGTGCAATTGAGGAAGACGAATCCTGCGTTGTCGTCCTTTGACGCCCGGCCGTGGGCTGTCTATGCGCCGTTTATGCTCTTAAACTCCTGGCGGCAATTGGTTCGCGATCGAGCTCATCCGGCAATTCTGTGTGGACAACACAATGTACATTATCGGACAAGCTAGTACTTTACTAACTAGACTATGGTAACACATCACACTATCACAGTAAAAGAGTATGTATTCAAATGCATGCTCAGGCAGGTGCATGAATAAGTGACGATTGCCTGGTAGAATGATCTGCCATTGCTGAAGATGAAATCGATTGAACCTTGGATGAAACAGTCTCTAAAGTAGTGTCGACCTTGTCGTCGTGAAGTGTGTATTGGGCACCAAAGAAGCCGCAGCCCCAGAATGCAGCCTGGTCTCCATTTACCCTAATGGTCACTGCTTGGGCTCCAACATCACATGGCTTTGGCTTGGGAGGAACATTCTGATACATCTTCAACGTAGATTCACAAGGAAATAGCAGCCGGTCATGTTTTATATCTTTTATTATTACATATGCATGAGATCAAACAGCTAAGATTAATAGCACTAGTTAAGAGTGATGTAATTTCTCACCATAAAGCTTATGTTTTTGGCAATAAAATTGTCTGAAAAAATTGAGACGGATGCACTAAAGAATGTTCCGCCTAAGGAGTTGGCAGTGTCATTCCATACGATGGCTGTGGACTCCAAGTCTCCAACCCTTGCCCTTGAAATGTGGTGTTTGGTTTGGTGCGTGGGATAGTCACCTTCTCACTGTCAACTACTTGTGATTACTTCTAGCAAATTAAACAATAAACACTGAATTGAATGTTTATATCGATACTATTTCTTGCAAGTAAATGCCGGTGTTGACCCAGATAATGGTTCTCTTTGGGCTAAACAATCCAACGGCATCTACTGCTGATTGAACTGTGGTGAAGTTACAGCACCCATTTCCGTCGACACAAAGGTAGGAGGTAGTGTTAGTGTCCGGAGGTGGGATATTTGGTGGGAAGTTGTCGCAATTGCGGCGGTGGTGAGACTTAGAGAAGGTGTGAGTATGATGAATATGGGAAGCTAATAAAGCCTAGCTGCTGAGCAAGATGATTAAGGGACCATGTATTTGGAATATTGAATTGGGTTGACAAGAAAGCAACAATAATAGCTGATAGGACATAGATAGGAATCCCTCTGGATGGCATACTGTTTGAAGGAAGGGAGGAGATAGAAGGCACAGGAAAGAGAAGGGAAGATGTATAGGACTTTTGAAACTGGGGGACATTTGAAATGCACTTGAAGCACAAGGCAGAACACTAGTAGCATGTCTTGCAAATCACCCGATGTCATGTTTGTGTGTGGGGTGGGGGGGGGGGGTCTAAGGCCTACCAATCTTACTATGGGCTTTTCTTCAGAGAGGTGATCATTCGAATTTCTAATTCTTGGCAACAATGCATCAAGTGGTATCAGAGCAGGCTCGATTGTCTTCTATGGCGATTGACGAATCTGGTGAAAATGCCTCAGTTCAACAGCAGATGTTGCAAATAATGCAACAGCTCCTTCAACAGATGCAATTGTTGAATACAAATTTTGGAGCTCCGAGAAATCCGGATCTGAATCGAGCTCCACCTCTCCGAAATTTTCGGATGAATAATGATGTTCCTAATCCTTCTTCCATGAGTCTTCATAGACAGTACATATCTGTCTCAAATACAAGAAATAGCTATTCCAGTGAAGATGAAGATGAAGTAGCTATAAATCCTGTTCGTTCTGCTCCTTCTGATCAAAGAGGTAAGTATGCTGACCATTATCGATTTCGTCCCAAATTGGATTTACCTGTCTACAGTGGACAGATCAATGTTGAAGAATTTTTAGAATGGATCTATGAAGTCGATAACTACTTTACCTGCATGGAAGTACCAGAGGATTTCAAAGTAAAACTTGTCTCCTGTAAATTGAAAGGAGGAGCAGCTGCTTGGTGGCAACAGACTCAGAATTCTCGGATTCAAAGTGGTAAGCATCCAATACAATCCTGGACTCGAATGAAGAACATGATGAGAAGTAGGGTTTTACCTTTGGATTTTGAGCAGATTTTATATAGACAACTGCGTGAATGTAAACAAGGAAATAGGTCAGTATCTGATTATCTAACTGAGTTTCAGAGGTTGTCTGCTAGAAATAATCTACAAGAATCAGAAAACCAGAAAATTATTAGAGTTACTGCTGCTTTGAAGCATGAATTATAGCTGAAATTGGCCAATCAGACATTACATTCTTTTAATGAATCTGTTCAAGCAGCTTTCCGACATGAATCATTATCTTCTCAATCTGCATCTAGAGGTTATTCTTTTCCCAGATCCAATTATGAAACAGGTAATAACAGCCGACAGAAGGTTGTTGAGACTAAACAAAATATCTCCAAAGGGTTTAAACCAGGAGCTATTTCTGCTGCAAATAAGACAAGTCTTCCTACTTCTGGTACAGTATCAAACCCAAATCCTTATTCTTATCCAACTCCCAAGCTATGCTATAGATGTCAGCAACCAGGGCATACATCTAATAGGTGTCCACTAAGGGATCAACAAAATAGAAATACTACAACAGCTCTGTTGAATTTAGATACAAGCTATGCTATAGATGTCAGTCTGTTTCTGTTGAAGAAAATGTCATTGAAGAAACTGGGGATGAAGGTACAAGTTGGGAAGAACAGTCACAGGTTATGGTGGTACAACATTTGATTTGTTCAGTGGTTTCTGAGGATCAATTACAGAGGCATAATATTTTTCGAATTCAAGGAACAGTCAACCAAAAAGTTTGTAGTGTTGTCATTGACGGTAGGAGTTCTGAAAACATTATAGCCAAAACTATGGTGGAGAAGCTGCAACTACCAACTGAAAAACACTCGAAACCTTATACATTGGGTTGGATTAAAGATGTTGGACAAATCATAATCACAGAAACTTGTAAGTTTCCTTTTTCTATTGGAAAACATTACAAAACTGTTCTTACCTGTGATGTGCTGGACATGTCTGCTTGTCAAATACTGTTAGGGAGGCCCTGCCAATTTGATGTAGAAGCCATACATAATGGCAGATTAAATACATATACATTTTACCATGAGGGAGTTAAAATTGTCCTGCAACCTAAACTGAATACAATCAGTACAAAACTTGTGCATTTTACTGCAATTGATCCAAAGTTCAGTAAAACACATGCAGTTTCTTCTTGTGTTTCCACATCTCGAAATTCTTTCAAATCCCTTCCTTCAAAGCAATTCCTTTTACTGCAAAATATTGGAAAGACTTTGAAAAAGGTTGATTTGGTTTTGGCTATACTTACAGTGCTGACTTCAGATTCAAACAGTTTTGTCCAATCAAAAATTCCTTCTGTTATTCAACCTCTTTTGGATAGATATCAGTGTATTATGCCTGAAAACTTCCATTCTATTCCTCCCATGCAAAACATTCAGCATGCTATAGATTTTATTCCTAGATCAACTATACCAAACCTTTCACATTATCGGATGAGTCCTAGAGAGCATGCTATTTTGCAGGAACAGATTGATGACTTGTTGACAAAGGGATTAATCCGAGAGAGTTTAAGTCCTTGTGCAGTTCCATCCTTGTTGGTTCCTAAAAAAGATGGAACCTGGAGAATGTGTATCGACAGCAGGGCGGTGAACAAGATTACTATAAAATACAGTTTTCCTATTCCCAGATTAGATGATATGTTAGATTTATTGGAAGGTGCTAAAGTTTTTTCTAAACTGGATCTTAAAAGTGGATATCACCAGATTCGAATCAGACCAGGGGATGAATGGAAAACTGCATTTAAATCTAAAGAAGGACTTTATGAATGGCTCGTTATGCCTTTTGGTTTATCCAATGCGCCTAACACTTTTATGAGGCTGATGAATCAAGTGTTAAAACCATTCCTGGGTAAATATGCAGTGGTATATTTTGATGATATTTTAATCTACAGCAGACATCTCTCAGATCATTTAAGGCATATACAAGAAATTTTGAAGTATTGAAAGACAATGTTCTTTTTTTGAACATTCAAAAATGCTGTTTTGTGACTTCTCAGCTGAACTTCCTTGGATATATAATCAATGATAATGGGATTCAGGTGGATCAAACTAAAATTACAGCAATTCAAAATTGGCCTTCCCCAACTACAGTGTCTCCGCTTCGAAGCTTCTTAGGATTAGCTTCTTTCTACAGAAGATTTATTTGAGGATTCAGCATTATAGCAGCACCTCTCACTAATTGTCTTAAGAAAAATCAGTTTCAATGGACTGAAGTTTCTCAAAAAAGTTTTGAGGTGTTAAAACAGAAACTTAGTTCAGCACCTGTATTAGCATTGCCTAATTTTGACAAACTCTTCGAATTAGAGTGTGATGATTGGAGCAATCCTAATTCAAGAAAACAGGCCAATTGCATATTATAGTGAGAAATTGTCTTCGTCACAATCTCAATGGTCTACATATAAGCTGGAATTATATGCCCTCCTTCAGTCCCTTAAACATTGGAGACATTATTTGGTTCTTAAAGAGTTTATCATTCATTCAGATCATCAAGCATTAAAGTATCTTCAAGGGCAGACCAAATTGGACAGAATGCATGCCAAATGGATCACTGAATTGCAAGAATATAACGTTGTCATTAAGCACAAACCTGGTCAGTTAAATACAATTGCTGATGCTCTCAGTCGAAAACATGTTCTGTTGAATCAGCTACAAGTACAGATTTTTGGTTTTGATTATTTGAAAGAACTTTATACTACTGATGCTGATTTCAAAGCTATATGGGAAGCTTGTCAACAACATGATTCCAGATATAATGATTTTATTATTCATGAAGGTTTCTTATTCAAAGGTTCTACTCTTTGCATTCCAAACAGTTCATTGCGAATCAAAGTAATTATTGAGCTTCATCAGGGAGGCCTTGGAGGTCATTTTGGTAAAGATAAAACTCTAGCTCTTGTTTTATCCAAGTTTTATTGGCCTCACTGTCGTAGAGATGTAATCAAGGTGGTTAACCACTGCAGCATATGTCAACAAGCTAAAGGAACAACTGCTAATACAGGACTCTATTCACCATTACCAATTCCAGCAGGACCTTGGGAAGACCTCAGCATGGATTTTATCTTAGGTCTTCCAAAGACTAAAAAAGGAACATACTCGATATTTGTTATGGTCGATCAATTTTCTAAAATGAGTCATTTTATTCCCTGCTCCAAAACTTCAGATGCTACTAAAGCGGCTTCCTTATTTTTCAGAGAAGTTGTGCGTTTACATGGAGTACCACTTTCTATAACTTCAGATCGTGATTCTCGTTTTCTCACCCACTTTTGGAAAACCCTTTGGCATCGGTTGAACACAACCCTACAGTTTAGCGCCACCTGCCATCCGCAGACAGATGGCCAGACTGAAGTAACAAATCGAATTCTTGGCAATCTGTTAAGAAGCATTATTAGCTCTCATCCTAAACAATGGGATGTCTGTCTGCCCCAGGCTGAGTATGCATATAATTCCTCCATCAGTAGAGCCACAGGATATTCTCCTTTTCAGGTGATCTATGGACGCAATCCCCATCATCCTCTGGATTTACCATTAGTTCCAAAAACCTCTAGAGAACATTCTTCTGCTGTGGAACACTTAGCACAACTACACGAAATACACCAGTCAGTCAAATCCCAACTTCTTCGCACCACTAATCAGTACAAAGCTAGTGCTGACAAACACAGACGAGATCTACAATTTCAGGTGGGAGATTATGTGATGGTCCACCTCTGAAAGGATCGATTTCTTGTCGGACAATATTCCAAACTTGCTCCTCGCAGGTTCGCTCCATTCCAGGTTCTTAAGAAAATTGGGTCCAATGCTTATGTCATTGATCTTCCATCAAGCTTCAATATCTCAAACTCTTTTAATATTGCTGATTTGAGCCCTTATTACCCTTTCCTACCTGGAAATTTCTAAAGAAAACTCGAGGACGAGTTTGTTTCAAGCAGGGGAGTCCTGATGTAGCTGGTTCTCTATGGCATTATAACAAACACTTTTACACAACTTAAAGACAAGGGCAACTTGGTCATTTCAAGGGCGTGTTCAAATGAACTGGCGGGAAATAACAGACTTAACCGTCTGTTATAAATATGGGATTTCTGCTTCATTTTTGGGGGATTGAAAATTGCTGCAAATGTCATATTTCGATCCATCTCAGACGCCATGGATTTGGATGTCGCTTCACTGTGGATTTAGTGAGGATTTCTTCTGTTCTTTTTTACTGTTCTTGCTCTGTTTTTCTGTTTTCGTATTCCTCTGTTTTGTAATCAGAAAACCCGAAAGTGTAATCTCAGATCTTCATCAATACAATTAGCATTTTCGGACCAAAATCATTGTTATTCTCTGAGTTTCGAATTCAGTCTGCATCACGCTAAGTCTGACATATTTAACAACTAGCCTAATTAACCATTAGTCCACTATGTTAAAATACAAAACACTAACGAATCTCTCTCTCATGCCTTCTTAAAGCTTGATTAAAATCTCAGTTTTCATTCTAATCAGTACATTTAGCTATAGACTTATTGACCAGTTCTCTGCTGCCGTATGCTGTCGAATTAAGCTCACAAATTTTGTTTCAACCCTATTAGATGGTCTAATAAAGTACGGGGCCATGGTACATAGCTTGAGATTATCAGGTCCCCAGACTCCCCGTAGAGACCTACCTACCTAATCAGAAATATCACCCTTCGATGATCAGTTGTTATCCATGGGGTATTTGGAAAGGAGAAGTCAGTGCAAGGAGCACGCTACTACATTCAGCCAACATGTTGATGGAGTGATAGGTGTGGCGGTTCTACAAGGAATTGGAGACATCAACACAATGAACATGTGAATTAAAGGGAAGTAAGGCACTTGTTTATGAGTTTTTGGACTCTGCGGGGCATAGGACAATAAGCTGGTTGCTGAGTTTTCGTTATCAGCATCTTTTCTACACTTGAATCACGCCTCTCCACCTGTGTGACCCCAGTTCGTTTGCAGGTTATAGGCCGCAGCAAATCTTGCCAAAAGGCTTTGCTTGATGATTTTATATACATTTTCCACTAAAAACCACGTGGTTTTACTAGCCAAAGTTGAATTTGATGTAGGTATTTATTGCAGCTTAATTTCTAATCGTATATTGTTAAATTCTAATTGTTTTGACCAAGATCATAAGAACTAATATTGACTCCATGAATCTCCTTTGATGCCATGTCAAGCAATTTGGTTTGCTCTTAGAGCACACAAAATAAAGCCAAGGCGCAGCGCAGGAAGCAATATATGGGTTTTGTTTTGTTAAGATAAGGAAGCAATAAATATAAGATCGAGTTCACATGTGTCCTTGAAGTCAATTGGCCTTACATTATTGTCATCTAATACAAGACTGGGAATGGAATTTGACTATCATTTTTTTCCTTTAAGGGAGGGACCCTCCACGGACCTAACTCTAGCATTCATCCCCCCTTGATCATCTCCTTCCACTCTGTACACCAAAAAACCCTCCAAAAGAACTTTGGATAAAACATCTCTATCTAACCCCATCACAAGAAATGTTGCCAGAGAACAAGCAAAACTTAAACAAAACCCAATGGCCTCATGAACTAAGAAATGAACTTAGTGGAAACAGAAATTCAATTTATTAATAGTACTATGGATGTTAAATCTGAAGTATGAAATGAACTGATTGAAACAGAAATTCAATTTATTAATACTACTATGTATGTTAAACAACTGTCTACTATTATGGTGAAATGATCTGTAAAAAAACAACAGATTTATGAATATATAATTTGTACAAGTATAGATATCCTCTCCCCAAATACATGTAGTTTTTCTTCCTCGTAACTGGTTCTAGTTCTTGTAATCTCATAAAAAATAGCCATGAGTGTTGTTGTTCTCGCCTGATCCCTGCCTGAAATTATCCATGCTGGCCATGTAATTATCCGACGACACATCCAAGTTCGTTCTATGGTGGCTACTATTGAACACATGAAGGTACGGGTCATTGCTAGTACTGTGTGCAATTGGATAGACCACCGTCCCTGGCCCCCTCTGAAGCTGCTGATGCTGTTGATGATAGTCTCGCGGCACCAGTGCAGCCGGCGAAGGCCGGGCGTGCTGAACAGTGAATGCGATGTCGTCGGAGACCTGGCCACCCCCACCAATGGCGTTGAACCCCGGTGAAAATGTTGAAGAGGACGGGGCACCAGTGAATTGTTGCACCATGGCCCTGAAGTTAGTGGTGTCAGTGTTGAGAAGAGTGGTTGGCGCCCTTCGAGACGCCCGGGACCGCTTCCTCGCCGACTTGCCGATACGCCCCTCGACGGCAAGGTGGGCGGCAGAGCTGCCGCCGAGGCCAGAAGAGTTGGGGGGGCTAGTGTAATTAGCACTAACCGGGGTGGTGGCAGTGGTGGTGACTACGATGGACTCCGCCGTAGGAGCGACCCTGCCGAACATCATCGGCGACGACGAATGGGGACCGGAGGCCTGGCGTTGGTAGAGGTGAGCCCAGGGGTTAGAGCTAGTGTCGCTCATGGCCATGAGCATGGGGTGGGGGGAGGTGCACTACCAGAGACTTTAAAAGTGAGAGAAGAAGCATGAGCACTTGTGAACCACTTATATAAGGATGTCATGAGGAAGCTGGCGCCGGGTCAAATGAAGAACTAGGGAGCACGTCAACCGTTGGCTGGCATTGGGATGGTGAGATCGAGTGCCACGGGAGCACAGAGTCTGGCCGGGCAGGTGAGAGGGGCACAAAGGAAGAAGGGCTTCTGGAAGGCTAGTGGTGTGGGGAGGAGAGCTTCCGGCTTCCGGGAAGCAGCGGGAGCTTTATCTCATGACATCAGCGTCGACCACATAGTCGACTCTCTTAGTGACGTTTTTTTTATACTTTTGCTTCGTTACTTTTCTTCGGAAGCTGGGCTGCGACCTCCACCATCTTGGCCTCTTGGCAAGGAGCCAACTCCAAGCCAAAGTCCCCGGGAGAATCAGACAACTACGTGGTCCAGACGGTGTAGCCTAGACCGGGAAGAGTCAAATTCATTCCTCGGAAAAAAGTTAACATGCGCTGTAGCTCACTCAAGATACCATGCGCGAGGTATTGCGAGACATGAGATCAAGATCTAATAGCTCAATCTGATAACGCGCATTGATAGGTTGAATGCGAGGTGATTAAACCCGCATGCATGTCCGAACATATGTCATCAGATCGTGATCTGATGACTTGAGATGCTTTAGCGCATCCGATTGTAACTTAAATAAGACCTCCAAGGTTACTACCTATTTAGATGTAAACATCAATTAATAAATGAACCAAGTAATAGACAAGAGAAGAACGTGTTAGGTTGGTAGTGTGGGTCCAATTAGGTGTTTGACTGTTGACTCAGGGATGAGTAAAGAGACAAATCAAATCTTACAACTTGGCTTGATTAGCGGGTACTAATTGCTGTTTTACGGCACTCGGGGCTTGGGATTGGGTCAAAGGTCCAGCAAGCTTCAGCTATCATGAGGCCAACTTTTAGGAGAGGCGAGTAGCTCGTGTTCACATGGGCCAGCTTTTAATGGATGAGGACCACATAGAATTGAAAGCCCACGAAGGTTGAGCTAGCTCCCAATTCCCACCACCGACCCTGGCCAACGGGGAACAAAAGGGTGGATCTTGAACACGAGCCTAACACGAGTCAAAAACCAAAACACATGTTTGTGACTTCTGTGTCCTGACTGCTCGCCGCCCCCTTATCGTCTGAGGACTAAGGATCTTGTCTCAAGATCTCAATGGTTGGACTGCTTTGTCCACCAGCAATGTTGGAGCCAAACCTCTGCAGATGTTGAAAATCCCACATTCCCACATTCCCCCCGACACCCGCCTTAGATTCAAATATAGGATTAAGGGGACCGTTTGGGGCCTGAAAAATGAGTTTCATCCACTCCCCAAAATCCACTAGTTAGTAATTTTTTGAAATAATCCACCATCATGGTTAGTAGATTATCCCAAAAATTCACTAACTAGGTGTGCAAGCACACCCGGATCTGCACCAAGCTTATTGGCCAGTCTACAAGCACACCCGGATCTGCACTAAGCTTATCGGCCAAGTCTGCAAGCACACCCAGATCCACTCCTCCCCCCTCATCTTCTAATCAAGCGAGACAGAGGAGGACGAACCAGGGAATAGTCTCTTGACGGAAGTGGAGGGACAAATCGGACCATGGTTTTAAAAATAGGACCGGCCCAGCCGGTTCAACCGGAGCTGGTAGGTTTTTCGAGCTGGTCCTCTGTGTCGATTGACCCAGTCATGGAACGCCTTCATTGTTTATGATAGGTGTTCTATGACTACGTCAAGATAAATTATTTAGTGCTGATGTAGACACAAGTCGGTCCTAAACTGTCACGCGACCAAACAGTCGAAAACACAACCGATTATGTTATCACGAAAGGATGTGTAATTGGTCATCCAAAAATTCACTATTTAAAACATCATTAATAAATATGAAATGAACCTACTTAGTCTTATTACAACAAATGAATTTAGCAAAGTCAATAAAATAGAATCTCTGATTTATGGCACACAACGGCCAACAATTCATAAAGTTTCAAATCAAGTAAACTGATAATAGAAAATAATCTTTAATCTCTTCGCGGTGTCATCAACCACCTTCCTGCTACTGCAACCATCCTGAATTAGTTATCTTTTCGCGCATGAATCAAAGGATGCATGAGTACTTCATAGAAATACTTAGTAGAATATAAAAACCCACTAAAATAAATCAACAGAAATTTAACAAAAAATGTAATTTCCGTATTCAGTTTCTACTAGTGCGATCGATCGCGACCACAGACGATCGATTGCAGCACAAATCTACAATATAACAGTACTTACGATTGATTGTCGCCAACGGCGATCGATCGCTGCCTTAAATCGCCAAATTCCAGCAAAAACGATCGATCGATGTCAAAGGCAATCGACCGCGGCCTTAAATCGCCAAATTCCAGTAAAAACGATCGATCGATGCCAAAGGCAATCGATCGCGGCTCTGGCCCGATCGATCGCGTACGCCATGGCGATTAATCGCATACCAAAATTCAAACTAGCATAAATTTTTGCTCCGAACTCCGAATTGCGCATGGTCGATGGCGTTAGAAAGCTTTCTTCGCGTAATTTAACATATAACAAAACATAATAAAAACAATCTAAAAAGGCATTAAAACTTCTCATTTTAGATCAATCTCCTAAAATATCAGTTTTAATAAGCATACCAATTTTTTTCGGGTGTTACATAATCACTCCAACGGTTAATAGTACTCTTTCTAATGAAGCTTGTCTCCATCTACAAAGGGAAAGTTTAAATGAGATCGCTTTTATATAGCTTTTATGATGACAGTTTAGATCGTAGCCGTTGGATTTTGATCTGACGGCTACAAACGGTTACAAGGAACTCACTTGCCCACTTATTTGATACACTCACATATCCACTAATTTGACACACTCACCTACCCACTGATTTAATACCTACCCTTGGATCGGAATCCAACGAACCAATAGATTGGCCTCATGCTTTTTATGTGAAAACGATCTCATTTAAACTGTTTTCATTTACAAAAGTGTTAAATTTGTTGAACTTCAATAGGCGTACAAAAAAATAGAACCCCTCAATTTTTAGTAGCGAGGAATCGAAGTCAGATATGTGATGGCATAGATGACTCATGTTTTTTCATAGGAAAAAGACTAACCCCGTGCAATTATCCAATCCATGCTTTTTCCCCAGCCCAGGGTTGATGGCCGTTAGATCACTTAACTTTTTTCCCTTGCCCAAGGTGGTAGCCGTAAGATCAAAGTGATTTGACATCCACCAACCCTAGGCACAGGAAAAAACACAGATTATAGGGCACAAAGTTTAACATTAGGGGAATTTATATAAAAAAGCATCCAAAAAAAAAAATTACCAAAAAAGCGCACTGTAGCAAATAATTCCCGGAATGGTGTTCTGACAAGCCACGCAGGCGCCAGCGTGGCCGCTGGCGCCTGCGTGGTTTTTTTTTTTTTAACCTACCCGAAAGGCGTCGGTTCAACCGACGCCTTTAAGGTAACCGACGCCTTTAAGGTTAGCATAAAGGCGTCGGTTGAACCGACGCCTTTCAACCGACACCTTCAAAATCGCCTTTCTCTTGAGGACGAAATCTACAATTTTTCAAACCTGATAAACACATACATCACAATACAACATCACAACCTAATAACAAGATAAATTTTGAACCAATAATACAACATGACGCAAAATATATACAAAATATATTACACGACATCAAAGTATTACAAATGTATTTATAAAATTACAAGAAAGTGTTTATTCAATTCTCCTCAACCTATTCCTACCCCGTCCTCATTCTCGAACTGAAATATCCTCAGGCTCAACGTCAGGTAAAGCATCTGAAGACAAAGCTGCCTGACGTTGAGCACGAAGTGCACGTTGTCGCCGAGTATATACTTTCGAAGAAAGAGGCCTCTCAACTTGCTCCAGCGGGGCATCTGGAACAACAGGTGATGGGGTAAAACTTCTCGTGTCAGCTGATGATGTCAGAATGTCGGGTTCTGGAACAACCTCCAATCCTGGAATCTCAGTAACAACTGGTCGAAGCAATGGCGAACTCGCAAGAACATGTCCAGAGCGATCGTGTAGCGTCTGACAGGCCGCTAGCAAGCTCTCATATGATCGGTCCACCAAAGCTCCCTCCGTCTGATCAAATGTCTATCGTGCAAGAGTAAGCTAGAAAGAAAAACACAGGTATGTTATCTACTCACTACAAAACACTAGTGAATAAAATCAAATATGAAGTTAATGATACTCACCAACGCCCGCTCAGTGTCGCCTCTTGGTTGATATAACATATTCGGCTCATGCATGGGTGGCATGATAAGTCTCCTAGTGATGCTCAAATACCATCTCATGTATGCATCTCGCTCAGTCATAGCAGGCTCCCCTTCAACGAGAGTGATCGTCCGGTCGTCCCATCTAGTAATGTAGGCCGCATAATGCGACCTCCAATCAAAACTACCTCGGCCTCGGCGCGATACTCGTTCAATGAACTCAACCATAAGAGGGGGGAAAACTTGATCAAATCCATATTGTAACATGACCCGATCCGGAACATGCATCTCGACGATGTCCACACATATAAGCGGCGTCCTAGATAGCCACACATGCGCTCCATCCGTACAAATTCCAGGTAACTGTGCTAACACATCATCATGATATGGTTGCCATATTACCTACACAACATATGAATATGATACTTTACTTTTTGGTGAAATGTACATTTGTCATATTCATAATGCATGCAATATAAAGGAGTAATACCTGGCCGGATCGTTGATAGTCCAACTCCGATCTATACAACGCCAAGACACTGTGAGGATTCACAGTTTTTGTCTTCTTGGCATTCCACCTAACATAACGAGGATGAGGAATAAATTATCTAAAATATAACATCATCAAATACCTTTAAGAAATAACACATACCGAACTCCTAACGGTGATAAACCATCTAGTGGAGTGCTCCTAATGTTTGGACGACCGACATGCAACCTCTCCCACGACCATAATTGTTTGCCACATACACACCCAACATGAATCAAATGTTATACTTATGAAAAATATACTAGTCAAAGATAATTGATGGTTTACCTGGACAAGGGTGACGCACCCGGCAATCCCTGATGTGCTTGATTGACAAGCTTTTCCCAACTCTCTGTACAGGTAAGCGAGGGTGGCACTACCCCATGCATACTGTCCCGCAGTGTATAAATCCTCTAACAAAAGAAGATACATCGGGTGCACATGGCTACTGCTGCTATCGGCAAATATAGTGCTACCGAGCAAATAGAGTAAATATGCTCGTGCGTGTTGCTCGACTTCAATCTCTGTGGCATCTTCCGACAGGAGACTGAACTGCTCTCTCAACCACAACAGACTTACCCTAGTTCGTCCTTTCAATGATTCGCGTGGAGGTACCTGTCCAAGAAGGTGCAAGTACACTTCATTCCAATCAATTCCCACAGTCGAGCAACACACAGCAATGCCGTCAACTCGGAGTCCGAGAAGTACTGCAACATCCTGTAATGTGATCGTCATCTCCCCCAAATGCAAGTGGAATGTTTGTGTCTCCCTCCGCCATCTCTCAACTAGGGCGGTGATGAGAGCCCTATCAATCCTGATATACTGTAATCGTATGAAATCACCAAATCCAGCCATCTCAATGTAGGGCAAAATGCGCGCATCAACTAGCCAATGACGCACATTTTGCCAGTGCTCGGTGCATTCAATGCACCCGGGATCCTATACAATTTACTTGGATGGAAAATTGTTAAATATATGTACAAGTGTAAAACTAAGGAGATAATGATTATGCACATACCTCTCCCCTCCATATGCCATCAGATCTGTGAGTGCTCTGCTCTGTCAGGACGGAGGGATCAATCGGTCCTGGATCCATAATATCTACAAAGAAACGAACAATTAATCATAACTTCAAAGAATGTGGAAAACAAGTTAAGTTACATATTAAGATCATTGTATGCAAGTACCAATCAGCAGAAGGTGTGTTTTGGCAATGACGCCTGTTATGACCAATTTGGTTGCAATTCCCACAATGGTAGTGAGCTCGACCATCTGCTCTCATGCCCGCACTATCCATCGCATTATGTATTCTCCTACTGCGTGGACGACCGGGTTTTCGTGTTACCCTTGGGGGCTTCACCACATACTCAGGTGACTTTTCCTCCCAAGATCGTCGATCTGGAGGCGGATAGAATTCGGCTGCATATACCTTTCTATATGCATCAGATGTATACCAATATCCAACTAAATCGCCGATGGGTCTTCTTCGCCTCGCATGGACAACAATTAGATGACGACATGGGTGTTTGTACACTTGAGGGTAATTGCAAGAACATGTATGATCGTTTACATCCACCGCATATTTTCTACCACGCATTGTTTTCACTTCATACAAGTGAGAATTGATTTGGTCAGCCCACATGCTGCCAATCAGGCGCGTTTGTTCTTTAATCTTCAATTCAATAGTAGGGGTGTATGGGGTTGTCATAGCCAACCCGGCCGAATGTCGCTTGACAAAGAATTTGACAATTCTGTAGAATGTGGCCGACACTAAGGCTTGCACAGGTAATGATCGAGCCCCCTTCAACACGCTATTTAGACTTTCAGCCATATTTGTTGTGGTCATTCCAAATCTTCTAAAACCATCATGAGCAAGCGACCACAATTGAGGTGATAATCCACCTTCCTCACTGAGTAGCCATTTTGCCTCTTGACTTTCTGCACCGATAAGTTTCATCTTTTCATCAAACTCGTCTACAGTAAGGAAATGGTGACAACGCGTAGTGGTCGAATTTACGAGAGGGACCAGCAGGAAGCTACACGTCTTTGGCTCGACGAGTGGAATCTTCAGAACATAGGGAATGGAACTGAGGAAGAGCCTTATCTGATCGACATAGAAGAAGAGCCAGATCTGATGGACTTCGAAGAAGACCCGGAAGAAGATCCAGAGGAAGATCCGGAAGAAGACCCGGAGGAGGATCCCGAGGAAGATCCCGAAGAAGACCCGGAAGAGGACCCTGTAGAGGAGCATGTGGTTGTGATCAACCAAGAGTTTCTGACGGTCTTAAATCACCCAGTCTACATCCGGGTGGGGAACGATCCAGATCTCTTTTATACCCTTTATCTTAGGTTTAAATCCTTAGGGTATAGATGGCCCCACATGACGGAGTGGGAAATCGATTGGTATATGGACCATCTAGTGTTCGCACCAATGCACGTGTCTCTTGCTATTCTAGACGAGTACCTCTGAGATGCGGTGTTCAGGGACTCGATTAGGAAGTTTCTAATTTGAGTAGGATTTTGAATAACCCTGCTTTTTATCAGGGATTTAGGTGTAATTGCTTTTTCAAAATTGAATAAAAGACTTCGTTTGATTTCAGTTTTTGTATGTTCCTTGTGTGTTTGTGTTCTTTGTTTGTGTTAACGTGGCAGTGTGAGTGTCACGCTAGGAGTCTTGGATTGGAGGAAGAATTAAAATGAAGCATAGTGTCAAATTCTAATTCTCCTTCTTTCCTTGACTGTAGATTTTCTGAGATGGCAACAGCGGGAGCTCGCGGCAGACGTTCTGGAACTGGACCCAATTCCCAGCAGGAGGAGGCATCAAGCCACAACCTGTCTGATGTAGTACGCGAATTAGCCAGGGAGTTGAGGAATGACCGGGGAGCTGGCAACACCCCAAACGTGAAACCGCCAACACTGGAACGATTCAAGAGAGCCGGACCGGCATTCTCGGGAGACAACAACCCCGAGAAGGCTGAGCGCTGGATTGTAGAAGTGGAACGCCTCTTTAAGGGGATGAAAGTTCCGTCTGATGAAAGAGTAGTGTTCGCGACCTATTTATTTGTGGGTGAAGCTGTCTTCTGGTGGGAGTCAGCAGAGCGAAATAACTTTGAGGCTGGACAAGATATTTCATGGGAAGAGTTCAAGGAAGTATTCAACAGGAAATACTTTCCTCCGCATGTGCAACGCAGGAAGGAGAAAGAATTTCTGGAGCTGGTTCAGGGATCAATGTCCGTACTCCAGTACGAGACAAAATTCGAGCAACTACAACGATTTGCGACGAATGCTTGCCCTACGGATCTGGTGAAGGCTAGAAGGTTTGTGGATGGTTTACGTGACGGCTTAAGGGCAAAGGTACTAGTTTCTCAACCGGCAACCGTGGCAAAGGCGGTTGAACTTGCTTCAATTTTGGAAGATGACTACAAGAGGACCCAAGAGCGGAAAGGGAACGCCAGTAAGGGTCAGGTTGGTACTGTCAAGCAATCCGGATTTAAGAGGTTCGGGAACAGCGGACGTTTTAATAACCGGCCAGCCAAGCAGCAGAGACAGCAACAACCTCCGCAAAACCGCGGAAATGGGCAGAATCGGGCGATGGTTCCTTACCATCCGCCTCAGCGTGGGAATGGTCCGGAAGCAGGAGGCAAATGCAGATTTTGTGGGCAGCAGTCTCATGCGGGGAAGCCGTGTCCAAAAGATACCCGGAGATGCTACAGCTGCAATGAAGTCGGGCACATTTCTCCTCATTGCCCCAACCGCAACACGAAGACTGGAGGGGAGACTAGCAAGAAGGGCCAAGCAAGAGTCTTCGCCTTGACCTCTGCCGAGCAGGCTCACGCTTCTGATGACGTGATTGAAGGTACTCTCCTTGTTTTGGATAGTTTGGCTAGGGTTTTGATTGACCCTGGATCTTCGAGATCCTTTATTTCTGTGATGTTTGCTGAGAGTCTAGAACGGCAACCTTCTAGACTGGAGTATGATCTTTCTATTTCTACTCCTGTCGGAGACTCAGTCGTGGCTACTGAGTATCTGAAGGAATCCTCTGTTATGATTGATGGTGTGATATTGCCTGCTGATTTGGTAGTGCTTGCAATGATTGATTTTGATGTTATCCTTGGTATGGACTGGTTAGCTAAGTTTGGTGCTACGGTTGACTATAGTAAGAAGAAAGTTCATTTTAGAATTCCGGGGAAGAGGGAGCTTTTGTTCCAAGGTATTAGAGTGAGAAAGGATAATCGTATCATTTAAGCTATAAAAGTTCAGAAACTAGTAGCTAAAGGTTGTAAAGCCTTTTTAGCGACTGTGCTATCAGTCAAGAAACTTACCCCTAATATAGAGGAAATTGAGGTAGTAAACGAGTTTACCGATGTTTTTCCGGAGGAGTTGCCTGGTTTGCCACCAAAGCGGGATGTTGACTTCACGATAGACCTGATACCGGGAACTGCACCGATATCGAAGGCACCGTATCGGATGGCACCTGCCGAGTTGAAAGAATTGAAGGAGCAACTTCAGGAGTTACTGGATAAACGGTTGATTCGTCCAAGTGTGTCTCCTTGGGGAGCACCAGTTCTGTTTGTAAAGAAGAAGGATGGATCCATGCGATTATGCATTGATTACATAATGCTGAACCAAGTGACCATAAAGAACAAGTACCCGCTACCGAGGATCGATGACTTATTTGATCAGCTGCAGTCAGCGAAAGTTTTCTCGAGAATCGATTTGAGGTCGGGATATCATCAGTTGAGGATCAAAGAAGACGATATTTCTAAGACAGCATTCAGAACCAGATACGGGCACTATGAGTTTCTAGTGATGCCGTTTGGTCTGACTAATGCCCCAGCAGCATTTATGGATATGATGAATCGAATCTTCAAGGCATTGTTAGATCAGTTTGTGATCGTGTTTGTGGACGACATTTTGGTCTACTCTGCGAGTCAGGAAGAACACAGAGAGCACTTGGGTCAAGTGTTACAAATTCTGCGAGAGAACCAATTATATGCTAAGTTTAGCAAGTGTGAATTCTGGTTGGATAAGGTTAACTTCTTGGGTCATGTCATATCGAGGGACGGAGTCTCGGTAGATCCAACGAAGGTGGAAGCGGTTCTTCATTGGGAGCAGCCGAAGAGCGTGACCGAGATCAGAAGCTTTTTGGGATTGGCAGGTTCTTATAGGAGATTTATCGAAGGATTCTCCAGCTTAGCCTTGCCAATGACCAAGTTAACAAGGAAGGGAGTGAAGTTCAACTGGAATGCTGACTGTGAAAAGAGCTTCCAGGAGTTGAAGAAAAGATTGACATCTGCACCGATTCTGAAACTTCCATCAGGAACCGGTGGGTTTGTCATCTATAGCGACGCATCGAAATGCGGTCTGGGTTGTGTATTAATGCAGAACGGACATGTAGTGGCGTATGCGTCAAGACAATTGAAGATCCATGAACAGAATTATCCAACTCATGACTTAGAGCTGGCGGCGGTCGTGTTTGCTCTGAAGATTTGGAGGCATTATCTCTATGGTGAGACGTTCGAGGTATTCACAGATCACAAGAGTCTGAAGTATATTTTCTCTCAGAAAGACTTGAATATGAGACAAAGGCGGTGGTTAGAGTATTTGAAGGATTATGATTTTTCCATTCATTATCACCCAGGGAAGGCGAATGTAGTCGCAGATGCACTAAGCAGAAAAACAGGAATCATGGCACATTTAATGGTGCGCGAGTGGAGAATGATGGAGGATTTGGGAAAGTATAATCTGGAATGGCCAACTACCCAGAGAATTTCCTTCCTAGGAAATATATCAGTGAGATCAGTGATTTACGAGAAGGTGTTGGAAGCACAGAAGAGTAAACCTCAGTTGCAGAAGCTGCTAGAGAAACCAAATTTCACGAAAGGAACTGATGAGAGTATCTTATTTCAAGGAAGATTGGACGTGCCGAAGGATACAGAATTGAGACAAGAACTTCTTAGAGAGGCGCATAACTCACAATATGCGATTCATCCAGGAAGTACCAAGTTATATCAGGATCTGAAGAGGAATTTTTTGGTGGAATGGAATGAAGCGAGACATTGGAAAGTTTGTATCCAAATGTTTGACCTGTCAGCAAGTAAAGGCGGAACATCAGAGACCGGCAGGATTGCTGCAGCCATTGGAGATTCCACAGTGGAAATGGGATCACCTCACAATGGACTTTGTGGTGGCCTTACCAAAGACCCAGAGACAGAAGGATGCAATATGGGTGATCGTGGATCGATTATCAAAGACGGCTCATTTTCTACCAATCAGATGGAAGCAGAATCCGGAGAGTCTAGCTGAGTTGTACATCAAGGAAATAGTGAGATTGCATGGTACGCCAATATCAATAGTATCAGATCGAGATCCAAGATTTACGTCCAGGACATGGAAAGGAATTCAGGAAGCACTTGGCACTAAACTCAGTTTTAGCACAGCATTTCATCCACAGAGCGATGGGCAATCAGAAAGAACCATTCAAACTTTAGAAGACATGCTCCGAGCGTGTGCTATTGACTGGAAGGGCAGTTGGGATGATCATCTACCATTGATCGAATTCGCCTACAACAACAGCTATCACTCTAGCATTGGAATGGCACCATTTGAAGCTTTATATGGAAGACCATGCAGATCACCTACGTGCTGGACAGAGGTTGGAGAAAGTCAGGTGATGAAGTCGGAACTAGTGCAGTATTGTGCAGAAAAAGTGAAACAGATTCGGCAGAAGCTACAGACGGCGCAGAGCAGACAGAAGAGCTACGCCGATAACCGAAGACGAGATTTAGAGTTTCAGGAAGGAGACAACGTGTTTCTGAAGGTTTCTCCGTCAAAAGGAGTCATGAGGTTTGGCAAGAAAGGGAAACTTAGCCCGAGGTTTGTTGGACCATTTGAGATCTTAGAACGGGTCGGGCCAGTTGCCTACAGATTGGCCTTACCCCCACAACTGGCGGAAGTACACAATACATTTCATGTATCGATGCTGAGGAAATATGTGCCGGATGAGTCCCACGTATTGGACTATACAACAATGGAGTTAGAGGCAGACTTGTCTTTTCCGATGAGACCAATCAAGATTTTGGACAAGAAAGATCAGGTGTTACGAAGGAAGACTATCCCGTTGGTAAAGGTTCTGTGGCAAAACCAGCACTCCGAAGAAATGACATGGGAAGCAGAAGACGAGATGAAGAAATCTTACCCTCAACTTTTTGAAGTTTGATTATCGGCATTTCGAGGACGAAATGTTCTTTTTAGGAGGGGAGGATGTAACACCCGAAAAATCGGTACGTTTTTGGAAAGTGCTATTTTAGGAAACTGGTCTAAAATAGGAAAGTTTCCGTAACTGTCGTGTCTTTTGATCTGGTATTTCGTTTTGGCCTTGTGAAACCATATTTTGATGATTTTTGGTCAATAAAATTTTATAACCAGATTAGGCAGGTTTTCCCGAGCGCGAGGACTGGGCCTGGCGCCGTGACCTATCTGGCGCCAGCGCCTGGTACACCTGACGCCAGGGCCAGTCGAGTGACAGGGCTAGGGCTAGTCACGTGTGCGAGTACACATGTGACGGGGTCTAGTGGATGTGTCACCAGGGCAGGACTCGTGCACGGTGGAACTGCCCAGCACGCGTATAAGTTATCTTAACCGTTCATCTGCGATCGATGTTATAAGGCGTGCGTGTTTCAGTAGAGGGCCACGTGGACCCTGAGGAGTCACGCCACCTCATGGGTGACGTGGACACCTTGGACCCACGATTTGGAAGTCCAAATCGTGGGGAGTCATTTTGGTTTAAATTTCATTAATTTTAATTAATGGTTTACACAAAGTTGCAATTGAGTGGATTAGGGCAAATTAGGAAAATCCTTAGGGAAGGATCTGGTCGTCTTGAAGGGATTGACTTGGCCTTCCATAGAGATGGATGGCGCCAAGATTTCTTCTTGAATCAAAACCCTTTGTGTAGTATTAAAATGGTAAGTTACATAGGCAATTATGGCATTAATTTACTAGAGATAAATTCATACCTTTAATGAAATCAAAACTGAAATCAGTTTTGAGAAGATCACGTCCTGACTGTTTTGGAAGGGCTGAAGGTGATCTAGGCCATTGGATGAGATGGAGGTGGATGGTGGGGATCATCATGGAAAAATCTATTTAAACCACACAAGAGGAGGTAGGCCATTTTCCTTGAACCGGCAGCCATTCACTCTTGTGTGGTAAGTTCTCCTCCCTCATCTCACTCCATTCTTCTTCTCCTCTTCCAATCAGTAAGCCTTTTCTTTATTTGAAGAAGTTTTAGTGTGGGGGAATCGGTGGTACAAAGAGGAACTCGAAGCACTTGCGAATTGTCGGTTGTATTCCCAAGAGGTAGGTTATTTTTTTCTTCCCACTTCTTCATACCATATCTTCTGTTGTGATGTGTAATCCTTCATACTCTTGTTGGTTATATCATGTATATATATGATAAAGATGCTTGTGAGTAAGGAAAGTACATGTTGTATTTATATTTCATACGTGTACAATTCAATGGAATGAGCAAAGCATTGTTCGATGTGCATGGCTTAGATATGTGTTCTATAATTCATATATCTTCAGGTAATTGGCTTATTCGATTCATTTAGACATGATGACTTGCTGTCCAGAAATTCGTGTCTTATTACCCAATCTTTAATTGCTGTCCTACTTGTAACATTCACTCAATCGGGTAATGTGATGTGCTGAAATCGTTGAATATCATGAGTAAATGTGTCTTAGATAGGAAATTCGAGTCGATGACTCTCTGTCCAGAGAAAAAGGTCTCTGCTTTTTAGCGTAGAAGGTGTCTTTTCGTGTCCCATATAAATGGTCATAATGATGGAATGGATTATACCTGTGTTTTAGGTCCCAAATCAGTTCGTGGAAGTATTAAAGCCCAGACTGATCAGTAAAAACAACTACTGACAGAATACTTATTATTTGTATCATGCTTAGAGGGATGGTCAGATGATTAGTATTATCATGAGTGATTAGTAGATATGATTAATTAAGTAATTAAGGGCGAATTGGAGACATAATTAAGCCTCGGCCAGGAACTTTCCTGCGCAGACAGTCAACAATGAAAAATACGTAACTAATTCCATAAAATTCAGAAAAATACATTCTTGGATAGGTTGAAAAATAGACTCATCAGGGAATATACTGTAAAAATGACAGACTTAGATTTATTCAGCAAAAGTCGTGGTCAGTGTTGAAAATGTACTGATGTATGCAGGATAGTGCAGTAAACTAAGGGTAAAGTACTAGTATTGCTATTATGAGACTAATTGATTTATAGAGTGAAGTAAAATACAAATAAAGTTCAAGATTATTGGAATCACTACTATTATGATAAAACCAGTAAGAGACAGGGTTCTAGTTCCAGCCTTCGTGTCATTTCCTACAAGTCTTTGGTTTACCGTGTCAAACGGCATAGAAATCTTTAATTAGGGTTTTGCTCTAAACGCTAGTTATTCCCTCTATTCATAACCTCTCGAAGTCACTATCAGTATAGGTTTCTTTTCTAGGGCCTTGCATATCGAAGTTTTCTTTGAGTGAAGTTATTTTTTTTAAACCGACGATTGGAGTGGAATTTTGGGAAGCGAGCTTTACAACTACTTCATTGATGAGTCATATGTGGATCACAAATTCCGACAGTTGGACCTCTAATTCTTGGTTGTCTCGAGATATTGACATCTCGTTGACCCTCCTATAAAAGTTTATCCTCAAGAGGGAAACCTTTGTTGATTTTTCATACAACCTCTGCTGTTGTATTTTGCGAGTAAACCTCTAAAAACTGTTTCTTCCACCAGAGTCGTGATAAAACTCTGCAAGTGGGAATCCTAGTATGCTCCAGAGCCATTGCTAGATCTTGCGAGATCTCAGATTTTATTGAACCTCTGTAGTTCAGCCGATGACGGCAACGCGTACGCTTAGACTGTATGACATTACGGAAGGTCTGCAGTCTCCGCCCATTGTGCCCGTAAGCACCGATGGGGCCAGCATCCCTAGACGCATGGCCGGGTTCCTCTGTAGAACCTCTAGGATGTTCTGGCAATAGATGTCCATAAGAGAAGTGGACTGACCAGCGAGCAGAAGTTGTTGACTCTTTACACACTGTATGTTGGAGTCTATTTCAGTTATTACTTTGACCTATACAGATGAGCTATCAGGGATTGAGTTAGTAGTTGCGGATTTTCAAAAACCTGATTATGGTCTCTTAATGCTCTTGATATTAAATCTCCTTTCGGTTGATTTGTTAATCTCTTATCAGTAGGGTTTTTGGTATCCTACTGAGTATTTCATTCGAAATACTCATGCATCCTCCGATGCAGGAATTAAGGACGAGCAGAGGTGAGGACGTTCAGTAGCGTGAGAGGATGCTGGAGACTTGAAGACTTATCTATTTGTTTTATTATTATCTGAATGCTTGAACTCACGGCCTGCGTGCCGTTTTGCTTTATTTTATGATGTGTTAAGACGTTTCAAGACTTTGTAATAATGAATTAGATATCTTTTCAGTTATTCCATGTTTTGTAAGTAATTATGGTTTAAGTCGTAATGATCCTGCGTGTTCCCTGATATTAAAAAGGGTTAAGGGAGGTCTTGAGTATTCGGTCCGTCCCAAGTTTCCTACCCTTGACCTTCATTGGAAAGTCGCTTCCGCGTAAATAGGGTCTTGGGAATTTGGGGCGTGACAGTTTGGTATCAGAGCTTCCATGACGACTTAAATAATGAGTTACTGTACAAAGAGTTGGGTAACTTGAGTGTGAAAGTAAAACCTTAGAATGGGAGTAAAGACTAATAAACCTTTTTCTTTTCTTTAGGAAATGGTGACAACGCGTAGTGGTCGAATTTACGAGAGGGACCAGCAGGAAGCTACACGTCTTTGGCTCGACGAGTGGAATCTTCAGAACATAGGGAATGGAACTGAGGAAGAGCCTTATCTGATCGACATAGAAGAAGAGCCAGATCTGATGGACTTCGAAGAAGACCCGGAAGAAGATCCGGAAGAAGACCCGGAGGAGGATCCCGAGGAAGATCCCGAAGAAGACCCGGAAGAGGACCCTGTAGAGGAGCATGTGGTTGTGATCAACCAAGAGTTTCTGACGGTCTTAAATCACCCAGTCTACATCCGGGTGGGGAACGATCCAGATCTCTTTTATACCCTTTATCTTAGGTTTAAATCCTTAGGGTATAGATGGCCCCACATGACGGAGTGGGAAATCGATTGGTATATGGACCATCTAGTGTTCGCACCAATGCACGTGTCTCTTGCTATTCTAGACGAGTACCTCTGAGATGCGGTGTTCAGGGACTCGATTAGGAAGTTTCTAATTTGAGTAGGATTTTGAATAACCCTGCTTTTTATCAGGGATTTAGGTGTAATTGCTTTTTCAAAATTGAATAAAAGACTTCGTTTGATTTCAGTTTTTGTATGTTCCTTGTGTGTTTGTGTTCTTTGTTTGTGTTAACGTGGCGGTGTGAGTGTCACGCTAGGAGTCTTGGATTGGAGGAAGAATTAAAATGAAGCATAGTGTCAAATTCTAATTCTCCTTCTTTCCTTGACTGTAGATTTTCTGAGATGGCAACAGCGGGAGCTCGCGGCAGACGTTCTGGAACTGGACCCAATTCCCAGCAGGAGGAGGCATCAAGCCACAACCTGTCTGATGTAGTACGCGAATTAGCCAGGGAGTTGAGGAATGACCGGGGAGCTGGCAACACCCCAAACGTGAAACCGCCAACACTGGAACGATTCAAGAGAGCCGGACCGGCATTCTCGGGAGACGACAACCCCGAGAAGGCTGAGCGCTGGATTGTAGAAGTGGAACGCCTCTTTAAGGGGATGAAAGTTCCGTCTGATGAAAGAGTAGTGTTCGCGACCTATTTATTTGTGGGTGAAGCTGTCTTCTGGTGGGAGTCAGCAGAGCGAAATAACTTTGAGGCTGGACAAGATATTTCATGGGAAGAGTTCAAGGAAGTATTCAACAGGAAATACTTTCCTCCGCATGTGCAACGCAGGAAGGAGAAAGAATTTCTGGAGCTGGTTCAGGGATCAATGTCCGTACTCCAGTACGAGACAAAATTCGAGCAACTACAACGATTTGCGACGAATGCTTGCCCTACGGATCTGGTGAAGGCTAGAAGGTTTGTGGATGGTTTACGTGACGGCTTAAGGGCAAAGGTACTAGTTTCTCAACCGGCAACCGTGGCAAAGGCGGTTGAACTTGCTTCAATTTTGGAAGATGACTACAAGAGGACCCAAGAGCGGAAAGGGAATGCCAGTAAGGGTCAGGTTGGTACTGTCAAGCAATCCGGATTTAAGAGGTTCGGGAACAGCGGACGTTTTAATAACCGGCCAGCCAAGCAGCAGAGACAGCAACAACCTCCGCAAAACCGCGGAAATGGGCAGAATCGGGCGATGGTTCCTTACCATCCGCCTCAGCGTGGGAATGGTCCGGAAGCAGGAGGCAAATGCAGATTTTGTGGGCAGCAGTCTCATGCGGGGAAGCCGTGTCCAAAAGATACCCGGAGATGCTACAGCTGCAATGAAGTCGGGCACATTTCTCCTCATTGCCCCAACCGCAACACGAAGACTGGAGGGGAGACTAGCAAGAAGGGCCAAGCAAGAGTCTTCGCCTTGACCTCTGCCGAGCAGGCTCACGCTTCTGATGACGTGATTGAAGGTACTCTCCTTGTTTTGGATAGTTTGGCTAGGGTTTTGATTGACCCTGGATCTTCGAGATCCTTTATTTCTGTGATGTTTGCTGAGAGTCTAGAACGGCAACCTTCTAGACTGGAGTATGATCTTTCTATTTCTACTCCTGTCGGAGACTCAGTCGTGGCTACTGAGTATCTGAAGGAATCCTCTGTTATGATTGATGGTGTGATATTGCCTGCTGATTTGGTAGTGCTTGCAATGATTGATTTTGATGTTATCCTTGGTATGGACTGGTTAGCTAAGTTTGGTGCTACGGTTGACTATAGTAAGAAGAAAGTTCATTTTAGAATTCCGGGGAAGAGGGAGCTTTTGTTCCAAGGTATTAGAGTGAGAAAGGATAATCGTATCATTTAAGCTATAAAAGTTCAGAAACTAGTAGCTAAAGGTTGTAAAGCCTTTTTAGCGACTGTGCTATCAGTCAAGAAACTTACCCCTAATATAGAGGAAATTGAGGTAGTAAACGAGTTTACCGATGTTTTTCCGGAGGAGTTGCCTGGTTTGCCACCAAAGCGGGATGTTGACTTCACGATAGACCTGATACCGGGAACTGCACCGATATCGAAGGCACCGTATCGGATGGCACCTGCCGAGTTGAAAGAATTGAAGGAGCAACTTTTGGAGTTACTGGATAAACGGTTGATTCGTCCAAGTGTGTCTCCTTGGGGAGCACCAGTTCTGTTTGTAAAGAAGAAGGATGGATCCATGCGATTATGCATTGATTACATAATGCTGAACCAAGTGACCATAAAGAACAAGTACCCGCTACCGAGGATCGATGACTTATTTGATCAGCTGCAGTCAGCGAAAGTTTTCTCGAGAATCGATTTGAGGTCGGGATATCATCAGTTGAGGATCAAAGAAGACGATATTTCTAAGACAGCATTCAGAACCAGATACGGGCACTATGAGTTTCTAGTGATGCCGTTTGGTCTGACTAATGCCCCAGCAGCATTTATGGATATGATGAATCGAATCTTCAAGGCATTGTTAGATCAGTTTGTGATCGTGTTTGTTAGATCAGTTTGTGACCCGCGCGGGCGAGCGGGCTATATACGAAATGAAAGGCGTCGGTTCTGTTATAAAGAAAGGCGTCGGTTGAACCGACGCCTTTCTGTTATAAAGGAAGGGGTTTTGCTAAGGTAGTAAAAGGCGTCTGTTGAACCGACGCCTCTTAGGAGAACAGACGCCTTTCTTCTTCACCCGAAAGGCGTCGGTTGAACCGACGCCTTTTGGGTTAATTTTTTAAAAAAAAGCCACGCAGGCGCCAGCGGACGCTGGCGCCTGCGTGGCTTGTCAGAACACCATTCCGGGAATTATTTGCTACAGTGAGCTTTTTTGGTAAATTTTTTTTTTTCGATGATTTTTTATATAAAATCCCCTTAACATTACTGTTTTCTCAAATGGATGGATAAAGTACATGACATGTTTGCATCTTAGCATGCGCAAATAGCTTGTGCACCATCTATCTCCAAGAGCTCATGTCACGCGGACGCAAATCCAATGCGCGAGTCCTGCTATACAGCAACCTCCTGGACAGGTGGCAACTCAGGTTACATGGAGGGGCCCACAGGTGAGGACAAATCAAGGCAGGCAAGATCTGTGGGCTCCACGTACAGCCTAAAAAGCCGCCTGTCCAGGCGTCCAGTGGATTCATTTTTTCGCATGAAGGGCGTATCCCACTGCTAACATGGATTAGAAGCAGTGGATTTCAAATCCAACGGCTTCCATTTAATGGAAGAAACCGTCACCTCCTAAACCTAGTCCCTTAGCCGTCTGTCTTTCACTCACTCCTGCACCGCCGTCACCGTCGTGGCCGTCGTCCTCTCTCCGGCAAGTACGCTCCCCTCCCCCCAACCCTCTCCCTCTTCTTTGCTCTATCTCGCGACTTTGTGAACACTCTAAAGTTGGGATTTTGGCTTTTGTCAACTGGTTTTACATGTTCTCATACATCAACTTGTTTAATCTTAACATGGATGTCGTGTTTAATCTAGCTTTTTTATTTCAATGAATGATTGTTCATTTTTGTTGTTAGTTTCTAAAGTTTCTGTCTTAGCCATAAATATGCATAAGAACATATGCAGCACTAGATACACAAATTATCATGTTTTTTTCATGGAGCTTTGAGAAGGACTAATTACTGAAGGAGGGAAGCCTTAGTTTTCATAAGAACGTATATCTCATACTTACTTTTCTCTAGTACTAAGAAAACGTAGTTCAAATTAAGATAATGGTTTCTGTGATGACATTTGTTTTATCTAGTACATCAAATTAAGATTGTGTTTCTCAGCTTCTGCCTTTAAATATGATGTAATGCTTCTATTTGGTCGTATTAATTACAAAAGATACAATCTTTCTAGGTTCTTTCGATGCCAATTGCGAAGCCAGCCTTTAGCTGCATCACAACTTGGTGGCAGGCTCCTCCAGTTTATGCTCCTGTGGAAGCTTAAATTAATCTGTTTTAGTTTCTTTGTAGTCCCAAGTTGCATTAACCGATTAATAAGTTAAGTGTTGAGGACCTGTTTTAGCACATTTCTAGCAATCCTACCTTCCCATATGCTGATTTTTTTGTCTTTTTCATCTTAGTTATCAATCTTTGTTGAGCATAAGATTACTTTCTCGATTCCATAAAGTTTATTAGCCTCAATTTCTCATGGCTTCTGCATTCTTAACCACCCCGAGAGTCTGTCCATCTTCGTCTTCCTCTTTGTGCCCCACACTCCCCCGATTCTTTGCATCCAGACCCGGCATTTCTGTCTCTTCCAGGGTCAATTATGTCTCCACTAAATGCTCCCTCACCTCTCGCCCGCCATATATCCCCAATCACATTCCAGACCCTGCCTACATTCGCATCTTTGACACTACCCTTCGTGATGGTGAGCAGTCTCCTGGCGCCACCATGACTGTCAAGGAGAAGTTGGATATCGCTCGCCAGCTGGCCCGCCTGGGTGTTGACATCATTGAGGCTGGTTTTCCAGCTTCCTCGCAAGATGATCTGGAAGCTGTCAAGGCCATAGCAATGGAGGTTGGCAATAATGTGGGCGATGATGGCCACGTCCCCGTCATTTGTGGTCTCTCGAGGTGCAATAGGGCCGACATTGATGCTGCTTGGGAGGCTGTGCAATATGCCAAGAAGCCCAGGATTCATACATTTATAGCAACCAGTGAGATTCATTTGAAGTATAAGCTTAGAAAGTCAAGGGAGGAGGTAATTGCCATTGCCAGAGAGATGGTTGCGTATGCCCGAAGCTTGGGCTGTGATGATGTGGAGTTTAGCCCTGAGGATGCTGGAAGGTGTGTTTTGTCATCATGTAGACATTATATTTTTCTTTGACTTTTTTGTTAGTTCTGCAGTATCTTCATCTTAAAAATTTAATCTTACATATCTATATCTTCTTAGAAAGTAACCAACTCATTTTACATAATGAAACCAATATTTTTAACGTGTTCTTGATGTATGTTAGTTTTTAAAAGATGCAAGTAGTGTGTCAAAGCCTTTTATTTTCTACCTCATGTATCCAGTGGCTCTAGAACTTTTTATTTGTACAGTTTAGATAGGGATAGATTATTTGCAGTTTTTTTTATCTTCATTTATGTTTCCCATTAAAACTGAATTGTTTTTTAACATTGCATGTTTCATTATACTTTAGAGTTCTTTTGTTATATTTTAGCTTCTGTAGATGTTATAGAAATGATATTCTATTTTCTTGGTTGTATCAGATCTGAGAGGGAGTTTCTTTATCAAATACTTGGAGAAGTTATTAAAGCTGGAGCTACAACTCTCAATATTCCCGATACCGTAGGTTACACTTTGCCTGATGAATTTGGAAAGTTGATTGCTGATATTAAAGCTAACACTCCGGGGATAGAGAATGTAATTATTTCAACGCACTGCCAGAACGATCTGGGACTATCAACTGCGAACACCTTAGCTGTATGTCTATTGTTGTTTCTTCTTACTTCCTTGTGGTTTAACTTTTGTAAAATATATCACATTGTAGAATATATTACGTAGTGTACACATGTGTGTAACCATTTGAGGTATCTATCAGATCTTTTACTGGTTTATCTTCATCCAGGGTGCATATGCAGGAGCAAGACAGCTGGAGGTGACTGTCAATGGTATCGGTGAAAGAGCTGGAAATGCTTCGTTGGAAGAGGTACAACCAAATTACTTAAGCAGCATAGCATTTGTTATAAGTTTAAATACGCAATTCCTATAAATGCTTTCTCTGGAATGAAACATGCGTTGCTGCTTCCTTGTATGTAGGTGGTTATGGCTATAAAATGTAGAGGTAAACAGCTTGATGGTGGCCTTTATACTGGAATTAACACTAAACATATTGTTATGGCTAGCAAAATGGTATGCTTCTTTTTTTGTTGCTGATGTAGTTGTTGTTGCATGCCTTTTTATTGGTGCCTTATCTCTTTTTACTAGTAGACCTTAGTTGATCTAAATTTTTACTTTTCACTCGATTACTCTAGGTTGCAGAGTATACGGGGCTTCAGGTGCAACCCCATAAGGCTATTGTTGGTGCTAATGCCTTTGCCCATGAAAGTGGGATCCACCAGGTAGGGGGTCGACTGGGCGGTTGTAACAACAGATTGTATGCTAATTGTCCAGAAAAACAATAGATTGTATGCTATAATCTTGTTGTTATGGTCTTTGCATTTATTTTGTGTTCACCTCTTTTGTTCTAGTGGATTTGTAACAAGTGCAATTTGTGATATATGTGTAGGATGGAATGCTTAAACACAAAGGTACATATGAGATCATTTCTCCTGAAGACATTGGGCTGACTCGTTCTAATGAGTCTGGTATTGTACTTGGGAAGCTTAGGTGAGGAGCACTTCATTTAGCCATATGTAACTCTACAAAAAGATACATGCATACACTTGGCAAGCACTTTTCTGGGTTTAATGTGATGCTCGTGTGAAAGGAGAGAATATTCATTTAGATTTCTAGGTTCAGCTTTATCTGAACTGAATCTTATCTTCTTATACCTTATTAATCTCTTTCTGGCCATCTGTATCCATGGATTAAGTGAATTTCACAGGATATTTTTTATGAGAATGCTTACTGAAAACAGAGCTATGTCTAGCCTTTCTTAAAAGTGTTTTCTTTTCAGTTTATCTTTACACTGTTATGCTTCTCAAATAAGTATTGATCCTTTAATTATCTGTATACAGTGGTCGCCATGCCTTGAGAGCTCGACTTATGGAGGTATTTTCATTATATCTGCTGGCTGCTATATAATATTAGTTTATTTGGCTAAGGCCAGGGCCTTTTTTCTTTCTGTTTTTGGTATCTTGTTACTTCTATATCTAATGTGAATTAGCTTTCAGCTGGGGTATGAATTAGAAGGTAAGGAGCTTGATGATATCTTTTGGCGTTTTAAAGCTGTTGCAGAGAAAAAGAAGGTTAGTTTAAATAGAACTTCAAAATTTCATTCTAAAGCTGTTAAAAAATTTTATGATTGCATTAAAGTTTCTGTTATTAAATCTGCTGCTGAATTTCTTTCTATGCAGCGTCTTACAGATGATGATATAGAAGCATTAGTTTCTGATGAGATCTTTCAGCCTGAAGTTGTGTGGTCTCTTGGTGATATTCAGGTTTCTTTGCTCTTCTGGTTTGAGCTGCATCATTTTTTACTTTGTCATGGAATATCTCGTTTTGACATGATGTTTTTCACATAGGTTACATGTGGAACTCTTGGACTCTCTACTGCAACTGTGAAGTTGATTGGTACTGACGGGGCTGAGCATATCGCATGTTCAGTAGGAACAGGCCCTGTTGACGCAGCTTACAAAGCTATAGATAGCATTGTGAAGGTGTGTTTATCCTTGTCCTTATGGAGTCATCATCATCATCATCATAATCATCATAATCAATTAGCGCCTTTTCCCAACTATTTGGGGTCGGCGACACGGATCCTACTCCTCCATTCCAGCCTGTTTTGGGCTACCTCTTTTGTAAGAGATAATAAATTCAAATCCTTTCCTATTAACTCCATCCAAGTTCTCTTAGGTCTCCCTCTCCCTCTTTTAGCATCGTTTACCTGTATCCCTTCTACTTGTCCTTATGGAGTCATTCTTCTTATTAAGTTTCTGAATTTATTTAGTCTCCTTTTTTGTCAATAATTAGTGCAATCTATTGGATGTGCGATAAATATAAGATATCAAGTCATGTAAGAGAAAGCCTTGTGGCTGGTATTTACTACGCATTCTCATTTCATATTTCCTTGTTAAGATGTCTCACTGACTCCATATGTCCTTGCTTGCCTGCAAGATGCAAAGCCATTCTGTGTGAAATTCTACTTAGGCTTTACCCGTTTCATGTGCATCAAAAGTTAAAATCTGTGTACATGTGTTAAATGTTTTATGTTGTTATGGGGAAAAATTTTAGATTAATATCTTCTGAAATTTACCATTTTATTCTGGAGTTGGCTGACAACACAACTTGCATAACCATCAATGAGAATTTTGAGAGATCCGATTGAGGTAGTTGGCCATGTTTGAAGGAGATTACAAACGCTCTTGTAAAGAGATATGCTCAATGGCTTGTAGATGCCCCTAGTAGAAGAAAGAAAATGAAAGAAAATGGCCTAAAATGACTTGGAAGGAACTAGTGAAAAAAGGACTTGTCAATTTGAAACTTGGATATTGATAATTATGAGTTGTTGATGGTAATTGATATCCATTGTTTTGCTATTAAAAAAATTCGTTGTTTTAGAGATGGAGATTTTATATTTTAGGGATGTGTAGATACTATTAGATTAGATCGTGTTTCTTATGATGTGAAGATTTTTCTTCTTTTTTTATTCAATTCAATGTGAACATTCTTGATGTGTATTTTTTTTATGGTGTGGTGTTTTCGCAGCTACCAGTGACCTTATTAGAATATTCCATGAGCTCAGTTACGGAAGGGATTGATGCAATTGCGTCTACAAGAGTTGTCATATGTGGACAGAACAATAGTCACACATCTACTAGTGCTCAGACTGGAGAAATTGTTTCTCGTACTTTCAGGTTTGGCTTAAGATTTATTTATCTTAGAAATTATTTGCTGGTGAAACCTTACCAGTTATCTGCTAGGTGGATCTATGCGAGATCACATGATGCATGAAATGGTGATTATTTTGTATATGGACAGTTCTCTAGCTCATCACCTGCAGATCATCCTTTATTCTCTAACTTTATGAGAAGGGAACATATCAGTTTGACTCTTTTTGGTTTCTGGCTTTCTGCTTTGCTGATTAGCCATTTATAATGTTTACCTTTGCGTTTGCCAGTGGTAGTGGAGCGGGAATGGACATTGTGGTCTCCAGTGTAAGAGCTTATGTAAGCGCGCTCAATAAGATGTCAGGTTTCAGGAGTTCAGCAGCCAAAAAGATCCCTAGCAGTACTTCAGGAGTTTCTGCCTAGGAATGCGTTTGACAAAAGAAAATTCAAAGATGAGTTGCACCCATTAGATCAAGTATAGGCAGTTAAAGTTTTTTTCTTAATTTTGTAAATGCTGAGGTTTTCTAGTGTCGTTTGCCTTTTCTATTTATTTTTGTGATTGCTGAGGTTTTGATTGCTTCTACCTTGTAGTTTGATGAAAAAGTTGAAAACATAACTTTAAACTAAGTTGTGGTTGAAGTATTTTCATTGTTATGAATACATACGGTGGTGGACTTGTGAGACATTATTTGCTAAAGTGGATATTTCTTTGCCAAGAACTAGGCTATGTTTGGATTTTTTTTCATATAAAGAAATCATGTCATGAAGTCAATCCACATATTTGGAAAGGTGTCTGATGAATATGATGATGTTGAATCTTCTTATCATTGTCCCTTTTTTGGGGGGTTGCATCAAGAAGGACATCCGGCGTAAAAACTTGCCACTATGTTTCTTTGTATGGATTTTGTACCATTTTGATTCTGATAAGAGTCAAATGTGGTATATAATCCATGCTGCCGACCCCAGATAGTTAGGATAAGGCGTATGATGATGATGATGATCATGTGCGAGTCACTTTGGTTTTCTTAGCAAAAAATCACTTTGGAAAAGTTCACACTAAATTCGATCAAGCAGTAGGCAAGATTATGTCCACTTCCACGAAGTAATTGGACCCAAATGTGTATGCCCTTACTGTGGCTATATGCGTTATTTCTTCATGATGGTTCCAGATGGGGTTAACTTTGGCTAGAAAGTCCAGCGATGCTGTTCTTCCTGCCAACGATTGCACATTTTCGATACTCATCAAGATAGATTTTGATAAAATTTTAGGTTCTACCTATTATTTGCTAATAATCTGAGTGGTATTTCTATTTTACTGTAAAGAATTTGTGGTGATCATAATAAAGGAGATCTGTTGATTCAGAGACATACCAGTATGGCTCCAGTAGGATCAATCGACCAGTAAAACCTGATTGCAAGGACTGCTGTAGCTAAGCCAATTGAGTTGGTGATGACATCAAAGAAATGATCCAGGGCATAAGGCACGAACAATATCATTTTCAAACCTTCGTCAATAAACCATGAGCAAATTTCGCAATGGGGACCGATGGCATGATCCCAATCATCCTTCTCTCCTTTTTGGAATGCAGATCAATTTGTGACTGAATTTTAGTTTATATCATACGCATACGCAGGTTGCATTCTCTTCTTTCCGATTTGGAACTGATATTGATTGGGCTTTCTCATGGAATAGGCAGTAAACCAGAAGATGGCACCCTGAGAGAAGCTCCAGCAAGGAATCAAGGGTGGAAGCAATCACAGCCAGTGATCTGCACTCCAGTGACACATACACTTTGGCAATGAGGAAAACCAGATTAGCAAAGTTGGAGATTCTAATTGCCATCACTTTGTTCCACGCAAGCGTCTTTAGCTCATCCGAATTTTTTTTTTGGAAAAAAAATAACCAAAGATTAACAGAAAGAGAATCTCAATACAAAGAGATCTTAACATGTACCATTATAGAGGAAAGGAACTGGAAACAGAGATGTGAGCTCCAACCCGCTATCAAAGCTCCAGGAAAACAACCCAATTCACTCATTGTATCCATTTCTGAATACCCTTGCATGAGCTTCTCCTGCTTCTTGTAGTACTATGCAATCGTCCTCTTCTTCCCTTCTCACATAAATTTAGCTTCCATGACTAAAAAAGAATATAACTCTCATGATCACAGTTCATGTGGAGACATCACGTTCTCAGTTGGCATTGTGATCACGTCAAGGCGCCATGAAGGCTCAGCTGAGGAGAGGATTGGCTCCCCTAATCCTTTTGGGGACACAAGCTCAAGCTTATGACCAGAAGAGTCTATCCTCAGCTCCTCCTTCCTCAAGATCAACCCCCCTGCCTGCCTTCAACAACTCACCTGCTCTGTTTCTCTCTCCTCTGACAATGAAATGCTTAAACTAATAAGCCATGCGCTTCTGGTTGATGTTGAACATTTCTGGTGGCTACATATTAAGGTCAACATTTATGAAGCGTGCTTGGGCTCACTTTCGAGCGCATCCGGCAAGCTTTATGCACTTCAAAGGCGTAGGCTGATGTCCAAAAAATAATGGTCCAAGAAAATCAATGACTCAAGGTGGCCTTCCATTTTAACACTCTAGAAGCTACGTCTGTCATGAGCTCAAGGTCGCCTTCATTGATGGTCTTTTTAAATAGGGCGTAGAAACACTTCCATTTTGAGTATTGACAACTGAAAGAGATAACGTTTGATAGACCAGACACCTATTTGAGTTTGATGCGAACAACTCAATATAGGTTTGTGGTCAATTATAGTACTATGGGCACCACTTGCTTTATAAGAAATACTCCCTCCGTCCTAAAATAACTGCCACATCCTAAAAAAGTGGGCAGTGTTAATTATTTTAGAACGGAGGGAGTATAAGGTACCATTCCAACTAAACCCTGGTGGCTGCATGTCAAAACTCGTGGATCGGATTTGGTGTTCGAAGTTGCACCAGTCACAAAAGTTGATGAGTAGTAAACTTGAATTTGAGCAATAGCAAGAGCCTCAGGCTCCGGTATCGTTGGAAGCCATGCTAGTAAGAGATAAGTAGTTTATGGTGTAAATTTACCTTGGGATTTAGCACATCTGCCACCACATGTGAACAGAATACATATAGCGGGCAAAGAGAAGATGCTGCTGTCGACATCTAATTGCAACCAAGATAATTAGATTTCAACATGGCATTTAAGAAAGTGGTTAGAAAAGGGGCACCACTAAGGTTTCGTCCAGTTACAGAGCATCCAATTACGTAACAGAGACATAGACGTCTACACACTGGTTAGATTCTGTTATGCTGTTCCTTTCACACGCTCTAAACAAAAAAAATGATGTTCTCTCCATATATATGGTGGTAAAGCCGTCCAGAGTGCATCTTCTTTCATACAACCTTAAACAGGACATAAGTTTTTCTATATCTGGAACAAGAGCCTTTGGTGTAGAACATAAATCTGCATCTTTTCTAGTCATAGCAGTCTTTGTGTCGTCTTGCAAACAGATAGATTGGACTGAAATAGAGGTATAATATCTCTTTAAAAGATTTACCCAACTAGCTCTCCTAGCAAATACACCCATGCTGATAAGTTGGATGTATGCCTAAGTTGAGAAATGTTATTGTAAAGGCAGTTGTTGACAATCTAAAGCAAAACTCATTACAACTATTGTCAGATAAAGACTCATTACAACTTCAACGAATGTTCGGGCTTGTGGTCATACTCAAAATCAACATGAACAAATGCTCGTTCCACTTCACCCAAGTGCTCCAGCTTCTCTTGAAGCGTCTCGCCAATATTGTGCGCCTTGTTCAGCGGCATCTCCCCTGGCAAGACTATGTCCACCTCCACAAAGTAATTAGACCCGAATGTGTATGCTCTTACTGTGTCTATGTGCTTTATTTCCTCATGGTGGTTCCATATGAGGTAAGTCAGTTTGGCTAGATAGTCCGGTGGTGCTGTTTTCCCCACCAATGACCACACATTCTCCATAACTGTCCTCAGCCCAAGTGCTCATTGTATATACTGCTATCTGCACCAGAATGCCATAATATTAATTGAATGATAAAAGGCCACGTATATCCTCGGTTAAATTTGAACTTTAAAATATTAAGCACGGGCTGAGGTCTGAATGGTTACTGCTTCAATTCAAGCACCATACAGACAATTTCAGACCTGCTTAAAAAACAAGGCATTTTTTAAAATTAGAGCACATTTAGAATTATTAAACATCAGATGAAGCCCATTCATCTGAATCGTCAAATGAAGCAGGCCTTATTAAAAGTTAAATTAGAAAAGATTGAGGCTTATTAAACCATGCAAGGCACTTTTTTAAATTATATCAAAAATAGACAATTTCCTTGTTTTTTATGCATACTATACATACAATTTCAGTCTTGCATAGGTGTTATCAAATAGGCTGAAAAGCTAAAACGCAAGGCACTTTTTAAAAATAAATCAGATTCAGACTTATCAAACGTCAAATGAAGCCCGTTCATGTTTTCAACTCTCTAAAACAAAATATTTTTTTTAAAAAAAATTAGGTTCTACCTGTTTTTAATGGTAATATATTCGAGTATTCAACAGGAAATTTCAAGTATAGCAAAAAAAAAACAGGAAATTCCAATTTACTGCAAACAATTTGTGCTTATGAATATAAAGGGAGTTGTGTTGAAGTCAGAGACATACCAGTATGGCCCCAGTAGGATCAATCCACCAGGCATATCTGACTGCAAGAACTGCTGTAGCTAAGCCAATTGAGTTGGTGATAACATCAAAGAAATGATCCTGGGCATATGCTAGAACAATTTGATTCTTAAATCTTCGACAATAAACCATAAGAGCAAACTTCACAACTGTGACCGACGTCATGATCCCAATCATCCATCTCTCCTTTTGGGGATCCAGTTCAATTTGTGACTGCAAAATTAATTTTTTGTTGTAACAGAGAATATTATTGGTTCCTCTTCTGTACTTGTTTCCACATTTACAGCTATTAACAAAGCCTGGAGATTCAAGTTTATGAAACTGATATATTGCTAAAGTAGTATTTCATACCTTAGTAACGATTTCCCGAATTGATTCCAATAAAATTTGGAGGCCAAGAGTTGCCATCACTGAAGCAAAAACAATAATACCCTGCAAATACAATTCCGACAACCATTAACCTACAAATTTTTTTCTTGATACATACCATTAAACTATAATTAAAGGACAATATCTCAGCCTAGCTTAAGCTAGAGAGAGCATATTTCCAAGAACAATTATCTTAAATACCACTACTTACGACAAAGGAGATCGCTAGTCATATAGCTTCTATTGTTGGAGACTTGATTTCTATAAATACACATACCACTGGTTGCATTCTCTTCTTTCCAATCGGGTACCGATATTGATTGGGCTTTCTCATGGCATTGTCAGTAAACCAAAGAATAAATCCAGACAACAAATCCAACAACGAATCAAGAGTGGAAGCAATCACAGCCAGTGACCTGCTCTCAATCGACGCATACACTTTGGCAATGAAAAGAACCAAATTTGCCGCGTTCGACAGCCTAATCGCCATAGTCTCATTCCAAGCAAGATTCTTCAGTTCATCCTATTGTTCACAAAACATAACACATCGTATCAACTCAAAGAAACGATTTTTATCTGTTTCATGAAAAATAAAACAGAGAAGTGACTCGTGAGCGTTCCAAACCTCTGTTAAAGCACCAGGCAAACAACCCATTTCATTTACGGTCTGCATTTCAGAGTAGCCTTGCAGGAGCTTATCCTGCTTCTTGTAGTACTCCGCAAGAGTCCTTTTCCTCCCTTCCAATATACAACACATATAGCAATCCTTCCTACGTAAAGCAAGCAAGAAACAAATAAAGAGAGACATGGGCACGTACTGATATTGGAGATGTATTTGTGGAGAGAGAAGGGAGGGTCAGAAGGCCGCTCCGGGATCTGAAACTCGTTCAAGTTGAGGCGCCATGAAGGCTCGGAAGAGGAGACAACCGGCTCTCCTCCGAGGGCTTTTGGGGACAGAAGCTCGAGCCTGTAATCAAAGGAGTCTATCCTCAACTCCTCCTTCACCATGGCAAACTAACCAAGACCAACAACAACTTAAGAATCTGAAAAGCTTCTTCTTCTTCTTCGACTACTTTTTTTTGGAACAGCTGCTTCTGCTTTTAAAGCCGGCAGTTCATGCACGGGGAATCTAAAGGAGATGCTGGTGTTCCTGCTTTATTTATGACTTTACCGGCTTTAGCCCAAATTCACCATACTAAGGACGTGTTAATATGTGATTGGAGCTTACGGATTGGGCGGTTAGCCTTAGCACGCGTAGCGTACGTCGTTTGACACGATAAGTTCATGGGTAAGATTACCATACCACCCTTTGCGTCAACCTGGGGCTCTTAAGTTTGTCCTGTTTTAGATGCAACTGAAGAAATGTCGACTTTTGCGGGATGGTAGAAAAAACAACTAACGGGGGAAGAAGGTGAAGTTATTGTGGGCTGCAGGTTGAAGCCAATAATTTCTGCGAAAGAAGAGGTTTAAAATCCATTTAAATTAATCATATGGAGCATCTAAATCGGGATTGCCCTCTTTTCAAGAGGGAACATCTAAATGAGGACGATGGGGGAGTATATTGTAGCCAAAAGTCCTCTTAATTAGGTAAGTTATCAAATATGAAAAGAGAAAGTAAATGATGATCGCCACCGTGTTTTATGATGGAGTATTTTACTAGTAATATTTTGTTTATCCACATAGAATAATCTTCGAATTAGTAAAAGCAAAGCAAGGATGGGAGTATTACGATTGCAATGTTAAGTTTATGGTGTGGATATACTTAATTAGTAACAACTTGCATTAAATGGATGGATGAATGAGGTGGGCACTGCACCTGCTCCAATGAGACCATGCCACAGTACCCCTGACCTCGTGTGTTTTCCTTTTGTTTCTTTGGTACAATGACGACCTTTGGTGGCTGCATGCACAGACGGTCTTCCCATTTATCCTGCATGATATTCTACAGGAGCCATGGATCACCAGGAAGAAGCCATGCTTTTCGACAGGCATCCTTGATTCCTAGACGTAACATAGGAAGGTGCTTGGTTCTTTCCTACGCACAAAAACAAATGTTCCCTCTGTCCTACTATAGTTATAGTTTACATGCTCATGTGTTCGGTTTCAGATGCTGACCGTTAATTGCAGTGGGTATCAATGAGCTAATTGTTACATTATCTAATGTGTGTGCTACGACAGCCTACTGAAGATAATGGAATATGGGACTGCATCACCAGTTGCTTAACTCAGTTGTTTCTCGTTTTACTTGTAAATATATACTTGCAGGCCAAGCTCCTCAACCGAAGTAGTGCAAAGGATTTCTTATCTACTTTTGCAAGCCTTTCTGCCATAAACCTTGCAATATAAGCTTACCTTTTGATCTCTTTTGATATAATGAGTGACTCACAGAGATGGCGACAAACCTTTGATGTTCAAACTCCACAAATACAGTGCTAATGTTAGTTTCTGATTACCAAGTCACAGGATTCAAAAAAGAATTGAATATCCACGTAAGTTGATATTCTGATGAATTCTCTCATTCAAAGGTCAAACTATCCGTCAAGCAATGTTCTACTGAACGGTTGATTGCACGAGCTCGTCAGTGAAGGAGATAAAGACTTGCATCATACTCCCACACGTCTGAAGGCATATGGCTTTTAAGTTCACGTTTCCTGTTTTTTGTGGCAAGGATGACACTAATTCAGTTACTTACTGTTATGGATAAGCAGACATTTCGTTGCGTGCATCTGTGATGTTTGCCTTCATTAACCATAAGCTTTGATAAGCTCTATTTGGGAAACGAGATCCGTCCATAACTCAGTTTCTTACTACCAGTTGTTGCTATTCTCTTAGAAGATGTCTGTTTTATAGTCATAATTTTCTTCTGATATATAGGGTGCGTTTGTTTGCTGAAAAAAAGCATATTTCAGCCCTGAAAGGTGAAAATTTTTACCTTTCAGGGTGAAAAGTGTTTGGAAGCTGAAAGGGTGAAAAATGGTCGGTGACGGTGATAAGTAAAAATTTTCACTCTTTCACCTTTCAGCCCTGAAAAGTGTTTGTTTGCTAAAAGGCCAAAAATTGGCCCTGAAAGGTGAAAGGTGACAATTTTTCACCTTTCACCCTGAAAAGCTGATTCTCACCAATGTGAGAATCAGGCTGACGAATCGATCGTCGCACCTCTTCAACGACAAAAAAATCAACTCTCACTGAGGTTCGTCCCCCCGGTGAATACCCCCACCCCGATGGTGCCCCGTTGAGCTGAGAGAGTTTGTGCCCCCCGTCCCCACCGCCGCTCGTTGAGCCCCCCCCCCCCCCCCCCCCCAAGTCGCCGCCGCCGCCGCTGATTGAGGCCCCCACCTCATCGCTGCCGCCCCGTTGAGCTGAGGGAACCCGTGCCCACCCTCCCGGGCAACTGCTCGGGTCGTCCAAAGCCGGTCACCCTGGTATTTACCCCGACGCCTCCGCCTCCGCCGCCGCACTGTTAAGCCGAGGGACCCCCACTCCCCATCATATCTCCCTCATTTGTAGTCCATTTTTGAACATTTTTTCATCATTATAAGAAAGAACACTAAAAATGAAGAAGAATGAAAAAAAAAAATGGGCCAAAACGGATCAGAAATGAGTAAGATATGCATTGTTGAAGTTTGTCCCATTAAAAAGTTATCGCATACCCGATTACTCGATAGCCAGTTTTATAGTGTAACCAGTTACTCGATAGGCAGTACTATAGTGTAACCAGTTACTCGATAGCCAGTGCTATAGTGTAACCAGTTACTTGATAAACAGTACTATAGTGTAACCAGTTACTCGATAGCCAGTTTTATAGTGTAACCAGTTACTCGATAGGCAGTACTATAGTGTAACCAGTTACTCGATAAACAGTTCTATAGTGTAACCAGTTACTCGATAGCCAGTACTATAGTGTAACCAGTTACTCGATAGCCAGTATTATAGTGTAACCAGTTACTCGATGGGCAGTACTATAGTGTAACCAGTTACTCGATAGCCAGTGATATAGTGTAACCAGTTACTCGATAAGCAGTACTATAGTGTAACCAGTTACTCGATAGCCAGTCCTATAGTGTAACCAGTTACTCGATAGCCAGTCCTATGGTGTAACTAGTTACTCGATAGTGTAACTAGTTACTCGATAGCCAGTTCTATAGTGTAACTAGTTACTCGATAGGCAGTACTATAGTATAACCAGTTACTCGATAGCCAGTACTATCGTGTAATCGATTGCACGATAACAAACTGGATCATGTAATTCCCCATTAAAATAGAACAAACTTCAACAGTTCATATCTCCCTCATTTTTTATCCGTTTTGGCTCATTTTTTTCATTCTTCCTCATTTTTAGGGCTCTTTCTTATAATGATTAATGAATTAAATTTAATAGTGTTGAGGTGGGGGGCTCAACGAGGCAGCGGCGGCAACGACCGGGGGAGGGGGGCTCAACGAGGCCGCCGCCGCCATCACCACCGGGGAGAAAGAGGGTGACATCAACATGATTAATTTTCAGTTCCCAAACATATTTGACCTTTCACAAATCAGGCCTGAAAATTTTTACCCTGACGCTTATTTACTTTTAAGTTCCAAACGGGTTGTCACCAATCATAAATTTTTAGTGTGATAATTTTTAGGATGATATAAATTTTCACCATTTCACCTATCAGCTTCCAAACGCTGTTATTTTGGTCATCTTTGATGGTTGTTCACTCCAAGAGAAAAAAAAGAAAGAGATATGATGGCCAACGTTGGTGGACCAAAGTCCTTTTCAATGTTTCAAGGAATTTTGTACAAGAGGTTGCATCTATGACTTCTGTAGAAGGCACTGATCATGACTTAACGACGAAGGTAGATGGTTCATGGAGAGCATAGATGTATCATATGCTTACAAGTTAGATGCTCATGGTCATTATATAATTCACTTGCTTCTACCATTCCTTTTTACCGAACAAAAAAATCTACAAGAAATCGAATGATTTTTTTCCCTTTTTTCTCTTCCTTTTTGTCATAGACTTGGAAGAATGACAAGATTGCTGAAATGAAAGGCTGCATGAATTGCGCTTGAAGCTTGAAAGGGCCCAAAAGCCGAGATCTTTTTCCTTCATTTTTGGCTAAAATAACATAATGTTGTCTTACAAATAGGTGTTTAAGACGAGTACGAGCAAATATCTCGTTGAGATTGTTTCTTTCAACTCCTAAGGAAACAAAAACATAGATGTGAATGTCAATATGCAAATTGCTAGCTAGAGCCCGTTTACATTCCATTGGGGTTGATTAATCTCTGATTTAAAAAAGTTGGTGTTGAATAATCTTTTTTCTTAGTAACGGTAGAGTACTAAAAAATGAAGATCTAAATGATGCATGCATGCATGCGGGCATGCAGCTTCTAAGTGAAAATTTGAAGAGGTTGGTGATACCTCGCCAACATCTCTATCTTGCCAAAGTCAGAGTTGTGAAATTTATCAAAGAAACCAAGAAAAAAAACGTAAAATACTGATGGATCCTAGAGGTATATCAAAGAGAAAAGTTATTTAGCAAAAGAATAAATTAATCGTGAAAGTTCACATGTGTACGGCGCATCTGGCATAGTGCGTGCCCAGCCCAATGCATGCCATGCGGCATGTCGCATACTAATGCTACCAAATGTGTAAACTAATTAATTTTATGCCGAGAAAGAGATGACACGTTTAGATTGCCCTCTTCACTCAGAAAAAGTAAGAGTCCTCAACACTCATGACGCATCGTATTCATACAAGGGGGGCGTTTGGAAGCTGATAGGTGAAAGGTGAAAATTTATGTCAGCCTGAAAATAATCAAGGGTGTTTTTTCCTGATTGGTGACACTCGTTTGGAAGCTGAAAATAATTCGGCGTCAGGGTGAAAATTTTCACGCCTAATTTGTGAAAGGTGAAATATGTTTGGGAACTGAAAATAAGTCATGCTGATAGGAATATTCGTCAGCATATCGAGTAATTTGATACACTATAGTACTGCATATCGAGTAACTGGTTACACTATAGTACTGCATATCGAGTAATTTGATACACTATAGTACTATAGTACTGCATATCGAGTAATTAGATACACTATAGTACTGCATATCGAGTAATCGATTACGCAATAACTTTTTTAATGGGCAAACTTCACCGATGCATATCTTACTCATTTCTAATCCGTTTTGGCCCATTTTTTTTTCATTCTTCCTCATTTTTAGTGTTCTTTCTTATAACGATGAAAAAATGTCCAAAACGGACTAAAAATGAGGGAGATATGACGGGGAGGGGGGTCCCTCGGCTTAACGGTGCGGCAGCGGAGGTGTCGGGGCAAATTCCGGGGTGATCATCTTTGGACGACCTGAGCAGTTGCCCGGGAGGGGTGGGCACGGGTTCTCTCGGCTCAACGGGGCGACAGCGTCGACGGGGGACTCAACGAGCGGCGGCGGGGATAGGGGGCATAGATTCTCCTGGCTCAACGGGGCACCGTCGAGGTGGGGGTACTCACCGGGGGGGGACGAATCTCTGAGCGAGAGTTAGTTTTTTTCGTTGAAGAGACGAGAGGATCAATTCGTCAGCCTGATTCTCACTCGGCCTTTCAGGGTGAAAGGTGGGTGAAAGGTGAAAAATTGTCACCTTTCACCTTTCAGGGCTGATTTTTAGCCTTTCAGCAAACAAACACTTTTCAGGCCTGAAAGGTGAAAGAGTGAAAATTTTCACCTATCACTGTCACCGACCATTTTTCACCCTTTCAGCAAACAAACACTTTTCACCCTGAAAGGTGACAATTTTCACCTTTCAGGGCTGAAATATTTGATTTTTCAGCTTTCCAAACGCATTGTCGCCGGCGACGAGGAGTGCAAAGTCGTTCCGGAGCAGTAGGTGGCTCACTAGGTCAGGGTATCGCTCTTTCAGAAGAGGACATCTTCTGAAAAGCTCGCTTATTTGGGCTTTCTTCTTAGCAAAATGGGCCTCGCTACGCCTTTACTGTTGAGCCCATACTTGTAGCCCATTAATAGGGATGGTACTGGACCGGACGGACCTCGGACAAAGGCCGTCCGTGTCGGCTCTCCCCTTCCTCCCCCTCTGGCCTCTACCCCTCCCTCTCCCTCCCGACCTTCCCTCCGCCGCTTCCACCTCCTCGCCGGCCCCGCCTTCCCAGTGGTCCCCGTGTCAGTGTCCGACTATTACTGAAGTTTTAAACAGATCGGACACGGACACTCGGTCACAGACGGCTTAGCGGACACGACTGTCTGCAACCATCCCTACCCCTTAAAGTCCATCTTTTGTCCGCCAGCTTCAACGCCGTTGGCGGCGGCGGCGGGGCTTTGAGCAGATGGCGGCGTCCTTCATCTCTCCGGCACCCGCTCGCTTCGCCCCGGAATCGAAGCCCTTTTCCAGTCTGTTCTGCCACTCATTGACGCCGCCCCTCCGGATAAACCTTAGACGCTTCTCTCGGCCTCGTTGTGTTGCTGCTGCTGTAGTGATGTGCAGCATCGCCGAAGCCGAGAAAGAGAACGGCTTGCTTCATTTCGTCAAATACCATGGCCTTGGCAACGATTTCATCATGGTCTTCCCCCCTTCTGCAACTTCTTCTTCTTCTTCTTCAGTTCCATGGTGAATGATGATGGATGTGTTGGGTATTTGTATAGGTTGATAATCGAGATTCGTTGAAGCCGAAGGTGACCCCGGAGCAGGCGGTGGAACTGTGCGATCGCAACTTTGGTGTCGGCGCTGACGGGGTGATCTTCGCCATGCCCGGCGTCAACGGCGCCGATTACTCTATGCGCATATTCAACTCCGACGGAAGTGAACCTGAGGTGGGCTCCTGCGTGTTTGTTTGATAATGTCTCTATATAATCTCATGCCAAGTTGCCTACTTGTGCCATCAACACTTGCTCGTGATTCCAAATCTAAAGACAAGTGATTTGGAATCTAAAATGTATATCGAATTTTGAATAGGATTGTTCAATCTTATTTCGCGAAAAGTCGACTACTTGTGCGTGTAACTGGTGGATGTGAGAGATTCCTGGTTGGGTATCGGAGTCTCTGTAAGAACACAAGCAAGTACAAACCAGTGTTGTTGGTGGCTTACGACCCAACTGCACAAAGAAGAGAAACCAGAAGAGAAAGAGCCAATTTTATATAATCACCCGGAACTGTCTCTGATGGCTAGCCAACAGATTTCAAACGAGACTTCTAAATATGACAGAAACAGAGATATACAGTCCAACTATAATAGATATATTATGGTTTTCCAAAATAAACTTTGTAAAACCAAATGTATCTGTTAAAGTTCAAAGGAGGGAGTAAATCTTTCTAATGAAAGTAGAGTTCCTAATGAGAGCAAGTCAAATCTCTTAAAATTCATAATACTGCTTAACTAAACTCTTTCCTAACAAGTGTCTTCCCAATTAAACCTAACTTCTTATTACGATTCACTGCACCAGTAACAATCATTTCGTTTTTCTCATTGCTGCAAGGAAATACTTCAGCAGTACCTTATCTTAATTATTAAGCCAATTGAAATAGGATTCTTTTGCCATACCTTCCAGCTGTAAAACATAGATCTAGTGAACTTAGAGGGTTCTTAAGTTTTGTATTGGTCAATTTCCATTCTTTTTCTGAAATTTGAGAGTGGTTTGAGTTTAGTTAGGATTAAAGTTTTGGAACGTGGATGAATTCAGGCTTAAAATAAGAGGCATATTCATTTAAGCTTATTTATTCATTTAATTTCTCGCATTTTACTTTGTCATTGTCATTGTTCTTTTTAGATGTGCGGCAATGGAGTACGCTGCTTTGCACGCTTCCTTGCAAATCTGGAAAATACGCAAGGCTTGCGAAGGTATCAGTGCATAGTTTGTAGTGTTAAATTTTACTACACATCTCAAGTGGAAGACCTTTCAGTTTCTACCTTTCATCGGACTTCTACACTTTCTTTTTTGTTTGAGGGGGGTGGATGAAGTATAGAGCTTAGGAGGTTGTTTATCTTGTCTGTTTACTGGTGTTGCGTTTGATGCAAGACACAATCAAATTCATTTTCACTGCTTTGACGTTGATCATCAGGTTGTCAGCTTAATATTTTGATTGACTTTCTTCATAAAGCTTATTTTAATTACAGTTTCACACTCCACACTGGTGCTGGTCTAATTATTCCAGAAATCCAAGAAGATGGGCAGGTTTGTTCTTTTCTAAACCTACATTGCATTTTATGCATATTTGATTTCAAAGTGTCTGTGCGAACTGATGCATTATATGTCTACTTATAGTGTTGTTTAATGAGCACATGAATAGTGCAAAGATTATAATTTAAGATTTTAAAGGCCAACGTTTTCCTGCATTGCTTGCTTGGTCGTGAGCTTGCCTGAGCTTGCTTTTTTCATTTATTTATTTTCCTTGAAGCGAGGGAAAGGCTGTGTAATTCATATGTATAGAAAACTCAGTGTATTTGTCGACTTTTTGGCTAAAATCTTTTTTATCTTCTTATCCCTTCACATAGTCAGAAATGAGCAATTGCAAATCTGCTGATTGCGCTTCTGGTGCTCTCTATCTTTTTTGATGGATGTACATATGTTATTAGTCTGTATATCAAGAAAAGCAAAGCAGGTTTCTCGTTATCTTGAATTTTTTGGGGACATTATTGTTCTTCTAATAAGAAACTTCGTATACACTTTGCTTGAAGCGAAAATTAATTCACTTGCTTTCCCACCTAAGTAGTGCCCTTAAATGACATTATCAGGTCAAAGTTGATATGGGTCAGCCTATACTCTCTGCATCAGATATACCCACCAAACTCTGCCCAGATAAGAATGGAGCGGTTGTTAGTGCTGATTTGGTGGTTGACAGCACAACATGGAATGTGACATGTGTTAGCATGGGAAACCCTCACTGTGTTACTTTTGCAAAGAAAGATGGTGAGGTAAGGTTTGAGAAACAAATGGTAGCAATGTGATCTCTGCTATTAACTTTCTTTAAAAAATTATGATTTCCTTCCACCAGTGTGTGTCATCTTATTTTATAATCAGATTATATTGGAAATGTGATATTTTGTTTATGTGGGGTTTAAAAAGGCAGTTACAGTATTTGTCTGTGATTTGTTTTCTTTTAGTGTGTAACGAAAACGTTACATGAATTGTATGTATAAACACTATTGAATGGATTGTATTTGCAATTTTCCCGACCTTTTTTCGAAAATTTTTGCTATCTTTGTGGTAAAGAAAACTTGCATACTGTCACTTCAATTGCCCAATCATGATAGTAAAACATCTCGTGTCATTGCCAACCTGATGTGGTTAGTTAAGGTTTAGTGGCCATGGAAATCCTTATCTCTCACCAGCTCTCATTTGCAGACATCGGAACATTAACTTGCCCTTTTTCCTTATGATAACCTCTGTAGAACTTGGTGGTTGATGACCTAAAATTGGAAGAAATTGGCCCTAAATTTGAGCACCATCAAATGTTCCCTGCTAGAATTAACACAGGTATCTTCTCGTAGGCAATGCATTATGCATATGCTCTGAAGTCAAGTTTAAATCAAAGTACATTTGGTGTACAGAAAAAATAATTTCAACTTTTTTTTCCAGAATTTGTGCAGGTCTTCTCCCGTTCGCACGTGAAAATGCGAGTTTGGGAGCGTGGTGCTGGTAAGCTATTTGGTTTTTACTTGTGGTTTAATGTACATGTTGAAATTCGCTGATCTACGGTTTGGTGCTTTATCTGCAATATGTCTGCTGAGTTTGAAGTTCTGTTATTTTCAAATTAAAATGCATGTTCAAATTTGTTAATTTGTCCTCATGGTCCTTCTATGTTTAGTTATTTGACTTCTTTAAGATTCATATTGCATTTGAATAAGCAGCCTCTTTGCAATGAAATTCAAAATTCTGTTCCTATTAAAGAAACATATTCAAATAAAGAATGTCAGCACATGGAGCCGGTCAAAAGCTTTCAGCTAGATGGGTGATCATAAAGATTTAGTTGCATCTTTATCAATGTCTTATTGGGAAAACCTGGGGACAAGTTGTCTCACAATGCTCGCGTAATTGTCACTGTCATTTCCTGCCATTTGTTCAATTTCCCAAGGCCAAGAAATCCTTATAGAGGCTCACTATGATAGGAGCCACTGATTCAGCTGGTCACGCTCTCCCTTCTCAGTGATGTCCAGGGAGCGCTTGCACTTGGTGTTCGTAACTTTAGAGAAGGCTATTTATCACAATGATGGGAAGCACTCCTAGGTGGTGAGCAAACTGATCAGGGGCTGCTGATAGTGAACTTATTTAAGCAAAGCTAAGAAAAACGACAAAACTAAAATAAATGATTCAAAAATTGCATTTTCCTTCTGTAAGAAAATCGATAATGTAACAATGGCTTCATTTCTTTGCTTTTTTTTTTGAAATGCAGGAGCAACACTTGCCTGTGGGACTGGGGCTTGTGCAGTCGTGGTTGCTGCAGTTCTTGAAGGTCGATCTGAAAGAGTAAGTAGAAGACGGCTGTTTTAGAAGGCTAGAGAAGTGTTGATGATGATGGACTTTTTTTTTACTTGTGTTCGTTTTGTTTGAAATAGAAATGCACCGTAGACTTGCCAGGAGGGCCATTGCAGATTGAATGGAGAGAGGAGGACAATCATGTCCATATGACGGGACCTGCTGAGGTGGTGTTCTCTGGATCTGTTCCTTTGTGACAGAAACTTAAAGATATTCAGTACTTGGGGAAGTTATTGCAAAGCCAAAGTAGTGTTATTCGTGTGTCTCTTGTCTCCTAAATTGTTATAATGGGAATAGAATTCAATAGAGGAGCTTAGGGTAGCCCTTTATTTCGTCTTTTCATGTCCAATGAACTTAAATTTCTGCTTTGTGTGGATTGTTATGGTGAACAGTTAACTTCATGGTTGATTTAAAAAGTTCGATCTTCATTGTTAAATGTATTACCAAGTTTTACTGAAACCACTGAATGAAGTGTACATATATATGGTCGTAAGTTGTATGGAGACACAATCAGTGATCATATATAGCCTACAAGTCAAACCTTCGTAATTTCCAAAATCTTATGGGGGCCAGTGCACATCAGCACATGCCCAAGACAGTCAGGTTTGGACCTATGGTTGTCCAAAGCGGGGCAAATCAAAATATTTAGTTAGAACCTAAATTAATGTGGCTTGTTACAGTTTAGATCAGTCCCATGCTTCACGAATTTGCTCGACTCAGGATTAACCAAACTAGCTAGCAGAAGCGATGGACTCGATGTCCCTAGAAAATTAGGGCATATTATATCCGCTAATGCATTTTTATAATCCAAAGCAAGTAAAGATTATCTAATAATGAACTTATAGAATGCTGCTCAATGCTCCAAATCGCTTTCCATTAAGTTGGTTTATTCTCTTGTGGTAACTATGCAGGAACCAGCCAGCCGAATATGGACAAGTTCCGTCAGACCTTCCTCAGCTTTTGTTTACTTGTAAAATATCTTAGTAGGACCTTAGTTTTTTTTTATACAACTTTTTTTAATACAACAAAAAAACTGAATTGATATATGTAAAGCGAACAAGTCTGGTCACTGTGTTATATTCAGCCCACAAAAATAATAAGAGCAGTGAAGTCATTGCATGAAACAAGCACAACTTTTCATGTTTTCATGTTTTGATCTGTGATATAGTGAAAGCAATTTAGTAGTTCAATAGCATTGATGATCACCCAAAAGCCAGACATATAAAAAAAAGTGCGTGAATCAATCAGATGATTCACTGTCGAAACTACATGTTCTTCCTCTTCTGCACACCTAAATTATATCCTCTACTGCACAAACTAAACTGGAGAAATACTCGTCCCAAGAAACTGGGGTCACTCTCTCATTCAATAATGATCACTTCTACCAAATTTCCTGCTGGAGGAAGCAAGGACACTGCATTTCGTTGAGGGCTTGAGTACTTCTTGTAAACTGCCTTGAGCTTTCCCTGTGCTGCCTTTGAGTGGTAGCTGACTAGGAGTGTAGTGCAATCCCTATATCACAGATCAAAGAAAGAATATTCAGTAAGGACTAGATAGAAAAGCAAACCCTGAGCAAGACTAGCAAAGGACTAACAACTGTGAAAGTAACTCGTGATAAAATAAATTAATGGAGCATACACTAGCTGTGGTTCTGATAGCCCTGTGTGGTATTCAAGTGTCCCGCTCCACCTTGGGCTCTTATTCAAAGTGCAGCTGGCCGCATAAACCGCAGAGGCAGCAATCATGGAGGGACGAAACTTGATCATTGCATATTGAACCAGGGCCAGCTCAGTGAAAAAGAAGGCCAAGTGTTTCATCTGCTTAAAAAGAAAGAAGTTAGCAAATATCATTTTCCTTTTATCAACAAACTGAAGGAAATATTCAAGGAAAAATGAGATAAGATATCCTTCAGAAAAAAAAAACCTTCTCATCCGCCGCCGCAGCCTTCAAAAAACGAACTGTGAATGCATACGGTGTGGGCACTGTTATGTTCCACTCCAGTTTGTTCAAGACCAGTTTCTCCATAATTAAAATCTGCTGTCTAGTATACGCTTTGTCAGATATGCAGACAAAATCATTGACCTCTGGCGACCAAATCTCTTCATACTTGGAGGCTATGAGCATTGCTGCAATACCCACCAATTGCAGCTCTCGCCTTAAAACAGAACTCAGTGAAAGATAACGATCAACAATGTGGATCGTCAGATAAAGAGTTTCAGGCATAAGCTCAAACTTGTTATGAACGTCAATGAGCCAATCTGTTAGAATAGCTCTCATTTTCTCATTTATTCCCACTTGTGAATTCATGTAGTCATGAAATTTGCTCAATCTCTGAAAAAAATATCCAAATGGGCAAGGACAATTAGTAAATTGCTTGTACATGGTCTTAAATCTTTTATGGGTGGTCCATGTAGAACTTAACATATATATTTCTCTTAAATATATCGGCACATTGGTAGATGATTAACAGTTTTCTGCCTTTTTTCCTGGTGTTTTGGCACTGGCAATACATAAAAGGCAAGGGTTATAAAATGAACTAGGTGCAAATTAGTATTACCTCAGCAAGCCTATAAAACTTGTAGATATCATCCACATAATCAACCATCGCCAACTGATCATCCACATCAGCCGAATCAATGTCATAGGTGTCACGGGTGAGGACTGAGGTAAGCGTCTGGACTTTCCTCCTAGATGAACCTTCTTGCAAATTTTTCTTAATTGAACGAGTCCTCTCCTCTTCTGTATCTGGACTAATTACAATTATCTCTTGCTTGGGAACCTTAGCCCCGCTATTGACATTTAATCCTTCCTTCTTATCCAAAGTAGCTGCATTCTGTAAAGCAAACATAAGTATAGTTAGAAATAAAGGTTCATGTCTGTGATCATTATAACATGTTACTGAATTTTTGGGAAAAAGCTTCAGAGAAGTAATTCCTTATCATATGTCTGTCCATCCTTAGCTGACTTGAACTTTGTGATCGGGCGAATGATCACTTGTGGCTTCCTGAAATGTATAATTTGATAACATATTTACCCATGTGAATATAACGGTTACAGTCAGGGATGAAAAGATGTATAAGATTTATTGTCAGGAAACAAATACCTTTCTAGTCCTCCTTGAATTCCGTTAATGCGATTGCCTATATCTTCGAGAGCACGGCGATTGTTACCCTCAGCCACTGGGAAGAAGTGATGCTTGTCTAATGCTTCACTGCCTGCAAATTGATAAATCGTTCTTTTATCAATAAATTGCAAAAAAAGCTTGACAAAAAAGTCACAGGAACAGGGAATTAATACAGAATTAAAACATGAAAAATAGAACCAAAGACTATCTTGTTATTTTTGCTAACAAAAGACTTTATGATTTGTATTTAAAAAACGAAATCTCCGCAGATTGGCAGAACAAATCCTTCTTCGGATTGCATGCCAGTAACGGAAATAACAAAGCAAGGAAACATTTATCGAAAGTCATAAATTCAATTATGCAACGGAGAAAATGTCAGAAAAAGGAACAAGGACATGAAAAATGCGAAGCATAAAACAGAACTGGAAGGTGAAAGATATAAAAAGAAATACAACATATCGTTGTGTCGCTTCAGAATCTCAGTAACAGAATAATAACGTCAAAATTTACAAAAATTGAACCTATTATCGAGAAATAATCAAGCAAAGTTAATAAAATAATAATCATAATCCGTAGAACAATCGTCCATTGACCAACCCATCAAGGGCTACAATACAAGATGCACAAGATAACTATGCACCCAGATAACACTCACAAAGACTACACCTTCAACAAAAAAGTCATTTTCATCTTCAAGATATTGCATAAAAAATAACTATATCCATGTCAAAGAAAGACGAACAAGAAAACCAAAACGGCTGATCTAAATCACACAGAACAACGCTATCAGAGAAAACACCATAACAAATTTGACTTCAATTCCTCAAATAAATGTCGAACAACATTTCCCAACGTCAACAGCCCAGGTTGCAAGAGGAGGAGATGGGACAACCGAGAAAAGAGCAAGAAAAAAGAGCAGTACCCAGTGGCTGCTTCGGAACGATGGGTCTCGAAGCCATCTCCAAATCCTCCTGATTCTGACCAAACACCGCTGCGCCGATGCTGGAAAAGACCGAAGAAAGAAAGACCTGGAGTCGCCCGCTCGGCCTCTCAGCTTCTTCTTCCTGGTTCGCCACCGCGACAGCCTTAGCAGAGACTCTCTCAGAAAAACCAAACAAACAAGGAAGAGTCTTTGCAACGTTCTTCCTCTTCTTGCTTTCCTTCTTCACTTTCGTCTTTCTGTCAATTCACGTCAAGAAGAAGAGCCTCCTTTGCAACGTTCACATTGGCATGGCATCTATTCAAATCTTCGAACGGTCGGATTCTGTTCAAAATCACACCAGCAAAATCGGGTTCCAACGCCATTTTGATCTTGGCCGTTCATCTCCTGACATGAAAGCACGATCTCATGGGGGGACCCTACATCTGGATGATTTATGCAAAAGCTACTTTCCCAATAGGAGATTGGACCCCATTTTACAAGTAGATGGCGAGGGTCCACCTAAGTCACTCGTGTTTGTATTGTGTCTAGACTCTAGAGATCAAAATAGGCCAGTTTGTAACAAAATTAGCGTGCCCCTTCAAGACTTCATACTCAAAAGTGCCCGGAGGAAGTATGTGTTTTCATATCTGTGCTTGTTCCATCATGGTTGACAAAATTTATTGGGCATTCAGAACAAATAAAAGACTCGATGAAGACTTCATTTTTCGACCAACTTGTTGGATTTTATTTCTGGTGGAGTTAAAATTTACCATACAACTTTTTTTTTTAATTTTTTGAAGTAGCATTTATCATACAACTCGAATCAAGCCGATTTGAGCTACTATGATTTTTTATTATTGGTTATTCTGGTTTCACTATAGAGAGAGTATAGCGAGAAATGTTAAATGTGCCTCCCAATTGAAAATTGAGCGTCTTCGGCGTGCCGGAGCATACAAATGCGACTCACATGGCAATATGGTTTAGGCTTTGGAGGTAGATATACTTAGAATGTACTACAGAATTGACATTAAAAAATCTAATTACCCATCATTTAGAATATTAAGTCACCGTGCACTTATTAGAGTGGAGATGCATCCAGCCCATATCCCATACAGATGTGTTAAATAAAACGATGAAGTCTCAATGAAATGCAGATGCATTTGGCTTCAATTGGTTTGTCCCCTGGAGAATCTAGCAAAAACAAAGGAAAAAAATGGCAGTTCAACAATTGTAAGCCCCTGCCAGGGACCCAAGCATATTCCAGTGATGTTCTTCTTCAAACATGCAATGCATAAGCATCCCAAGGAACGTGGCCCCTAACCCAGCCTCCTCTTCAGGGAAACATCAATGCCACTCTTAACCTGTATCTCATCCCCTTCCTATATAGCTACAACACATTAGCATATGCCAACTATCTTTCACTTTACCTCTACAGAGAGTATTGTCATTTGAATTGTGCCTCTCATCTCAATCTCCATTATTCATCAAACTTTAAAGCATGGAAGCTACTAAGGCAATGTCGTATCTCATCGTCGTGCTCCTGCTGTTTGCTGCATCGGGTAGATTAAGAGAACAAATCCACTTCCTACCGTCAATTGCCAAAATGCATGGCCATGCCAATGAATAGATCATCTTCGAAGAGATTTAGACTTGGGGTTTTCATTGCATGCAAATCATGAATGCTCATGCTCTTTTTTCATTGCGATTCTTATCTAACGTGTGCGCTACTTTGTTCCTTTTTTTTTCAACAGAACAAAGGCTAGGAGTCAATGCGAAGAAGTGCTACGTCCTGCATCCACATTTCAAGGGAATCTGAATTCTGAACCAGCAGTGCGAGAGGGCATGCAAGCCGCTGGGCTTCTTTGGCAAATGCAAAGGAATTCCTCACAAATGCTACTGCCTTCAAGTCTGCTAAATATGAGGCTGCATTTGTCTTTTTTAAGACTGTAAGTAGTAGCTTCGGAGAAACATTTGAACTTAAATAGCTAATCATATTTTGGTAAATGTTTTCCGAAGGTCTTACCGATGAATAAAAGTAGTGGATTATAGTTTTATGTGAAGATGTTGCTCGTGTTCTTGTTCATTCAATTAAAAGAATGATGGCATCCCCTTTTGAGATTTTGAGATTTTGCTATTTTTAGTATTTTTTGGGCCTCTACTATTTAACTTTTCTCTTCTTTGTTCAGAAATTAGGGATTGAGATGAAGACCCCGAATACTTTATCCTAACATCTTCATTCAACAAGCCACTTATGACTTGGCTCATAGATAACACTCCATTTGGTGTCGAATTGTTAAGAGACACCACAAGAGTCTCAACTCTCCAGTAAGGAACTAAGCAACAAGAAGACTTGCAACTCATTATCTAAGCCCATCTTGATAGTTACCAATTCGTTCACAATACTTTGTACCTCATTCGAGTGCTCCGCCACTAAACCACTATCCTTAAACTTCAAGTTCACAAGCGTCCGGATCAAGAAGGCTTTATTTTTTGCGATCTTCCTTTCATACAACTTATGTAGTTTATCCTAAAGAATTTTTGCATCAACCTCATTAGACAAATGGTGGAATACAATACCATCAAACCATTGTTTAATACATGCTATGGCTATTATCTTTCTTCTAATCATCTTCTTTTGTCTTTTCCTGCTTCACTTCCAAAACCAATTCAAAGAGATCCTTAGAATATAAAAGTTCGCCATCTTGGCTTTCAATCTCATCCAATTGCTCTAATTAAGCTAATCATCTTTGTGTTATGATTCTCCATCTCAACAAACCCAAAAAAGAGCTTCCAACCTTAACTATGATACTATTTGTTGGGAAAACTACACATTTTTCCTCTTTCGAGTTAGCTAAGAAATACAATCAAATACACACTTCTCCACACCCATAATGATGTGAGTCTTTTACACCTCCTTGATGTAGGATGCATAAGTTGCTAAAAAAATAAGATTAACAAAGAGGCATTTCATCAAGCACTTGGGAGACACAAATTTAACGTGGTTCATTGTCAAGGCAACGGCTACGTCCACGAGGTCGAGAGACGGAATCCACTACTATTAACTTTGGATACACTCTACTTAGTTTAGATTACAAAAACATTCAAAGGTAAAGACCAATGGAGAAATCGCAATATTAAGTAGAATACACAAAAAATAGAGATGGAAGGATTACCACAAACCACCTATGATTTGTCTTTTATTTCACAAGAAGATGCCTTGACTTAAAAAATCTATGCTTTTCATTTTCTTTCTTCCTCTAAGAAAAACTTATTTTCTTAAACTTCAAAGCTCTTTCAAAGTTATAGTATTTTCTCCCCTCATCTTTTTCTCAAAATAACTCTTTTTTTAAAGAAGATTCGGCTTTTTACAAAGAAACACTTCTTTGTTTTAGCAACTTACGCTTTACCTTAAAGTGGGTTAAGTAGTGGGCCTTTCCACATGAAAAGAAAACTCAAACAACTGTGGGCATCACATAAAAAAGGAAAAAACCCAACAATACTGAAGAGAGAAGAAAAAAAGGACCCTTGAGAAGAATGATATAGTTGCGGCTATTACAAGGACAGATATATTTGATTTCTTGGTGGATAGAGATGAGCTAAAAGAAGAGGGCTTGGGGATTGGCCGATCGGCACTCCCAGCTGTTGGAGCTCCAGCTGAACCAATTCCGTATTATTATTTTCCCACACAACATGGGTCCCCCGGAATGATAGTGGGAAAACCAGTGGACAACAGCCTCATCATATAGCTTGCATGGCTTGGCCGCACACTCGTGCACAGGCTCAGCAGCCTCGGGATCATTCACAGTAGCAACAAGGATCAACAGATGGTTGATTGTGTGTTGAGGAGACAAATTCAGGTGCGTTTGGAAGCTGAAAAGGATTTGTGACGAAAATCTTTCACGGCTGAAACTTGTCACCTCGAAATGAGAGCTGACTGCAATAAATGACTTTCAACTGTGAAAGATTCCCATCACAGCTGATGCTTGTCATTGTGTATTTTAGGTTTTTCACATCTTTAAGGGTGAAAGGTGATAATTGTTCACAAATTCTCATCACTGACACAATTTCCACATTTCACCTTCTAAACGCATTTTACATCTTTTATGCCTGAAACACTGATTTTTCACCCTGGAAAACTGAGTTTTTCAACTTCCAAACGCATGATTGTGATTCCATAAAAATGAGTGTGGTTGTGATTTCTAGTCATGTGATAGAAATTGTGATTATAGCCCAAGTAACCGTGATGTAAGTTGTTCGATGTAAATGAAAAGATTCAACAGAGATTCGTTTCCTCTATAGGGGCCAATTATGAGTTGTGGCCTCTTTTTGGAAATATAATAGAGAGAGCAGGTAACTGCTCAATTTTAAAGGCAGTGTATAAGGACCCTAACCTTTGAACCGGTTTGTTTTAATACTAGTCATTGGTTAATTGTGCGGTTTAAGTGATTTCCGATTTAACTCGGTTGTTTTCGAAAATAAATGAATTTACAATGGTTTTAATCAAAACTGATTTCACAATAATGAGTTTCAAGTGATTTTAGATCAAACCTGCATTTTTGGAATTTTTTCGATTTTTCACTAATTTTCCGAAAATTAGGGTTTGGGACCCCGGCGGGCCCCGCTGTAAAAAAAAATTAGGTTTTTGTGACCAAAATTCCCCAGACATTACAGAAAGTTATTACAAAAATTTTCAGAATTTTTTGGACTTAATTTCGTATTAAAATCGCCAAATTATCCAATTTTAGCCAAAAACATTATTTTTACCCGAAACTTTAATTAGGGCTACCCCAAATTTTTCTATAAAAGGAAAGTGTTGTGCCATTTCCCAATTTGGGAAAAAGGCTTGGCTGGGAGAATTAGAAGCCTCTTTCCCCTTACTTAAAGAGGAAGGGGTTAAAGGCATTTAACCTAGTCTTTGTTATTTTCTTTAAAAATCTTTTAATCATTTCTTAATCTTGATTCATTCAATGTTTTAATCCATTTTCAAAGCATAAAAATTACTGTTTTATACTTATCTACTAAGCCTAATCTTCAAAATCATATGTCTATGTTTTTAAAAGGCCCTAGATCTAAGGTTTAGCATTTATTTTTCAAAGCTTAATAATGATTAATAGAGTATTAATATAAAATTATTTTGTTTGAAAGGTATTCAAGGTGGTTCAAGGTTTCTCTCATCAAGTCAAGGTAATGGGGTTCTTCAATTTCAGTTTTGGGTAATGAATGGCTTGTTTTAATGGTTTTTACTTGAATGAGTGTTCTTGTTTAGAGCTCTAATGGTGGGTTTAATAAATGCTAATCTTTTGCTATGATTTCTTAGGGTTTCATCTTAGAATGATATGTGGATATGTTCTGTAATGTTTGATGGGTTTTTATTAATGTTTGAGGCATGTATTAAGCTTTCAAGATGTATTAATGGAGTCTCGGTTTTTGAAATTTTGAAAATGGGAGAGATGACCCGCGATCATTTTCTCGATTTTGATTTACAGCCCGATTTTCAAATGAGTATAACTTTTTGCTCCAAACTCCGAATTGAGTGTGGTCGGTGGCGTTGGAAAGCTTATTTTTTGAAATTTAATATAAACTTTGAATCAATCCAATATGATATATGTGCACGAAGTTATGAAGATTCAAATATTAGAGTTATTTTTTACCTCATTATTACATCTTACTCTTGTTTTCCTATAAAAACCAAAAACCACATTAAAGTACCCCTAATTCTAATCAAACACCAACATAAACATAGGTTAAATGGCTTATGAAATGCATCGTTCATGTGTAGATTATATTGCTTATGAGTAATTGAGGTGATCATGTTATGGTTTATTGTATGGTAAAAGAGCATGCTTGTAGGAGTAACCCTTAAACTCTACATGGATAGATTAAGCTAAGTAGGATATGATATATTATTGCACATGTTGATAATGACACATGTTGATATTGAAATTATATCATGGTAAAATCCTTGTGAATAAGCATGTTTCCTGCAAAGTTATGATATTGTGAACTATGAGATGTGCTCTTTTATATCAAGTATGGTTTTATTGAGAATTATGATTTGAAATGAGATTTAAGAATGCATTTAATGTCTTATGAGGTTATGTCAAAGCATATTGCCATGTGACTAGAATGTGCATGAACACACACATATTTAGGAGTTTATCATGATATTGTAGTTAATATATGCTTTGATTATGATGCATGAGGGGATGGATTGGGAGTACGTTCCATGTGTTGGAACCCACGTAGGATTGCTCACGGATGTACCATGATAGCATGCATCATGAATCGGACTTCATGGATGAAGTTTTATCGTTATTTAAACGGAATTGATCGATTGTATGCAATGTGTGAGATTGTATGCCGGATTAATCGATCGATGGGTTAATCAAAACTTGGTTGGTCCGAAAGGACATGTTTTCGATTTCGTTCCCTCCTGGAACAGGTTCACTCCCCGGGTTAAGTTTGATTGAGATATGTGGGGGCGAGGGATGGACTCGCCTTGCGGAGTTGAGAGGTCAAAAACCAGACACTGAGCACCCGGGTGGTAGGCTCTTGTGCACCAGCTACCACGTGTTCTAGTTTCTCATGATGAGATTCGGGCTCTCCCCCACCGCAGGAGACTACCCAGGGCGAACACACCTGCTCTAGTTTCTCTATTTGAGATTCGGGCATCCTTGGCCAGGATTGTCCAGGGTGAGCAGCAAGTTGGGATTGACCACCCCCTTGTTCCCGTGTAGGAACCGGACCATGATACGCCTTCGGGCCTTGATTGTGTCCCGCCTTTATGACAGATTGTGTTACTCCTTGATGGAGGCATTCACCATTGTGATGATACATACTTATTGCGATGTTATGCATGATTGTACCATGTTTTGGTTACATTGGACATGCAGGGTGAAATTTTGAGATGTGAAAGCATAAATGTGCCAAGCTGGGCTACTTTGGTTATGTAAGGTGAATGTATGAGATATGAATGCCTGATCAAGATGAAAGTATGTGAATGAGATATCATGTTGCAGAATTATGTGTTATGAATGCATGATATGATAGCATGTGAATGTGATATGGTTATGCAGGTTTATGTGTTGTACATGCATGACTAGATAATGGAATAATCATGTCGATTATGGATTTTCAGCTATGTTATGATGCCTTGTGATTTCTGATTATTGTCGATTATATAAAACCATTACTGAGTTTTATACTCACCTCTCTTTCTTTTTTTTGTTTTGGGGCTGCGTGGTGCGACACGCAGACGGACAGGATCCTCTATTTGAGGAGTGATCGTAGGGAGAGCGGGATTGGGCGTGAATGCCTTAGACTTGATTAGTTTATCTTTTGGAGTTGTTATATTTGGTATGTTGAGACTTGTAGACTCTTTTGATTTGAGCTGGTGTGGCTCAAATTTGTATTTCGTGAGGTTAATGATTTGTCGATCTACTTTGAGTTAGACTCTATATTTATTCTTCTTATTTACTCTTGCTCAAAACTGTTTATGCATAACTCTGTTAGTGAGACCGCCCGTAAGAAGGGTATAAGTCTTCCGCTATATCTCTTAACGTCGCCCCCGTGTGCCGGTTCGACTCTTGGACCATTTTCGGTTCGAATCGAGCGGTGCCCGGGACGTGACAGTCTGATTTTCATGCAGTATGAAGAACGAGATGTTAAGTTCTACATTACAAAATCAGTTATTCTATGATGGTTCTTAATATCTCCAAACAGCCATTATTTTACAGAAATTCGACCCGTTCAGCTGCGTGCAGTATAGTCTTTTTTTTCTGGTGGGTTGTGTTCAGTAGCGGTCAAATAGCTCAATTTCATTTTTTTTTTTCTTTTTGCCTTTTTTTTTATTCTGAGTCTTACTATGCACTGGGCGTATGCTAATTATACATGAGATTTGAGTGTTTACCTTGAGGCTAATAAAATTGTGGATTCTCTAGCCAACCAAAAAAGAAAATGAAACTAGTTCCAACGAGAGCGTGTGCAAAGCTTACCCAGTAACACCATATAAGGGAACAGAAGACCAGGACAATATAGCAGGACTTTGTCATTCACAAGAACGCTTAACAATGTACACTGGGAAAGAACCAATTCCAGAAGCAATTTATGTGCAAAAATGACACATTAGATTTTTATTAGACATAAAATATCTGGCCAACGTTAAGTAGGCTCTCGTGAGGAACATTGAATATCACGCTGTTCTCCCTGCAAATTTTCCTCAGAAATGCATATATATAATCTACTGATATCTGCTTCACAATAGATGACTCCCTCTTTGCTCGTATCACTGTGTTTCCAAGAATATGTACAACCCCTGCATCCCTGCACCTGTTCATATACTCCAGTTCATTCATTTCTGTTCGACTACTAGTGTGGCCTGAGGATGTCGTCACACTGTTTACTCTCAACGGTGACCTGACTGGTACTATGGAATCATGAGATGATTGATTTAGATCCATGTTAGGCGAAGAAACTGTGTTTCCACTATCATTCAACACATCTACAGACCCTTCAGTCTGCTGCCCATATACACTGTACTCATCAGAATCAGAACAGCCTTCCATCATCGACTCCAAACGGACGAACACAAAGAGACTATCAAATAGCATTTTCTCAAAATTATCATCCTTCCTGTGGAGGTCTTTGTAGCCATACCTTGCAACACATCGAAACATGTGGAAGTTTTTGGGTCCAATCCGTTTCACCAAGAAGCGTTCTTCGATTGGTACTGTGTAAACTGGCAAGTACTTGACACACACGAAGACCACAACTGAGTGGATTGCAGGAAGGTTGGTGATGAAGTGGGAGAATATATGTGGCACTCCACTAGCTAATTCCGTGTACACAAGGCCAATGCCTGGTACACGTACCAGACCAAGCGAAGGCCCGAGGCCTAGAATCCACGCCATGGAGACCTTGCTATGCATCTCAAATTCGTACCTCTTAACGGTTCCATAGTGCCAGACATACATAATGATGAAGAAGGCTGCTGCAATTACAAGAGGGACCCATCCACCTTGGTCGATCTTAAAAAGTACAGCAGAGAAGTAGGTGAGCTCAACAGCTAAAGATAGACCAGTGAAAATGAGAACAAGAATCAAATGACTTCGCCAAACTAGTAACATGATTAGGATCATGAGGAATGTGGTCACCAGCATAACTATTACCACGGCAGTCCCTGTTTGCAGCATCAACAGAAAGTTAGATAAACAATTTTAGCTGCCACAAACTGTTAAAAGAAGTGCTAATAGTAATTAAAATGAGGTATATACATAAGTTGGGGCATAGAGAGCATGAATTAGAGTAGAGCATAGATATACTATCTGATAAATGAAAAGAAACCATCTAATATATGAACAAGTTATATCTGAAGAGATTGTCTCACCATAAGCATTCCCAATCTGGTTAGTATTCCCGAACCCAGCCGTCACAGCGATACAGAGAATCATAAGGATCCAGTTGATATCGGGTATGTAAATCTGACCAAGGAACCTTCTTGATGTATGGACGACCTTAACCCTGGGAAAACAGCCAAGAGCTAGTGCTTGCTTAATTAATGCATATGTAGCAGATATAGTGGCCTGGCTTGCAACAACTGCCGCTGCTGTTGCCACAATAAACATCGGCCAATATATGCCATCTACAGACAAAAAAAAATAGGTCCCCACGTAAACAGACAGTCAAAGAAGATGTCCACATATTATCACATACGACAACTGAGATGAGAACACACCTGGTATGGAGCGATAGAAGGCATCACGAACATGTTCCGTGTGCTGCATAAGATAAGCTGCCTGTCCTGTGTATGCTAATAAAAGGCTGGGGAACACCACCAAAGTGAAAGCTAACTGCAAAAACGGATAAGTGAGAGATTGCAAAAATCAACTTAGCACAATAGTGTTGCTACACTTAGATGGCTCACTAGATTGTGATAAACACCTCCCTATTTTCAGAATACTAGTATGAACTAGAAATTGACTGTATAACGAAAATCTAGATGGTCAAGTGATAAATTTTTTTAAAATGAACAGATTGTTGAAGGGCGTTTGAGAGAATATTTGAAGTTGGAAACATGGGACTAGAAAATAAACTTGTTCATTTTGGAAAAGGCTCAAAAGAGGGTGAAGTACCTTAACCGAACCACGTCACTAGCTTCACATATTCGGGAGACACAGGTAATCGTTATTACAATGATGAAGATGATAATGACAATGGTGCAGATTCCATATCAGTTCATGTAAGGATGATATATACTGTAACACTAATAACTAGGGATCATAGGGAGCCAAGAAGCTGGAAGGTTCTTGGTGGCCATCCTACCCTTCTCCGTCACCTTAAACTAAACCCGTGGTCTAAATGTGGATTTACCTAGCTGGTCCATACAAGGGTCCAATCCTGGCCAGGCTCCTGCCTAATAGGAACCATTGATGGCATAATGTTCGCACACGACTAGGATGCTATTGATTAAATAAAAGAAAGCCCAAGTTCATGTATTTTCTCAACGGGAGGCAAATAGAAATTATTTGATGAGCTAACATACCTGAACTGCTGAGACAGGAAAATGAGATAGATCAGCAAATAGCGCCTCTGTGCCTGAAAATCAACATAGATCATCAAAATCCCAGGAACTACATCTCAAAAAGTCCTGCAATATGTAGTCACTTTGGCTTACCTGTAATGCTAAGCATAATCCCTCCAAGTGAAGTCCACCGGTCTCTCCCACCTCGATGGAAGTAGCGATAAATATATACTGGTGAAAAAGCCTTCAAAACAGAACTGTCATACTTCCAGATATTAAGAGCCCCGATAGCCCCAATTAAGAGAAACCAAATAAGGACTATGGGTGCAAAAAGCCATCCAACTTTGTCGGTGCCAACGCGTTGCATGCTAAATAAACCAATCAATACAAATAGAGCAACTACAACAACCACCCCTGAAATGTAGATAACAGAATATTGAGTAATGCAACTTCTAAAAAGTGGTAGTTCAAAAGGAATTACTGGAAATATTCATTTTCGAGTCTAATCAACATACCGTCACTCATACTTGGATGGTCAACCTTGATTCCGCCAGAAGCTGAGAGAACTGCTCAAACAAAATTAAGTGTCAATTTAAACTATTCAAGAGAACTTCTTAAGAAACGTTAGACTCCAGACAAACTTGACCAAGTAATGCTCCTCTATGTGTCAACAAAATGAGACGGTTAGGAAAACCTCACGTTAGAATAAGAAAACAAGGGCTACCAACTAAAAGCTAATTCAGACTAAATAATCATAAAACACAGCACTACGATATGCTGTCAGATGCAATAGTAAGGACTAATCAATCACTACTTTTTCGCACTAAAATCAATTAGTGATAGTCACTCTCTTTTGTGAATTATCTACCGTAATAAAAGGGGCAAAATGTACTCACAAAATCCAAATTGTCAAAGCATTTTATATAGATACTAGCTTGAGAAATTAGTTGACGATTGAGGTCTAGTGAAGTTTATTCAAACCACTATTCTTTCCACAACAGTGACACAAAGAACCAACTAAAAATAGGTATCATTAAGCAGAAAGGTAACCCAAACTAGACCTGAGATGGCCGGTGTCAGAATCCCATCACCTATCACCATGCATGTGCCAACGAGGACAAGAATAAGAAGAGCATTTTTCCGGTAAAATTTTTTCTCCAACCATCTCTTAGTTCTGGCAGCAACAGAATTCTCATCATAAATTTGACGGCTATAGGTTGTGAGTTGTTCATCTGTTCGGTGTTGGTTGGGTATAGTATTTATTTTTGCGTGGCGACAAAGTAATGAATAGAGGGCAAAAGTGCCACCTACAACACAAATAGAAAAGAGATTAACATTTGAAGAAATCTTTGCAACATGGTACCATGTACAGAATTGTTATTATCACCTGCTATTTATATAACAGTTCTAGCTTCAAAAGGAGACATGTGGCCATTCAAAATCTCAAGCACAAAATTTTGGATTTTCAGAATTTTCATACAAATCGGACTTTAAAAGAAGGAGAACGTGATTACGATTCCACGATCAGTTAAAAGTCAGAGCGCAAGATGAATCATGACATCTTACACATCAGGCTCTTATACTTGTCCTCCTACTAAGAATTATGTGTATATTTCTCCTTTCATGTCAAACTATGTGCAAATACAGAATGTAACATGTACATTCTCATATATACATAAAAATATTTGAATAAGTGCTACTATGCAAACAAACAATTAGTGAGCCTCTTACTAAATACTATACCATTCTGTATCAGTTAAAAAAAAAAGAAGAGGCAAAACAATGTAAACAGCGCATTTTGGCTTCCTTATTCAGATACAACAGGAAGATTGCTGCCAAAAAACGTTAAATCAGAAAGCATTACCTTGGCCATTATCATTGGCCCTTAACACCACAAAAACATATTTGATGAGAGGCACCAGAGTTAGGGAATATATAATTAGTGAAAGAGCACCCAGAACATCCTCCTGCTCCTCAATTTTATTCGGGAAAGTATTGTAGAACACATATAATGGAGAAGTTCCCAAGTCTCCGTAAACAACCCCAAGACTCTGGAATGCCAGGCGCAGCAGTAACAATGACGAAAACTTCTGCAGAAGACAAAAAAGTTTATATTAAAGATGCAATCATTAATAACTGTGTAAATTATGACAAACAATCCAAAGAACCAGCAACAGATGCTCAGATGAATACAGTTGCTAATTGTTTTATATTATGATTTAAATTTTGTGGTAATCACTCAGTGTAGGAAGACGAGAATGTAATTTTCGAAAGACTAGTAAATAGATACTGAGACAATTACAGGTGCCTATTTCTGTAAGCTAATTATCTTAAACAGTATCAAGTGACGGGTAATTATCCTGTTTGGAGAAAACGATGCTCAGATGATCTGCCGAAAGGAATTGGGCGAAGCGATGTTATTGGCGCATAGACTATCCATAAATCATCTCCAACAATACGAGATTTTGTACATTTGTTCAACAAGTAATTTCTCAAAAACAAAACACCAATTGACTGATTACCTTTTCTCTGTACATGTTCTTAAGTCTGACGGCCTCCTCCTCCATAGGCTGATCAATCTTTTGATCCAAGACCCACATGCTCCCTTTATTACTCTCCTCATCATTAGCAACCGAATCCATTGGAACTTCAAAATTGAGAACCTACCCCAATTACAGCTTTTTTCACCTGCACAAGATAGAAAGAGCAGAGGCACCAAACTCAACTCAGCCGACCACAAGCACACTACAACCTTTTACTCTATTTCAGGAAAAAACAGAAAAAAGAAGACTACTTTGAATTGCTTAAGAAAAGCAGGATTATGAGCTCTGGCCATGATCAAAGATCACGAACTGACCTTACACCAACCACTTCAACTCCAAAAACGCTTCGGTCCTGTGCGGAGAAAAGAAGCATCACAACATGATCTTTATATTCCCAAGCTGACATTTAATAGAGATGCTACCAAATAACACTTGTAACCAAAAACTGGAAAAGGAAACCGACGACCCACCTCTTTCCCAAACAAGCAAGTAAACAGCAACTGTGAAGGACTTTTACTGAGATTCGAATCTGGGTTGCACTCGAAATTATAAAAAGAAGAAACAAAAACAAAAATCTCAAACTCTTCTCCCCAGCAAAAGACAGAAACAGTTGCAGGCTCCACGTAGAATGAAAAGATTGTACAATAGTTGGCGGAAAGCTGACAGAAGGTTAAAGAAAAATCAATATAGAAATGAACAACGAATCACTGAAAGATGACTTCTCCAGTTGGGAACACAAAATGAATTCTTTTTCTTTTGGGAAGTGGATGCAAATCATACACCAACTGTTTTGGAAGACAAAAAAGAAATGACAAACAAAGATAAGCTAGTAATATTATTCTATAAAAACAACATTATTGTTATTGACTTTGTTGAATTACTGTGCATAATCTTCCATTGACTTGTTGGGTTTTTGATGCTTGGATTTGTATTTTTATAAAACAAGTAAGATCACAATCTACATGTAATCTATGGAGAGGGGAAGAAGAAGAAGTGACCAACTGAAATTTGTCGACCTATGGAGATCTAAGTAAGGCATCGAAATCTCGGACAAGAGTGACAGAGAATGCATGTGGGACACGTGGCGTATTGTACGATGTGGAGCCGTCGTGCTCGTGCTGATGGTGACCCTCAATCCTTCATGTTGTCTGGCTTTAATGCTTTACTTGTGGCTGTGGGAATCGGCCTCTGTGGCTGCTCGCCATTATATTAGCATTTCAACTTCATAAAATTGCAGCAGTATCAGATCTTCCTTATTTTGATGTCCTTCAGTATTTACTGTTTTTATTGGCTGGTGATGGAAGGAAGAAATCTACCATTTCGTGTGTACAACGTGTATATCTTATCTGATTTATTTTCTGAGTACTGAGCCAAATAGAAAATCATTGGGCATCTAATGACTAAAAACATCACCATGGGATACATGTTGGAGCACAACCACTACGATTTAAGACAAGCAAAACCTCGCGAAGGGAAGACTTTGACGTCCACCCAGAGTATGTCCTTCAGGATATCCTATATTAACAGGAGCCGTCGATCTAACATGTGTGCTGTCGATCCTGATGATTGACTGCTCCCATCGGGTGGAGTGGAGGAAATCCTGGCGGGTAGGGGTGTTCACGGGCGTCCATGTCTGTTAGTCTGTCCGTGTCCGTGTCCATCCATTATTTAACGGACGGTCCATATGGATGACGGACTGGACATGGACGAAAGTTTTCTGTCCATTCTAATGGGGTGCTACGGATGTCCGTATCCGTTACCCCATAAAAAACCCATAGAAATTATTTTTCTTAGTATAGGAATTAGGAACTGGTCATATTAAAAAAAAATTAGTTTATTGTCCATAAGTGTCCATGGACGTTCAAGGACAACTACGGACGGACATGGACAAATTTTCTAACAGACAACTAGGCTTAGCATCTTTCTATATTGAGAATTCTACAGGATGGACCTACGGGCTAGTACAACATTGTTAATATACGAGGTCTACGAACTGTTGACCAATGATCATTCTCCTCTCTCGGGGCATCTAAGAACTGTTGGCCATCTAATAAAAAAATACAGAAACACTTACCTATGCATCAGCAAAGCTCAATCAGTTCCATAATTAACGAATTGAATTACACCGTAAACCTGCTTTGATGATGTGAAAATTCTAATTGTCCAATGATTCTTACTCTTATACAGAAGGGGAAGATATGGCCATAATATTATGCAAACTTGCAGATGATTTAATGAGATAACTTAGTGGGTTTCGGGATAAAGCATAATAATAACATTTTTCAATACATCATGCACTCCCAAAAGATAGTGGAGGAGAACCTGAAGAGAAGTGTCCTGCCTTCTCGCAACCTCTTACGTTTTGCACATGTCCTACTCAAGCAGGAGAGACCTCTAGACAGTATGTCCCACTATTTTTTGGTCTTTTCCACTTAGCCTTTTTTTATAGGTTTGTCACTTAGCTTGGACAAGTCATCAATACAATAATCACATAGAAAGCATGTGCTGTATAGTAATAATGGTCAACTTAGCTCCTTTACCGTGTAATATATCAGAAGCAGCTTATGCTAATAGATATTATATCAAGTGGGAGTAAAATTAAAGAATTGTCGGCTGACTAAGTCTTACTGAAGTAGTTAACCAGCTGACCGGCATCTATCTAGCATAAAGTATCACAGCTTAAGATTGATGTGAAGAAGAAAAAAGAACATTGCTATATCTCATTAAACAAACCCTGAGATTTAATTCAGAAGCAAGTTTAGTCTAATATTAAGATTGCAAAAAAAAGTTGTCTAATATTGGCCATCATTTGAGGGCAATTATCAGCTCATTGGTCATCGATCATGTCGCAGGCAAAAGCAAAGGTGGAGTTCCTAGGCAAAGTTAGAGGAATAAGTAATGTCATCTTTTAGAATATGCTCCACTATATTATACGCACAAAATGAAATCGAATAGATTTCAAAATTTGAAGTTGACAACTAAAATGTCAATGTGATTCCCATATAATTTAAAGAACTTGCATAAGACTGTAAACATCATAGATCAAAAGATAGGGACCATATAATACGGAAAAAAATAACATAAAGCAATAGATAATAGAAGTACTCAAATCCTTTCTATTGAACTCATGTATGGTGTACCTTCTGTCTAGTTCTTTTCGTTCTTAAATAGTCGCATGATTCTGTATGGTATATTTTTTGGGTATCTATAATTTACCGAATACATATATACCAAAGTCTAGAATATAAAAACGCAAGCAAGAGAAATGGCAATCAAAATCGCCCTGAATGTGCAAATCAGTCCACAGAACTTTTGGTGCACTTGTGTCCATACATTGTTGGCATGGCATTGTCAATATCAAAGGGCCCTCCAGCATTTAGAATTTGACAACATGCAAATCCATTACCAACCCCAACAAACCTAGGTAGGGCACTACATAAACCCACTTTTGGAGGGCAAGTGGGCACATTCCCATGTTGTGTCAAAGCTCATCAATTCTCATATCAATTACCACACGCGTCTCTCTCTCTCTCTCTCTCTCTTTCTCTCTCTCTCTCTCTCTCTCTCTCTCTCTCTCTCTCTCTCTCACACACACACACACAAGCCTTTGTTTCCTCTTGCATCTACCGTTTCTGTGTTGGGTTGCTTATCTATCCTTGGCCTGACAATATAGCTCTTAAGTTGGAGCTGAGGCCGGCACTAGATCAAGTATCCCAAGCATATGATGGGGATTAATCGATCTCAAGTTGGAGCTTAATCATGAGTTGGCCTTAAGTCTTGGCTCTATCTATCGATCAACTACATATGGTAATTAAGCATTTAGGACTTTGGATATGAGGGGCTATATGCATGTGTATGTATAATAAAGAAAAAAGTTAACATACACATCTGTGCATATTCTGAATATGTTATAACGCACCCTGCACGGCATTGGATCGAGATCCAATGGCAAATCCAGTTACTAGGAAGCCAGGTTCGAAAATATCAGCCTAGCCCTTGAATCACAAGTGCCATGTTATCAAGATCATGGAAGATGCATGCAAATGTACCCGGTAAATGGAGTCCGAACTCAAACGACTGGGAAAAACTAATATAATTGGATAATCACAGGTTGAAGATCAGCTTGCCAAGAAGTCAAGCCGAAGCCAATCCTCAAGCTGGAGGACCCATATGTTCACTTCAACCGGAGCTCAAACAAGAGCCCTTCATATATTGGCCTGATTGAGCTGGTCAGGATTTTTCTTTTTTGGCACTGGTCATTTTACCTGTAACGTATACAGCTCGCATGTCAACAAGCACCATTCCATTTCCCAAACAAGTGGGTTGACTACATCAAAGAATTCTTCTGGCCGGATGAGTAGTTCGCCATCCCATGGTTTAGCCGGCCACCCCTTTACACGGTCAGTCGATGTCCACTGTCCATGTAATTTCAGACAGTAGATATCCACTGTCTATGAATAGGTGGTGTGGGGTGGCCGTGGCTAAACCTTGGGGCGGAGAACTCTTCATCCCTTCTGGCCCATTTAGTCATTCAAGCATACTGCATTTGCACCAGCTAAAAACTTTTGAGAGAAGAATAGCATCATCATTACAGCAGATTCATGCGAAGTTTTAGTCATAGCGAACGAGACAACCCGTCACATGAAGAATGATTCCACCTCCATGGAGCTCCTAATCTTTAACTCTGTGCTCATGCTTTCATGGTGGAATGACATAATTTTCTCATATATCCTTTGCAAAGTCGTGACGGAACTCATAGCACCATTTGGCTCAGGTCGACTGAGCCTGCTTGAATCATGGTAACACCTGAAAACTTCCTCAGCTTGAATCATGGTAACACCTGAAAACTTCCTCAGGAGTGGTGTAAAGAGCATAATAATATTGATCAATAAAGGCATTGCAAACCTCTTGAGTAGAAACGGAGATTGTAGTCGAAGGGCCTTCATTTTCTACTCAGGTATTTCGTCGAACAGTCGGCAGCCAACTGAAGAGGAAGATGATTTGCATGCCTTTGACGGCGTCGGAATCGGTGTCGACACCGGCCTGGAGGGACAGATCATCCTCGCCGGAGGTTCGACTGTTAGGGCCGCTGGTGCGGCGGTTTGCATCACTGTCGCCCTCATCGTCGAACCCCAAGCTTGGGTCGCAGGGAACATGGTCGGGTTCGCTCCTCCTTCAATTGCCCAGGCGGGGTTGGTCGCTTCAGTGGAGGTCGACAGGGTGGATTGGGTCGCCGGGGCGGAACATCTAGAGGCGGAGGCTGAAAGTCGAGTTTCCTGCGAGGTGGCGGTGATTTGCTCTGTTCCAGCCACAATCGTCAGCGATGAGGAGGCCTCCGCGGCGGTGAAGATCGGGGCGAGGGTTCGGGTGGCGGACCATGCCATGGCGGATGGGGCAGCGGTGTCGTACCGCGGTGCTCCCCGAGACTCCTCCCATCGGCCAGCCGCCTTGGTTCTCAGATCCGCGAACGCCCAGACCCCCCTCGTGGTAGAGTAGCCGGGGCTTGAAGCGGCGGCTTGCGTGGTTCAGCAAGGGGAAGGAGACTGAACTGCGGCCGGTGGCGCAGAAAAGTGGTCGTAAGGATTTTCGTACGCCGGCTGATGTTGCAGAGATGGGTTCCACGGTGGCTAGGAGGGGTACCAGGCAGTGGCGCCCGGTGGCGGTGGCGGAGCCGTCGGCGGCATGGCCGGTGGCTGAACGGCGGCAGCCATTTGGGATGCAGTGAGTTGTTCAACCTGCCTTTGGATGGCGGCGGCCATGTCTAACACATTGTCCCACATTCCGGCTGATTGGAACGGCTCTGATACCAATGTTGTGTCCCAGCATGGGACACGAAAAGGGCCAGACATCATGGCCGGAAAAGAGGAAGAAGACGAGAGAAAAGTAAAGAAAAATAACTGGTTTTTTATTGCATAACCCTAGAAGGAGGAAGGAGATCTCCTTATAAAGACAAGAGAAGGGAGGTGCGGCTCCTAGAGAGGCGCGCCACTAATTGGGCCACTAATGGGCCAAGATTAAATCTATTATTCCATTAATTGATATGTAAAAACAAATCTAATCCTAATCAGATATAGCTCAGCAGATATCCCAGCGTGATGTTCGTGCGTGCTGATGTCGTGAGTTTTTATTAAATATAAATTATAATAGTCGGATGGATTTTGAGTCTAGTCCATGGAATGTCGCATCGGATATCGGTAAAATATCAGTCGGCTAAAGAGATGAAATATCGGAGATATTATATAAAAAAATATCGGTGGTCGAAAAATAGTTTTTACATATATTTTCATAATATAACTTCTAAAATAAGTGATACTAATTTAGACAAAGCATAGATTTCAAAATATGCATATATAATTCAAAACTTGGATGGAAAACAAATGGGAAAGCTATTTTTTTCCTTTAAAAAAATTGATATATTGGTGGAATATCAGTCCAAAACTGATATATCGATGATATTTCGCCGATATATCGGCAATATTTAGAATTTTTTTGAAAAATGATATTTAGGTATTTCGATGTATCAGGTGGGGTCCGATACCGATATATCGGCGAGACGACATTCCATGGTCTAGTCCCGTTAAAAAAAATTATTTTATGAGATTCTCCATAGAGAAAGTAGGAACTATGTTAAGGAAGATAAAAAAGGTAAAGGTCTAGGCCCCGATGGAATTTTTATTTAAATATTGAAGGCACTATAAGATATTGGCTTAACTTAGTTGATTAGTTTGTTTAACAAGATTTAGAAATTTAAGAGAATGTCAGAGGAGTGGAGGAGAAGTACCCTCGTACCCTTATATAAAAATAAAGTGGACATCCAAAATTTTACAAACTATAGAGGTATAAAAGTTATGGGGTATACTATGAAATTATAGAAGAAAGTAATAGAATGACGTTTGCGAAAAGTAAATAAAGTATCATAGAATCAATTTGGTTTCATGCTGGAGAGGTCAACAACGGAAGTTATATTTTTGTTGCGCCAGTTAGTAAAGAGATAGAAGGATAGAAAACAAGACTTTTATATGACCTTCATAGATTTGAAAAGAACCTATGACAGAGTGCTGAGAGAGCTCATTTGAAGTATTTTAAAGAAGAATTGAGTCATAAGAGGTTACATAGATATCATAAAGGATATAAATGAGGGGGTTGTAACTAGTGTACGAACAATTAGGGGGGAGAGGGGGAACAAGGAATTTCCAGTTACGGTAGGTCTTAATTAAGGGTTAGCTTTAAGTCCTTATATTTTCACTTTAGTTATGGATGAATTTACTAGTAATTTGCAAGATAGTGTATCTTAGTGTATGCTTTTTACAAATAATATAATTTTAATTTATGAGAGTAAAGTAGGTTTGAATGCAAAACTAGAATTATAAAAGGAGGCTCTAAAATCAAAATATTTCAAAATAAGTAGGATTAAAACATAATACATGGAGTTTAATTTCAAAGAAAGTAAAAATATAGGTAGAGTGTTACTTGAAATAGATGGGCAAAAAGTGTAAATGCATGATCATTTCCGTTACATAAGATCTATTATCCACAAAGAAAGGATATTGATAATGATGTATTGCATAGAATAAATGTGGAGTGGGTAAAATGAAAGGCAACCTCGGACGTGTTGTGTAATAGGCATGTTCCAAAAAGAATTAAAGGTAAGTTCTACAGGACAGGGATTAGACCTGCAATACTCTATGGAGTGGGGTGCCGGCACCAAAGAGAAGTCGTATAGATAAGTTGAATGTAGCCGAAATGAGAATGCTAAGATGGATAAGTGAGATAAGTGGGAGAGATATGACTATAAATGAATATATTTGTGAGAGTTTAAAGATAATTCCTTTGGAGGAGCAGCTAGAGGTGTAAGTTGCGTTGGTATGGGCACAAGTAAAAAAAATAAATAGATGCCTTTGTGAGATGATTAAAAATTAATGATGCATGTAAATGATGTCAAAAGGGAGACGGAGACATAACAGACCTTGACTAGAGTTTATAAAAAATAATTTGGTTTTACTATCTCTTATAATAGAGATAGCCCAAAAGAGGCCTCAACGGAGGAGTTGCATCCACGTCGTCGACCCCAAATAGCTGAGAAAATATGCTACTTGATTATGATTATGCATCTGACTTAGACATCATGAAGATGGACCTCCAATATGGATTAGATAGGCCGACATATATACATTACAATCTCTTAGTGCGGAAAGAAAGAAGCTATCGATGCAACAGCTGATCACTCACAATTCATTATTTTTCAGACCCAGAGCATGTAAACGGGCGTTCTGTACATGCAACGCAATCATGTTTCTCCAAGTTACAAAAAGGATAAAGAACAAGTAATGAGAACTAAAACAGATCCCATCATCTCCAAGGCAAAAGCGGTCTTAGCATTTTCAATTCAACAAAGTTAAAGTAACCATGCATGTTGCAAAACACGTACCCACACGCTAAATTTGATTTCAACACTAATCTGCTCGTACAATTGCATGACACCTAACTGGTGAACAACACAAACATTTTTTGACAAGATATAAAGAGCCACATCAAGAACTATTTTACCTCAGCTTTGATTTCTTCTGAGGTGGAGCCTTAAAGTCTCTCCTATCCGGAACGCGTGCTTTTCCAAAGGCCTTGATCTTTCTCCTCTTCCTCTCGTCCTCACTGTCCGATTCATCGCCTTTCTCCCTGTCAGCGTTGCTTGCTTCCCTCTCTAACTCCTCCCACGTCTTTCCTTTCTCCTCCTCTGATTCCTCCTCAGAGTCCTCCTCTTCATCCTCATCTGACTCCACCAGTGATGCACTATCCTCTTCCTCCTCCTCTGATGCTGATTCAGGTTCGACATCTGATGGCTCATATCCCTGGTCAGAATCCTCTGTGTTCTCTGAGTCTGAATCACTTGCCTCCATGTTCAAGAACTCCCAGCCGCCATCTTCAATGAACTTCTCTGGATCATCGGTGATTGTTTTCAAAATTGGACGCCAGTTCAAGTTGAGCCTACTCTCGTAATACTTCAAGTCTGTTGTGTCTAGCCACTCCTTTATGCCATCTAGAGAGGATGATGGAATGGAATCTATGCGAAGAACATCTCGTTTGAAATCCTTGAATACAATGGTCATATCAAAATTCTTCTGTCCCAGTCCCACTCTCTCCAGGTTCACAATCTCAATCTCACTTAATGTGATTACCAACCACGGGGCTTCAATCAGTTCCACTAAGCAGGTTGAGGTTGGAATGATGAAAGCAGACACTTTATATGGAACCCCATGGAAACCAAGCTCCCTGACAGGCTGGTCGAACTCAAGCAACAACTCTCTAAGCTGTGGCTGGCCCCATAAATCAGTAACCCTGTTGACGAAATTCTGGAAGTCCATATTGATCCTGTTTTTACGCTCCCTCTCCCGCTGCTCTTCCTCTATCTCGTCAGGATCATTGGCTGATCTCTTTCCACCACCTAATGTCTGTACTGCGTCCATAACTTCAACGTAAAACTGGACATCCTTCGTCTTCTTGTTTCCCACCATAATGTGATTGTGGAGGTGAAAGTGCAGTAGAGTGATCATTTCCTTCTCTGCTGGCTGAAAAAATGCATGCTTAATGTTTCTATACATGACATCAACCCTCTCATCAGGCCTACTGGTTGAATATCTGAATCCATTAACGTGGGCTTCTAGGGAGCCTGGCAACTTCCTTGCCCGTCCACCAAATACAGGACGAATCCACAACTCTAACAATCTTATGGGCTTAAATTTGGACCCAGTAAGCTGCAATTTTTCTTGTGTGACCAAAGTAGCCCTCTCCGCTCTCTCAGATTCTCTTAATGCAACCTGGCGCCTAAGAGTTTTAATCACATGAACCACTTCAGTGCAGTGTCTTGGGTCCTTGGAGCGGAAAGTTACCTCTTTTAGATAAATGGAACTCTGGTGTTTCAGTGTATTGGCATCATGGGGATTGAACGGTGTCCCAGGCACATTAAAGATTATGCGAACATAACATGTTTTGTTGTCTTGCTGGCTATTAACACTCTTGACCATAGCAATGTGGAAAGGTACCATGCTTCCATAAATAGGAAGAAGAATAGCTTCATTTTTCTGGTCAATTTGTATACCTAGCTCCTTAGGCGGAGGCATATCAGCAACAGATTTGTAGGCAATCAAATCACTTGAAGCTTTCACATTCCCACGCCCATCCCCACTTGTGGACCCATGGCCAGCCAGCCGTCGTGCAGTTTCTTCATTTTTCTGCCGTGCTAATTCTGCCTGATGCTGTCTCCGCTGTTCCTCCTTACTCATCTCATGGTTGTCGGATCTCAAAGTAGCTTTTGATTTTAAAGCATCCACACCATTAGCTTTGGGTTTACCCTTAGAGGTTTCTTTCTCATCCTCGTCGTCTTCGTTAAAGGAGTACGCCACATCCTTAACTGCTTTAGAACTGAGTGATGTTACAATTTCAGGAGCGGCCTCCTCCTTAACTATAACCGTGTCAGCCAGCAGCAGAGAACATTTTTCAGTCTTTGGTTTTCTGGTTTCAACTTGCAAGTTCTGGAATCCAAGGGAGACATTGAACACCATGCCCGACTTCAATACGCGATCATTTCGAGCATTTAAGCTCAATCCAGATTCCCGAAACTCTAGCCCAATACCGGTCCCTGCCGATTTGGTCAAATGTGGAACAAGCTCAGGAGCATTTTTTTCAACCACCGAAAGCGCAGATTGGTAAACAGCACTAATTTTGTTGCCTGGCTTCAATGCACTAATTGCTGCTTCATGTGCACGCAGAAGAATCTCGTACGCTTTACTCTGAGTTGCATTAGCATCTATCAAAAAGGTCCTAGCAACATTCGAGCAATAGCTATTATATCGAGACCCAATTGCACATATGATCACACTTGTTGAGTCATAATATAGATTCTCATCGTTACTAGATGCACTTGGCCTGAGATCAAACTCACCCCCACTTTGGAAGATAGGAGGATAGCATATATCTACATTTTCAGCTTTTAGCTTTACTTTCACCTTGCTGGGATCAAGTATAGTCTTCTCTGTATCGTCCATAAGAGACGAATGAGTAACCTTCTTCTCCTCATCTATGACTTTCTCAAGCATAGGGACAACAAAATGCTTCATTACCGAAGATGTCAAATATGATGCCTTCTTCACATTTGTGAGCTCAGTAGGGTCCTTGACAGCAAAGAGATCCGAGAAACCATTAGTTATATCAGCGAGCTTGAATTTAGCATTCTTCAGCTTATCATCCCATATCTCTAAAAGCTTGCCCTCTGGAGCCTCCTTTGCAATGTACCCAACAATGGGCCCAACCTGGCCATCTGGTTTTAGCACTCCTTGGATCGCCCGGAATATCTCATCCATAAACGCAGTCCCGAGATCACTCTTGGCCTTCACATGTATTACAACTTCAGCATCAACAGCTTCTTTTGTAACCTTCTCAAGGGGAGCTAGAAGAGTCGCCCTCTTCTGCCCACACAAGAAATGAATCTGCTTTTTCATGAAAACCATCACTGTTTCAGGAAACTCATACCCAAGCAACCATATGTTTAGCGCAGATGACTTCAAATATCTCAAATCCTCAGAAGAGGGAGGAGTAGCAATTGCTAAAGCATCTGCGCCACCCCAAAGATCAGCTTTGTGTTCACTCCAATGTGAATAAAGCATCTTCAGCCGTTTCTGGAAAGTTTCGAGATTAATGGTGTAAACATTGGCGCTTCCAGTGGCCTTTCCTTCTGATGGCTTGGCACTTCCATTCCGATGGTCAGCCATCATGTTCAAATAAAAAAACAACAGCTCACGGTATGCACAGAGATGACCATAAATTACACCCAAAAAAAGGCTTCTCCTCCTGTAATGTATAAGTTGCTATGAAAAAATTCAGCCTGCATAACAACAGCTGAAAGTCAAAATCACAGAAAATAAGCGTAAAAAGAACTCCCTCCATCCGAAAAAGATCGGTACAGTTCCCTTAAATAGGTACAATCAATCTAATTTCTCAGGCACAAAATCTCTTTTACCCACATGAGCGATTACTGTAGCTTAAAAAGAATCAATTTTTCCACACTGTATCAATCTTTTCCGGACAGAGGGAGGCTTTGACATCTTCAAAGAGGCAAGCAAAGGCAGCTCCTTTGAACCCAATTTCAAACCCACAAACACTAAATTTAACATTCATAAGGAGAGCGATCCAGTTGACATCCAACTGAACCCCAAATTCATACTAACATATTTCGCGTCAGAAAGTAACAATCAATTGATAACACAGCAAAACAAAACAAAAAGCCCAAAAAGGAGGCTTCGAGTTTCGATGACAACATCAGGCCGCAGAATACATGAACACCATTGACAAGTGACGACGAGAACGATTTCTGAAACGAGAGAGAGATAGAGAGAGAGAGATGAAGAGAAGAAGCCAGAAATTGGGACTGTACCTTTTGGTGTCCTCGGATCGGGATCTGAGAGAGGACTGAGGAGAGGAGCTAGGGCAAATGTTGAGGACGGACGAGTTTGGATTTTAGACAAGAAATCTGGGCAAGTCGTCGACAACAAGTGTTTCTCTCTTCTAGATACTAGTACGTGCACGTACAAATACTCCCCCGTGCAACAAAACCTGACTGCATTTAAAAATGGAGAAATTATTAGGTACTCATACTCCCTCTTCCAACAAATTCCGGCACCATTTCACAACGAGTTGAATTTATTAACTTATAGGGCTTATAACACGCATGTTCATGATGATCTATGGCTTGTAGGGCAAATCCAGTCACACAATAAAGGATCCTTAATATTTCAAAGGGAAATGATATTTGTACATCAGATTCCTACACATTTTTATACACAGCTGATGTGTATGGAAATGAGTGGGTGAACTGATGTGGGTATATCAGTTCACCCACTCATTTCCATATACATCAGCTGTGTATGGAAATGTGTAGGAATCTACTGTAGGGTTATCACTGCCGTATATCAAATGCAACCAAGTTTTTTTGACAGGGAGTATTTCATGTTTTTGTTACCTTTTTCTTCGTGTAAATACATTACCATCTAATTCAGCGTTATATACCATTTAGCTTGCACAAGACCACTTAAACAACAATTAAGCAAGTAGTGAAGTATTATTACAATTAAGCAAATTGTGAAGATCACTTCTCCTTCATCCCCACCCCCCCATAGGCCTTAGTTTTGTGTATATTGGATGTTGGTCCTTATGTGGACATCTGAGGACTTGCCGGATATGCGATTTTGTGCAGGTGTGCCCCATCTACTCCAATAGCATATGGGTAGAGGTCTAGAGGAGAAGCAATCGGTGTTTGTCGATGCCGTTGTGGGTATGCGCTTCTTGCCTCGGCCACTTGCACCTGTCTTCACATGTTGTGGTGTTCCTCCCCAAATATGGTTAAGTAGGTGGTTGGCCTGGCCTACCCCTGGTGGATGTTTTCGGTGCTTGGGCAGCCCACGGGTGGTCTTGGAGGCGCTGTTCTACAGCTCTTGCCAACCCTTCAAAGATTTCCTCTTGGCTTGGAGTATGAGATCCTTTTCGGCAGAGGTGTTTTCCTTTGTTTGCCATCGGTGGTGGATAGGAGCTTTCTGCTCTGAGTTTACATGTTTGGGTGTGAGATGATTGCTGCTTGTTTCCGTTGTCGCTTAATTTGTATGTTCTCATATAAAAAAAAGGAAAAAAAAAGAAGCTCACTGGACATGGATGTATGCTTCAAGTATGCATTGGCAGGCACTTTGAATTATTGTCGTACTTCAAGAAAATTTTTAACAAGCTTTAAGACAATGACTGCTAAAATAGCTTTTAACACAATAAACATTCAACTTATATATAGCTATAAGTGGGCAATTGTTGGCATCCTGAAAATAAGAGAAAGATAACAGTTAACAGAATGCAAGTTATAGCAAAAACAAAGTACAAGAACTGTCTAAACAGACTAAACGTGGCTCGGCCTACAGTGATGTGTGCAACAAATACCAAACCGGAAATAACGGACTAAGTGAAGAGAGCAAGCCAATGCCATTATCTCCGCCAACTCCTGCTTCAAAACTGCACCCTCAAAGAACACCCTCTAAGATCTCTCTAACGGCTCAACAACCCCTCCCCTTTTAATCTCCCTACATAACACAAGCACGTAAAATTTTCCCTCTGACAATGTGACCTCATTCCTCCAGGCTCCAACAACAGCATTCCAGCAAGATGAGCTCCCACATTGGCTTTCATTAGATTGCTAATATTAGTCTTGTTGAAACTTGAAAGATTATAAAGAAGAAGAAGTATAGAAGGATTATTGATTCCAGTAGAAGAATGGAAACCCCACCGGAGGAGCTACAACACTTTGGCGTGTTTCAAACCCTGAAGGAGGCCGTCTCCATCCCACGCCACTCCTGCAGGACCTTCTCCCTCCTCACCCTCACCCTCGTCTTACCACTCTCCACTTCCATCCTATTCCACTCCCTCATCGCCGACACCATCATCCATTTCTATACCACCGACACCCCCAACTCCAAGGCCAAGAAGCTGATCGTATACTTCCTATATGACTTCCTCTATATTCTTTTTCTCCTCACCTTTTCCCTCTTCTCCACCGGCGCCACCGTCTTCACTGTCGCCTCTCTCTATACCTCCAAGCCCACCTCCTTCGCCTCTTCCCTCTCTGCCCTCCCCCTCGCCTTCCGCCGCCTCTTCATCACCTTCCTCTGGATTTCCCTCCTCATGATCCTCTACTACCCCATCTTAATTTTCGCCATCGTAGCCCTCTTGCTCCTTATCAGCTCTCTCAAGAGCTTTGCCTTTGTCGCCATCTTCTTCATCGCCCTCTCCTTTTGTGTGGCCCACATCTATATCACAGCCCTCTGGCACCTCGCCAGCGTCATCGCCGTCCTCGAACCGGTGCAGGGCCTCGCCGCCATGAAGAAAAGCTATCATCTGCTCCGGGACAAGACCTGGCACGCTGCCTCCCTCGTCTTACTCTACTTCGCGCTTTGCGCCTCCGTCAGTGTCGCTTTTGGCTTGGTGGTGGTGAGCGGCCACCACAAAAACTGGTTGTGGTTGAGGATATTGGTGGGAGGCCTCTCGTTGGTGGTATTAGTAGTGGTGAACCTGGCGGGGCTGCTAGTGCAGAGTGTCTTCTACTATGTTTGCAAGAGCTACCATAACCAAGCTATTGACAAAACTGTTTTGCATGAGCACCTCGTAGGATACCTCGGTGAGTATGTGCCTCTCAAGAGTAATATTCAGATTGAGAATGTAAATCAGGCATAGATCAGGCCAAAGCAACAATTGATTGGTCTTGTGGGCTTTTCACAACGCAGAGACATTACAGGGTTTCAATCTGTAATGGGATGACATCTGCTTGTGGGTAAATTTGTAGATTGTAGATGGAAAATGAGCTGTTGGATCATGGATGGAAGCATTCATGAATACTTTCTCACTGCTATTTCTTTCAACACCTTCATTTGGGTAAAGAAATTCTTTCAACACCTTCAATGTAGGTTTTTTCAATATCATCAATGAAGATTCTCTCAACACAAAGAAGAAGATACATTACGAACTATAACTTTCCTTGTAATTGATTCGCGAAGAAGGAAAACTCATCTCCTACGATTTCAAGGACTTCGTGTCCACAGTTTAGTTTTGCAGCTCAATTGTGTTAATAAGGTCCACTCTTAATGAAAACAAGGATAAGCAACTTTTTTTATTAACCTACACTACTATTAAAAGTAAAATGGGTGGAATGGACAATTTCAAATGAGTTTTCAGAAATAGCCTTAATCTTTACTTAATCAGTAATCTTGATAGGTTTGTAATCAGAAGTCCAACTAAACGTCTTGGGGATTATATATTAGGAAACTAATAACAGGTACCGATATCAATCTATATTACTTTTGTTTCCAAGCAACAGGGGTGGAACAGACTATTTCAGGTCGTGTTCCAAAAGTACCCTTGATATAAAATTTGCAATGATATCAAAACATTTCAAACATTTTAAACCCCAATTGACAAACTTATAAATGAGAAAAAGCTAATGTAAAATCTGCTTTCTTAAATTCTTTTGTGGCATGTGGAAGATGCAGTGCGTGTTTTATTAGTATTTCAAAAGAAATCAAGTTTTGCCATATAGTTCAAACCCCAATATTTGATGCAGGCTATTTCAAAGTTTGCTAGTTGGAACCCCAACAGGTTTGTCCCTGGACTTCCTCTCAACAACCCGGGAAAGATTTTTCACATCCTCCTTGGGAATATGGCGAGGTTGGCATAACCACAGTCCTCCATCAACAATCAACGTTGTTCCATTAACATATTTACCTGATGAATACCAACCACATAAGATGCAAACACACACAAAAAACCTAATATCGATTTGAAACACCTTAATAGAAGAGTAGGCAGATGCATTGTATTTGTAACTTAAGGTACTTAAAGAAACACTGGGTAAGCAATGCCCATGACATATGGGATTACTTACCTGCATCTGATGCTAAGTAGATGGCAGCCATAGCAATATCCCATTTCTCGCCAAATCTAAGAAGTGGCATATACTCCTCCATCTTGCTGTTCATTTCCTTCGGCGCCAGTTTTCTAACTCCTGCAGTATCTCCAATGGGTCCCGGTGCAATGCCATTGACTCTTATATCATAGTCTGTTCCCCATTCCAGAGCCAAATTCCTTGTGATACTGTCTACAGCAGCCTGAATGATAGGGAGAATATTATTGATTACTAATTGAAAGCATATCATGACTCAAAAAAATCTTGTCTCCGTCAAACCTTGGCTGCAGATACATGGATTTGATACCAAGTTGCAGTATAATGTAAGGTTGCACTTATATTTAATATGATCCCGCCATAAGAAGGGTCCTTTCCGGGTGCTCCTTTCTTCAAATACTTTAGTGCTTCATGGCACATTGTGAATGTTCCAACTGAGTCAATGTCCAAAACTGGAAGCATACAACAAGATTGTAAATATTCATCCCGTCCATCATAGTCGAAAAAGAAAGCACACGAATTGAATGAAATAAATGAAGACAAAACCTGTTCGAAAACCATTGGGTGACAAATCTTCGGATGCAGCAAGAAAGTTACCAGCTGCGGCATTGACAAGAATATCCAGCCTGCCAAACTGCTTTACAGTTAATTCCACAACTCTCGCTGCATCATCTGGTTTGCGTACATCTCCCTCAAGCCCAATAGCCTGCAATAAGACCAACAGCACAGAAAAATGTGATTTTTGAACATTGCAATTCTTTTATTCTTTGCCAAGTATATAACCCCGACAAAGAATTTCAAATTAAGAGCTAGTGTTTTCCACATCTGCACATTTTAAGATACAGCTGTCCAAGCTCTATTTGTAATGAGGAATTCACATTATTTAGCTTTTTGATACTTCAAATATCACTATGTTTACTTGCTCGTTCATCATATACTTCCTTATTTTTTATTATTCAAGGGCTTCAATCTACTTTAAGTTATACTCCCTCTACCCCATTTTAATTGTCCTATTTGGTTTAGTTCTTTTGGATAAACTAGATAGGACAATCAAAGTGGAATGGATGAAGCATATTTATAGGAAGACTGACCCATAGAAAAGGTTTTTATATGATGTCTGCAGGAAACTCTCAACGTCCTTCAATTAAATTACTTAGCTCCTCAGAGAAGTTCTCTAATGGCTGAATAAAAGCTGGGAAATAAAATGTGCATAAGCATGTTAAACCAAATATATATGAAATTTGCAATTTTAAAGCATACTCAAATTTAAAAGTACTACTTTCTGTCATATTAACACTTAGCAATGTGAGTGATTCACGCTATCTACGACTCGATATATTACTTTTTGAGTATTGCGGTCGAGGCTTGCATGTAAATATAGGTTTTTAACTTTCTGAAGTTGCTAGTTGATACTTGATATCAAACTTTTGACCTCGAATCAGGCAAATGACTTGACATAGTTGGCCAACTCAATTAAGCAGATGCCTCGCCTACTACAGAGTAGCACAAGAACGACAATAATGTGGTGTACACTTAATCCTCTACTGTGAACGACAATTGAATTGTTACCAAGAAAAACAGAACACATAAGAAGAGTTCAAGCAAGACGAAGTTCTGAAGACAAAAAGTTGAATAAAAAGTAGTTGACAAGAAATAGTGCCCAGAATAATTGGAGTTAACCATCAAATTATCTGCCCATATAAATTATCATATATAAAGAGATTCAAATAAGCATAGTAGTTTCAAACACATTTGCACATATCAATTGCCATGAAGAAAGAGCTGAGCAGCTGAATCAGTTGCTTTTAAAAGTTGCGTTTGAGATAAGGGAAGGAGGAGAAGCGACCTGAATGCCCATAGAGGTAAGGGAAGAAACAGCGGCATCGAGGACAGCCCTTCGCCGGCCCATGATGGCGATAGCGGCGCCATGCTTGCCAAACTGAGCAGAGATCTCGAAGCCGATCCCCGACCCTCCCCCGGTCAACAGTGCCACCTTCCCCTTCAACACATCCCCCTTGAACGGCGACTCCATCCCCTCCTCGGCTTCTTCTTCCGTCTCTCCCCCTCTCCTCTGCGTCCTCTCCCCTCTTGTCTACAGGGTCGATGAGTTACAGCTAATGCGAGTCCTCCCCGGTCAAGGGACTTAGATATCTATGCGCCATACTACAGGACAACCGCTTGTATATTACATTAACTCATTAAGCGCACGCATATAAACTCAGGACAAACATGGTCTTGTAGAGAGATGGTTAGTTCTTATGAGACCTGACTGACAGAGGCAGGGCAACTAGATTAGCATTGTATCTTCCTGCCGCCGATCCCCTCGGGATTAGACATAATCTAGGGGAATTTATTAAATAATACATAAAAAAAATTCCAAATAGAAACACTACCGACGCTTTACAGCTTTAGATATTTTTGTCCCATTTTAAAGGGACAATCACTTCAACCATGCATCTCTCATTCATGGAAAATCGTCTCGCCGAATGGTCAATGCCGCAGCAAGAAAGGATGCCTTTCTTTTTTTGAACGATTTTAAAAAACTGCTTTACAATCCTTTGAATGGCGTATTTCAAACTAAAAAATAGTACGAAGTTTTTTTTATTATTAACCGGTTAAAAAGACATTCTTTCATCGCCATAGTGTAAAAAAATAGCCCCCGACGTCCCAGCTTCACCCCGCATCAACACATCCCAACTCTTCCCCGCTCATGGCCTACCAACTCTGCCGCGCCCTTAATGTTCCAACTCTCTGATGTCCTAGCTCTACCCCGTTTTGCCCTTTGACGTCCCAGCTCCTCCTCACCCTTGACGTCCTAGCATTGCCCCGCCCCATGATATCCCAGCTCTGCCCCGCCCCTTGGCGTCCCAGCACAGCCCCCCGCCCCTGATATCCCAGTTCCTCCCCACCCTTGGCCTACTAGCTCTGCCCCTGCCCCTGATGTCCTAGCTCTACCCCACCCTTGATGGCTAGGGACGAGAAGGAGTTGGGATGTCATGGGGCAAGGCGAAGTTGAGACATCAGTGGGGCGGGGCGGAGCTAGTAAGACAGGGGTAGGGAGGAGCTGGGATATCAGGGGCGGGGGCGACACTGGGATATCATGGGGGGGGGGGGGGGGGGGGTAAGCTAGGGGCGGGGAGGAGCTTGGATGTCAGGGGGCAAGGAGAAGCTTGGACTTCAGGGGACAAAACAAAGTAGAGCTGGGACATTAAAGGTGGGGTGGAGTTGGTAGGCCATTGGCGTAGAAGAGTTGGGATGTCAGAGGGTGGGGTGGAGCTGGGACATCAGGAGGCAGGGTGGAGCTGGGACGTTGGGACTTGGGGCCTATTTTTTTGCATTATGTTGACTTTGAAATGCGACATTCAAAATGACCTTTTTTTTAACTAGTTAAAATAAAAAGAAAATATTTTACTGTTTTTTAGTTTGAAAGATCTCATTCAGAAGGATGCTTTTTTTAATGATTTTAAAAAAATTTAGAGAATTTTAAAATATAATAAAGGCATCCTTCTCGATGATGCCTTTCAAAGAAAAAAAAATTTAACGATTTTTTTAAAATGAAGCCGTCTGTCTGGATGACGCCTTTGTAATATTTTTTTAATATATTTTTTTAAAAAAGAAAGACATCTCTTTAAGTGACATCTTTCGGTTTAGAGTGTAAAAAAAACTCCCAAGGTTCAGAGCCATTGTATGTCAAATAACCAGATTGAGAATTAAAATTTATTCTTTTCTAATTGGTAAATATTTATTTTATTAAATATTATTTGATAAATTCTCCTTAAAAAAATTTATTATTATTAAAAGTGACAAAAATTTATTATTATTAAAAGTGACAGGAGGGAGTAGTTGGCTTATGTTGTCTAGAGGATGTGGTGACAACATGATGTCTTCATTTCTGATCATGTTATCTGTTGTCAGTGCTCATTTAGGAAACTCACGCCCTTTGCTATTTTGGGAACGATACAATAAAAATAACATTTTAAATATCATTTGATGGTATGCAAATGTATAAATTAGCCAACTAACGCAAGAAGAACCCAGCAAGTGGTAGTAGCATCCAATATCATGGAGGAGTTTATGTGTTCGAATCCTGACTCGGGTATATTTGGAAAGGGGTACTTATCTATATACCATATAAGGCGTATAATTGGGGAGTGAGTGTGTGGGGTATCGGGAGTGAGTGTGCAGTGTGTGTGGGTCACTGCCCATGCTCGGTTGCAGCTAAACAAAAAGAAAAAAATAATGCAAGAAGAGTCTTCAGGCATGTAGGACCAAAAACATACTCAACATTGCTATTCTACACATGATTACTCTCTATTTGTCTCTAAGTTTTAGTTACACCATAAAATTTTGGGCACGATTTATAGTTCCTACATAACTGGAGTGATTGAATTGTAGTGAATTATGTATCTTTTTCCCATGTTAAGGGAGAGGCTAGGGGTGGGACGACGCATTGTCTAGCTTGATATGGCATACTCGATGGCTTGGGCAGCGGCGGACGCAGGATTTTCAGGGATGGGGTAAAGTCATTTTGAGATGGGGGTCAAGTGAGGGAATTAAGCCAATTTATAAGAAAAACTTAATAAAATGCAAGATGGGGAACTTGATATATATATATATATATATATATATATATATATATATATATATATATATATATAAATGTTACATTGAGCAGCCCATTTTGGTGAGCACAATGAGCAGCTCACTGTAGGACCATTAATGGGCAATCTCACGTCCTACAATGAGGCTCACCCTCAGCCAATCGGGTTCTTTCTTAAAAAAAAATTATAATTCCTATCCCTCTCCTCCCCTCCCCTCCCCCTCCCTCTCCCCCTGACTCGACCGCCACCCCAGCGACCCCCCTCTCCCCTCCTTCTGGCTCGACGGCCCCGCCACCCCCCTCCCTCTCCTTCCCCCTTTTGGTTCGACGGGGCTCTTGTCGCCCCCCTTCCCCCTCTGGCTCGAGGGAAGGGCCCCGCCGCTTCTGGTTCAACGCCATTTCGAGCCAGAGGGGGGAGGAGGGCGATGGGGGGCCCCGTCGAACCAGAGGGGGGAGAGGGAAGGGGGGCGACGGGCACCCCACCACCCCCTCCCTCTCCTCTGGTTCGACGGTGCCCTGCGGTGACCGGGGTGGCGGGGGGGTCACGGGGCGGCGCCGTAGAGCCAGAAGGAGGGGGAGAGGGAAGGGAGGGGGGTACCGGGGCGACTGGGTTGCCGGGGAGGGTGGACACCGGCAGTGCGACGGGGTGGCGGGGCGGCGGTGTCGTCGGGGAGGGAGGGAGCCACTGCAAGAGGGGGAGGGGGAGGGGGGGAGGTGGAAGAGTGGATATGAATTTATAAAAAAAATTAAAAATATTAAAATGAGCAGTTCATTGTAGGACGTGAGATCGTCCATCAATGACTCTATATATATATAAATAAACATGTTAAACACACAAATATTCATAATTTACAGCTAATACAATAATTAGAGGCCACTCCGTGCAATCAGTCGTATTTTTTGACTGAAATGTTCTCATCTTAAGAGATGCCCAATCCATCTCAATCGTGCATCCATCATCATTTCCAATCTCACCAACCTGGACGGCTCAGATCAATTTAGTATCATCCTACGTATGTTCATTTCCATACGACCAATTTCGTAACTTTACACCCTTATCATCTCCTCCAACAAGCTGTTGCTTCCGTGTCGCTCTTATATTGTCAAACTTACATTTTTCTGCTCTCTGGCATTTTTCTCGTTTTCTTCCCTATGATTGATTCTTTTTCCTCTCTTATCCGATTCTTTCCTTGTTTGAATCTCCGACGCAATCAGGTGCACGAGCTTTTCCGTTCAAATTCGATCCTTTCTGCAGTTCCGTGGCGGAATTCCCATCTTTGATTGAAGCTTGTTGAGGTACGATCTTCTTGGTCCTAAGAAAGCTCATACAGTTTATGGGTTTGTTTTGGATTGCTGAGTATGGGTTCTAAGAGTTCATAAAGTTTCTGTCTTTGCGGAAAAGCTGAGATGGGTCTGTGGGAATTAGGATTGAGATGATTATCAGGAAAAGGCTGTTTTTTTTCTTTTTCTGTGAACTGATTTTGATATCGGAGTGTAAATACCAAGATTTTTTTGTTTTAACTTGATGGAAAGCCTGGTACTTTGAAGTTTGCTGGAGATTGGAGATTAATATTCTGAATTTCTGTGTTGTTTTTTACTTTCGTTGTGATAAGGGGGTTCGGAGATGTCGTCGCCAAGCAAGCGGAGAGACATGGACCTCATGAAACTGTAAGATTTCTCATTCCATATTAGTTTCTTGTGTAGTGTGTAAATTTTATTACTTTATTAACTTGGATTATCACAGAATGATGACTGATTATAAGGTGGAGACGATTAATGACTCCATGACCGAGTTCTTCGTCGAATTCAAGGGCCCTTCTGACAGTAATATTTTTGTTTCACCTTTTTTTTTCTCCTACTTGTTGAATGTAGATGGTGTAAAATGGATTTATCTTATGTATGATTCATTGAACCTTATGTGAAAATTTGCAGGTTTGTATCAAGGTGGTGTTTGGAGAGTCCGAGTGGAGTTGCCGGAGGCCTATCCGTACAAATCTCCGTCCATTGGATTTGTGAACAGGATCTACCATCCTAACATTGATGAGATGTAAATGTGCTAATTAGCAAATTATCTATTAGAGTTTCTTACATGCATTCTTTAGAGTAACTCACTAGTGTTCTTCTCTTTCTTGTCGCAGGTCTGGCTCGGTGTGCCTTGACGTAATCAACCAGACATGGAGCCCAATGTTTGGTAAACACCATAGAAGCCCTTTGTTGATTCATCTTTGTTGTACTTGTCGTGTGGAGCATGCTTTTAGCCCATTTGCCAATTGGGTTCCTTGAACATATTCAGATAGCGATGTTATACTTGTACCAGCAAGAGTTGCTGCATGGTGAGAATGACCTCTCTCAGAGGGATCTTAACTTGACCTTGAAAGAGAGTCTGGGATACTTCGTCTTTCCCATTTTATGGACTGTTTTTCTCTGTGGCTTTCGCATTCAAAAAATAAAAGCGCAAATATGCCAGAATGTCTATTTTTAAGCTAGCTGAAAGCGTTATGGATCTTTTTGCATGTAGCTTCAAATGTAATAGATCCTTTGTTGTGGTATCTCACTTTTAACTATGTTACTTAATTTTTTTATCCCTTTGGAGCAGATCTTGTCAACATATTTGAAGTATTCCTTCCTCAGCTTCTGCTCTACCCAAATCCTTCAGACCCATTGAACGGTGAAGCTGCATCTCTCATGATGAGAGACAGGCCATCTTATGAACAGAAAGTCAAAGGTACACAGCTGGTGCATCTCAATCTGCTTTTGCCTTTTTTTGGTTTTATGTACTATGTTGTGAAGTATCCTACTACTTGCAGAGCATTGTGCAAGGTATGCTAAACCAGAAGACATCCAAGGCCAGCAAGAAGAAGATGAAAGCGAAAGCGAGGATGACAAGAACTACAGCAGTAGTGAGGATGAAATGGAAGTTGAAGATATTTAACCAAGGAAGGATCCGTTGTAGGTTGTCATCCTGTAAATGACATTTGTACATTAATTGTGAATTATGCATGTCAATACTTTTAATAATGTTAAACATTGACATTCTCAAGAAAATACTTTTTGTAATCAAATTGGTTACAATATTTGTTTATTCTGTAGTTCAGGAGAAAATAGCCATCTGCAAAGCAGGGTTTATTTCCCCTACAGATGGGCTTGATCAAATGTTTTGAACTCTTGCCTGGACAGCTAAAAACACTGTCCTATTCCTCAGACTAATATGAACATTCAGGTGCTGAGCTAGTGAGGCATGCAGAAGCATGTCAAGAATGAGATGCAGATGATAGCTGATTCATACTTGCAGAGCTGCGTAGGATCTATCCCAATGATACTGTAATTTGTCAAGGAAATCAGGTAACCAGGGAAATGAATTTCTGTACAAGGAGTATGCTGCAACGATCAAGCTTTCGTAATTACTGCACCTGAAAGCGCTAAAAGTTGTGTGAAGACATTGTAAGCAGCCGAAAGTAGATACTTTGAAATCTTTTGAAACAACAAGCATGATCAACAAAGAGGTGAACTCTGCATAATTTAGCCAAGAAAAGACAGTGCTGCAGTAGCTAAGATTTTGAAACTGAGATATTAGAGATATGGATACTGCTGCAGAGGTATAATATGATTTACTGAGAGCAGAGGCAATTGTTATTTGGCAGAGCAGAACTTCGGAACTCAAATGGTGACAAATTCACTTTTTTGTAGAACTCGGAGGAATGGAATGTTCCATTACAGCTGAATATTATGGCAGAAGTGGATCATCACACTTTTGAGATGGTCCTCTGATTAGAATAGCAAATTGCAAAGCTGGTTGGGAACAGTTGATTATCGAATGTAATCATAAAAAAATGAGAATAGTGTATGCACTAGAACCAGTTAGTCAATTTATGCATAGAAATTCCTCGAAAAAATCGTTGAAAGTATGGTGTCTATCATGGCTCCGCCGTTCAGAAAAAAGTGAAAAAAATAACAGAAGAAACGCTTGATTGGGCATCCAACCTGCTGTGCCCCAGTTTAGAACAAACTGTCATAAAAGTGTGGACATTAGGAAATGTGCACTAGACAAATTTGCAATAGGAAACAGACACCTCTTTATACTAGTGGGCGGAAAAAGGACAGAGCTACTGTGGCCCAGTCACGGTGATGAACTCTGTTTCTTTTGTTTTTTTTATTAATTTGGTGGGCTTATAATCATTTATTAGTTGGTGCACCTTGTAACCGACTGCTAGATTACCCTGCTTACATGCTAAGTAATCCTCTGCTACTTTTATAAATAATTTGTCTTAGCAAACCATCTCTTAAGTTGCAAGATTTGACTTCTTATTACATTTACCCATTTCCATGATTGGAAATTTTTTGTATCTTACTCTTTAGTTGCATGGGTAGATTCCTTGTCACAATGCTGTGCATTACATTACACTATAAGGTATACCTTTTTATATTACTATATGAAGCTTGTATCGCCACCATATTGTACTTATGCGAGGCATATTTTCTTTAACAAGATTCTTCATATGTTACTATCTTGTAGTTTAATATGCGAAATGTAGTGTTTGATCACTAGTATGTAACTTCAAGTAACTACAACTTTAAAACCACCTTAAAAGGATATAATCATATTGCTACTTGTTGTTAGTTGCTTCAATAGGATAAGTACTTTGAACCTTACAGGGGACAATGCATAGAACCAAAGTCTTTTCGTCCCATTAAACAAACATATTGCATGCAATGCTGAGAGGCAAATAAGAATGATTTACTCAAAAACATTGGTTCCCACCAAGCTGGACAGGTGACCTAACACAACAAATTGATCCACGGCCCACCATTCAAATCAGCAAAATCTAGCGTGATACATGAACTTGCTCCAATAATTTTAGAGAGAGAAACTAATTCCAAAGTGGGGAATGGTCCTAGAGGTGACGACCTTAGTTGAAATTGGGCCGGCCACAAGGTCCATCCGGCACCCAATCAGTCATGTATCAAAGAATGTTGCACTGGTCTCAAATCTTGGAAGAAATGTAAGCCTCAAAACCGTTCCATGTCAAATATATGTAACTATCATTAGGCTGTCAGTATGTCACTTGGTCGATGGTGTTCGCACCCAAAGTGCCGAACCCTTACATGGACCCAATGCTCCCAAGTCCCATACTCCCATCCCTTCCATAATTGAGCGAGCTAAGAATCCGCATGAGGAAAATAAATAGAGGTTTAACGGGGAACATTGCTGTTGGGTGACACATGGCCTTACCGGTTTTCCCTGACCAGAGTCCATGACCATGGTACATGCCTAGAACTGCTGGATGACTCTGGTTAGGCGGGCTCCCTAACCAGAGTCCTACACCGCCGGAGAGGCCGTCCAGCCCGGGAAATAAGACACCCGCATCAGCAGTCGAAGGAGGAAGAGATGAAGATTATGCGAGGTGAGACTTCTAAGGCGCGGATACAGGCAAGTCGTGTGCTATTATAGTCGACTATAATAATACACGATTAAAAATTTTGTCGTGCCTTACGCAACACGACTATATACATAGTCGTGTTTCATAATACACGACTACAAATGAATTCGTGTTGCATAAGACACGACTTCACTACGTACTATCGTGTTCTCAAGTCCATTCATACATATTATTAACATTGTGCACATGCAAGCATTTTCTATCCGCCTCCATGATAGCACATAAAGATGTATTGTGATTTGTGAGCTCCATCAAAGATTAAAATCTATCGCCCTCGGTGATTGATAGTTCCTTCCATATGATGGCAGAAATTCAAAGCGGATGGAAAATGCTTTCTATGTACCTTGTTAGCTTCTAGGCATGTACCATGGTCAAGGACTCTGGTCAGGGAGTCCGGTCAGGCCATTTGTCACAAAACTGGATTGCATGTGTCACGAAAAGTGTGGGCCCCCATGGGGCCCATCAAGTCATGAAACCCACGCGCCTCCTGCCCAACTTGGTTGTTCCAGCCATGAGGACTGTGGGGCCCGCCGGCCGACCGGCTCCCCCATGGATTGAGTTGTTGAAATGTTCCGAGCTTTCTCAGATGCAAAGCTTGGAGTCGTCAACGCTCGCTGCAAAATCCCAATTACTTAGAATCATGTCTCCTTGTTTATGGGTTTCACCTAAAACCCTAGTAGAGGCTTTGTGCTGGGTGTGATCCTTGTGTGGTGTTGTCTTGGCAGCACACTTCTCACTCTTCTAGAGCCCTAGTGTGGAACAAGTATATACAAAGCTGATCAAGTAGTTTGTTATCTCAGTTTCACTTTTAAAAGGTTTTTCGTTGTTCTATTGCCTGCAACCTGCCCAGCTGAGATGGTGAGGAAGCATGGGTGGCAGCTTCCTGCTCACACTTTCCAGGTCTGCTTCCTTGCTTTACTAATTACTATCAGTTGTTTGTTTTTTTAAATTATTATTACAGTACTTGGAAATGTGCTTAATATGTTGGATTTGTGGTTATGAATTTTGTTTATGTTGTGAGATTCTTATCTGGCTTTGTGAGAATTAGTGCTATCATATTGGGTGGCTAATTACTTGGGGGCTGGGGTAGGTTTCTGTTGCTGTTCTGTTGGCGCTGAGTGTAGACGTTGCGTCTACGGTTGTATTGAGTTTGAAGATGGATGGGGAAAACAGTGATGTTTTATGCTGGATGTTAGTTCATAGTTTTAATTTCTATGTGATCGAAATACTTTTCCTGTCCTGCACTAATTCAACAGTTAATCCTATGCTTTAATGTGCTTTTTTCCGCTTACCCTTTTTTACTTGGTTCTAATTTGGGTTATGCCTGGAAGTTTTGAGGGCACCAAAGGTCTAAAACATGATGCCGCATTGTGTTTTTCCTTTTTTTTTTTGTAATGAAAATTCGTAGAATTTTTGGTTTTCATGTCAGCTGCTATTAACAAAATCATTAACGTTTGATCTATATTTGTTTTCCTCTGTTTTTTTTTTCCATATTTTGTACTCTTAAGTCTTAAGGATCTTGGTCATAATCTTGCTTCTTTGAGGTGATTGAGAGCCGACCCCGCTTGCAAGTTGAACCGCTAGGTTGACTGGTGGTTCAAAATTGGGTTAGTCCAGCTGAGCTTGAGCTGATCGACTTTAAAATTTTCTAGACAGAATGTTTGAAATTTTCTAACATAATTTTATATCATGTCCACATATTTATGCAGTAAATTTGTATACTAATACAATTTTGGTAATGTTTTATTTTTTATAGTTTTTAAAAGATTTTTTTGTTGATTCTTGAAAAGGTATACTTATTTGACTCATTGAAACATGTTTATAACATTTAATACGTACAAATATATACAAGAACGTAATTCGGTCGAGCTATCTTGACTCACCTTGGACTCTGTGCTATGTTGAACTCGACTCACTCAGCTTGGCATATCTAGACACGACTTGAGTTGAGCTATGCAAAAGTTCGAGTCAGCTCAGCGCATTAACACCCCTAGGGTTTCTACCAATGACATTTGTCTAATGCTTCATGGAGGTTACTTGAATTTTATTTTATTTCTGGTAGTGATTCGTAATTAGCTACTAGTTCCCACAAGAAGCTGTTGACCAACCTTGTAAAAGCCTGCCTTCTATTCAAACTATAACTGTGCAAACGAACAAGTCTGAAAGACATGATAAATATCCCATTCCTGTTTGTATGTGCTAATTATACTGGAGCCAAGTGGGCTTCCTTATCATTTTTTCCATATGTGTTTCCTGTTACTTTTCCATACTATATGGGCCTTAGATTTTCTCTTTTCTATCATGATACTTAAGATCTTTTGTTTTTGAATAGGTTGTTGCCATCACTGTGTTCTTCTTACTAGTGATTGCCTTCTATAGTTTTTTTGCACCATTTATCGGTGGACGTATCCTAAAGTATGTTGCATTTGGAATTTACTCGCCTGTGGTAAGTTTATTCATCTCTGTCTTCTTCGTCTCTAGTGTTAATTATTATTTTCATTGTTTTCTCTTGGTTAGTGTTTCCGTATTGTTGTATGCAGGCTCTTGCTGTTTTTATTCTTTATGTCCGTTGTACTGCTATCAATCCTGCTGATCCAGGAATTATGGATAAATTTGGAGGGCTAGCATCGAGTAAACCAAAGATTGATGTTGGATTGCAAGATTCATATACGGTTGGTAACATGGGAGAAATTGGGATTCATATGTCACCTTCGTCAATTTCTAGAAGTTCTATGGCGGGTAACTCTGCTAAAGGAACCTCCCTTGGAAATGGAAGAAGCCTAAGCATATCAAATGGCAATCCTAAGAAAGAATCTTCTTGTTGCTTCAGTATTGGGGTTTTTGTGTGCGCATTATTTGTGAAAGAAGATTGGTGCAAACGTGAAGTAGTCTATGAGCAGCAGGAGCAAGATGCTTTATATTGTACCTATTGCAATGCTGAGGTACTGATTTATGATCATCTTGTGTAATAAAATGGTAATGGGCTGTGAAATACATTAATCTATTGTGCTTTTTTCTCGAGGAAAAGACTTTGAATGTTGCTAGACACTCTAGGTACATATTCTGATTTACTACTTTCTGCATATTCTTGGAGGGTGACCCAAATAGTAAGTCGAAGTTATGGTGGATAAAGTCCTTTTAGGTGATTACTGATCAGACAAAACAAAGTTTTCTTAGGGGATTTATTACTTCTTGGAACAAAGCAAGTGACGTACTAGAGAAAATTAATTAGAACCGTACATGGGCAGCCAAATGGGGGGTTTGATATCCTCTTTTGTTCTTTGTCTAATCAGATTCTAATAATTAATAGTCTATTGTCAGTGTTGGCTGAAGCATAGGCATGCTGTTTTTAGCTATGTTTAAAGGCAAGGAATCCGCGAATGTGGCATGTTATTATGGTACTATTTTTGTTTCTTTTCCGCCTAAACTTGCGACGGTATCAATGGTTTTGAATCATGTTAACCAACTTAGGACGTACCAAAATTTTTTGGATCCTTGAATTTTCATTTTCTTGTAAAAAAATTCAACATGTACTATAATTTGCATTCCAGTTAACTGAAGATTATTTGCCTCTTTGGAGTTGGTTGTTGTGTATATATCATTGTGCCTAGATCCATTTCTTTTTTCTGCAGGTACGGAAGTTTAGTAAACACTGCAGATGCTGTGATAAATGTGTCGATGGATTTGATCACCACTGTCGGGTATTGTAAAGTACCTTTCTTTTCTTTTAAACTTTACCTTTACCATCATATCTCTTGAAGCAATGTAAGTTTATGATTGTTTCCCTGCAGTGGCTCAATAATTGCATAGGCAGAAAAAATTATGTCACTTTCTTCTCTCTAATGGCCACAAGTGTCATCTGGGTATAGTTTCCACCTTCTTTTGTCTATGATACATTGATTGACAAATGTGTTTCAGTTTCAGTTCTATTTCTCTGACACTTATGCTCATGTAGTTGGTAATTGAATTTGGAGTTGGTATTGCTGTACTTGTGCGCTGCTTTGTTGACAAAAAACACATGGAGGAGCAAATAATTGATAAGCTTGGAAATGGATTTTCTCTAGCTCCGTTTATTGTTGTTGTGGTATGTCATTTACTTGAGCATTTGCTTGCTTTTTGACAAACTTTATGCTATTGAGATATCTTTTGTTTTGGAGGACTCTTTTCAATCATTTTAACTGAACCTTTTTGTGGATATGTGCCAGATAGCCAGAATTTTCTATTTACTTTTATTTAGCGAATCAATTTAATTGCATTGTTACTTTGACCATATTGGAATTTTCAGGTGATAATAAAGTTCTTTTTTTCGACATCCATAAAACAACCATCCAATAAGTAAACATATTATGTATATAATATTTGTATCCATTGAGTATGAGCCACACTGTTGCTAGGTTTTATTGTTGACTCATAAGTATTTGGTGCAATGATATGCCAAAAAAGAAGAAAAGAATGGCTGGCTTCACCCACCAATCTCTTTTGTTTGTTTTAATTGTGAATTTGCTTACAGCTTTGTAACAGGGTTTGACGATCTGTCTTGTAGACCTTATGAATGCCAATTCTTTTTTTTGTAGATTGTATGTTCTGCAGTTTCATTACTAGCTTGTGTGCCTTTGGGGGAACTATTCTTTTTCCATATGATACTGATAAGAAAGGTGAGAGTTATTTATGAAAGAAAAAGAAAGAAAATTGCTTGATTATTTTTGGGCACCTGTTTTTGTTTTTTGAGAACTTAATTTAATCCTCTTGTAGGGGATTACAACCTATGAATATGTTCTTGCGATGCGGGCGATGAGTGAGGCACCTCCTGGTTCTGTTGATGAGGATTTCATCCCACATTCACCCACAGAATCAGCCAACACTGGGATAAGTGGTGGGAGTTCTTTAGGCATCCAGTACAAGGGTGCATGGTGCACACCGCCAAGAGTATTTGTAGATTATCAGGTAGGGATTTGCCAGTCTTTGTTCATAATTCTAGTAGACAGGTTATATGCTGGCTAATTAAATTGACCCATCAGGATGAAGTTATTCCACACCTTGATCCCACAGTTGTACCTTCCACTGTCGATCCGGATGCAGCTGGATTAGCAGAAAGGGTAAACAAGTTGCAGAAAAGACCTGTTCGAATTAGTGCCTGGAAACTGGCCAAGTTGGATTCTAATGAGGCCATGAGGGCTGCAGCAAAAGCCCGAGCTTCGTCGTCTGTTCTACGGCCTGTTGGTACCCGCCGTGGGCCTGATGCAGACATGAGCTCCAATGATAACATGAGCAATGTAAGCAGCATGAGCACAGATTTTGGGATGAATAAGGAAGTGAAAAATGATCCTAAGCTCTCCACTATGGCAAATTCATATCCACCAAGTAATGCTAGTAAGGAGGACTACGAAACTGGAACTCACAGTGTTAGCAGTTTCAGCAGTCCAGGCCATTTACATGATTCGGTGTCCTTAAGTCCACTGCCACTGGAGCAACCATCTGCTCCTTCTGCTACTGGCCAGTTGCCACGATTTATATCTGAGCAGTCTTTTCCTCTCAGAGGGGTTCATCCCAACATAAATTTTGGGAACCAAATGTTGGTTCAGCCCTCTAATAGCGGATTTGACGACAAAATGCCGCGGAGTAGTAATATGGGTTCTCAAGTATCGTCAGGCCAACATATCAGTTCAGTTCTGAGGGATAGCAGGAGAACCTCTGTTGTGTGGGACCAAGATGCCGGTCGTTATGTGTCTGTTCCAATATCAGCCAGAGCTGAAACAGCCCCGGAGTTCCCTCTTAGGCCACCATCACATGCAACAGTGAACCGAGCTTCAGAGCTAAGTGGTAATGGAAGAAGGCCAGATTTTCCAGAATCTTTAACCACGAGAGTGGTGCCTGTGCAGAAGACAGAGAGTTTAATGTATACAGGACAATCAATATTTTTCGGCGGCCCCCTTTTGAGTGTACCACCAGTTAGGGAAGCCGAAAGAAATGCAAACAGCAACACAAGTGTTGCACCAAGCCAAGGTAGGAGATCTCATGTACTTCGGAATGGTAGAGAAGGACAAGATGAGACATCGAACCAGCTCCCAGTGTTTGCTCCCGGGTCATCCCTAAATGTATTGCCCTACAGCTCACAATGACCCGTGATGATACTCATGACCTACTAGGGTCTTCTACCTGAAGATGGAAATCTTGGAGATGTTTCGGAAGATGGTTGGAACTGATGGGAGTGATTAACAAGCTTAAACTATTTGTTTGAAAAGGAGAGGCTGGCTAATCTAGGCCATCATTTTTCCTGCAATTAGCTGTAAAATCTGGAGGCTGCAGTTAGGTACAACCATGGCTGACATAGAAAAATGTGAACTAGCTTTGTAATTTAACATAAATTGTCCACAGGATGAAAATGCTTCATTTCCTAATTCCCTGCTTACTATTGGCTAGCTGCAGTCAAGCTTCAAAATTGTTTATTTGTAAAATGTACCATGATTGAGTTGCTTTTGGTGCACCGGGAGTTAAGAATTGACATGGATGCCGCAATTTTTATAGAACTAGACTAGATAACTCGATTATGTGTCGTCAATATCGCAGATTATCTAGAAATTTTTCTTAATAGCTTCTCTTTTTCTTTGGTGTCAATGTAAGAGCCATGGTAAGAATTTAGCCAAAGAAGAAGATGAAAAGTAGAAAAAAGGGGCTTCCATTACCAATTTAGAAAATGGATGAGACTTTTCGGCACCCTAATTTTTCTTGGCAGCACCATGTGCTCAGTATCAACCAACGTACTAAATTCTCATCAATTCAATTTCAATTTGATAATTTAGCATGTAACTTTGTTGGGTTAACCAAATTACACATCACACCCAACCCCAGCTGAGGGCATCAGCAGATGGGCTGAAAGCCTGAAATTGAATGTGGGTCCCATTGAATCTGAATAACATCGTACGGTGAGTAGCATTCTTCTGTGGGGTGGGACCCTTGGCAGTACCATGATTGAAATGGTATTAGCCGTCGGATCATATGGGACCAGCATGATCCGACGGCTTGAATCCATATGCTGCGCAACTTTTAGAAAACGGCGTTTAAAGGTTCCACAACAAGCTGACCTTCCCCCGCCACCTCCCCCGACCTCAATATAAAGGGATCAACGCAATTCGAATTCCAAATTTTGCCAACAGCAAGTTCTCTCTTCCCACTCTCTATCCATTAATCGATTTCCGGTGAGTTCCATTGTCGACTTGATTATAGGCTAATATTCGATTAATCATGTTCTTAATCCATGTTCGATTCAATCCTGGCTTTAATTAGGTTTTGCTTCTGAATTACCCAGAAGTTTTGTATGAATTGAATTATAGGTGGATTTTTACATGTTTCGATCTTATGTGTACTTGTGGAGTATTTTTGTATTATCTTGATTAGGAATGTCTTGGTTTGAAGTTTTTCATGAATTGAATAATAGTTAGATTGATTTTTAACTTGATTAGATCTTCTGGTGAAATACCATCCGGATTTATTATCACCATAAGGTTTTTCAAAATCAACTAAAATTAGTTCATTTTGAAAAAACTTATGGTAATATTAATTCCGGACGGAGGGAGTAATTGGGTTTTCGAGGGCTTTGAATTGCTTCCTGTTGGATCTATGAGATCGTAAATTATGTAGTTTTTTGAAAGGGCTGTGGATTGGGTGGTTTTGGTTGCTTTGAGAGTGGAATCATCTCTGTTTTTAGGTGGAAAAGGAAAAAGAAATTGGCCTTTTTGGATGAGTATAATAGGGTTATTTGTGGTGTGGAACATTTTGGGAATCAATTAGGATTATTTGCTTCTTTACTAATGCGTTTGTTCCTTGAACATTGGAATTACCTTCGGAGTATCGAGTAATCCGTTCTATCGCAATTGCAATACGTGTATGGCTAACTGGCCATATGTGAATATATTACTGCCTCCTTCAATGAAGCTGGATTTGAAAAAAGACGGGTCCAATATTACATGGCTGACTTTGCTCCCTCATGACCAAAAAATCACGGGAAGAGGGGGGGGTCTGTCTTTTTTTTTGCGGGCCCCAGAATCCAATAAATTTCAGTTATTTTCCAATGCAGACGAACTTCAATCGACAGAGGAGTAATATGTTTTTTCTTTTGGAAACAACTTATTGGCTGATGAAACTTACGTTATCTGGTTAGACTATATGTTTATTTTCGGTTATAGAGTAGGCTTGAGAAGTTGCAGATTTATCTGTGAGCCATTTGGTGTCTTTAGTAATTCGATATCTGGTATGGACCAAATGAACGAATGAATATTCTATCGTTTACTTTCTATGACTTTATTTTACTGTTTTTCCGAAGAAATCATATCTCATATTTTTCGCTTGAATCTAATGGTGGACTTTGGATTATATTTTCTTACGGATGTGATTATCTCTTTGTTTTCTGTTCATCTCAACTTTAACCAAATGTCTCTACATCTCAGATGGCAGGTATGACCAGGATGGAGATCAGATTTTTCTTTGTAATATTTCTCATTTCATTTGCGCTCACAAATGCAAGGAATGTTTTTGTCTTTAGAAGTACACGTAAGTGCTTTCAATTTTTTCAGTGCTAATATTCGAGTGGATTATAAGGTTGTCTTGTACACCTAATTTGGAAGCCCATTATAAGCAGCTAATTCTGTCCGAGGAACTTCAATGCAGGTGAATTGACATTTGTAGAAAATAGCTTTATCAAGAAATTTAATCTTGATAATATTGCTTCTGAAGGGGAGGCCCTTAAATTGAAAAAATTGCCGCTAGATTTTGTTTGCAATTCTTGCCTTGAGGTTTCAAGGGAAGTTGAGAAATTTTTGACAGATCCATCATTTGTTGATAAACTTGGTGCCATATCCACTGAGGTTTGCAATCTTCTGCCCTCAGATTCAAAAATGAAGGTAATATAACAGGTTGTAAATGTTTAAATAAAGAATTATGGGTGTTGTCATGTTATCTATTCATGTTTTTCTTTACATTGCAGTGTCTGGAGATGTCGGAGAAATACATACAGCAAACGGTTTTGTATCTCCAGGAATATTTCTCGGAGAGTAATCTTTGCCAGAGCACAGGTTTATGCCCCGAAACTACTGGCTCCGTTTTGTCCGACATCATCGAGGAAAATCAGGTGGCAGAAAGAGATTAAATTACTTTATTTCTCTTTTGTCTATATATATATATGTCTTTCTCAATGTAAAAGCATGATAATCATTTGGTTTTGCCTTTGAATTTGCATATTAGTTGTGTATACTATAATAGTGTTTATCCATTCCATCTGGGTAATTTAGACTGTGTTTCTATAAAAAAATTGAAAAATGGATGAAACTTTAAAGGTGGATTGGTATTAGATTTTGAGAGCCCTAGACATCTTCTGCTTCATAAAAAATGTGGTCCATCCTCTAATTTTGCTATATGCAGTTTTTAGATCTAGAATTCAGAAATCAACAGGTAGTTGCTCATCTAAATAAGAAATTTAGAAGTGAACAACGAGTAAATCATGTTGATACATGGGTAAAAAGAACACAAGGAATGATTCCTTGGGAAAATCCAGCCTATTAGCTTTGATAACGACCCTGAAGCTATCCTTATGCTGATGTGTGTCAGAATATCATCTAAAATCAAAATTGTAACATAATTGAGTAGCACCTTTTCCACAGAATCTGAGGTCTCCGAATGTTGTTTGAAATTAATACAGTAATTATCAATTGCAACAAGAGAAAGCTATGCTTTGCAATTTCTCAGGCTTTATTCAACTTTTGCCTCCTTTCCTGTAATTTTGTTTTTTTGGAAATATTTGTGTTGTTTACAAACATGTACTGTTAAGAAAGCCCTTAACGATATGAAAAGGGAAGCAACTAACATATTAGGGAGTTGGATAAGATGCAAAGATTTGGAAATCTACTCCTAAGCTGTAGTAAGTTTGAGATATGTTTATGTTGTATTATACAGACATACAGACCTATTAAGGCTACTTTTAGAAGGCAGAAGGATGGTAGCCAGGATAATCATGATATCTAGTGTTTTTTTTAATTTATTAAAGTAAATCTTTGTTCGTTTCTTTTTTAACAATGTGGTTTTCACCAGATCTCAAATGAAAGGAGCTGCGCCGCATGTCGGAATGCTGTTAAAGAACTGCAGGATGACCTGGAAGACCCTGAGACAAAGGTTTTACATATATGCTTTGACTTTGTTTTCTCATTCTTACATACTGTAGATGTATGCTAATGTTTTTCAGTTAATACAAATGATAATTCTGTATTTGGGTAAAATGATTATTGCTTTTGTTTTTATTTTTACATTATTTTTTGTGCAGATAAAGGTTATTAAGGCTCTTCTTAAAGCTTGTGAGAACGTTGATAGCAGTCATGTCAAGGAAGTAAGTGAACTCTTTTGAGTTTTTATTTTATGCTAGCGTTATTTAAACATTTATAGTAGAAAGGAAAGGAAATATCTTACGAATATGCTTTATTGCAGTGCAAGAAAATGGTTTTTGAGTATGGTCCTTTGATTTTGGCAAACCTTGACAAGTATTTGAGCAACAATGACGTATGTTACAAAGTTCGTGTATGTGATGCTGCTGCCTATCATGCGGATCAAAATGCAAAGCTTATAGAGCTGCCAGCTGGTAGCCACCTGACAGCCCAACCAGCTAAGATGGCCATGTGATGTGATGCACAGCAGTTTCAGTTGCAAGCTTAATGGATGGGGTACATTTGAATGAAAACAGATGCTTGTTAATAAATTCCTTTATACTTTTCTTCTGATGTAGCGACCATTGATGTTTTTTTGGATTACTTCCATGAGCCAGTTGATATTCCCTATGCCTCAGATGTTGGGGACATTCATGGGTTTGCTAGGATTGTTTGTTATGCATGTACATTTGTATAGTGATGTGTTCTCTTACCCACCCGTTATTATCCTTCTGTCTTTTTTTTCAGTTATTATTTGGGTCGTTTCCTGGTGTGTTAACTTGAGGGTTTTGTTATACGTGGGACAATGATAATTTGCCTTTTTTTTGTGTTGATAATTTTCCAATTGCTAGTATGTAGGGTCAATCCTTATAGTGCCATTCATATCAAAAGCAATATCCTATGAGAGTGAGAGAGGGAGAGAGGGATTTTTCTCCCATGCAAATGGATCTCTCATTTGTACGGGAGAGGTGTGAAAGTCGAACACCGGATTGGCATATACGTTAGGGTGCACACAATTACCTATAATAATATTAGAATTGTCTCTCAACTCTCAAGTTTCTAGGAAGTCTACTCTACAAGATATTTTGAAGAAGAAACACAAGTATTCAACTATTATTCAAAAAGAGAGGATATTATATAACAAAAATTTAATATGGTCATACAACCAATCTCTATCATTAAGAAGGAGAGGGGTGATCTTACATTAAATGAAATAGATTGACAAATAAGCCAGGCTGATATTATATATGGCTTACAAATAAAACGCCAGGGTGCTATATTATTATATTTCCAAATAATAAAAAATAAAACTATATGAGGGCAATAGCAAAGAAGACTTGGGCTCTAAGAGCAATGAAAAGGAAGGTAATCCGCCACATGCATGCAACACCATAAATGATCAAAGCCGCAAGCTCTCAGAGTTTGAGAGACACGTCCGGTGCCTTCGGCCCGGCTTCCTGCTCTTGCGGCATCTGCTGGCCATCACCGGCCGGCCCGCTAGAACTGCTGGGCATCATACTTCCGATTCGAGCCGCGGGTCGGATGCCATGAGCATTCATGGCGGCGGTCAGCCTATCCAGGGTGGGTTGGTGGTCATTGGATCCTATGTTGCACGGCCATCCGGCCGCAAGCCGGTCGATGGTGAAAGGTGGTGGTGGTGCATAAGGGGAGTAGTAAGGCTGGCGGATGGCGGGGTATGACTGGGATGGCGGCATGCGGAAGGATAGATGAGGTGCCATGGCCGGGTAGCGGGGAGGAGGTGGAGGGTAAGGGTAGGGGTAGGGAGGGTAGTCCACCATGTCGCGGTGAATGGCGGCCCTCTGCTTGACCATGACGCGTTCACGCCGATGGGCGTTTTGGTGGCCACCGAGCGCCTGGGAGCTGAGGAAGGTCTTATGGCAGTAGTTGCAGCAGAAGACCCTATCACCGCCATCCTCAGCGGCTGCAGGGTCAGGGACCACAACGTTCAGCGGAGGCGGAGGCGGCTGGGAGGGCGGCATGTCGAACCTGGAGAGGAGGTTCAGTTCAGGGGTGGCATTCTTGGTAGTACTGTAGAGGCTCAGGCTCAGGGTGATGTCTTGCTCTTGAAGAGGTGCAATTGGCTCCTTGATCTGATTATAAACATCTTTGTGATTGACTTCCTCATCCTCCTCCTCCTTCTTGACATGGCAAGAGGAGGAGGCTGAAGAGGCTGGAGAACCGTTGGATGGAGGATCAGAGGGCTGGGCTTCCATGGGGGCAGAGGAAGAGGACAAGAGGTTAGACATGTAGAAAACAAAAACAAGTGAAGAACTAGAGATGGTGTTGTTGTGTTTGGAGATTGGAGAAGAAGTGGAGTTTGAGGAGGAGGGGAGACATGTATTAATGCAAATGCTGCGTTGCAAACATGGAAAGAAGCTCTGGTTACAGTGTAATAGCCATTTATGAGGAGAATTTCCAAGGGGCTTTGACAAATTTTGTCTAGATACGCAGTAGCCATGCAGAGACTTATATTTCTTTCCTTTAGGGCCTGCGGCTAAGCTTACTTTGATCTCATCTTGTATCACCCAATACTTGAGTGGCTTGATCAGACTTATGAACCTAGATTCCAATGAGCTGGAAAGATTATGTTGAACTTATAAGGAAAGCTTGACAATCTACATATATGTATATACATTTACATAATTACATGTGATTATGAATGTGAATTTTCTATAAATATGAACGTTAACGAACATGATATGATTCTGACGGCCACTCTATTACAGAGATTAATACACAGTTTTCTCATTAATTGAAAGTAAGTACAACATAGTTTTTCTGAGAAGAATTTCAATGCACTTATTATAGACCACACTACTACTAAAGAGCTAATTAATTGCGGTATTCCTCATTGAAACATAATTAACAAAATAGTTGGGTTTTTCTAAGGAACATTCTCACAATTTAAGGTTATCATGAAGAACTGATTATAATCTCACCTTATCCTCACTATTTACAACCTGCAATAAAAAAATCTGAAGACGATAACCAATTTGATGCGAATGTCACAAACATTTTCCTTCATTCTTTTTCCAGATAGTTTGAGAGAAATCTACCTCCGGCAATGTCGTGTGATTAGAAATGGGATCACTGTCATAAATGTCTTCATCAATATGAGAACCTTGATAGTTGATTATAATGCTAATGTGAAATAACTTGTATTTTAATATGCAACACTAATGTGGTCTAAAACTAATTTTAGATGGAGCTATGTGCATTTGACTAAAAACTTTTTGTATCTTACTTCTGAAAAATTAGTACAGTTCTGCCAAACAGGTCACTGCCTAATGTACATTTTGGAAATTACGAGAAGTATGCTAAATCTTGGGGACAAAAATGACTAAAAAAGCAAAATGAAAGAGCTTGTGCCGAACATGGGAATGCAAATCAGTAAAATCTGGGGTAGTTCTAAAGAAGGATAGCTTATACTCCTTCGGCCTAGAAAAAATAGCTACATTTACTAACTTTATCTGAAACAATGGCTATAGTTGACCATGTAGTGTTTAATTCATGAGGATAGGAGGAAATCAGAGGGAGAGCGAAAATGGCGCATCGATGATTAATGGTTATCCGATCATTTGATCGAGTTTCCAAGTCTGCCAATTGGCGTTGATATTCGACTAGGATTCTCGATCCGAACCGGGATTTGGTGCCTATTCCTTGTCGGCACCATTGTGGCTTAAAAACATAATTTTTCGAAGCTAGACAGAGGGAGTATTATCCCATAGAATACCCTTTTCATAATCTTTGGATATTTGTTGCCTGAAAAAATGCATGTCTTCCTATTCCACTAAAAGGTCGCCTACCTTAGTAGAAAAAAAGAGGTCACCTACCCCGGTTTTAAAAAATTCCATCCTATTTTTCCATTTACTACGTGCTTTACCCATAAAATTGCCCTGCTCAAACCATATTGGGGCAGTGAAATTTTTTTTTAGCTCCCATAAATATCACTCCACATCTATAATCCAATTTCCTAGTCTCTGGCTTAAAGATTACTGGGCCTTAGTTTTGTTGTAGCACGGAGCCACGGACCACAGTTTATGCCCCTAATTTAGGACTGGTTAACGGGCCAGGTTCCATCAAGCCCAAAACTGTTTAACCAAGCCCAAGCTTGCCACTAACAAACAATCACGTGCTATTTATCGGGCTCGCCTCTAACCGGGCTGTAAGCGTATTTAGGCCTTTTAACTCGATTTGGGCTTTCTTAATGCACTAATCTAACTGTATTATACATCGGGCTTTCTTGTTGGGCTGTTAACTAAATTGGGTGGTTTTCACTTTTTAGTTTCCTTATTGGGTTGGGCTCATCAGAATGGGCCATAAAACTCCGATCGTCTTCCTTTCTCTCCGATCGTCTGCTTAGCGTTTCTTCCGATCAATCGGCACCGGCGGCTTCTGTCCGAGTCTCGCCGGAGGGCAAGAGGTTTCCATCTCTCTCTTTCTCTCTGTGGATTTTTGGGATGTAAATGTTGTTTTTTGAAATCTTTGGTTGTAATTACGGATGGAAGAAGCGTGGATGTTATGGTTGTGGTGGGACTTGACTTGGGCGATTATTGATATCTACCGAGTAAAATTGATGTTTTTTTTAACCTTTTGTTTTAGAATAGTTGGATGATCGTTGTTGCTATTCGTTTTCTAGGCGTTGTTTCATCTCAGTGTCATACTACAGTTTATGAGGGTTCGAGGAATTGAACTAAATTTTAGACTCTTTTTTAAAAAAAATTTAAATTAGATTCTTTTGAACCTATGTAAAGACCAAATCTATATGTTTTTTTGTTAGTATAGCTAAGAGTAATCCGGTATAATATGCTCCTTTTCTAGACGTCCCATTTATTCCCAAATAAAGAGAAATTCTATGTGGGAGTAGATGATTTTTGTTTGATGATGAACTTGTTGCCATGTTGTAGGAACTTCTATGTTGTTCTGATGGAATGATGAAAATTTGGCAAGACTTTTTGGTGATCCATTAATCGATTTTTTAGTAAATTTTTCACGCTGACCTGAATCTTTAATGCTTTTGTCATCTGCTAAACATAAATATATAGTAGAAGCTTGCATCTCACTGTCGTTTTCTTGCAACCTTGAGGAGTAATGGAAGTAGCCAAATAGGAAAACTAGTGTTTGAACTTCGCAACTGAATACAAAGGTACATAACTTAGAATGGATTTGGTACATAACTTAGAATGGATTTGTTTTCATATTATATTTCTTACAAAATTTGCATTGAAGCAGGAAGAATGCATTTTCTGCCCCTTTTTGCATGAACAATGGTGAGAAATAACTGTGCTTCTGAAACAGGGAGAAGGCTAAGTCTTATCCTTCTTGAGCAGTTATAAACTTATTTTTACTGTTCATGGCTGAGTGTTATCCCCTTCTTGAAGTTTGTTACATGGTACGGCAGTCACTCAGAGTAAACTGGCCAAGAATTTGTAATCGAAGTATGTAATTATTTCCAAATGTCTCATTTTTGTCAAATAACCAATAGTATAGCTTAGAGAGTTAGAGTAATACATTCTTTTGTATCATGATGATGATGATGATGATTTCTAATACTGTGGTACCTGAACTTTAATGTTATCTTTTATTGATTAATGCAACCTGATAAAACTTTCTATCCCCAATCAAATGATTTTTTGGAGATCTTATATGCTGCACGTAAATTTTCTGTGATTTTGTTTTCTGCTAGACGTAAATATTGAGGTTAGGATCTTGTTTTTGATATATTTAACCTTGAAGATTACCATGAAAATAGGTAAAATTAGTGTTTAACCTTTAGAACTGCATACAAAGGTTTATAACGTTCTAATTGGATTTCTTACAACTTTTTTTGTTGAAGCAGGGAAAATGCATTTTCTGCCCCTTTTTTGCTTGACAAATGGCTGGAAATAACTACGCCTTTGTACACAAATTGAGCAAGCTGGCTAAGTGTCATCCTTCTTCAGCATTAGAAGATTAAGTAGTTATCTTTGAGGGTTATAGTAACAGATGGATCAATCTACAGAAGCAGTCTCAGTTTACCTTGACGAGGAACAATGCCCGCTCAATCCGCCTCCAAGCAGTTCTCCTTGTGTCAGCCGGGTCAAGAAGCTTCTGCATCGGCGGATGCTAGTTGGGGTGAAGGATGGACGCTATTTTGATGGTCACTTTTACTGCATGGATAAGCAGGGCAACATCCTTCTTCAGGACACAGTGGAGTATCGAAGCACCAGGCGGTCATCGCCTTCTCCCATGGAACAGCGCTGCCTTGGTCTCATTCTTATTCCTTCTTCCTGCCAGTCTTCTTGCCATGTCGACTGCTCCATTGAAGAAAGCTTATCCCTTCTCTCATTTGATAAGTAAACAGTTTTGAGGTATATGCTGAGTGAAGACAGGATTTAGACTCTGGAAGCGTGATGAGTGGGCAGTGGGCTTTGTAAACTTTAAAATCGTGGTGACTTTTTTTGTGTTTTTGCTTTTAGTGTATTTGTAGTTAAACTAGAGTGGGTCTTTGTTCTCGCTACCTTTCCCTTAATTTTGGCTTTTTGATCTTTCATTAACTAAAAAACGGTTTGTAATGATTGACGAACAGCAGTGTTTTATTAGAAGGGATTCAAGATGCCTATTGTTCTACACTGGAGGACCGTTTGTTATTCTAAGTGAAGCGTGCTTTTGTAAAGATGATCTTTCTCCAGGTTGGAGAAGCATTTCAACTATATAGAATTAGTTATAAATATCTATATGGCTCGTTGATTATTTTTCAAACAGGTCACCTACATATTCGCTTTGAGTTATGATATTTACCATATGGTTGCGACTTGATAGTAATAGGGCCTGCTAAACTTTTATGCACTCTCGAATTAATAAAAGTAGTTCCCTGATTGTTTACATACGTTCCCCTGAATAGAAGAAATGCAGACAACTAGAAACACTGAGTTTGCCCTAAATATACGTATGACTAACTGCTGAACTAGAGAAGTTTCGAAGTGTTATTCTAACACTATATAATATGTTCGTTTGCAATGAGAGGACTACAAAATTTTGAAAATGCCACAGAGGCTCACTGCCGCAAATGCTTGGGATGATAGCTGCATGCGGCCTGTGTGTGCATAGGGGCCTGGCGACCACGGCAAGTTTTTGGGCAATGAGCGAGTGTAGCATACTGTTAAAATATAAATTTCCATTCGTCAAGATATTACAACACAAATATTCACTGACTGGGTTACCTGTGCTCTTAACCTTGACTATCATATCAGAAATTGTCCATCTTGTGCCGTTTTCTGCTGAATTAGTTTGAATTCCCTGTCTCTTTCTGTACTTGAGCAAAAGCAGCTAGCATCGTTGACCGTACATTGGCAATTTGAACAAGAGTCTCAAGCACTGCAAGGATAACCTTTGGTCAGATATTGGGCGATGATTTCCCTCACGATTAAAATCTTATCAACTTGAAACAGACAACCAGACCTGTCTCAAATGAGGCTTGTGCTTCTCGTAGCTTTGGAGAAACTAATGCTCCAAATACAGCTAACGATTTTGATCTTTGCTTCTTAACTTCTGAAAGCTGATTAAACCAAGGAAAGACACAAAAACAAATATATCTTGTTTAGTTAGTCCAAACCTACTATGTCCATGGCCAAGTAGCAGGGCGTGCACATTCACTAGCCAAGCACTATGTCTATGTAGCGGTTAATTATGGTTCACTAGCCAAGCACTTGATAGGTTGTTTGGGTATGGGGGACTCTATCATGGATTTTATCCATACAAGGATCTGTTCAGTCCACCACTTATGGCTTATCACTCAATTCGATGTGCATGCCCTTTCTATTTGTAAGAAGGTCCAACATTTATATGCCTGGCTGCTTAAAAAATGTCCTACTAGCATGACACAACATGCGTCCAAAGGTTTAGTAAGATTCTTCAGAACCAGATGAGAAGTTTCGGACAATAAAAAACCTATACAAGATAACTGTTAAATCACTTACTTGATCCACAGCTAGTGGTAACAGACTAGTTGGCACCTCTCTCTGGGCTTCTGTTCCAAAAGGCATAAGCAAACACCATCTGAGATGTAATCCTTACTTCCGTCTAATATAAATGACCAAAAAATTTGAGATAAATAACCATACCTGGTGATGCATATGGTCCTCTCCATCGTAACTGAGGAGCATATGATTTTGCATGTGTCTCTTCGCTCATGTCCTCTTCAGATTCACATTTGAAGTCATTTGAAGATTCCCATTTATACAAAGAGAACCGTGGTAGTGCTAGCATGATGTCAGTTGCAAACGCTCCTGCAAATTGAGCCAAATATTGAAGCATTAAAAAAATGATATTATTTCTCTTAAACTAATGGAGGAACGCTTCCTTAAAAGATGAGACCGGCAATCTTTTGATTAATAGCTTGGGGTTATAACAGACAGTGGCTTGTGGAACAGAAAAGAGAATTGACCAGCTTAACTACAACCACTGAGGTTAATAAACATAACATTGCTCTTAACAGAAATAACAAAAATTATCATTTTCATTGAAGACAGACAACCTGTTCATTAACAAGGTTACAATCATACAAAAGCACAAAACACTCCTACATTACCTGACACAGATTCATCGATTGGTTGGTTTACTTGCAATGTTGTGGCTGCAGAATGAGGTTTTAGATCAAATAATATGCTACTAATGCGTAATGAACCCATTGAATGCCGTGCGCTGGCTATTTCCAACCATCCCTGCAAATTCAAAAGCTTCAATGTACCAAATAATTCAATGGCGGACTAACAAAAGTAAAATATGCACTTATGACTTAGAGGTGGACCTTGTAGCCATAAGAATTGAAAATTTAGCAGTCAACAATGTGTAATCATGATCTTTGAATGCCTATTTGTGCTGCTGTACATTTTCTCATGTGTGGAGGAGCATAGGGCAAGACTGTAGGAGCTGAACCAAGTGTTCCCACCCTCCTAAATGATAAACTTTAGGCTCATTTTCAGTTTCCATTCTCCTTTATATCGACTGGTAGCTGTCTCTTATATAACTTACTTATCCCCACCTTTAAAATAATCGCTAAATAACCTTCATCAACCCTCAAAACGAATTTCTTAAAGTTATGCAGAACGGCAGCAATAAAATATCTTAGATGAGTGTTTCCCATTGAGATGCCCACAAAAGGCAAATGCATACTAGGACATTGTTCTTAGCTTACTTCAGTTATAGTTTTATGCAAAAGTAGGATATCATCAAGGCATACGTTTGCTTGTGAAAAGATGCCCCATTTTGCAATGCTGAACTTTAAAAAACAGGCTTGCTCACTGATAGAATTAAGGAACTAGAGTTTGAGAGAAGGAATAAACTCTGTATTCAATAATGAAAAGAGAGAAATTACAACTAAAAGTGGTCGTCCAATCTCTAATAGACCTAGTGACACCATTTACAAGAAAAGACTCATATGCCCTCACTTAAGTGAAGGGCCAACCAATCAGAAATAATATTACATAAATATTGACTAAACTACCCTTTATTAATAACAAGCTATCCTACTAAATACTTAATGAGCAACTATTCTAACACTCACCTCAAATTAATATTCAAAGGTAGAGCCCGGAATCAACGTTAACAAGATTTACAGTTGTTACACTGTTTGGACAGGGGCATACAATCACAACACGATACCATATCAATACAATTAAAATGTTACTGGTTATATTCAAGTCCAATAGGGTAAAAACTAGAGATGCAAATATATATTTTTAATGGAAATACAATGGTCACAGTAAAACCAAATTTATAGATTGAAGCATTAGGATGCAGTCTCTAGCTTAAGTTCATTACAAGGTTAAACTGAGCGCTCGGAATGCTTCCCATGCCATAACACTCAGTAGCAGAAGAGCGACTTTCATTGTAATTACTCATCTGATAACTTTACTTTCTATATTCATAACCTCACTTCTAGGCTTCTAGCCCATTGATAATAAATAGATTTCACACTTTACCTTTACTATTACAAAATTTACTTCTTATATCGCCGCGCTACATGTTTATTCCTCCTTAAAATATGTCAATAAAATTGCATCACCCCCAAATCTAATATCAAAACAAAGAAAGATACAAGAAGTATACATATTTTCTCTACCACAATGAATGAAGTTTTGGTGCTGAGCCATAGTGGGCCCCAGTAGACATATTTCCAGTAATATATTTAAGTCCTGTTTGGAAATTACTATCACTTGTCTTAGAAGATTAGTATCTTCCTTTAGTTAGGATTTTAGATTTGATTTGATATTCCCCCTCTTATTAGGATTCTCTGATTTGTCGTTTATTTCCAAGATTAGGATTCTCAATGTAAATTCTATGAATATGTCATTAATGAAAATTAGCTGATGTTTTGAGAAAAACCTACGTGAGTTTTGAGAGAGAGCTTGCTGTAATCGCTGGATTTCAACTACAACTGCCGGTAGATTCCGGAAGCCCTCCATCCAGTGGATTCTGGAGGAAACCCTTGGTGCGTTCCAAGGTTTTATCTTTTTTTTTTATCCCTTAAACCTTTCAATTTCCCATATTTCCCTCTCAAAAACGTGCTGTCGGCTTTCAAGTTTTCCATATGAAAGTGAAAAATATAATCAACCAGTAAGAGAAATCACCTGGCGAAGTTTGGAAGACAAAGACTGCAAGAGTACTAGATAGCTATCCATGGAATCAAGGAACTGCAGAAGATGATCATCTTCCTCTCGTACTAAATTTTCCGACAAACTCGTGTCGCCTTCCATTGAATGTGACTCGTTATACCAATTTCACCTTATTGCATTAATTAACCTCTCTACCAAGGCAGGCACCCCCAGTTCATTAACTGATACTAGTGTCCCTGAGAGTAAAAATAGGAGAGCAATGATCAAGCAGCTCTGATTTTCACAAATGTCATGCAAATTAGTGTCTAACAAGTCTAAGAACAAATTAAAACAACTGATTCTAAGATAAAGGTGAAAACCGAACAAGTAATCATGAGAAACAAACAAATAATCCAAGTCACTTTACTGAAAGAAAAAACTAATCAGGAGATAATTGATACTCCGTCCGGAATTAGTATTAACATTTGGTTTGCAATTAATTTTGGAAAACCAAATGTTACTACTAATGCCGGACGCTGGGAATAATTAGAATCATGATTCTGACCTGCAAAGACAGGACGAGATCGCCGAGCACTCAGAAGAGACGATTCCCAGATCACAGAGACTCGGATTAGTTCCTCGCGAAATGTAGGAAAAGACAGATCAGCCCACCCGATAGCTACGTACGCCTCTTACACATCTAGTCATTCCGCTATTAGGTAGGGGTATAAATGTAATTAAACGAATTCCGTCGCTAAATTTCCCCGATTTTCTCTCCGCCTCCTCCGCCATCCCGGAGGAGCCATGGCGGCCGCCGCGAGTCCTTTCTCTCTCCTTCGGTACCTCTTCTTTCATCTCTCTCTCTCTCTATCTCTTTTTCTCTCTAGGTCTCTGTGTTTCCATTTGTATTGCAGGAATTGGCCTGCTGTACGTGCGGCTGCGACTGCCGGCGGGAGTAATGGAAGCTTCTTCTTAAGCAGGAGGGTGCGGGGACCTCCTACAATCCTTATGCCACTTCGGGGAAAGAGGTTGGTTATAGTCGTGTTTCTGGCATTGATTATGTTATGCCATTCTCTAGCTCTTTTGTAATTTTAGTGAAAGTTGAGATCGTGATTTGAGTGAAATATAGAAATTGGATTAAATTGTGTTGGGATTTTTTTCAGATTATAATGTGATTTGAAGGTAGAGGATGAATTGAACTGCTTTTTTGTGTTTTTTCTTTTCTGTTTTGATTCATATGAGATTTCTAATTTATGTTGTGGCCTGTTGTTGTGGGTTTTACTGTGAATGGTTATCAGGATTCAGGGTTTTTTTCAATCTATTTGGTCTGGTACATACACTGGCAGCTTAAGCCTTAATTCTGACATCTTAGTGAAATGATTTAGCTCTTTTTTTTTGGCATGGACATACAATGTCATACTTAACTGAATCGTATTCTTTAATGTGTAGTGTAAAATCTATAATAATGCAATGAAATCTGTTTTGTTAGGACGGCCAATTGCTATGCATAAACCACAACTTTTTAGGCTCCACCTCTTCTTGCTAGCATATAAATTTTAGCTCAAATCAGGAGAGAACTAATTAGTAGTCATTTTGTGTAGACAATTCATACTGTCCTAAATAAGAATGACCATATTGGAACCATAGAGTTATCAACGGGAATATGTATGACTGTATATGTGACATCACACCTGAAACCTTGGGAACAACTAAGCTAGGTCTCGATCATCGACTGGTTCAACAACTGGCTAAGCTAGTTTTTGTTTTTTTCTTTCTGGTTGAAATATATCTCTGCGGGATTGATATCTTGAGGCAAATTCATGGCGGACTTGCTTCCATAATTCTCAGAAGTTTTTCTTTGAATCAGATTTATACACCGCATCAATGCATCCATTGACGAAGAGGCTTCTGCCAAATTGGCTGCTGCATCTGCAGATAGTGGGGCTCCAACCATGTGAGTACTTACTTTGATTCTGGAAGTTGGTTGGGGTTCATATTGTGTTAATGCAGCACAATCCTTCATTATTAGAAGCTTTCGTAATTGTGTACATGAATATGTTCCACAATCAATGTTAAATCTGTTGTCCTCTGATTTCAGATTTGATAAGATCATAGCAAAGGAAATTCCTTCGACTGTGGTGTATGAAGATGAAAAGGCATTAGCATTTCGTGATGTTAATCCACAAGCTCCCATTCATGTCTTAGTTATTCCAAAATTCAGAGATGGATTGACGCAACTAGGCAAGGTATTGGGAAAATTCTTGTGGACAGTTTCGTGCTTAAAACGTCCTATAATTTTTTCCATTTGATAAATGAAAATCTGGATTGCTTTTTCTTTAATTTTGTTATGTCATTTTTTAACACTGTGATTAAGAACTACAGCGCTAGTATGACTGTTGAGCACTGCATTCTAACTTGTTCTTGGGTTCACCATTAAAGGCCGAAGCAAGACACAACGAGGTTTTAGGCCATCTTCTCTATGTAGCAAAAGTAGTGGCAGAGAAAGAAGGCATCCTAGATGGGTTTCGAGTAGTCATTAATAATGGACCTGGTGCATGTAAGCCTATTCTTTATGTATTTGATTTGTTAAAATTCCAGCTTCAAGTACTCTTCCAGAGCCTAACAATATTCCTTAACTTTAGGTCAATCCGTCTATCATCTTCACATACATGTACTTGGTGGTAGACAGATGAAATGGCCACCGGGCTGAAGATGAGTTACTTATCTGGATATGTCATTCCTTCTCCCAGTTTGCATTGTACCTAAATATGTATAAACAGATTTTTAACTCTGGAGACAATGAATTACAATTTATTTTCTTGTAGCTCAATAAATTGTGTTCTGTTGAAGTATTATTTAAGTCATAGTTGTGAACTTTACTGCAGTTACTGCAGACTTAACTGTGAATAGGACAGGAATGTTCCAACACTTGTTATTGATTGTAGGGTTTATAAATTCAACTCATTGTGGTTGAGCATCATCATTTATCTGTGCAACATTTACAGAATCTGGTGCTGCTGAAATCCCATCCCTTTGTAAAAACAAAGAAGATTTTGGAATTCTAGTAGACTATGGGAAAATAATTGAATAAATACATGGAAGTTTGGTTGTTCTGCTGTCATGGCCTCAGGTTGTCTGATAGAAAGACCAACGCTCACTGTTTGGCCTGAAAACAATATATGTTTATGCTCACGTCATTGCTGCTAGACATTTGACGATTTGTTTCTTTCTATAATCCTTTCTTATGTATTTATGTTTTTGGTGCATACAATGAACCAAAATATACCAGAACAAAAAATCAGCCCTGATAAGCGGGAAGATACGTTTACAATCCACAAGTATTTCAAGAGGATACTTTGGTAATATTGAGGCCGGCTCCTATACATCCGTTTATAATATCCTCAGGATATCATCTGTTCCGTTGGGCTGCCTAACTTTCTGAGGCCCTTCTGAGCCGAAAGTGCAACTCTATCCATATATCTTTCTTTCCTTTGGAGGCAGAAATAGAAGAATAGGAAAAGAGATGGATGCAATGCAGATTGCTATTCCAGTATTGGGAATTGTGGCAGCTGCGGCAGTCACCTTCTATGCAGTGAGCTTTGCTGAGATAAGAGAGGTACTTTATATGATTACATCTCGGTTCTTAAGGAACTACCTTATGACTCATTTCCACTCTTCCCTGACCGTCTTTGTTGGTGGGCAGAAATCTTTCAGGGACTTGGATGAATCAGACTCGGAGGATGGGGGATGGAAGACCACCTTGAGCTCCAGGCAGCGCCGAGCAAGGAGACAAGCTGAAAAAGAAGCAAAGAGCGGGAAAAGGTTACAGTGAACATCCTATTTTCAGTGGTGGTGTTACTTTTAGAGGTGCGACCAAATGGAATTTCTGCTTACTTGCCAATCGCCAGTTCCATGTTTTCCAAACCAACCCAGTGGTCATTCCTATATCCTTCTTCCCAAAGTTTGTGATGTAAACATGCAGAAATGACATGTAGAGATGTGGTACTTGGTAACTTGCAGAGTGGAATATATCACCAAAAGAAAAGCCTAGAGTGGAAGGAAATTTGACTGCATGTTGTTATTAGGCTTCCGATTAAACATTTGGTTTAAGTATTGGGGTGCTAATCATGTCTTGTTGTCTATCTTATGTCTGCCATATGCCCTTAAATGTATCAAGTGAAGAGTAAAATAATCTTGGAGTTAATTGGTCTTCATCTTAAATATGGTGTCTGCTAGAGATGAACTTGGATAATGTCTGCATATGGAAGAGAAAGGTTAAGAAAAAAACAGGAAGAATGAGTTATGAGCTCATTTTGTAAGGACGAAGAGTTTGCCACACACCACCGTTTAGCCAGCTGACACCCTTTCTACACAAGATGGTAGAAATCCACGGTTACGTGTCCATTTTTAATCAATTAGAAACAAAGCCTACCCCTGGCCTGCTTATTTGTACCGATTTGAGGCTTTGAGCTCTCGAGCGAAGGGTCCGAGTGTGAACAATCTAAAGCTCTCATTCTCAATGGAGCTCCTAAAAGGCTAAAAACAAGACAACGTCGGGTTTGGACGATTATTAACAATTCCTAACTATAATACCCATGATTAGATAGTCATACTCAGGGAGGAATTTGCCTTTCAGCATAAAAAATTCAAAGAGACAAGGCCATCGGATTCGCAAAAATATGCACCTGGTGCATCATGAGCCGTCGGATTCACAATTTACATATCAAAGTCAGCCACATGATTGAAATCGCACGGCATGTAGGGTGCATATCAGCCTATAAACGAACCTTCAATTGAAAATGGAGACCTCCTTCTTAGGAACTAAGGGCCTTGACATGGTCTGCATTACCGACCATGGCAAACTCTGAACTCGGGGCTCAAGGGCGGTGGCTTGTGCTTGTGGTTGACTTGAGAGCTGGTTCATTGAAGTGGCAAAACCAACCAATCGGGGATGGGGTCCATGTCCAACTTCCAGAGTCTCGTGTCAAAGACGTCAGAAATGCAAATGAGAATCACATGTTACTGTGCGAGAATAAGGAAAAAATCTAGCCACTTGTTTGTGTTTCTCAGTGGAATAGTTCCTATTTCTTTCGCACAGCTTTTTGTCACACAAGAAGAGAAGCGAGGAAAGGAAGGAGAAAGGTGAGCATGGCGAATCTGGGTCTGAGTTTTTCCCTCTACCACACTCCCACCCGGAACCTTTCTGTGCGAGCTTCTTCTAATGGTAACCCACTCCCATCCATCCCCCTATTTCTCTTTTTCCATATCAAAGTTGATCAGCTGCATCAGTTCTAAAACATTAGTCTATGTTCCATTTGTTTTTCATGCAAAAGAGGGAATATCAGTTAATAGTTTTATGCTTTAGTAAGATTGGCGGCTTCGGCTGAAAGCACCTTACAGTAAATCCTTTCATCAATCAGCACTTCGCTATTTCAGTCCTTTCATATCTTCAATAGTTCTTGAAATTCATATGAAAAAACTGTTCCAAAATTTTAAACAGTCGTCATAACCATTCAGGAGCTTCAGAGAGAGAGAGAGAAGAAGCATTTGTTTATCAGCAGGCCATGATGCTTGCAAAATTGATGGCATGATATTTGAAGTCGTTGATCTATTCATAGTTTTAGCTGATCAGCTCAAGCTGACCCATAACCGCAAAATTGATGGCATGAAAATTGATCTTATTGTCATCCACACTGATTTTTTTTTCTTTGGCACCGTGTCCAAACTGAGTTCAACGTGTTCTTTTGGAGTTCCTGAGACAAGGCCAGTCTCATGAGCTTTTCATCCTACTAATTTGTAATATGATTTTTTTTGGGTGCTTTTTCTTTCAGGGGCTCCTTTCAACAACCCAAAATCCAGTGGTCCGGTGATACTTGAGCTTCCTCTTAACAAGATACGCAGACCACTGATGCGGACAAGAGGAAATGATCCTGAGAAGGTGAAGGAGCTGATGCAGAGTATTCAGGAAATTGGCCTTCAAGTTCCTGTGAGCACATTACATCCTCTGCCGCTCTATATTTTGAACTTTTATTCTTGGTGCAAAATGAGAGTAGCAAAATTTATGCCAACCCTTTACATGAATGTCTGTCTGAAATAGCTTTAAGTGTAAACTAAACTTGTGTTATGCTGCCTTTTATGCTATTTATTCATTATCTTGCTGATCTAAATAGATTGTAATTGCAGATTGATGTGCTAGAGGTAGAAGGTGCTTATTACGGTGAGTATCTCAAACAGTTCTGTCCAAATGCTTTATTCACACAGATTTCTGATCTCTGACTCTCCTGCTATCACTGCATACAGGCTTTTCTGGCTGCCATCGCTTTGAGGCTCACCAGCGGCTTGGACTCCCAACCATCCGATGCAAAGTCCGCCGAGGAACAAAAGAAACACTAGGGTGAGGACAAATCCATATGGAATGAACTGTAAGTTTATTGAGTGACAGGCATTTGAAGAATTTTATGATCTGCTTGCAGGCATCATATGAGATGAAGTTCGAGCTAGATTTGAACAGTCAAACCAAAAGTCTTACCATCTTGCTTTCCGTCAATATACAGTGGCGGTAGAATTAGGGAGGGAGAGCCAGCTGTTTGTTTATGTGATTGGAAAACATCAGTTGAGTCAAGTAGTGATAGAAGCTCACATATACTCCCTCCATCCCACATAAATAATCCGATTTGGCTTTTCCATATGAGGATAGTTTTTCCATATGAACTACCAAATCGAACTTCAAAGCGGGACGGATGGAGTTCAATTTAGGGCCAAAGCTGTGAGCTACAAGGTTATGGTATTCTTTTCTATAGATTGAACTTTGTGACCTATGTGTACGTCTAATGTTTTAAGGTTCCGTTAATCGTTTTATATTGTGAATCATTCCGTAGAAAATAGGAAATTAAAAGTCAATACAATTTGCTGCAATAAATAAGGCTCAGTATTTTGTCATTTTATCGCACTGTCACAATCCCTGTTGTGAAGGACATAAATCTATAAAACATGTTTTGCTCAATTGGATTGAATAAGATTTTTCCAAGGGACAGCTCAAAGGCGCACAACACTAGAGAAGAACATTCATCTTGAGAGAAAAACTGAGGCATCAATTCTACAGAATGGATTCACAAAAATTTAAACATTAGCGGAAGATTCTCCTCTCTTCATCATTTTGTTTTATAAAATCAATTTTGTTTCTTTGGATGTTTGATTTTATGAGATTTTTCCTTCCTCATCAAATTGGGATGGGAAGATTCTTGATTTGCCAGCCCCCGCGCTCCCTAACCAATGCCCTCCCTCCTTAAATGAGTTTAAAGTCTAATCTACTTTTTCGTTGATGCTAGATCCAGGCCTTTAGGTTAAGGAAGAATGAATGATTTAAGGAACTGTAATATAAACTTCAAAGCCAACCCAGTCCACAACCCAGTCCATTATAGTCCTAAGCACCAAAAATTGCCAATTAAATCTAGGTATTCTTAGCAATCGCTAAAACTGCTAACAGTAAGCAATCTTTATCAAATTGGAAACTAAAAGTACACTATCCAATGTCGTTTCTACTTGTATGATAAGGGTCCAGACCTAGAGACTGCAAACCTGGGCAATGGGCTAGGACCCATGCTGCCTGAATTAGATCCTTCAGCAAACTTAACTTTCCTACTTGTACCGTATTCCAAAGGTCCAGACCGACGAACATTTCTCTGCTTACCATCGCCACCTCGTAAAATTCCACTGTCAACTTCGTACGCATGTTCCTGGCTATTTGAGGAAGTCTTAAAGTAACCAGAATCATAAGACCCTGAGTGGGGAGTCGAATCTCCATGGCTTTGCCTGACAAGTGGAGATGGTGCATGTGTGAGAGGAATGGCAGGGGACTGCCGAGGTGACAAACTTAATAATGCCAGAGATGTTGATGGGAAGTTTCCATAGTACTGGCGATATATTGATCGAAGTATGCTGTAAGGAATGTGGAGTTCCAGTGTACTTCTTGGAAGATAGGAGGACAATTCACACAGCTGGTCCATGAATATCAGCTTTGGGATGAGCTGAGACCTGCATAAGATGATGAAAACCTTCTATTATATGTTATACTAGTAAAACATGATCTGCTACAAACTCATGTATGCAGAGTCCTATGCGAAGTCCCTATCTGTGGCCCAAAAGAGTTCCATGAACCATCAGGATGTTTCCAAATATAATTGAGAAAACTTAAATAGAGGACTCGCAAATCGGGTCCCAAAGTAACACATGAACCCCTAGTTTTCACCCTGTGAAAATTTCAGCATTCTTCGCCCAATTGAGCACTTAAATTTCAAGAGGACTGAATCAGGTGGTATACATGTCATAATGGACCAAATTTTGTGAGGCACCAAGTCCGGAGTCCATTCAATTTCCATTATTTCCATGCCATAGGGTTTTATGGAGATAATAACGAAAGCATTTGCCTGAGCAAATATATATGTGAATGCTCTCAACTGCAATTATCTTTTGCTCAGTTAAATTTAAAGGAATTTTTGTCCTCTGCCAGGGCTGTCAATGGAAACAGTTTATGCCAAAATCAATGTGTGATATGAGAATTCAGTTTCCATAAGGTTTCGCAATTCAAATACCTGGTACTCTCGCTCCATGAATCAAGAACAATCCCAGCTGAACATTTCACGAATATTTGCATTGCGGATTTAATATTTGCTTCAGCAGATTTTCGACTATATCCTTCTTCGGCTGCATTGGACAGGGTTCCATTTGAAAGGGATTCCCGAATTCTTTCCTCCCTTTCCAACCTAACAAATTCGCTCCCTGCAACTACAGCATTTATACACCTGAAGGCAAAAGCATTAGTTATGAAAGGTCAATTTGCCATTAACCCAAATTAAAAAAATAAATTCAGGGTTGACTTGCAAGTATTTTGTATGAGAGAGACATTCCCCTAGCTTTCTTCACGGATGGTAATTACAATGTGATTCCAAACGAATTTTCAAATGACAATAAGGGCATATATCATCCTCATTAAGGTAAACCAAGCTTGCATTATGGTAAGAATGTACGCATACTATATAGGCTTTTGTCTTGTATAATGAGCCGGTTAAAGGTGGAAAGGAAAGGGTCATCTCCAATTGAACTCAGTCTGGCCTTAGTCTCAAATTGTTGTTTAATACAACTACGTTTAATATACTTAGTATCGGGATGGGGCAGTAAGAGTACAAGAACTTCATCTTGGATAACAAGCAAAAACAAAAAGAGCCAAGTAAGAAAAAAAACTCGCCTTGCCAAGCAATGAATGTTGTTATTAAAACCACCAGTATCAACGTTAAAAGCAGCCACACTCCAAATGTTAGATGTCATAAATGCAGCAAAAAGGTAAGGAAGAAAGGCCCATGAACCATCACTTGCTCCGCCAACATCTGCTAGAATCGATCTGACCCACTCTGTATCATGATCTCCAACCACTCCAACACTACTCGCTACCTTTCTCAGCTTACTAATGTCCTCCTTCTCAGGTATGTCATTTGGCAAATGTTTGGCAACACTCTCTAATAAAGAATATATAAGTGGGGCATTTTCTTCCAAAACCAACCCAGCAGCCTCAGCTAGAATTAGCCCAAATTCCAAGGCTTTTCCTGCCTGAATGCAGAAACTGATGACTGTTTCCATATCCACAATCTGCTTTAAACTAGAGTCCCTTTCTATTCGATCACCTGAATTTGAGCCTGATGAAACTGCTTCAAGGGCTTCACGATTCAACCTCAATGCTGTGTCTATACAGTTTAGTAAGGCAGCTGTATGCTCCCTCATCATTCTATCTAGCCTGTCCACACCGTAATGACCAAAAAGACGTACAAAAGCTTTCATTTCTCTCATATCTGTGACTGATTCGGCAAAATACCCACCAACTGGCCTTGCACTTCGAAAGCATTTGTGGCTTGGAGCATATAAAATACCAGCATCAGAGGCATCTTTGACGATGTTGTCAAGGTACCAAGTGCAGACAATTTCAATGGCTGATCCCAAGTTTTGCTCAGGCTTCTGGAAGGAGTGCAAAGAAGATATAGGCCCAGAGAAGGCTTCAGCTAGTAGGATGTCCCTTATGCCCTTCGTAAGGTTCATACTGATATGCTGCTCAACCAGATGGATAATGCCTATGTGCCTTTGTAGAAGAGATTCTAAAACAGTGGGCCTTTGAAGATCATTATCGTTTTTTAGGATTGATAAAAGTCGCTTCTTGAAGTTGATAAGAATGCAGTCCCTCATGTACTGAAAGGAAAAAATATGCTCTCAATATTTTTATTTTGCACGAGAAGCCAGCATTAACTATACAGAAAATACACAAGGAAGAGATGATCTGCTACAAATTACATTACACATATGTAGGATTGAGGCAACTGACATTTTACAGAAATGGAATAAGAAAATTTTAGATTCTGCAGATAACTTCTTAATTCCAGTAGCATAATATATGAAAGGATTTTTGCACACAACTGAGACCATTGTAGAAAGGTAGTGTACCTCCCGCAAAATAAAAACATGATTGATTACACATATGGGTTCCATATCATTCAAAACTGAGCATAAAGTTGTCAGCCTCTGCATAGCCGCCTCTAACCTGTTATTCAAAGAAGAAAACTGCATTGAATTATGAAGCATGCATTAAATGCCATTAACACAAACTTTTTTATGAAAATTATGATTACAATGCCAGTCTCAAGCTCGTAAAGGAGAGTTGATATGAGGAAGGTACTCTCTGCAAAAACCAAGTGCTCTTACATAAATGAGCATATATTTAGTTTGAACATCCATATGGCCCATGATTAAGGGCACATCACAAGGCCCATTTTGGACTGCAAAAGCCAATTTATAGCCGCTTTAGCGCAAAATCGGGAGGCAGATTTTAGATCAAAGCAATTTTGCTATAACAAAGCGGCTTTTCCTTAGAACTTGATCCAAAAGCCACTTTTTACATAATCTCCTCCTGATGAGATTTTCTACAAATGCGGCTTTTGTGTGGCGAGGGATGTAGAAATGACTCCACTTACCCCTCCCTCATTAAATGTATGGTGGAGGATCATTCCTTCTTTCTCTCATTAAGGGTAAAATCTTCACATGAGACATTCGTTTTTTATTCAAAATCTGTCAATCCAAACAAGCTTTAGAGATTGGCTTAAAATCTCTTCAGGGGTGGGCATTACCATACCGGTCATGCTTTTGCTTTTCTATAAAAAAGCGATTTTGCCAAAAACCCGCTTTTCAATAAAAGTGAAAGCGGTTGCCAAGCACTCTCTGGGATGGCGAGGTAGAATTCATGTGGCTAACACCATATAATTAGGATCCCATGATATGTAACAACAAAATTGTAAGCTATCACATTACTATTGCTAGGTCAATGACACTTACATCTTTAAAGAACTATCATTGTCAGGATAGCTTTCATGGCCAGGTAACAAATTAGTTACAACACCTTTTGGAGATTTTAAAGTAGGAGTTGAAAGCTTTGTTGCCTGATTCATTCGAACTGCTGCTTCTTCTGGAAGAAGCTGAAAATTTCACAACTTCAGAATAAACGAAGTAGCATTGGGTGATTAACTCAAGCACTTCAACAGAAAGACATACCTGCATGTCCAGAGAGCCAAAGCCACCTTCAGAATCTAGTATATTGAATAGACCCTCCAGTCCACCCATAATAGATTCTATAAGGGATTCAACATATAAAACTGCATCTCTCCCTATTTTAGTTATCTGAAATGAAGTGATAACAGAAGCCATTAGTACATAAAAATGAGCAATAAAGAAAGCTTGTAAGCATACAGCTCACAGTTGGACATTCTATCAGAATGATCATGCACTGTTTATTTCTCTTTACACAAATCCACTGTTTATTTATTAACCTAAAGATATCACTAAAACAAAAAGAAAAAATCCCAAACGAAAACCTCTTCTGGAACAATTGCAGAGGCACATTCTGGAAAACTACTGGCAACGCCAAGCCATGCACAGCAATGTTGTGGACGTCCTTCTGGCCCAAACATTGTGTTCCTAAACACCTGTTTGAAATTAATGTCCTTTAAAATGATGGTTAAGAAAAATTTCTGGTAGAAACTGGAAAGAAAGGAAACAAATGTATTCAGGGATAAAAAAAGAAAGCACAGGTGCATAAAGAGTGTACTGTTGTAAGATGGTGGTGGTAGAAATACAGCTTTTTAAGGCTCCCATGCTTTAGTAACTGAGATTCAAGTTCATCAACGCATCTGAAACACCAACCAATTAGATAGAAACCCAAGAGATTTCAATTTGTCCTAGGAATGGTGATGATGACAATGAGAGCGAAGAAAAATTTCTGAACCAGTAGTTTAAAGTCCAAATGGACGAAAATAACTAATGAGTACCTGGACCAATTATAAGCATGGTTCCCTTCTGACAACAATCCCTCTTTCCCGGTAGAGATTGTAGCCTTCTCCAAGTGCCTAATATTTATTGATGATCGTGATGATGTAACAATCATTAAGATGGACAACCAATGTTTGCGAAGATCCTTCAAGAATAACCAACAACGCAATACAAGAATAACCACCAACGCAATATGCATATAAGGGCATAATCTTTTCCAAAAATGAAAGAAAAATACATGAAATAGGGAATATAAAACAAACAATTCTTACAGAAAGATTGCATGTAATGGCAGGGATACTTTCACCCTGAGGCTTAGGTATATTTTCCAGGCAATGTACAATTCGCTGAAAGAGACCTTTAAGTGTAGAATCTAGGTCAAGGGCCACCATGCCAGGTGAACCAAGTAAAAATCTAATTCTCCCAGAAGCAGATGATAAATATGATAATGCATAACCTTTTATAGCTGCAAAGGGACAGGAATCATGGTTACTGGCCTGAGTACCAGCTACAGAATATATATAACTAAGCAATTGGCAAAAACATTATGAGGATAAAAGTAAGCCGAATAACCATAACAAATATTGGAATAGCTTCATAATATGTGAGATGGCAATCACGTTTAAAAGCAGAATTGCTACATTTTGATACAGAAACCCAGATGCAGCTGTAAATTGGTCTAAAATCATATTTACCTGCAATATATTTCCGTACCAAACAACAAAGACGATCCATTCCATCTAATAAGAAACCAATAGTAGAGTCTGTAGTATCCTGGAACAGAGTCCATTTTGATATATGATTTCATATATGAGCAAACAACCTATCGATAAACTTTGAAGCCATATAGCACTAAAATAGCTGGAAAGTAGGAGAAAACCTACTACATCCACAGGGACCGTCTTCATAGTTTTTGATTTTGGTGTTGCAACACCAACATGTTGAAAATACCATATAACCTCATATTGAGCCAAAGCTAACGCAGAGAATACCATCTGTCATGACCAAAATCTTGTTTAAAGCTAAAACTTGCGAGCACAATGTAAAAAAAAACGTCAAAAATCAAAACGAGCAAAGATGCATCACATGTGATAAATTGGCTATTCAGAAGGTACAGGCACATTGCAAGAAAGAAGCCATATACATGCAGGAGGAAGTGGCCATTGGTCTTAAAAGGATGAGTTAAGGAAAAAATAATAAGCCACAATGGAAGGGAAATAGTGCAAGCTTCAATCATTGAAATTTGAATGACACAAAGGCACATGAAAGTAATATTGTAGTGCAATATCCAGGCTGGATTTAACTACTTATCCAAAGGCAATGGACAATAATAACGACACTTCATTAACAACACCATCTATGCCTTGAGCTATCTGAGGTCGCCTATACAGATATATAGCGTCATTAAGGGTTGCTGTACTCAAAATTATGATCCAAACTCCCTGTAGGGACATACTAACAACTCTTTACAGTTAGAGGCCCTTACATAGATAATAATTTATGACCAAAATGATGAAAATGCAGAAAAAAAACTAACAAAAAGACAGACACTGCTATAGATGGTTAAATTTGTCATAGAGAATAGCCATCTATGTGTATTTGGCTGAAAGATCCCTCTACAACCTCAAACAAAGTATTGCAGAAGTGGAGACTACCAACCTGGATATTGGGAGCCAGTAAACTTGGTTGATCAGCAAAAAAAAGAACCATTCTACCGATCTCCTGTTTTAATAATATTCTCCTCTCCCGATGTATGACATCACATGACAGTAATACTTGTTCATGCACTTCACTGCATTAGTTCATAAATAAACGTATTACGAATTTGCACAGTAACATGAAACCTTAAGAAAATGAACAGAAGACCAAGCTGTTCATGAGTCATTTGCTACAAAAGATATCACATGTAATGTGTTCATTTTTTTTTTCTCAGTCAATATGGGGCAATTCCCTGATATCATCAAGTGAATTTCTCTAAAACAGAAGTGAAAGTCGATTTCTAAAAACAGAAGCAAAATTGAGAAAAGATCAAACATAATCCAGACACAAAACCTAGCCATTAAAAAAGCAAAAAGAAAAAGAAACACAATCATTGTTTTCTTTGAAATAGCTTGTTCCACTAAAGATCAGACACCTTATCATCTTCTCGACCTGCTTTGCCACATTGTACTCCAGATCTGATTCTTTTTGTTTGCTGCGTCCAGACTTTGCCATCTTTTTCGATTCCAATATTCTTGGCAAAACATAGAGATGATAATCTTCATGTAACAATGTGTACTGCATATTTTGGGTTTTAAAGTGAGCCATGACTAAATAAATATCGGAAGTCTAATGTCATAAAAATAGCTCACCTCATCCTTATACAGTGGAATAATTAGATTCTCCTTTAGCACGACCTGAAAACAAAAACGTAGAACATTAGGCTAATAGAGTATGCCAGGAATTCTTCACTTCATATAGTCAACATCATAATAACAAACTAAGGAAAAGATATATACCATGGCAATATCAATGCTAGTCACTCGAAGAAGTTCATCAGGACAAACAAGGTAACCTAAGAGAACCCACTCACGATAAGAGGTAACATTTGCCAAATCTTGAGCCCTCTGCAGGACAAAACTGAGGTGGTGTAAACACAACATGTTCTGAGATACTCTCATACCCTACGTAACTTGTACATGGAAAAAAGCACATGTAGCAAGAGAAGGTGATGTTCGCAATGTGAATCAGCATGTTTAAGAGACCAGAAAAACTCACAATAGGATGAGCAGAATTGGTAAGAATATCTGGATAACGAGGATGAAATGGGCTTAAAAAACCCTCATTTCTGAGCTTCTTGGTATCAACAGAGAGAAAAATAATTGGACCAACAGCTTCCAAGACCTAAAATTAGTATGTAGAACTGTTTACTGTAAATATGAGCAATTTTATCAAGAATTTCTACAAAAACTATATATAAATGCATAGAGATGACCTCTCCAATTCGAGGGCTGACAAAGTTTAAGTCTTCCTGCAGCCCCTTAATTGGCGGATCATAAGAGTCTACAAACTGAACCAGCCTGCCATTGAATAATAGGGAGACAATGAAAATTTTCTGTTAAGAAAATATCATATACATTTAAACGTTCTGCATATATGTAAGTGAAATAATCATACATCATCTCAACAAGGGGTAATGCACCAAATTTTAGTCAAGAGTTCACATATCGGCCAAATAAAAGAACCAGTTAACAAGCTCCAGAAAAATTGGCCAATGCTCCAAAAAGAACTAGAATACATATAAACATTAATATAAGTAGTTACCCCTTTCCTAACAACTTGATCTTCTAGGGAAAGCAGTTGAGTAACATGGTATCATAGTCCGCATTGCAGGTTCAACTCCTGGGAAACACAGTTTTCTCTCTTGCGTGTGTAAACCCCAAGTGTGTGCTCTCGTGCAAAGCAAATGCAGGGGAGTGTGTATTGGTATAAAAAAATATATCTTCCTTAATAATGTGAGTTTTTAGGAAAATGGTTAAGTAAATAATATATTCATGAAAGCATTGAGCTGAATTCCATGTCAGGAAGGTACATACAAGAAGGTATTCATCTAAGTGCCCTTACCAATTATTTTTTTTGTCATTGTATCTTCTTTAAAAAATTTCTCATCATACCACAACAACCATATTTGTTGAGCATATTCCATTATGGGTCATTTTCTCCTTTGTGGGGCTTAAATTCTCCTATCGCCAACACCATTTTCTTTGACACACTTAAACATATCTCAAGCAATAGATGCCTATATTTCGATTAAATCCTTCCATTATGGGGAGGTTTCATTATTCAAGCCTCTCAAGTTTCTGTTTCTACTTCAAACCGGAAGCAAATGACTCGTGTGTAAGTACAGCGAGATATTGCCTACAAGCAAGCATCTTCTCTTGGGACACAAGAGAAATTCCGAGGACCCATGATAACCGTTGGTTCAATATAGTTGATATCCCTTGTTGGTCCTTCTCCTAACAGCTGAGGCCTAGTTCTAACATGGTACCACCCCAACCAAACAAAAAAGACAGGCTAGAAGCCTATCTACAGGAAGAGTGCAGAAATGAAAACTCAAAAGAGGAAGGAAAGACATGAAAAATGGAGTGGCTGAATCTTGGTTCCTAGGTTTGATGCAAACACTTTGTCTTTGGCATCTTGAAGGACCATTTTTGAAAACTCAATAGGATGAGCCTGAGTCTTCAAAATTCTGCTTATTCCTTTCTTTTCAAATATGCGACAAACACGAGTTCAAACGGATTCTCAAGATTATTCCGCACAACATATTTAATCCACAATACTGAATCATCCATGTAATTCTTCACCCAAAGTGTTAACACTTTTCGAAATTTTATAGCTTCACAAAACTTCTTTGCAAACATTTTTTTGAGAACTCACATTTGAAGAAGAGAAGATTCGTAGATTAGCATGAATTCCAACAACAAATTTTTAAGAGTTGGAAGTCCATGTGGATTACTTTCCAAGTAGCAAAAGAATGCTTCAATATTCTATGCCTAAACCAAACCGACATACCAATTTAGGACTGGTTTTCTGCTTCTCAACTTTACCCAAGCCCTTTTGAAGGGAAAATGTCCACTTGGCTGTCCCCAACATAGGAGTCATCAGTTGTAACAATGCATTTTAAAGAAGAAATTCCATAGCATCCTTTGCCCAAATAAATCTGATTGAAAGACCACTATCCATTTATCACAAGATCTTTTAGAAGCGCATTTCAATGACTAGTGACTACCAAGTTCAAGAATAACTCTGGCACCAAATTTGAAGGAGAAAGGGGCTTCTTCAACCAAGGGTCAAACCAGGTGCAAGTTTGAGAACCATCTCCAATTTTTAATATAGCAATGCTTGTATAAGTTATTCCTCAACTTTGCATATGCATGTTCTTCTGTAGGCATTTGTATATGATTAATCATGTTTGTGTATGCAGAGAGTGTTGGTTTGGCCTAGTTTATTTAGGCTTGTTTAGTTTATTCCAGTGTTGGTCCTTTCTCGAACAGTTTAACCTTTTAGGAGACGTCAGTTAACTACTTCTCCTGGCTAAAGTTATTTGGGAAGATATAACTTTTTCTATAATCACACTAATGCTCCCTTGCACATGCACGCACCACATTAAGCATTGCAAATTAACACACACAGGAGGTGCACACTCAAGAGAGAAAATTGGGATATTCATGGGACTTGACCCGCAACTTGGCCTTTGATATTATGTTAGTCAACCAGTTCTCCTAATAGCTTAAGTTGCTAAAGAAAGGATAACTTGTTATATAAACAGACTAATAAGAGCCTTAGTTCTAACAACAACAAGAAAGGGAATTGAAGAGGGTCATTTGCTTCAATAAGAACCTCGTAAAGGTCCACACAGGGGGTAAGCTACATTCCACCATCCTCCAAGAAAAAGGAAAAAAATACCTATACATTGGTCGACTTCTTGGGACCCTAATTAGGCATTTTTACATCATCAGGATTACTTGAGGTGGAGAATATAAAAGTACGTTCTTTCATACACATTCTTTAAAATGATTCAAAACAGACACACCAAAAACAAATGTAAACTCATTCACAGAAGAGAGACACGTTGAGACTATGTACACAATATGCACACATGAGAGAGAGAGAGATGTGCAAACGCTAAGTAGAACCAACTGGACCAGGTTATGGCATATCTTTTCATACCGGTGATAAAACTCACAATCTCGACCATGTCTTGACAAGATATGCAAGAGATTATAAACTTGTACCATCATTTTCCTTGGCATCTGCAACAGAAGAAAATATTTAGACATGAAAATTTAGATGTGTGTGACAAAAAAGGAACCAATAAGAAAAGAGAAAACTATTTACCTTCTCAGAGAAAAGGTTTACGCGGACGAATGCACAAAACAAATCCATAAATGCATGAAGAATTAAAGAGTTTTGATGGGGCTGAAACAAATTGGAAACGAAAAGCCATCATATAGCATAATGTTGCCTCCAGATAAGATGTTTACACATAACTGTAATGCCTATAAGCAAATGTACAAAAATATCATATAGTGTCCATAATGGTGAAGTCAGAACTCACCAGTAAGGTGATCACTGTGCTGCTCAGATCCAGAATAAGTCGAAGTGCTTGTTCCCGGAATGCCATTAAATCAAGTAGCAACTGATGAAATCAGTGTCAGAAAAATATTTGACTAGGTAAATGCAGAATCACCAGAAGAAAATATATACCACAATTTCTACTAGAAACACGCAACATTAAATCATCAATGTGAACGATGAATGGATAGAGGCTGCTAAACAGCAAAGCAAGCTTGACACAAGAAAAGGCAACCGCTCAAATCAGATTAGTAGAAGCTTCATTTTTTTTTAATGCTTCAAACGCTAGCTTACTGCAGTGCCATTATTGAAAACAATTTGAACCAGGGTTGGTCGACTCAGCTCAAGAGGACTATATATATGCTGTAAACAAGTAAGGTTAACAATACATACTATTTACATACAAACGTGATTATATTTACATTATATTAGCATATGACATGTCATTTGTTTGTTATTTTATCATGACACATCATACATGTCATTTGTCTATAGTACAGCAATATGTATCAACAATTATCCACATGTTTATAAGGATTGAATAAACATTAAATCCTTAGCGCATGGATCTGGACAACACTCACAGTCCTGTGTAAGGACTGAGCTCTAGCGTGTGCACCTTAGAATTTGGGGATCTAACGACTAGTGAAACTTCACCAGCATGAAGCTTCACCAGCTGATTACATCTCTGAAAATTGTACAACTCAAGCAGAAATGAATAGAATCCTGTTTATATTTCACCAAATCCAAGCAAAGATATGCGGTTTACAAATCATGAAAAAAAAAGATACAAGGTTTCTGACAGAATAAGTTCAAGTTAAGATTTAAGTCAAACTATGGTCTGTCCAAGTCTAGATCGCAGAAGCAAGCCTGATTTAACTCCCAATAGTAACTCGTGAATATTCAACAATAGCAATTAGCAACAATAATTACAATGACACCCTTTCCAGATGGGTTCACTCTTTTATTTTCCTCAAAATGTGATGAGTAACCTATTTCATGGCAACATTGTCAGTCAAACACTTGACACCAGTATTGCCCCTGACACCTTGAGAAATACATTGCGGAGCTGGCTACCAGGCCAAAGGCATTCTAACCTTTGCAAAGGCCAATCTGTGTCTTTTAGACCAAAGTGTGTACTGCCTTGTGACATATCATCTTGAGTTCCTATCTAAAAAAGTTATTTGTTGGCTCAGTATGCTCTCAAATTTTTACCATTGATTGTCTCAGCCTACCAAAAGATACTAGACCAACAAAAGTAAAAAGTGATTTGGAAAATTCACCAAATTCATAGAGGACTTCGGCAGTTGAACCATAGTCTTTCTCATTATCTTATATTCAAAAGTAACTACGAAGGGGAAATGCACAAACAGAAACAATAAACCAAAAACTATTAGCACATACCATGATCCACGGCTCTAAGCTTTGTGAATAGCTGTCTGCATTCTCGTGCAGGGAATCAATGGCAATCTTATCCACCTGTAAAAAGTACATTCCACTTTACTAAGGAAATCGATTGATATTCGACTAACAATATACTCCATCCAAATGCTATCACTGTTCATCTTACTCGTTCAAGCTGCAGTTTACTTGGGTTCTCTGGAAATTTCTTCGCAACCAGCTGGCATACACGCGGATAGTTCGGAATGATACCTGCCCTCCAAAACCCATCTGAAAACATGTAAGAAACGGGATCTGGGTAGTCCAATAGTTGAACCAATCTGTACATTTTTGTAAGTAAACCCTCTGCCACTTCGGTAAGTTGAAGCACAGATTCTATGTGCAAAGACTTCTGAAACGCTCCGGAACTAGGCATGCCTTCTGAGCCATTTAGCTTCCAGCTCACGGATGTGGATGGAGATGATGCTTCAGGATTGAGGTAATCAACCCATCTAGAGGCACCATCATTGTCCCTCGACCTCGCCAGCCTTGGAGATGTCTCTTGGCTGGAAAATTGCGGCCTCAACTTCGACATCCTAGCGGCCCCTCACAAGTCCAAATGCCTGCAATCACCACCCGGATATCACAATTCATAGCAAAATCACATTTTTCACCAGCATTTCCACTTCAAACTGGAAACTGAAAACATGAGACTGCTGTCTAACAGTTGGAGTAGCATTATGGACTGAATCTCACAGACCCACAAATTCAAAAGCACCAAAAATCGAATCTTTTCTTGATCAACAAAAAGGAAAGGAGAGGAAATAGAAGAAATAAAGAGGTGTCACCAACCTATCTCCTCAATGTGAATCGAGGGCAGTATCCGGAGACGGGAAAGCATGAAACTTGCCAGATCCGAGACTGACTGAGGCCTGAAGGAGACGGGAAAGCACCTTCCCTGCGAAGGAGGAGTTACAAGCCTGAAGAAGACAGATTTTACTAATTTTCCGTTGCTCTTTGTCTAATGTCGTTATTGCGCTAAGTCCGGAAAATGAAGTTGAGCTCAGCCTCACTAATCTCGTTTATCTTCGCCTAATCATCATGTCTGAACCTGTGAACCTGCCAAGGGACACTACTGCCTACTGGTATCGATATTATTGGGTCTCCCTGGCATGTTGATCTAAACAGCTGATCGCACGCGTATAGCATGCGCACCGTCGATCCTGGAGATCAACGGCTTCCTGGTGCCCTGGCATAAACCTGACGTGGTCAGGTCGTTGTACCCAATAATCCCTCCTCGGCAGGGCGTGTTGTGATATAATAGTAGGACAAGTAATTATTCATTTAATTAATCTTTTTCACAATAAGTTTGTAGGTTTATTGTAAAATTATTTGAATGTTGTTAGCATGTTTGCTTAGGCTCTTATGAGAAATGAGAAATTGTTTCTTAATTTTAAAATAGGAAATGATATATAGGGGATGAACTATGAAGCCCAATACAAGATGACTTTCCAGGATACATTGCTTACCTTGGACATCAAATTTCTATGATTATGATTTGCAAGATATATGGGGGTTGGTGGGCCCGTCTATCTTTCCTACAAAGCAACAACGGAAGTAGTTCCTCGGTTAGGTGATTTGTTTGTTTTTTGTTTTTTGGGTATAAGATTAGGTGGTTGGTCAAAAGTCTTACAGCCACTGCGGATAATGCCTTAAAACTTGTTTATTAATACCCAGGATACGATGGCCTTCATAAACATGGTATTTTTGGCTCATACTTGCATGCTTTATATCTTGGATAGATTACTTAGCTTGTCAATACAGACGTATAGTATAGCCTAGAGACAATGGAAATCAGCAAATATCCAGAACAGGGTCCCCCACAATTATTATCACCATAAGGTTTTTCAAAATAAATTATAGAAATTCATGAAGTCTCCAGATTTCACTTCGGCACCAACAAGACTAGGGCACTTTTTGTGGAGAAACAGTAACATTCGAGCCTAACCATCCCTTATAAAAGTGGTTACAGGATCTCGCAGTGAGAACCAAGACAATCAAACCCTTAAAACACCATTAAAAAGGAAGCCTTTTATGAGCCATCTTTGTCGTTTCTATGGTTAAGCACTTCATCACATCTGTGCATCAGAATGTACCCAACCCATTAGCATGATCAAACCAATCTCATATAATCCATTAACATACTTCACGATCATAGAACTCTAAAACGAAAAACTTTTGAACGATAATATATATACTATGTTTTAGGCATCCTCATTCGTTGAAGGAACACCGTTTACCCATGTCTGCACAAAAGTTAATAGCAACCTTACTTAAAAGTTAAAATACTCCACTTTAAATTCAGACAATTTCAGCGCTCCGGCTTGGAACGTTTTATTTAATTCAACAGGTCCCAGCGAACTTAGCGTCTCTCATGCTTATCCAAAACCATCCTATGAAAACCGAGGCATCCAACCTTAACGGTTAACTTAAAAGAACAAAACTTCTAGAGATAGCTAAAAGTTCAGGCATCATCGAGTGCAAGAACACCGGGGAGTGGTTTGCCTTCCAACAGCTCCAAGCTGGCACCACCACCAGTTGAGATGTGGCTCATCTTATCAGCAAGTCCCACCTTCTCCACGGCTGCAACAGAGTCACCGCCGCCAATGATGGTTGTAACACCCTTCCCACTGAGTTCTGCCAACTTCTTCGCGATTGCCTGCAGTTGAAAACTCTCAATATAAGTCACTTAAGGCAAAGCGAAAAGAAAAAGAAAAAGAAATGTTAGGAGCACAATCAGGAGCCACATATACCTCTGTTCCAACCGCAAACTTTTCAAACTCAAAGACCCCCATGGGTCCATTCCAGATGACGGTCTTTGTGGTGTCCAAAGACTCACTGAAAGTTTTAATGCAGTCTGGCCCAATGTCAAGCCCCATCCAACCATCAGGAATACCTGAGGCTGGCACAGTCTGATTGAAAAAAGAGAAGAAACAACAATTAAATTGACATCCTTTGCGCATTTTTTTTATTCATAAAAAACCTCAAGATATCCATGCGCAGATCTAACATGATCGACCACGTAAATGAAAGGCATACCTTGCTGTCTGCATCAGCAGCAAACTTGTCAGCAATAACAACATCAGTGGGCAACAACAGAGAGACCCCTTTCGCCTTGGCTTTCTCAAGGAGTGATGTTGCTAGACCAAGTTTATCTTCCTCAACAAGAGAGGATCCAACTGAGTAGCCTTGTGCCTTGTAGAAGGTAAAGATCATTCCACCACCCATAAGAAGGATGTCACACTTCTCAAGAAGGGATTCAATAACGCCAATCTTAGATGACACTTTTGAGCCTCCAACAATGGCAGCAAATGGCCTCTCGGGGTTTGAAACTGCTCCGACAAGATAATCCAGCTCCTGAAGCACAGTCCAAATATTAGATGCCAAATTAAGTCCTCTTTCTGAAAAAAAAATTGATACTCCACTTTGCATAAAGCTGCTTGTCATTATTATCTAATAAGATGGCAAGCAAATATTTTTATCCCTTTTTATTTTGATACTCATTAAAGACCGTGTTGTTTGTAAATGTCGGAGGAAACACATGAACCAACAACCATCCAAGAATAAGAAAATTAAAGTTTTAGTGAATAGTGATAACTCTCGAATATTGCACCTATGTAGAGAACATATATTAAAATAGAGAACATGTTATAAATATCCAAATAACAGTCAACAACTTTTCAGGTGTCATGAAAATCAAACAGTTCAGCAACAAAAAGCCAGTGCAAAACAAAGGCAATGCACAGAACATCCAACAAGAGGTTAATTAGTATATTGTCCTTAAATGAGAATGTTTTGCAAAAGCCCTCAGTCAGAGATGACTGAGGTAGATGGACAAAATAGTCCACCCATGTATTTTGGACAATTAATGTTTATCCTGACAGAATACATCTTATTAGAAGAACAAAATCGACACTGGAATAACAAAGGAAAAACAGAAAAACCTTCTGCATGAGAAACCCAGCCACAGCAGGCTTTAAGTACTTGGAAACACCCTCGGTTGAAGCATGGGCCCTATGTGCAGTTCCAAAAGCATCATTCACATAGAGATCAGCAAGAGATGCTAACTTCTTGGCAAACTCAGGGTCGTTTTTCTCTTCCTCCTTGTAGAACCTCACGTTCTCCAGAAGTAGCACACCACCATTTGGCAATGCAGCCACCATTTTCTCAACTTTCTCACCAATGCAATCATCAGCCATCTCCACCTATCCAATCAATGGATAAAGAACATAAAATAAAACAATCAACATTCATGTGCAGATGCATGTATGAAAACTAACAGTGAACTGAAGACAACATATAAAACAAAGTGACGAGCAGTATACCTTGATACCAAGGAGTTCAGATAACCTTGGTACGAGAGGCTTCAAGCTGTACTTAGGTGTAACACCTTTTGGGCGTCCCTAGGAACCAATAAATAAAACTTCTGAATCAGTAAATAAGTGAATTCAAACAAAATACTCCACTCGCACAAAAACCAACCCACATATAATTATAGATGAAGGAAACAAAGATACCAATCCACTAAGCCGTATTACACTGAGAAAGTTGAATCAAAATATGCAAAATTGCAGACATCTAACATGAGATCAAGCAAACTAAGAAGAATTCGCTCAACAATGTGGACCACATTGTTAAAAAATTCTCTATATTAGGGAACAGTAGAAACATCACCAAGCATTTTAGCAATGATGACGGAGGCTAACAAGAATTCCAACCATTACATGAGTCAAATCAAACCAACAACTCATTTAAGAGCATAAGAAAGTAATACTAAACGGTCTAGAAACACGACAATAGATACAGCTTGTAACTAGTTTAGATATAAGCATTGAAATGCTTAACTAGAAGCCACGGAAACACAAGCAATCAAATGCTGTTATACTGACAGTTCATACAGTTTGTTAGACACATAAGAACTAAAAAATTCCAAAAGCCCTCATTACCATATAAAGTTCACAGTGCCCATATGATTCGCACACTATAAGCAAACTCCCATAAATGAGTTATCTTCACCGATTGTCTGTTAACTAAAAACAAATTTACAAATACATGCTCCACAATCGGATACGTTACATGCTCCACAAATGATATTGATAACAATCTTAAGCAAACAAATTGGTATCCATAACGAGCATGGAACTTCATCACCCGATTCAGAATTCACCTAAAAAATGCTCGTTTGTTCCTTAAATGATGCTGGTTTGTAAATATGTGATTTTGATCAGCATTTTATACAAAATTGTGCATCAGAAAAGGAACAAAAAAGCATTTTTTATGCAAAGATAACTAATTCAATTAGTACAATATTATCAACAAATGAAAAACAAAAAGGAACAGGATGAATACCAAGTGACTGGCAAGGATGACTTTAGCGCCATGGCTCATGAGGTACTTGATGGTGGGAACGGCGGCTCTGATCCGAGTGTCATCGGTGATGTTCTGGGAGTCATCGAGCGGGACGTTCAAGTCCACCCTCACGAACACCCTCTTCCCCTTCAATTCCTCCTCCTTCAGATCCCCTACGCTCTTCTTCCTCCCCGCCATTTCCAGATTTCAACCAAAATCACTCCAAATCAACTGCCCCAGAAATCACAAGATCAAAACAAGAAGATCAAAATCAGAAGATTTAGAAGAAATGGAAATGGGATTTCACCTTTCGGAGACATTCGCCGCTAAATACGCGAGGCCCATCGGCATATTCGCACTTTTGTTCGATCGGGATCTTTGGCCGTACACGTGTTAGAATGAAGTGACATACTCGAGGATTTTGCCAACTGGCGTGGATCATGTCTGTGGGCAGCGCTGTGTGGTGGGCCCTCGTGTGGAGACGTCATTAGGACCACTTGATTGGTAAACTTATTTGATCTGCGGCCGTTGAATTTGGGTCGTATTTTCTTTTCTGTAGGCCAATTAAAAAAAGGACCCACCATTCCATGGTTCCATCCCCCCCTCTTTTTATTTCTACCTACCACTCCCTCCGCCCCCCTAGTAGTTCCATTTGATTGTTCAAGCCAAATCTAACTATTTGTCTCACTTTAACAGTGCCATTTAGTTTTCAACCCAAATTTATCACCCAAATCTAACTATTTGTCCCATTTTAACAGTGCCATTTAGTTTTCAAATACATGTGTTTGAGTCCTCTAGTTGTGACTTATACATGTTTTAATGCGCCGTAATAATAAAACCAAGATAATCGTGTTAGATGAGACGTAAATCTCTCCCCAATTAGTCCAATCAGAATCTGTGCAATTGATGTAATCACATTATACATAGAGAGTAAATCTCTCCCTGATTAGTCCAATCAGAATCTATACATTTGATGTAATCATACTATACATAGATCTATACATTTGATGTAATTATACTATACATAGAGAGTAAATCTCTCCTCAATTAGTCTAATTATAATCTGTGTAATTGATGTAATCATACTATACATAGAGAGTAAATCTCTCAACTGATTGTACTCTACTCTGTTTAAAGTAATAGAAAATACATGTGCAATTCATCAGGTTACAAACTCTTACATGGTATTGGACTAGACGATCCTCTTCGATACTTTGCTCACCATGGCGTCCTCTACCTCAACCTCTACAACTCTCTTTGCCCCCCCCCCCCCCCCCCTTCTGCTGACTTTCCCTACCCTCATATGAAGTATATTCAGGAGGACATTACCTTAAAATTATCCCGCTCTAATTATTTGTTATGGAAGGTTCAAGTGCTGCCCGTTCTCTGCAGCTATAACCTTATGCGGTTAGTTCTTGGTGAAGAACCACAGCCTGTTCTTGCCTAAGATGGTTCAAACTATCAGGCCTTTCGTCAATGGACACGGCTTGATTAGATGATCATTGGATGGCTTACAGCGTCCTTTTCTGAATCCGTGTTGTCTCTTGTTGCTGAAGAGAGACTTCTCATGCACTATCGCATTCAATAACTCAAGACGGAGTTGCAGACTATTTCCAAAGGTAGTCGCTCGGTTGCCGACTACGATGACCATGCCAAGTCTATGGCTTTGACTCTTGCAAGTGCTGACAAGACTGTTGATGATGATGATTTATCTGATTGGATCCGAGTATGATGTTGTTGTCGCTGTGATCAATGCTCAAACAACGGCTCCTTCCTTAGACGATATGATTGGTTTGCTCCTTGACTTTGAATTGCGTTTATCTTATTCTCATGTCAATGCATCTTCTCCTACTGCCTTTCATAGTCACAACCATACCACTTCCTCCTTCATTCCTCGTGGTTCTCAACGAGGATGTGGTCGTGGCAATTATTGTGGTGGCTCCTCCTTCCATGGACGTTACCATCTCTAATGGTCAATCGCAGTAGGGGTGGATAGTCAGTCTATGGCTCCCGCACCATCACTTGCTTCAAGTGTGGTGGTCCCAATCACCGCGCCACCAATTGTGAGGCTTCTGAGTCCGAACCTTCTGATGTAACTCAAGCCCTTACAACCATTAATATTGCCAATCAACATGCTGGTAAGTGGATTGTTGACAGCGGTGCAATACATCATATGAGTGCCTCTGACTCTATGGTCTCTGGTATGCATTCTTATAATGGTTCTGATGATATAATGGTAGGAAATGGATCTCGTATGGCTATTATACATGTGGGCTCTCCTTCCATTTCTACTCCAAATCGGTCCTTCAAGTTATCTAATGTCTAGTTGTTCCCTCTCTCCGTCGGAATTTACTCTCTGTTGCCAAGTTTACATGAGATAATAACTATCTTTTTATCTTCACTCCAATTGGTTTTTATATTAACGACATGAAGTCAGGGAGGCTCCTTCATCAGGGTCGGCTTGATGGTGATCTCTACACTATTCCATCCTCGTTGCAAAATAAAATAGCGACTGTCTCTCCTATGTGCACTCTTGGTGTCAAGACGACTTTAGATGTGTGGCATGCTCGTTTGGGTCATGCGTCTGATTATGTTCTTCATTCATTATGCACTATTTTACCATTGTCAACTAAGGCAACTGATCACCCTTTTTGTCAAAGCTGCCCTATGGGCAAAAACTCTAGACTTCCTTTTCTTTTGCATGATAAAAATGAGGATGTTGTTGAATTATTACATTTTGTGCATTGTGATGTTTGGGGTCCTGCAACCGTGCTCTCTATCTAAGGATATCGGTTCTATGTTATCTTCATTGATGCTTATAGTCGGTTCACATGGTTCTTCCCCTTATATCGAAAATATGAAGTTTATTCTACCTTCTCGGCGTTTCAATCCATAGTAGAGAATTTGTTTGACAAGAAAATCAAATATTTTCAGAGTGATGGAGGTGGTGAATTTCTCAACCATAACTTCAAAATGCATTTTGAAAAGAGTGGTATTATTCATCGTGTTTCTTGTCCTTACATGCCAAAGCAGAACGGCGTTCCTGAAAGAAAGCATCGTCATATTACATAAATGGGATTGACACTACTTGCTCATGCTAATGCTTTTCAAGTATTATGGTATCATGCCTTCACTATCTCTGTCTACATTATTAACAGGCTTCCAACTCCTGTCCTACAAGGCCGCTCTCCATTTTCTATGTTCTTCAACAAAACTCCAGCTTATAGCTTGCTTCGGATTTTTGGGTGCTCATGTTATCCTTGTTTAACTGTGTACGGCCACAACAAACTGCAATAAAAATCCGCCCGATGCATATTCTTGGGTCTTAGTGGTGCGCATAAAGGGTATAAGTGCATCAACCCTCTTACTGGTAAAATTATTATTTCCCGCCATGTTATATTTGATGAGAGTAGTTTTCCCTATGCCCCTGCCTCCACCTCTTATCATTCCCACCCACCAGCCCCTCCCTTCCAAATCAAACTATTTCCCACCAAACTACTATCAACTCTCTCTTCCCCTAACCAACCTTTGTTACCGGCTTCACCATCACCCTTGCCTCTGTTCCCGACTCTTCTTCCGATCGCCCTCCTCACCACCGTCTCCCACGTCCATTTCTCCCCCTCATGCTTCACTCTTACCTCTTCCTACCTTTTGGTCGTTCCTCAGCCTCGTCAACATCCCATGATCACCCGTGCAATGGATGGCACCCACAAACTAAAAACATATCTCTCTACCAAATATCCTATTCCAGTAAGTCTTCTTGCTGCACCTACCCTTGAACCTCGCACCTTCACCAATGCCACTAAGGACTCGCACTGGCGTGATGCGATGTCCGTCGAGTTCAATGCCTTACTCAATAACAATATGTGGACACTCGCTCCTCCACAACAGAGTTATAATGTTATTGGCAACAAATGAGTTTTTCGTATCAAGAGGTACTCTGACGGCACTATTGAGCTCTATAAAGCCGCATTGTGGCAAAGGGGTTCCACCAAGAAGCTGGTGTCGATTATTATGAAACTTTTAGTCCTGTTGTGAAACATGGCACTATTAGGCTGGTTCTCTCATTAGTCGTTTCCTTTCAATGGCCCCTTTACCAATTGGATGTTACAAACGTGTTTCTACAAGGTGATCTTGCTGATGAGGTTTATATGCGCTAGCCTAAGATTTCATTGACTATGCCTGTCCTGATTATATTTGCAAATTGAACAAATCTCTCTATGGACTTAAGCAAGCACCCCGTGCTTGGTATCAGACCTTCAGTGCTCACCTACAGTGCATCGGCTTCACAGGTTGCCCATATGATGCCTCACTCTTTGTATATTCATGTCAATCTGAGTTGATTCTTTTATTAATTTATGTTGATGATATTATTCTTACATGGAATTGTCCCAGTCGTATACAACGGCTTGTTGGTTATCTTCGCAACAAGTTTGAGCTTAAACCCCTTGGGCATCTCCATTTCTTCCTTAGTATGCAGTCCGACGCACTACTTCTACTCTTCATCTTTCTCATACTCAATATGCCTTGGACTTGCTCTGGCGCTTTGGCATGGATGGCTGCAAACCAATTGCTACACCGTTTGCATCTTCCACAAAGCTCTCTCTATGTGATGGGACATTGCTCAATGATGCCACATAGTACCGTCAACTTGTTGGGGCTCTACAATACCTGACACTAACCCGCCCAGACATCTCCCTTGCTGTCAACAAAATTTGTCAATTTTTGCATGCTCCATCAACAAAACTTGATCGTTTAAATATTAAACCCTTGCAAGTGCACAAGGCAATTGTACTACAGTGAGTATTAAAGGGTTATCGAACCTCAGGGACGGACTAATATTTTACCAAATTCAAATGAAAGCAAATTCTGATTTAATTAATCTAGAAAAAGCAATAAAATTTAACTACTTTAAAATGGATTTTAATTAATATGGAGAAGGTACCAAAGCAAAGAATCCACCACTAGATATGTAATTACTACTCTCAATTATTATTACGCTCAAATTGACATGATAAGGTAATTTGTGTTCATGGTCAGACACACAAATCACAATGAATTCACTCACGTTCTTGGTCGGACACGAGAGTTCATCCACTAAAAATTAATGTAGATAATTCTATCCTTGGTCGGGCATAGAATTATCATTTGGGCTAATGATCCTATCCTTGGTCGGGCATAGAATTAACACCAACCTACTTTTAGCTAAGCATAGGAATTAAAAAGATCTAATTTCATGCATATCAATCAAGTCTATGGTCAAGCACTCAAAAGAAACTCATGAAATAGCATTAAACAAAATCATATCAATTGTATTAAATAAAACAAACAAGAGTAATAACACAAATCTAGGGCTTCATCTACGCCTTGGACGCGAATTTAGCCAGCCATCGGACAAGGAGAACGCTGTTGATTCGTTGGTGTCGTTTCGCACTATTCACCGGAAAATACTGTTCACGAAAACACTGTTCACCGTCTTCCTCGCGCAGCCGTGCACTGTAGCGTACGCCGGAGTTACTGTAGCAGCCAAATCTCAGCACCTTTCTTCCCTCTTCCTCTCCTCCGGCGACTCCTTTCTCTTCCCCCTTCTATTCCGGCCGAGACCACGCCGGATTCCGGCAGCAATCACACCGGAAATCGTCCGGTTTTCCTCTCTGAAATCCCGGCCGAAATCCTCTGTTAAAGCTCTGAAATTTCTCCAATTTTTCTCCCCAAAACCGTCGGCTCTATCTCTGTTTTTATAGACCTCAGCCTCGTCTCAAATCCGGCACGATTCCTAGTCCAATTTGAAGTTGAGTCGAGCCCCAAATCCGGCACCCACTTTCCTATTCCGGCGGCTTGTTTTTTTTTTTTCGTTTAATTTCTCTCCCAATTGAGCACGGCTCTTGTCATGGCTGCTCCGCCGTCGTGCTGCAGTCGCCGTGTGTTCTTCACCGTCTCCGGCACCGGCGTCTTCCTCCGCCGGACCTCGAACAGAGCTCAAAGCTCTGTTCTTTTTTTTTTCTGTCAATTTCCGCCGCCATGCTCCGCCGTCGAGATCTCTCCTTCGCCGTAGATCCAGGACCACCGTCGCCGTCGAAACCTGCCGCCGTAGCTCAGTCCCACCGGCCTCTCCTTCGCCGTCGAGACCCGCCATCTCCAGCCCACCGGAAAACAGAGCATCGTCTGCTCTGTTTCCGGACGAACGGCCCGAGCTTCGGCTCGGGCCGGTTTTCTATTTTCTTTTTCTTTTTTTTAAACTGAACCGGACCGGTTTAATCCTTTCTTTTCTTTTTTTTTTCTTTTAATCAAATAAAACCCGTCGTATCGATCTCATCCATCCAATCTCATCTTGACGGTTCTTCTCTTTAATCGTGCCTCTTTCGCGTGCGATATTTCAAATGATCATAACTTTTTGCTCAGAACTCCGAGTTGCGAACAGTCAGTGGCGTTGGAAAGCTGACTTCGTGTACTTTAACATGAAGCTTAAATCAGTCCCATCAGAGATATGCAATCGAAGTTATGAATATTCAATCATTAGAATCGCGTTTTATCCCATTTCTGCGTTTTACTCTTCTTTCCTACAAAAACCAAAAACTATATTAAAGTAGCAATAATTCTAAACAAACACTAGCAGAAACATAAGTTTAGGAGATAATAAAATGCATATTTCATGTATAGATCACTGCTAAGCGTATTCTTAGATATGTCAAGGGCACACTTGATTATGGCCTTCACTTTTTCTGCCTTTGCCAACCTTATCTTACAGGGGTTCTGCGATGCCGATTGGGCAGGTGATTCTGATGATCGCCGTTCCATTACCGGGTTTTGCATTTTTCACGGTCCCAATCTAATTACTTGGAAAAGTTAGCCACTGGAGTTCTCACACTGCGTCACATTCTAACATTCCAGGGACATGCCAGCTTGCTAATTTCTTTACTAAGGCTCTTCCATACACTCGGTTTCGTATCCTACGGTCCAAGCTTCGTGTTGATTCCGTCCCCACTTTAGCTTGTGGGAGGATGTTAAATGATACGTAAATCTCTCCCCAATTAGTCCAATGAGAATTTGTGCAATTGATGCGATCATACTATACATAGAGTAAATCTTTTCCCAATTAGTGCAATCAGAATCTGTGCATTTGATATAATCATACTATACATAAAGAGTAAATCTCTCCCTAATTATTCCAATCAGAATTTGTGTAATTGATATAATCATACTATTCATAGAGAATAAATCTCTCAACTGATTGTACTCTGCTCTATTTAAAGCAATGGAAAACACCCGTGCAATTCAGCGGGTTACAAACTCTTACAAATCAAACAAACTGCTACATGTGTTTGTATAGCAAATTAATTCAAAGATGATAACAAGCCACAACCTGATGAAGGCAATATATCATACCAGATCAAAGGAAGCTAATATCCTTTTCCTGTGCCCGACTTTCATTAATGGTATCTCTGCAATCAATTCTGACCACTTCTACCTCACTTATAGGCTCTATATCCACTTCACCTGCATGTCCCATGGAGGCTCCATTACGAAAATTTTGGTGGCTGCCTTGACATTTATGCTTGTACCGCATGCCAACAAGATTAGTGCTCTAGCTTCAGCACTACCAAAGGTCTTCATATCCTTCTCCCTCTTCCATGGAGAAGTGCATTTGTTAAGTGAATGGCATTGGACCTTGACCCTTTGTCCAAGAATCAGTTTCTGGACTTGCAAAAGTCCTTTCTGGAACCGTGAGTAAACCACTAATTTGCCAACTGGGTTGTCAACTGTTGATGCCATAATAAGACTCACTGCAACAGCAATTCTCGAACCAATTTGGAATAGAAGATTCGGGATATTAGGGGTATTCCCCGTGGGAACGTCATACAAAACACATGAAATGTAACACCCCAGTTCTCACAAACAAAAATCTATACACGCAATGTGCATTTCCCTCTTAGAAGTTTTATGACTCAAAATTGTGTGCCGTGAACCACTTGATTACACCCCCGTCCCCCTTCCCCCCCCCCAAAAAAAAAAAAATTAGTGTGAACCACTCAGCCTGCATGGATATCACCATACCATTTCTGAAAAAATAAATTCCTCCACAAATTTCTCTTCAGACAACACTGCTTCCACTTTTCTAGTTCGTCAAGGCTCCATACTGATTAGCTCTCCACCTTCTTCTTCCTCGCTGTCTTCCTTTCTCTTGTTGCCTCCAGTCTCTTTCATTTTCTAAAAGAAAGACGGACATCCGCATGTCAAGATACAATAACATCAACCATGAAGGTAGTAGAAGATGCGTACAGAGGATTAGTCAAAATAATACCATATGAGATATTCGCTTAGCTTCAGCAACACCCTCCAAATGTCGCAGAACGTCCTTTTTTCTACAATTGAACTCAGGGAGCTTCTTTCCTAAAAGTGTGAAAAGCAGCACTAGATCAAGATACAAGCAGATAATAGATTGACAGTTTTAGAAACATGTCATCTCTAATATACCTATGAGCTTCTCAATCCGCAAGAACCATGCCACATCAAATTCATTAACTAGCGAAATTGCAATGCCAGAACGTCCTGCTCGAGCAGTTCTCCCTACTCGGTGAACATATACCTGCAGTTAGGGAGCAATCTGTATCAGCTTTTTACATTCAAATGACATGCACTTGCATATTTATAAATGCAGTTCTATGCAAAGTTTAACTACTACAGCTCCAGTGTATTGCCAGTCATTATTTAATTGCTTCCAGAAAAGTTCAATCATCACTATTGTATCCACTATCCCATGCTCCATGACATGTAGTAAGTGGCATGGATTCTTCAATTAACAGAGTGTAAATATATAAACTCGATGAATTACAAAAACTCTTGCGACAGAAGCCAGAAGACAACAAAAGGCAGCAACAGCTGTGTGCTGGATATGGCAGCATACAGTATCCAACAAGGCATTTTAAAATCTTGCAGACTGTATTTGGACTTATCATGCATGTCAAATAATTATTTATTCTTGATATCCGCCTTAAGATGTTAAAACATTATTAATATATGCTGCCAAAAAGACAGTGTAAAATTTCAGTGACATAGATGAACATACAGAGATGTGCTGACGAACAGATACCTTGGAATGAGTAGGTATGTCATAATTGATCACCATATCCACAGAAGGGATATCGAGCCCTCTGCTGGCCACATCTGTGCAAATAAGAATCCTGCATTCACCAGATTTAAACTTGTTCAAAGCATCATCTCTCTTGTCCTGTAGAATATTTGAAAATATGTAAGGTGAGACAAGTACTTCACTTGCTATTTTGGTTATCAAAGATGGTAGATGATTTGGCATCCAAGAGCAAAGTAACAAGAGAATGATGTGCACAAATCATGTCAAAAAAAAAATATAAGAGAAATGATCACTATAATAAACCATCTAGAATGAATGTACGAAAAGCACAAGGTTTAACAAAGACAATGCTATAAACAAATCTTCTAATGTTTTTTACTCTAAAGAAGGCATAAGCAAGTAGCACACCTGTTTCATTTGACCGCTAATAGGAATGGCATTCAACCCAAGGTTTCTAAGAACCAAAGCGAGAAGACAAGTTGCTTTTCGACTTCGAGTGAATACCATTGACATGGTGTAGGACCTCTCCCTTAGAATGTACACTAGATAGCAGTCCTGGAAAATTTAACCATGTGATGAACACAATCATGACAAAATAATTTTCTGATAAAAGACACAAACGGAGATATAATAGCAAGGACTTAAAGCAAGAAAGTGACCACATTTTCTGGCTGGAGTGTGATTTAAGAAGGGTAAATTGCACTTGACCCCTATGTATTATGGCGAAATTGCACTTAACCCCCATGACTTATGAAAATATGCACTTAACCCCATATGACTTATGCAACGAGACAGATTTACCCCTTCTTTTTACTAATAAATCCACATTCTTCCTCCATTCGCCATCCTCCTCTTTTCACCTGACAAAGACGGTGCGCACAGACCGTCAACTTATTAATCGACAATGGCAATGTGTCAGGCTTGCTTTCCCCAAGGTAAGAAAAGTTAGCTACTTGCCATGGTCGCCATGGCTACCACAAACCCTAAAATTGAAGTAAAATTGGTAGGAGATATCAGGGGTAAAATCGTCCGACAATTCTGTTGCATATGGGTTAAGTGCATATTTTCATAATTCATAGGGGTTAAGTGCAATTTCACCATAATTCATAGGGGTCAAGTGCAATTTACCCATTTAAGAAATCATAATATAGATTTTCATATTATCGTAAGCCTAAATGCATGGCTATTTTACTGGCAATGTATTAATATAAATATTGCATAAATTCCATCAATGATATAAAAATACTATGAGCCTTATAATAGTAGTACATGCTACACAGACACATTATTGGTACCATAGCCGTCCGAGTGAGCTTGAGGTGGACATAATAGCAAGCCAGAGAGCTTGTGAAAGAGAAAATGATACCTTGTGTTTTGCAGGAATCAAGCAATACTGTTCCTCTAGTGTACTGACGATTGAATATTTGGATGAAGTCTCAATCTGAACAGTATTGGAAGAAAAACAACATTGTTAGCTCAATTCCTTATTACTATGCAGTAAAACATGAACATTCAGCATACCTTCACAGGATTCTTCATGCATGCTTTTTGAAGATTTCGGACCTATAACACGCGCAAAAAAATCTATCAATATCCTTGAAATTAAAAATTTGAAATCTGAAAGGCCCTATTAGTTCTTTGTATGACAATATTTTATCCTAGATCAATTCTGTCTCTATTGTTCTGCCAAAACTGTTCAGATATAAAACAAGTGATACCTTTTTTGTCATCGTTGCCGAGAATAAACATGTTCTTCTTTGACGGGGAATAATCTTCAAGATTTCAGTAATATCTTTCTCAAATTCCATGTTCAACAAACTATCTGCCTCATCCAAGACCTACTCAGCATGTGAAAAATTAAGCCCGACAAATAAAATTTGATGAGAAAAACCAACAAGTACTACTAAAGAATTGTGTCTTTTTTGTTTTTATTATTATTATTATTTTATTTTTTTAAGCTAAAGAATGGTGTCTAGCTTTCATATAAGACAAAGGAAAAATTTGGGGCATAACCCATGCAATATATACCTACTATAAAGACCATAGAATTTATAAAAAGACATATATTAAAATCCACATCAGCAAGTTTTGCTGTAAGAGTCACCGGTGAATAGCATTCTCATCAGTCGTTCAGGACAGGGAAATTCCAACTGACTGGAATTCTAATTGGTGGTTAAAAATTTATATCACTTCATGTTGGAATAAACCTACGAACTCGTCTCCTGAATTAACAATTACAGGAAAATAAAGATGGCTTTCAAGGGGTGAAGGGTGAGAGTTTCTGTACGATAAATGATATTACTGAGCAAGGTAAGAGGCTGGAAAATATTTGAGGGGCATAGTAATTAGGATCCATATATAGCATAAGGGTATAAATGCTTCAAGGTTCAACACATGTATTTAGCACGGCTTCTTCAGGGGGTGAGTCTGACAGAAAATGCAATCATTACCAAGATTTTTATGCTACTTCACATGTCACAAAAGTTGCTCCTTAATCTTATATCTCATGCATCTAATCTTTGCCTTCTTGCCTCACACAATAAATCTTTCACCTGTTTCCTCAACTTGGAAAAACAAATATATAATGTCTCACATTCTCTTCTACAGTAAGATCCGTGTCGCCCAGAAAGGATTTGACTTTACTATCTCTTACAAAAGAGGTAGCCCAAAACAGGCTGGAATGGAGGAGTAAGATCCGTGTCGCCGACCCCAAATAGTTGGGAAAAGGCGCTAATTGATTATGATTATGATTATGATTCTCTTCTACAGTTCTACTTCCTAAACTATGCTTGGAAGAGAAATCTATCCGGTCCCTCACCTTTCATGTTCAAGACCTTAGTCCTTCAATCACAGGATCTTACTTTCTCCCCCTTTCTCGTTGTAATTACTGCAACTTTTATACTTACAAATCTAGAAATAACGGAAAAAAATAAGGATTTATGACTCAGCCTTTTAAAAGAAAGGCTCCTTGAAACTTGCCATGCACCTCTTATAATGAGAGAATTATAAAAAGTGCATCTGAAAATTAGAGAAAATCAAATCTCCCTTCTTTAATGTCTTACTGCTAGAAGGATGAATCCTACCAACATGTAATAACCAACCATCAAGTCAAGTAATGCCTCTTATCCAACAATTTGAGGTCAGAACTGTGGATCTTACACCTCCATGTGAACCAACCATCTAAACGTACTTGGTATAGTAATAAGAATTACTCTACAACTAGCACTACAGAAAGATAAATGAAGTGTTCTAAGGGACAAGATGGCTGTACCAAATACTTCAGCATTTGAAGGCTAAATCCACTTGTGTTCTTTAGGTGATCCAGAAGGCGCCCAGGAGTTCCCACCTATAATACACATACAGGAGAAAAGGTAAAAAAATGACCACAAGATAGAAAGATATTTCACTAATTCAAAATAGATAATGTCATAGCATATACCACTTTATTTTCTAGTGAACTAAGGTTAGAATTAAAAAAAATCAACTATTCAATTCATCATGATTTTATGCACGTGCACTCAGAATTCTTTTCAGTTACTTTTCCTGCTGCAAACTTCTTCTTTATTTCTTGGATCCCTTTTTTAGATACACAATTTACTGATGATGTAGTACTGTTGGAACTTACCACGATATGAGGCCTATTTGCAAGAGAAATTGCTTGTGACATCATGTCTGCACCTCCCACTATCTACAGAACACACAACACTGATTATAACTCTACTAAAAACTGAAGACAAAAACAATCAGCAGTATCATACAATTCAACTGACACTAAGTGATAAAAACCATCCTCAGCCCAAAAATAAGAAACCAAAAAAGTTTCCCAATTTGCATGTTCATGTACATTACACTGGAATCAACAAAAACTATACATCAATTATAAACTCTAGCCCCAGCATAAATAAACATAGATTAAGCTTGTCTTCTTCCCATACTTCTCCATTCTCCTCTATTAATCCCTTTTAGCAAGCATCCCGGTACCCTTATAGATGAGGAGGATGTGGAATGCTTCACAATTGTTGACTCAATTGGCCATTAAGTGATACTTAACTACTTTTCTACGGTGTTAATGAAAAAAAGGAGAATGATAAGATATCTACGGTGAAAGCAGTACTGTAGCTCTAGAAGTGAGATGTTAACCACAATGAGCAACCACTATCTACTTGATACTGTGGTAAACAACAGAAAAAATACACACTTGACAGTAAAGCCACCAACACATGTTACCACTACGTACTTTACACAGATTCTATAGGCTTACCACAACACATTTTACACCGGCGCAGGATCCAAGTGCTTCAAACTGTTCAGAAATTTGGAAAGCCAACTCTCTGCATTACACAAACATATACAAAATGAGTAAAACCAAACGACAACCATAAAACACATAGTCAATCTTGCAACAACCAAAAAAAGGCTAAGAGAACTGAATATTCAAGAACGCAAAAATGGACCTAGTGGGAGAAAGCACGCAAGCAAAGAAGGGTTTCGGATTCTCCATAAGAGCTTGAATAATAGGAATTGCAAAAGCCCCCGTCTTTCCTGTTCCGGTCTGTGCAAGCCCCACCAAATTCTTCCCTAAACAAAACAAAGACGCCGACCAATTACAAAAAGGAACGACAAACACCGAATCATGGACATGCAATTGATGATGGCCAAAGAGGAAGAAAGTAGGACCTTGAAGAGCAAGAGGGATGGCCTCAGCCTGAATCCTAGTCGGGGACTTCCAACCCAACTTGTCACACGCTTCAACCAATTGCTTGCAGACCCCTAACCGCTCGAAAGAGTTGAGATTGTCGTCCTCCGCCATCGCAATTGATGGTAAACCTATGACAGATTGTCCTTTGCTCACCTTTCTTATATGATTCAAAATCGCCGGTGGTGGTGGTGGTGGTGCTGGGCCGGGAAGAGGGCCGAGTCGGTCGCCGGAAGAGGAAGCAGAAAGGGAACCGAAACCCGCCCACTTTGAATGCCCTGACCCCGTTACGAAAAAAACCGGTTAACCCGGTTAGCAAAAAAGGATAGATATGGCAGGACCCGAACCGGTGAATGGGCGAAGCTTCAGCCAGAAATTTTCCCCTATTTGCACCAAGCACGGATGGCTTCAAAGCGGGAGATCGTATTTGAATCATGCCCGGGTCCTTGTTCGTCCGAACGATTGAATGTCCTTCAGCCAATGGCTACTGTTTTCCATTCCGCATCCAAATGCATATTTTTTTTTTCGTGCATATTTTTTTGATCATACATACAAAAAAAAATATGCAAATGTTCAATGGTATAAATCCAAAGAATTTTTCGATTGTACCATTGAACATGCATATTTTGCAAAAAAAATATTTATACCATTTAGACGATTTATCCAAATGCATATTTTGCACATACATGTTAATGGTATAAATCCGAAGAATTTTTCGTCCTTATTCATTTCCCGTTGGCAACCGCGTCTTTTAATTTACTACAATACCCTCATCCGGTTGCACTTCTAAACTTCAAACACGCCAAATGGAACGGGGCAAAGTAGTAAAAAGGTACCTGTAACGGACGTAAAGCCCGAATCGGCTTTCGGAAGGCAAATCAAGGATTCAAGATCCTTCATCGGCTTTCGGAGGTGTGAGTCGCGGTTTTCTTCAGAGCAAAGGCGAAGTGCCTTTCTCCCTCCTAGTCTCCTAGGGTTTCGATTCTTCGTCGCCGGAGATGTTTCGATTCATCATTGTTGATCTTGGGCGACTTGTTTGGGGAGATTTTTGATTGCTTGATGGGGGGGGGGGGGGGGGGGGGGGGGGGGGGTCTTGGAGGCGGATTTTGTGCGTTGCCGGAGATGTTTCTTGTGAGTTAGTTCTACGGCGTTCTCAAGGGTTTCGATTCATCTTCGTCTTCGATCTGGTCGATCGTTGGAGGTTTTCGATTGCCTGATCTCGGTTATCGGAGGTGGATTTTCTGCGTCACGGAGGTGTTTCGTCTGGATTGGTTCTATGGCATTCTCGCGGCTCTTGGTTTGTGGCAGAAATAGGCCAAGATCTTGATTTTAGGCCTGGACAATGCCGGCAAGATGACTTTACTTCAAGTGCTCAAAGACGAGGTCGTCTTTTTATCTCTTTCTGCTACAACCTAATGAAGTAATTCATGGTTTTTGCGTTCTTTTCCATTTAGTATTTCGATCTTCTCCTTTTCTGATTTCCTGTTACCCTTGATGTTGTATTTGCTTGAATCTTAACTATTTTTCTTTTTCGTTATCTATGTGTTTTTTTATCAATTGATTTGATTTTGAGTTAATATGTATACTATCAGTCCACGACTCCTATTTTATGGACTTAAATCCATATCTCATAATGGACTTAAATCTGGCCTCTGCAAATTTTGTGATTGTCTTTCTTGGTCTGCAACTGTTACTTTTTGCAAGTCGTTGATTAACTTTTTTTACTTGTTACAGAGGTTAGTTCAGCACCAGCCAATATAGTTTTCGACATCAGAGGAATTGTGTGTCGGACTTTCCAGCATCAAGGCTTTAGATTTGGGAAGTAATCAAGTCACTTACAGGGTTTAGGATTACAATGCAAAGGTTTGTCAGCAGATGCTATTTAAAAAAAAATTTAGTATATTTGTGCTTTTGTTGGATAAAAGCAACTTTGCTATTGTAAACTAACATTACTAGACATTGTCTGTGGGGGTATTGGAGGCAGATTTTCTGCGTCACTGAGATGTTTCGTCTGGATTGGTTCTATGGCATCCTCGTGGCTCTCAGTTTGTGGCAGTAGGCCAAGATCTTGATTTTAGGCCTGGACAATGCTGGCAAGCCGACTTTGCTTCACGTACTCAAAGATGAGGTCCACTTTTTATCACTTTCGGCTACAACTTAATGAAGCAATTCATGGTTTTTGGAATTTTTTTCCATTTAGTACTGCCATCTTATCCTTTTCTGATTTTCTGTTATCCTTGGATGTTGTATTTGCTCGAGTCATAATTTAGATTTATTCATCTTTTTTTTTTGTTATTTTTGTGCTTTTTTATGTGAATTGATTTTGAATCAATACTCCATGCTATTTTATGCAGTTATATTCATATCTCATAGTGGGTTTTAGGAATATGGTCGCTGCAAATTTTGTGCATGTCTTTTTTGGTCTACAATTGTTGTTTTTTGTAAGCCATTGATTAATTTTTTTAACTTGTGGTAGAGAATCTGAACATTGTTGTTATGTCGTGCATGTTTTCCCTAGCAGTATGCTTACAGAGTTGATTGGTTATGCAATTTAGTCTCGCTTAGGCTTTTCCATATTTCATTTGGAGGATTATAAGCATGACTTCATGGGAAAGGAAGAGAGATTGCTATGAATTATGGAATGTTTAAATTTTCTGTAGCTGATTGGAGGGAAAGGAGGGAGCAATATGGATTTTGGAGCACTGCTTAGCAACTGTCGAAAGGCAAAACAACCTTGGCTTGTTTTGCTTGTGCATAGTCTTTTTTTATAAGCTTACACATAGAGACTTTAGGAGTTTCTTTGGTTACCTGGTATGTATATTAATGGGCATTTACAGAGTCAATGTGAAGGGAGAGCTTTGAATAGCTTTGATAAAAATACAAGGTCGATTAGCATTTTATGGCCATGTGCATATTTATGAGAGAAGATGTCAAATCTATGAAGTATGACTTACTTTAAAACTCTTTTTTTACTGAAAGGAGTATAGACTAATTGAGCTGAATAAATTCTTGAATTAGAAGTTATTGAATTGTTTCAATCTAGAAACTTTTGTTAGGATTATTTTGCTGTGATATTAAATAGCAACAAAAAAGTCACAATCTTGCATGTATTAAGAGTCTAGAGGTCAGCATTATATTTCTTAATGTTTTTTTAACAAACAAAAAAACTTTTCATTGTATGGAGCTGCTTTATTTGACATGATTTTAGGCTAAGTTATGAGCCAGTGTCAGACGCACTGGTAAAAGGCTTAAATACTCCAAGAAAAAGTTCATTTAAATAAGTATATTTGGTGGACTCCCGGCTGATCCAAATTCTGTTAAGGAATTGCCTTGTTTTACGTTTTTTTCTTGTCAAACAGTTATGATTCGCTTTTGAACCCTATTATGTTGTTGGCCTCCACATATTTTGCATTCGTGCAACTGTCTTCACTTACTCTAAATGTGTAATTTTGGATGGTGCCTTCTTGCTGTTCCTAGCAATGGTGTTGTATGCTTGAACTCCATTGAGCTTGTGATAATTTTGATAATTTGGCCCGAGTGCGGTCAGTTCTTGATTAGCTGATTCTCCCGGAGTTGGGTCATAATGCAATCCGCTCGTTATATTTTTGGTTTGTCAAAGTAGGATAGTTCATGATCTTTCTTTTAGAAATTTATTTACTAGGTGACAAAGTGTAGAATGTAATTAAACGTATATGACTATTGCTTATTCAGATTTAGTATCATCAGAATTTCATATATGCATGATTATTACAACCTTAATTTAAAGGTTTTGACTATAGATTACTTAGTGTCCCTATTTGGAGGGTGTATGTAAATCGTTTAATTTGTGTCTTTAGAAAATTACTTGGTGTTAGTGGCCCTTGAAAACATTCCTATTGTAGATTTTGTGATGCTAGGGACCTCAGTTATCAGGAATTTTGTGGTTTACCTACCGAAACTAGTGCGTATGTAGTCTGCAATAAGTTACAAACCAGTTTAAGATCTTCAGACTAGATGAAATTTTGTATGCTCGAGAAGCGCGTTGAACAAACTTTTGTATGCTATAAAAACCTTTTGTTTGAATAATTAACTTTACTAAATCGTTTTAGTAACTTCGGCCGAGTTAAAATTTTATATGTCATAGAAAAGTGTTAGGTGGCCTTTTGTATGCTTATATAAACTTGTAACAAGTAGGATCTTCTTTTCCTTCGAGTATAGAACTTAACTTAGTTTGAGTGATAATGGAATTGCTTACATTCACGAAAGTTAAGCTTACAGATAAACAACATACCTAATGGCAGCAATGTTCTTTTTCTTGCACGCTTGACTTTTACGGGTTATTGGTTTTCTCTATATTAGGTCGGCTGCCGTAGAGTGTATGCGATTTCCTAGAGTTTACCCATGGATTTAGTAGTTTTAGTGCAGACATACTTGTACGTTATAGACACCTGTAACGCCTCTGATTTTTCGTTTGTTTGATGAAAATTTAGGGCACCCATTCTATTTGATGAACATCTGTTTCTTGAAAGTTAATTTTGGGATGGTGACTTAGCTTCTCTTAGGATATAGCAATTGGTTTTAGATGTTGCGTACACTCACGATACTTGAGCCTAGATTTTTGGATAGCAACCGATGTTTTTTGCTCACATCTTTGTGAGTTTCATATTACGGTGTAAACTATTGGTTGTCCCGTTATCAGGAGTCATGTGGTTTACCTTAAATTTGTAGAGTGTAGCAGTTTCCCAGAGTGTATGCATGGGTTTAGTAGCTATAACCTAGAGGAACTCGTATGTTATATATACCTGTAACACCTCAGATTTTCTGTTTGTTTGATGAACATGTAGGGACCTCATTCTGCTTGATGAACATCTATATTTTAGAAGTAATCTTCGGGATGTTGACTTAGCTTCTCTTAGGATTTAGCGACTGGTTTTAGATGGGTAATTGCGTACACTCACGATACATGAGCCTAGATTTTGGGATAACAACCGGAGTTGATTTCTGCGATGTTTTTTGCTCACATGATTGTGAGTTTCATATTGCGGTGTAAACTATTGGTTGTCCCGTTGTCAGGAGTCATGCAGGTTTTACCTTAGATTCGTTGGGTGTATGCGGTTTCCTAGAGTTTACCCATAGGTTTAGTAGTTTTAGCCCGATGAACTTGTATGTTATAAACACCTGTAACACGTAGGATATTCCTATTGTTTGATGAGCATGTAGGATTCTCATTCTGAGTGATGAATATCTATGTCTTAGAAGTAAACGTTTGGATGGTGATCTAGTTTCTCTTAAAAAAATGCGACTTGTCTTGATGGGCACTTCGTTCATTCACGATACATGAGCCAAAATTCTGGGTTATCAACTGAATCTTATGCTAGTGATGTTTTTTGGCTCACATGATTGTGAGTTTTATATGGCTAATGTAAACTATTGGTTGTCCCATTATGAGGAGTTGTGTGGGTTTTTTTAGAATCGTAGGGTATATGCAGATCTTAGAGGTTGCCAATCAGTTTAGCAACTTCAGCCTAGATAAACTTAATTGTAGTAAAGATTTGTACAAATAGGATTCTCCTTTTGTTTGATGAGCATGTATGAGTTTTTAGGTGTTTAATTTGTGATGTGACATAGACAATTTGAATATTGATTTGACTTAATAGATGTGGCGAGGAGCGAACTGCGTGTTAATGTTCATAATACATGAGCCTATCTATTGGCCTAACCTACCAACAATTAGATTTAGGGAGGATGTCATTTATATCTAATTAGATGTAGTTTGTTTTTTGTTTATCGTTTTGTTATACAAAAATGGAAGAAATATTTATGTAAAATAAATGGATCCCAGACTGAAGTGTCAATTTACAAGTGTTTGTTGAAATTGTTCAGATTCAGCTTACTAGTAGATAAAGAGGTTTATTAATAGATAGTGAGTGATCTTGGTGCTGATTCTTTCTAAAAAATGTTTAATTCCGGATGAGAATGTTAAGCATAGGATAGGCTATTGGAAACAAGTCTAACAATTGGTAATGCGTTTCCTCTGTAAAATTTATATGTGGATTTGAATTATTTATAGATGTTATTCTTTAAAATATCCTATTGATGCTATCTTTATGTGACAATGCTATTTATGACAATTAGTCGATGTTGTGCATATTCAGTTTACTAGGAGATAGAGCGTGTTCTTAGTTGGTCATATTTTCTATGAAAAAGATCATTTGAGGATGTGTATGTCAAGCATAGGATGGGCTATTGCATTTTTTTCTAGGATGAACTCAACTCTAACAATTGGTATTGCATTTTTTTCTATTAAAAGTTGGATATTGATTTGGATTTTCATTAGCCTTTAGTTTTCAAGATCTCCTACCAATGCTATCTTTATGCTATTTAGTGCAATTTATCACACTAGTACACTGGTTGCTCAAACCACATGGTTATATTTATTTTAAGATAATGGTTGAATGGGTGGGTTTTTTTTTTGGTGCATAAAACAATCGCCACTCTTGGTGTTTGTGAATTTTATTTTCTGATGTTTTTAAAGATTTTTGTATTTGTATAACTTGAGTTTAGTGCAAGTGGTACTTTAATGTTGAAAGCTTCAAATATATATCTGCATGTGAATTTCCTGCCGTTTAATAGTTGGAGATTGAATCAATATACACTATAATTATAATAGGGAAAGTTGGTGGTGAGTGGCAAGCACATGACTTTGATATTTAATTGTCTTCTTTTATTTTAGTTTTGGTTGCCATGTGTCAATTTATGTGGTCATTTCATGCTTTTCTACGTGCATTAACCTCTTAATAAGGTGATTTTTGTAGTATTTTGCTTTTGTGGATTAATTCTTCATCATAGCTCTAAGTATTGGTAACTTGTTTGGTAAGTGGAAAGGCAAACATAAGATATCAGGAAGAGGTTTTCCACTTGATTGTTGAATTGTGCGGTCAAGAGGCCATAGTGGTTGGAGGCAATTTGTCTTCAAAGCATAGTATGCTGTCACTTCTTCCTTTGATTACTTGTTCATTGAGATCTTCGGTGACTTGTCTGGGAAGATTTTCGATTGCCCTGATGGGGGTATCGGAGACGGAGTTTTTGCGTTGACATATGTGTTTCTTCTGGATTGGTTCTACGGTGTCCTCACGGCACTTATAGGCCAAGATATTGATTTTAGGCCTCGACAATGCCGGCAAGACGACTTTGCTTCACGTGCTCAAAGATAAATTTACTGCATGTTACTGCTCAATGGATTTTGGACTTTTGTCTCTTTGAAGTATGTGCATGTCTTTTTGGTCTCCAATTGTTGTTTTTTTGTAAGTCATTGATTAAATTTTTTAACTTGTTCAGCACCAGCCAACACAGTTTTTAACATCAGAGGAATTGCGTATTGGATAGATCAAGTTCAAGGCTTTTGATTTGGGAAGTCATCAAGTCATTCCGAGGGTTCAGAAAGATTACTATACAAAGGTTTGTCAGCGGATGCTCTATAAAAAATTTTCAATATATTTGTGCTTTCGTTGAAGAAAAAACATTGGTATCATTGTATGTACATGGACTGTCATAATGATAGCAAAAGTTACTTTTTTGCTATCATTAGCTTCTAGTTTATTGTGACAAATTATGAGACTTTTTTTACCTAAATGATTAATCTTCCTTCAAATTAAAATTCCTCACCAGTTGGTTGGAATTATTGGATTGATTCTCACTAAAACCAGATGGATATGTCTGTGGCGGCTGTGTGGTAAGCTCATTGTTCAATTTATAGCTCCCTTGTGCTTCTTGTGATATAAGCTAAGGGGCCGTTTGGGGCGTGATTATAAGAAAATATCCACAGTGGATTTTTCAGATCCACTGTAGCATCCATGTTTTTTCCACAAAACATCCACTCTGGATATTTTGCTTTTAATCACGCCCCAAACAGCCCCTAAGACATTTTTTTTTTGCACGTATAAGAGAAAACTGAAGGTAGAAGTTGAATCAAAGACAGGTTGCAGGAAAAGAGAAAGCCTGCTCACTGCTGCGCATAAATGGTTAGAGAGAGAGGGAGAGAGAAAGAGAGAGAGAGAGCGAGGGAGAGAAGAGAGAGTGTGAGAGAGAGATGAGAGTGTTAGACAAGTGAGAGAGTGAGATGAGAGCGAGCGTGAGATAGAGTGAGAGAGAGAGAGTGAGATGAGTGTCTTAGTGAGAGTGTTAGAGAGAGTGAGAGTGTGGGTGTGGGTGTGTGAGAGAGAGAGAGAGAGCGAGTGTGTGAGAGAGAATGAGAGAGTGTGAGTGAGATGAGAGAGATAGAGATAGAGAATGAGGGAAACAGGTGAGAGAGAGTGAGAGAGCGTGAGATAGAGAGTGAGAGAGCGTGAGATAGAGAGTGAGAAAGAGAGTGAGAGTGTGTGTGTGAGAGAGAGAGGATCAAAGTGACTGAGTTAGTGAGAGAGAGAGTGTGGGTGGGTGTGCGAGAGAGAGTGTGAGTGAGTGAGAGTGAGAGTCTGTGAGAGTGAGATGTGAGAGGGCGTGAGAGGGCGTGAGATAGAGTGAGAGAGAGTGAGAGGAACAGATGAGAGAGAGAGAGTGAGAGTGTGTGTGTGAGTGGGAAGGAGAGAGGGATTGAGAGAGTGGGAGTGAGAGAGTGAGATGAGAGAGGGCGTGAGATAGAGTGAGAGAGTGGGAAGGAGAGAGGGACTGAGAGAGAGTGGGAGTGAGACTGAGACAGAGAGGGAGAGTGAGAGGGTGAGAGAGATGAAAGGGATTGAGAGAGAGAGTGAGTGTGAGACACCTGAGACTGAGAAAGTGAGAGATTGAGTGAGAGAGAGAGAGAGAGACAGACTGAGAGAGAGACACTGAGAGTGAGAGAGAGAGTGAGTGAGAGAGAGTTATTTTTTTTTGTATGCACTTGTACAAAATTCTTTCTCGAGATATGGACCCTTCTGGCATCAGCTATGGAGTCTAAAACGAGGGTTCAAAGTCAACAAGACAATGAAGGAAGCAAGAAGAAAAGAAAGAGCGAACATCATGAGTTATAATTCAAAGTGGTAATTACCTGCTATCCAATAATTTGATGTTCCTTTCCAAAAAATAGTTCAATGTTCGATTGTCTTTCTTCAACACCTAGAAGATTTGCAATGCATGTTCATTTCATCTAGTTATTATGTGTTCCATCAACCAATTATGCTTATGGGGAAGATATGCTTGCTCTTCCATCAAGCCATTATGTGTTCAATTGAAAACACTTATTTGTATGTTTGGATTTTTTCATATCATTCTAATGTGGGAAAATATTGTAAGCTGCTTCGTTATCTGGTACAACCTTCTGTATCGGCAAGTAAGATTTGCAAGCGTGCATTGTTTTGATCTAGTCATCATGCGTTGGCTAAGGTATGTGACTAACATTTTTTTCACTGTTTTTACTTTTTGTTAAAATCCACTTGCTTGGGTCATGCACGATTAGTTGTTTGAAAATATTAACTTATATGTTTGGTGTTTGAAGTTTGTGTAGATTATGGGTAATTGCAGATTAAGAATAAGGGTATCTAGAATGCTAGAAATCATAAGTTGGAGGATTTAGGTGCATTGATAGTGTATAATCAAATTATAGGAAGTGACAATTAGGTCTCTATTGTTTAAACTATCAAATTTATTTACCTTTTTTAGTGAATGGAATGTCTAGTGAATTTATAGGCTTTTAAAATGCCCCTTTATTGGAGTGGAAAACCAATGAAGTTGAAACTCGACAACTCCTAGGCAGAGAGATGGTTAAGGTGGTCAATCGCATGGCCAATTTATTGTCGTCCCCTCTTCTTCTATTTTACTTGTTCATTTCCATTTCTTCCTTCTCCTACTTCTCTGCCTCCGCTTCTTCTTCCCATGCCTTCTCCTTGTACTCATGCTTCTATGGGGTTGGGTCGGGGTGGAGCGGTGGCTGGAGCAAGGGCTGTTTGAAGGAAGCTGATCAGTGATGAAGTTCTCTTTCAAGGGAAGGGGGGATGGTATGTTAGTGGGGTGAGACACGTCCATCCAACAACGTACATGTTGTGTCCTAATAACGTCCCATATAGGCCCTCCACCTAGGCCCATCAGGATCCATTTGGGTTTATTGTAGTTAGTGGTTACTATGCTTAATGATTGGGCTTAGGGTTATTATTAGAAAGTCAGTTAGTTTAATCTCCATAAATGTAGGTCTATGCGCCAATTATTATCACGAATGAAGAACAATGTCTCTCACACTCCCACTCTCTTGCACTTACACTAACTCTCTCGTTCTCTCATCTCACAAATTCTAACTTTCACTTTCACTCTCTCTCTCTATCTCTCTCTCTCTCATTGTCACTCTCGCACTCATTTCTCTCTCGCCCTCACACTATATCTCTCACTCTCTCTCTTCCTCACTCTGTCTCTCTCCCTCACTCTCTCTCACTCTTACACACTCAATCACTCTCTCTCTCTCTACATATCTCCCTCTTACACTCACTAGCTCCCACACGCTCACTCTCTCTCCGTCTCTCTCTCTCCCCCTCCCTCTCTCACACTACCACTCTCTCATGTGCTCTCTCCCTCTCTCAGTGTCACTCTCACTCCCTCACTCTCATTTATTCTCACTTTCATTCTCTCCCACCTTCACACTCACTCTACATCTCCCCCTCTCCTCTCCCACACACACACACTCACTCTCATTGTCACTCAATAACACACAAACTCTCTCTCTCTCTCTATGTATATAAATATCTCATTCTTACTCTCTCACACTATCTCTCCCCCTCATGCTCACTCTATCTCTCACTCACTTTCACTTTCTTATTCTCTCACCCTCTTACTTTCTCTCCCTCTCTCCTCTTTCTCACACTCTCAACTCTTTCACTCATTCTCTCTCACCCTCATTCTCGTCCGATGGCTCTTCTACCCCTTTCCTCCAATTTTCTTTACTCTATCGTCAAGATATTTGTTGTCTACCTCATTAATACTCAACAATACATTTAGACAATATGGACTTTTCTCTGTTGTTGCCCCTCTGTTTCTCAATCATTCTCTTCGTAGTTGCCTATCTCTTTAATTGTCACTCTCTTATTGCCTCTTCCCCCTTCTCTCTATATCATTGTAATCTCACTCTCTTTCACTCGTTCACTTTCACTCAATTTCCTTCTCACTGAGTCAGTTACTCTCACCCTCACGCTTACTCAATCCCTCTTTCTCTCTCTCACACTCTAATTCCCTTACTATTACTCACTCTCTCTTTCTCTCTCTCCCCCTCTCTCGCTCTCTCACTCACTCTCTTTCAATCATTCTCTCTCACTCTCGCATGATGGCTTTTTTACCTCTTTCCTCCAATTTACTCTACTCTATTGCCAAGATATTTGTTGTCTACCTCATTAGTACACAACAATACATTTGTATAATATGGATTTTTTTGTAGTTGCCCCTTTGTTTCTCAATCCTTCTCTTCGTAGTTGCCTATCTCTTTAATTGTCACTCTCTTATTGCCTCTTCCTCTCGCTATATCATTGTAGTCTCACTCTCACTCTTTTTCTCTCTCTTGCTGACTTTCTCTCAATCTCTCTTTCTCACTCAGTCACTCACTCTCGCTTTCACTCTTACTCTCTCCCTCTCCCTCTGCCACCTCTCCCTTTCACACTCTCATTATTACTCACTCTCACTCTCTCTCTCTCTCTCTCTCTATTTTACCCCTTTCCTCCAATTTCCTCTACCCTATCGCCAAGATACTTGTTGTCTACCTCATTAATACTCAACAATACATTTAGACAATATGGACTTTTCTCTGTTGTTGCCCCTCTGTTTCTCAATCCTTCTCTTCGTAGTTGCCTATCTCTTTAATTGTTTCTCTCTTATTGCCTCTTCCCCCTCACTCTGTATCATTGTAACTCACTCTCTTTCACTCTCTCGTTCACTTTCACTCAATTTCTTTTTCACTGAGTCAGTCACTCTCACCCTCATGCTTACTCTCTCCCTCTCCTTCTCGCCTTCTCTTTTTCTTTCTCTCTCTCACACTCTAATTCCCTCACTATTACTCTCTCTCTTTCTCTCTCTCCCCCTCTCTCACTCACTCTCTTTCAATCATTCTCTCTCACTCTCGCATGATGGCTTTCTTACCCCTTTCCTCCAATTTTCTCTACTCTATTGCCAAGATATTTGTTATCTACCTCATTAGTACACAACAATACATTTGTATAATATGGATTTTTTTATAGTTGCGCCTTTGTTTCTCAATCCTTCTCTTCATAGTTGCCTATCTCTTTAATTATCTCTCTCTTATTGCCTCTTCCCCCTCTCTCTTTATCGTCGTAATCTCACTCTCACTCACACTCTCACCCTCACACTTACTCTCCCCCTCTCCCTCTTACACTCATTCCCTCACTCTCACTCCCTCTTTGTCTCTCTCTCCCCCTCATTCTCTCAGTCACTCTCTCTTTGTCTCTCTGTCTTTCCATATACTTTCCATGTACTTTCCATATATATATATATATATATATATATCCCATTTTTACTCTTTCTCACATTCTCTCTCCGTCTCATGCTCTCTCTATCTCTCACTTACTTTCACTCATTCTCTCACCCTCTTACTTTCTCTCCCTCTTGTCTTCTCTCTCTCACACTCTCAACTCTTTCACTCATTCTCTTTCTCACCCTCACTCTCGCCCGATGACTCTTTTACCCCTTTCTTCCAATTTCCTCTACCCTATCGCCAAGATATGTGTCGTCTACCTCATTAGTAGATGACAATACATTTGGACAATGTGGACTTTTGTATGTAGTTGTCCCTCTGTTTCTCAATCCTTCTCTGCTTATTTAATTGTCTTTCTCTTATTGCCTCTTCCCCCTCTAATTTCACTCTCACTCTCTCGTTCTCTTTCACTCAAATCTCTTTCTCACTCAACCACTCTCACCCTCTCTCGTTCTCTTTCTCTCTCTCACACCAGCTTTCCCTCACTATTAATCTCACTCTCACTCTCACTCTCTTAGTCACTATCTTTCACTCATTCTCTCTCACTTTCGCCAGATAGCTCTTTTACCGTTTTCCTTCCATTTTCCTCTACCCTATCGCCAAGATATTTGCTGTCTACCTCATTAGTACACAATAATACATTTGTAGAATATAGACTTTTCTCTGTAGTTTTCCCTCTATTTCTCAATCCTTCTCTTCGTAGTTGCCTATCTCTTTAATTGTCTCTCTCTTATTGCCTCTACCCTCCTCACTTTATCGTTCTAATCTCACTCTATTTCTCTATTGCTCACTTTCTTTCAATCTCTCTTTCTCACTCAGTCACTCTCTCACCCTCACACTTACTCTCTCCCTCTGCCCCCTCTTCTTTTCACACTCTCATTCTCTCATTATTACTCTCACTCTCTCTTTCTCTCTCCCCCTCACTCTCACTCAGTCGCTCTCTATCTCTCTCTCTCTATATATATATATCTCATTCTAACTCTCTCTCCTCCTCATGCTCACTCTATCTCTCACTCACTTTTACTCTCTTATTCTCTCACTCTCTTACTTTCTTTCCCTCTCGTCTCCCCTCTCACACTCTCAACTCTTTCCGTCATTCTCTCTCTCACCCTCACTCTCGCCTGATGGCTCTTTTACCCCTTTCCTCAAATTTTCCTCTACCCTAACACCAAGATATTTATTGTCTACGTCATTAGTACACAACAATACATTTGTATAATATGGACTTTTCTCTGTAGTTGCCCTTTTGTTTCTCAATCCTTCTCTTCGTAGTTGCCTATCTCTTTAATTGTCTTTCTCTTATTGCCTCTTCTTCTCCTCTCTCTTTATCGTTGTAATCTCACTCTCACTCTCTTGCTCACTTTCACTCAATATCTCTTTCTCACTTAGTCACTTAGTCTCACCCTCACACTTACTCTCTCCCTCACCCCCTCTTCTTCTTCATCTCCCTCTTACACTCATTCCCTCACTCACTCCCTCTTTGTCTCTCCCCCCTCTAATTCTCTCACTCACTCTCTCTTTCTCTCTCTTTCCATATATATATATTTATATGTATATCTCATTCTTACTCTCTCTCACATTCTCTCCCTCTAATGCTCACTCTCTCTCACTTATTCACTTTCACTCTTATTCTCTCATCCTCTTACTTTCTCTCCCCCTCGTCTTCTCTCTTTCTCTCTTTCTCTCTCTCTCACACTCTCAACTCTTTCACTCTTTTTCACCCTCACGTTCGCCCGATGGCTCTTTTACCCCTTTCGCCTATTTTCCTCTACCCTATTGCCAAGATATTTGTTGTCTACGTCATTAGTACACAACAATAAATTTCCTCTACCCTTACTCTTTTTCTCTCACACTCATTCCCTTTTTCTCTCACACTCATTCCCTCACTATGACTCTCACTCTCTCATTCCCTCACTATGACTCTCACTCTCTTTCTCTCTCCCCCCTCACTCACACACTCTCTCTCTATATCTCATTCTTACTATCTCACACTCTTTCTCCCCCTCATGCTCACTCTATATCTCACTCACTTTCACTCTTATCTTATTCGTACCCTCTTACTTTCTATCCCTCTCCTCTCCTCTCTCACACTCTCAACTCTTTCACTCATTCTCTCTCACTACCCATTTCCTCTTTGCCAAGATATTTGTTGTTCTACCTCATTTTTACAATATGGACTTTTCTCTGTAGTTTCTCCTCTATTTCTCAATCCTTCTCTTCGTAGTTGGCTAGGTCTTTAATTGTGTCTCTTATTGCCTCTTCCCCTTCCTCTCTCTATATCGTTGTAATCTCACTCACTCTCTTGTTCACTTTCACTCAGTCACTCACTTTCACCCTCATACTTAAATCTCTCCCTCACCCCCCTCTCCCTCTCACACTATCATTCCCTCATTATTACTCTAACTCTCACTCTCTTTATCTCTCTCCTCCCTTTCACTCACTCACTCTCTCTCTTTCCCTCTTTCTCTCTATAACTATATATATATATATCTCATTCTTACTGTCTCTCAGACTCTCTCTCCCCCTCTTTCTCACTCTGTCTCTCACTCACTCACTTTGATTCTTTTATTCTCTCACCCTGTTATTCTCTTTTTATCATTGTAATCTCACTCTCACTCTCACTCTCTCTCTCGTTCACTTTCACTCAAATCTCTTTCTCACTTGGTCAGTCACTCCCTCCTTCTCTCTTACTCTTTCTCTCTCTCACACTCGCATTCCCTCACTATTACTCTCACTCTCTTACTCACTCTCTTTCACTCATTCTCTCACTCTCGTGCGATGGCTATTTTACCCATTTTCTTTAATTTCCTCTACCCTGTCGCCAAGATATTTGTTGTCTACCTCATTTGTACAATATGGACTTTTCTCTGTAGTTTCCCCTCTGTTCTCAATCCTTCTCTTTGTAGTTGCCTATCTCTTTAATTGTCTTTCTGATTGCCTCTTCCCCTTCCTCTCGCTATATTGTTGTAGTCTTACTTTCACTCTCTTTCACTCTCTTGCTCACTCACTCTCACTTTCACTCTTTCTCTCTCCCTCTGCCACCTCTCCCTTTCACACTCATTCCCTCATTACTCTCACTCTCACTCTCTCTTTCTCTCTCCCCCTTTCACTTTCTCTCTCTATATATATCTCATTCTTACTGTCTTTCACACTCTCTCCTCATTCTCACTCTATCTCTATGTCACTGACTATCACTCTCTTATTCTCTCACCCTCTTACTTTCTCTCCCACTCCTCTTTCTCACACTCTCAGCTCTTTCACTCATTCTCTCTCACCCTAATTCTCGCCCGATGGCTCTTTTACCCATTTCCTCCAATTTCCTCTAACCTATCGCCAAGATATTTGTTGTTTACCTCATTAGTACTCAACAATACATTTGTACAATATGGACTTTTCTTTGTAGTTGCCCATCAATCCTTCTCTTCGTAGTTGCCTATCTCTTTAATTCTCTCTCTCTCTCTTATTGCCTCTTCCCTCTCTTCTCTCTATATCATTGTAATCCCACTCTCTCTCGTTCACTTTCCCTCAATCTCTTTCTCTCTTAGTCAGTCACTCTCTCTCACACTCTCATTCCCTCTCCCCCCTCTTCCTCTCACACTCTCATTCCGTTACTATTACTCTCACTCTCTCTTTCTCTCCATCTCCCCCTCATTCACTCTCTATTTCTCTCTCTCTATATATATCTCAGTCTTTCTCTCTGTCTCTCTCCCCTCATGCTCACTCTATCTCTCACTCACTTTCAGTCTCCCTTATTCTCTCACACTCTTACTTTCTATCCTTCTCCTTTCCTCTCTCCCACCCTCATTCTCGCCCTATGACTCTTTTACCCCTTTCCTCCAATTTCCTCTACCCTATCGCCAAGATATTTGTTGTCTACCTCATTTGTACAATATGGACTTTTCTCTCTAGTTTCCCCTCTTTCTCAATCCTTCTTTTCGTAGTTGCCTATATATTTAATTATCTCTCTTATTGCCTCTTCCCCTTCCTGTCGCTATATTGTTGTAGTCTCACTCTTACTCTCTTTCACTCTCGTGCTCACTTTCACTCAATCTCTCTTTCTCACTCCGTTACTTCCATTTTCAGTCTTACTCTCTCCCTCTGCCATCTCTCCCTTTCACACTCTCATTCCCTCATTACTCTCACTTCACAATCTCTTTCTGTCTCTCCCCTTTTCAATCAGTGTTTCTCTCTCTCTCTTTTTTCTATTTAAATATGTCTCATTCTTACTCTTTCACACTTTCTCCTCATGCTCACTCTATCTCTCTCTGAGTGACTTTCACTCTCTCTTATTCTCTCACCCTCTTACTTTCTCTCCTTCCTCTCTCTCCCACACTCTCAACTCCTTCACTCATTCTCTCTCATCTTCATTCTCGCCCGATGGCTCTTTTACTCATTTCCTCCAATTTTCTCTACCATATCGCCAAGATATTTGTTGTCTACCTAATTAGTACACAACAATAGATTTGGACAATATGGATTTTTCTTTGTAGTTGCCATTGTGTTTCTCAATCCTTCTCTCCGCAGTTGTCTATCTCTTTAATTTTCTCTCTCTTATTTCATTTCCCCCTACTCTCAATCTATCATTATAATCTCACCCATTCTCACTCTCTTTCACTTGCACGCTGACTTTGACTCAATCTCTCTTTCTCACTCAGTTAATCTCACCTTCACACCTACTCTCTCCCTCTGTCTTTCTCTTTTTCTCCACACTCATTCCCTCACTATTGCTCTCACTCTCTCTCTCTCTATATATATATATATCTCATTCTTACTCTCTCTCACACTCTTTCTCCCCCTCATGATCACTCTATCTCTCACTCACTTTCACTCTCTTTTATTCTCTCAACCTCTTTGTTTGTCTCCCTCTCCTCTCTCTACATTCTCAACGCATTTACTCATTCTCACTCATCCTCTCTCACACTCTCAACTCTTTTACTCTTTCTCTCTCTCACACTCGCATTCCCTCACTCTCACTCTCACTCTTTCACTCATTCTCTCAATCACGCGCGATGGCTCTTATACCCCTTTCTCTAATTTCCTCTACCCTATCGCCAATATATTTGTTGTCTACCTCATTAGTACTCAATAACACATTTGTACAATATGGACTTTTTTCTTTACTTTCCCCTCTGTTTCTCAATCCTTTCTCTTCGTAGTTGCCTATCTCTTTAATTGTCTCTCTTATTACCTCTTCCCATTCCTCTCGCTATATCGTTGTAGTCTCACTCTCTTTCACTCTCTTGCTCACTTTCACTCAATCTCTCTTTCTCACTCTCACTTTCACTCTTACTCTCTCCCTCTGCCACCTCTCCCTTTCACACTCTCATTCCCTAATTATTACTCTCACTCTTTCTCTTTCTCCCCCCTTTCACTCTCTCTCTCTTCTCTCTCTCTCTCTATGTATATATATCTCATTCTTACTCTCTCTCCTCCTCATTCTCACTCTATCCCTCTCTCACTGACTTTCAATCTCTTATTCTCTCACCCTCTTACTTTCTCTCCCTCTCCTCTTTCTCACACTCTCAACTATTTCACTCACTCTCTATCTATTACTCACTTTCACTCTCTCTTATTCTCTCACCCTCTATACTTTCTCTCCCTTAAATCTTTCACTCATTCTCTCCCCGATGGCTCTTTTACCCCTTCCGTCAAATTTCCTCTACCCTATCGCCAAGATATTTGTTGTCTACCTCATTAGTACTCACCAATATATTTGTACAATATAAACTGTTCTCTGTAGTTTCCTCTATATTTCTCAATCCTTCTCTTCGTAGTTGCCTATTTCTTTAATTGTCACTCTGTTATTGCCTCTTCTCCCTCTTCTCTGTATATCACTGTAATCTCACTCTCACTCTCTCGTTCACTCAGTCATTCTCACTCTCACCCTCACTCTTACTCTCTCCCTCTCTTTATCTTTCTCTCTCACACTCGCATTCCCTCACTTTTAGTCACTCGCACACTTGCATTCTCTCACTATTATTCTCACTCTCTTTCACTCGCACAGTCACTTTCACTCAATCTCTGTCACTTAGTGAATTTCACCCTCACACCTACTCTCTCCCTCTCTCTTTCTCTTTCCCACTCTCACACTCTCATTCTCTCTTTCTCTCCCCCTCTCTCTCTCTCTCTATATATATATATATCTCATTCTTACTCTCTCTCTCTCTCTCACACACACACACACACACACTCTCTCTCTCTTTCTATATATATATCTCATTCTTACTCTCACACTCTCTCCCCCTCATGCTCACTATCACTGACTTTCACTTTCTCTTATTCTCTCACCCTCATTTTCGCCCGATGGCTCTTTTAACCTTTTCCTTCAAGTTCTTCTACCCTATCGCCAAGATATTTGTACTCTACCTCATTACTACTCAACAATACATTTGTATAATATGGACTTTTCTCTCTCACACTCGCTCCTCATGCTCTCTTTATCTCTCACTCACTTATTCGCTCACCCTCTTCCTTTCTCTCCCTCTCGTTTCATCTCTCTCAGACTCTACTCTTTCACTCATTCTCTCACTCTCACCCTCACTCTCGCCCGATGGCTCTTTTACCCCTTTCATCTAATTTCATTTACCTTGTCGCCAAGATATATGTTGTCTACCTCATTAGTACACAACAACAAATTTGGACAATATGGACTTTTCTATGTAGTCGTCCCTCTGTTTCTCAATCCTTCTCTTCGTAGTTGCCCATCTCTTTAATTCTCTCTTATTGCCTCTTCCCCCTCTTCTCTCTATATCATTGTAATCTCACTCTCGCTTGTTCACTTTCACTTAATCTCTTTCTCACTCACTCAGTCACTCTCACTCTCACCCTCATACTTACTCTCTCCCTCTCTCTTTCTCTCTCTCTCTCTCTCGCCCGATGGCTCTTTTACCCCTTCTCCAATTTTCTCTACCCTATCGTGAAGATATTTGTTATCTACCTCATTTGTACAATATAGATTTTTCTCTGTAGTTTCCCCTTTGTTTCTCAATCCTTCTCTTCGTAGTTGCCTATCTCTTTAATTGCATCTCTCTTATTGCCTCTTCCCCTTCCTCTATGCCATTGTAATCTCACTCACTCACTTTCACTCTCTTTCTCACCCTCACTCTTACTCTCTCCCTCTACCTTTCACACACTCATTCCCTCATTATTACTCTCACTTTCACTCTCTCTCTCTCTCTATATATATATATATCTCACTCACTCTTTCTCCTCATGCTCACTCTATTTCTCTCGCTCACTTTCAATCTCTCTTATTCTCTCACCCTCTTACTTTCTCTCCATCTCTTCTCCTCTCTCTCATACTCTCAACTCTTCTACTCATTCTCACTTTCACCCTCACCCTCGCCCGATGGCTCTTTTACATCTTTCCTCAAATTTTCTTTACCCTATCGTCAAGATATTTTTTCTCCCTCATTAGTACACAACAATACATTTATACAATATTAACTTTTTTCTATAGTTTCCCCTTTGTTTCTCATTCTTTCTCTTCGTAGTTGCCTATCTATTTAATTGTCTCTCTTTTATTGCCTCTTCCTCATCCTCTCTATCATTGTTATCTCACTCTCACTCCCACTCCCACACTCTTTCACTCTCTCATTCACTTTCACTCAATCACTTTCTCAATCAGTCACTCTCACCCTCACACTCACACTTACTCACCCTCTCTCTTTCTCTTTCTCTCTCTCATACTCTGATTTCTTCACAATTACTCTCTCTCCTGCTTCTCTAACTCTCCCACTTACTCGCTTTCACTCATTCTCTCTCTCTCCCACTCTCGCCCGATCGCTCTTTTACCCCTTTCCTCCAATTTCCTCTACCCTATCGTCAAGATATATGTTGTGTACCTCATTAGTACACAACAATAGGTTTAGACAATATGGATTTCTCCATGTAGTTGCCCCTCTGTTTCTCAATCCTTCTCTTCGTGGTTGTCTATCTTTTTAATTGTCTCTCTTATTTCCTCTTCCCTTATATATCTATCTTTGTAATCTCACTCATTCTCACTCTCTTTCACTCGCACGCTCACTTTCTCACTCAATCTCTCTTTCCCTCTGTCTTTCTCTTTTTTCTCTCACTCATTCCCTCACTATTACTATTACTCTCACTCTCTTTCTCTCTCTCCCCCTCTCTCACTCTCTCTCTGCATATATATATATATATCTCATTTTTACTCTCCCTCACACTCTCTCCCCCTCATGCTCACTCTATCTCTCACGCACTTTCACTCTCTTAATCTCCCACTCTCTTACTTTCTATCCCTCTCCTCTCCTCTCTCACACCCTCAACTCTTTCATTCATTCTCTCCCTCATTCTCGCCTGATGGCTCTTTTACCCATTCCATTTCCTTCAATTTCCTCTACCCTATTGCCAAAATATTTGTTGTCTACCTCATTTGTACGATGTTGACTTTTCTCTGTAGTTACCCCTCTGTTTCTCAATCGTTCTCTTCGTTGTTGCCTATATCTTTAATTATCTCTCTTTTATTGCCTTTTCCCCTTCATCTCTATATATCGTTGTAATCTCACTCTCACTCACTCTCACTCTCTTGCTCACTTTCACTCAATCTTTATTTCACTCGCTCTGACCCTCACTTTTACTCCCTCCTGCCACCTCTCCCTTTCACACTCTCATTCCCTAATTATTTCTCTCACTCTATCTTTCTCTCTCTTCTCCCAGTATATCTCATTCTTACTCTCTCACACTCTCTCACACTCTCCTCATGCTCACTCTATCTCTCTCACTTTCACTCTCTTATTTTCTAACCCTCTTACTTTCTCTACCTCCTCTCTCTCACACTCAACTCTTTCACTCATTCTCTCTCACCCTCATTATCGCCCAATGGCTATTTTACCCCTTTCCTACAATTTCCTCTATCCTATCGCCAAGGTATTTGTTGTCTACCTCATTAGTACTCAACAATAAATTTGTACAATATGGACTTTTCTTTGTAGTTACCCCTCTATTTCTCAATCCTTCTCTTCGTAGTTGCCTATCTCTTTAATTGTCTCTTATTGCCTCTTTCTCTATGTCATTGTAATCTCACTCTCACTCTTTCGTTCGCTTTCAATCTCTTTCTCACTCAGTCAGTAACTCTTACCCTCACACTTACTCTCTTCCTTTTTCTTTTTCTTTCTCTCTCACACTCGCATTCCCTCAGTATTACTCACTCCCACGCTCGCATTCCCTCCCTAATGCTCACTCAGTCAATTTCACCATTTCACCTACTCTCTCTGTCTTTCTCTCTCTCCCACTCATTCCCTCAGTATTACTCTCTTTTTTTTCTCTCTTTCCCTCTCTCTCTCTCTATATATATATCTCATTTTTACTCCCTCATATTATCTCCCCCTCATGGTCACTCTATATATTACTCACTTCCACTCTCTTATTCTAACCCTCTTTACTTTCTCTCAACTCTTTCGCTCATTCTCTCTCATCCTCATTCTCGCCTGATGGCTCTTTTACCGCTTTCCTCCAATTTCCTCTACCTTATCACCAAGTATTTATTTACTCAACAATAAATTATTACAATATGGACTTTTCTCTTGAGTTTCCCCTCTGTTTTCAATCTTTCTCTTCGTAGTTGCCTATCTCTTTAATTGTCTCTCTTATTGGCTCTTCCCCATTCTCTATATCGTTGTAATCTCACTCTCACTCCCAGTTTCTTTCACTCACTCTCTTGCTCACTTTCACTCTTACTCTCTCCCTCTACCCCCTCTCCCTTCCACACTCTAATTCCCTCATTATTACTCTCTCTCCCTTTCTATTTCTCTCTCACACTCTAATTCCTTCACTCTCACTCTCTCTCCCCTTATCTGACTCTCGCACTCACTCGCTTTCACTCATTCGCTCTCTCCCCCTCATTCTCACCTGATGGCTTTTTTACCCCTTTCCACCAATTTCCTCTACCCTATCGTCAAGATATATGTTGTCTACCTCATTAGTACACAACAATACATTTAGACTGAATTTTGCTCCATAGTTGCCCTTCTGTTTCTCAATCCTTCTCTTCGTAGTTGCTTATTTCTTTAATTGTCTCTCTCTTATTTCCCCTTCCCCCTATTCTCAATCTATCATTATGATCTCACTCTCATTCTCTCTTTCACTCGCACGCTCACTTTCACTCAATCCCTCTTTCTCACTCAGTAAATCTCACCCTCACACCTGCTCTCTCCCTATGTCTTTCTCTTTTCTCTCTCACTCTCACTCTCACTCCCTTACTATTACTCTCACTCTCTCTTTCTCTCTCTCCCCTCCTCTCTCTCTCTATATATATATGTCTCATTCTTACTCTCTCTCACACTTTTTCTCCCCCTCATGATCACTTTATCTCTCACTCGCTTTCACTCCCTCTTATTCTCTCACCCTCTTACTTTCTATCCCTCTCCTCTCCTCTCTCACACTCTCAACTCTTTCACTCATTTTCTCTCACCCTCATTCTCGCCCGATGGCTGTTTTACCCTTTCCTCAAATTTCCTCTACCCTATCACCAAGATATTTGTTGTCTACCTCATCTGTACAATATGGACTTTTCTCTGTAGTTTCCCCTCTTTTTCTCATTCCTCTTCGTAGTTGTCTATCCTTTTAATTGATTCTCTTTTGTTGCTTCTTCCCCTTCCTCTCGCTATATCGTTGTAGTCTCACTCTCTTGCTCACTTTCACTCAACTCTCTTTGTCAGTCAGTCACTCTCACTTTCACTCTTAATCTCTCCCTCTACCACATCTCCTTTTCACACTCTCATTCCCTCATTATTACTCTCACTCTCAGTCTCTCTTTCTCTCTCTTCCCCCTTCACTCTCTCTCTCTCTATATATATATCTCATTCTTACTATCTCTCACTGACTCTCACTCTCTCTTATTCTCTCACCCTCTTACTTTCTCTACCTCTCCTCTCCTCTCTCTCACATTCTCAACTCTTTCACTCATTCTCTCACCCTCATTCTCGCCCGATGGCTCTTTTACCCCTTTCCTCCAATTTCTTCTACCCTATTGCCAATATATTTTTTGTCAACCTCAGTAGTACTCAACACTACATTTGTATAATATGGACTTTTCTTTGTTGTCGCCCCTCTGTTTCTCAGTCCTCTTCGTAGTTGCCAATCTCTTTAATTGTCTCTCTCTTATTGCCTCTTCCCCCTCTTCTCTATGTCATTGTAATCTCACTCTCACTCTCTCGTTCACTTTCACTCAATCTTTTTCTCACTTAGTCACTTTCACTCTCACCCTCATTCTTACTCACTCCCTCTCTCTTTCTCTCTCTCTCTCTCTTACTCGCATTCCCTCACTATTACTCACTCTTTCACTCGCACACTCACTTTCACTCAATCTCTCTTTCTCACTCGGTCAATCTCACCCTCACACCTATTATCTCCCTCTCTCTTTCTCTTTCTCTCTCACATACATTCTCTCTTTCTTTCTCTCCCTCCTCTTTCTCACTCTCTCTATATTTATATATATATATATATATATATATATATATTTCATTCTTACTCTCTCTCACCCTCTCTATTATTTTCTCACCTCTTACTTTCTCTCCCTCTCCTCTCTCTCACCCGATGCTCTTTTACCCCTTTCCTCAAATTTCCCCTACCCTGTTGCTAAGATATTTGTTGTCTACCTCATTAGTACTCAACAATACATTTTTACAATGTGGACTTTTCTTTGTAGTTGTCCCTTTATTTCTCAATCATTCTCTTCGTAGTTGCCTATATCTTTAATTGTCTCTTTCTTATTGCTTTTCCCCCCTCTTCTCTCTATGTCATTGTAATCTCACTCTCACTCTCGTTCACTTTCACTCAATCTTTTTCTCACTCAGTCACTCTCACTCTCACCCTCATTCGTACTCTTTCTCTTTCTCTCTCTCTCACACTCGCATCCCCTCACTATTACTCTCACCCTCACACTCAGATTCCCTCACTATTACTCATTCTCTTTCACTTGCACACTCACTTTCACTCAATCTCACCTTCACACCTATTCTCTCCCTCTCTCTTTCTCTTTCTCTCTCTATATATATATCTCATTTTTACTCTCTCCCCCTCATGCTCGCTCTATCTATCATTGACTTACACTCTCTCTTATTCTCTCACCCTCTTACTTTCCCTCCCTCTCCTCTCTATCATACTCTGAACTCTTTTACTCATTCTCTCTCACCCTCATTCTCGCCCGATGGCTCTTTTACCCCTTTCCTCTAATTTCCTCTACCCTATCGTCAAAGTATTTGTTGTCTACCTCATTAGTACTCAACAATACATTTGTCCAATATGCACTTTTCTTTGTAGTTGCCCCTCTATTTCTCAATCCTTCTCTTCGTAATTGCATATCTCTTTAATTGTCTCTCTTATTGACTCTTCCCCTCTTCTCTCTATGTCATTGTAATCTCACTCTCACCGTTTCGTTCACTTTCAATTAATCTTTTTCTCAGTCACTCTCACTCTCACCCTCACTCTTACTCTCTCCCTCTCTTGTTCTCTTTCTCTTTCTCTTTCTCACACTCGTATTCCCTCACTATTACTCTCACTCTCTTTCACGCACACACTCACTTTCACCCAATCTCTTTGTTACTCAGTCAATCTCACCCTCACACCTACTCTTTCTCTCTCTCTCTCACTCATTCTCTTTCTCTCTCCCCCCTCCCACTCTCAATCTCTATATATATATCTCATTCTTACTCTCTCACACTCTCTTTCCTCCTCATGTTCACTCTATCACTGACTTACACACTCTTATTCTCTCACCCTCTTAATTTCCCTCCCTCTCCTCCTCTCTCTCACACTCTCAACTCTTTCACTCATTCTCTCTCACCCTCATTCTCGCCCGATGGCTCTTTTACCCCTTTCCTTCAATTTTCTCTACCTATCGCCAAGGTATTTGTTGTCTACCTCATTAGTACTTGACAATCCATTTGTACAATATGGACTTTTCTTTGTAGTTGACCCTCTATTTCTCAATCCTTCTCTTCGTAGTTGCGTATCTTTTTAAATGTCTCTCTTATTGCCTCTTGCCCCTCTTCTCTCAATCTCGTTATAATCTCACTTTTGCTCAATCTCTTTCTCACTCAGTCACTCTCACTCTCACTCTCACCCTCACTCTTACTCTCTTCCTCTCTTTCTCTCTCTGTGTCTCTCTCTCTCTCGCTCGCATTCTCTCATTGTTACTCTCACTCCCTTTCACTCGCACACTCACTTTAACTCAATCTCTCTTTGTCACTGAGTCAATATCACCCTCATACCTCTCTCCCTCTCTCTCTCTTTATATATATTTCTCATTCTTACTCTCTCTCACACTCTGTCCCCCTCATGCTCACTCTATCTATCACTGACTTTCACTCCCTTATTCTCTCACCCTTTTACTTTCTCTCCCTCTCCTCTCCTCTCCTCTCCTCTCTCTCACACTCTCAACTCTTTCACTCATTCTCTTTCACCCTTATTCTCGCCCCTTTCCTCCAATTTCCTTAACCCTATCGCCAAGATATTTGTTGTTAACCTCATTAACAATCAACAATACATTTGTATAATATGGACTTATTTCTCTTATCCTCATTTCTCTTATTTCCTTTTCCCCCTCTCTATATCGTTGTAATCTCACTCTCACTCTCTTTCTCACTCCATCACTCACCATCACTCTTACTCTCTCCCTCTACCACCTCTCCCTTTCAGACTCTCATTCCCGCATTATTACTCACTCTCTCTTTCTCTCTCTTCCCTCTCTCTCTCTCTCCCCTCATGCTCACTCTATCTCTCTCTCTCACTGACTTTCACTCTCTCTTATTCTCTCTCCCTTTTACTTTCTCTCCCCACCTCTCTCTCACTCTCAACTCTTTCACTCATTCTTTCTCACCCTAAATATCGTCTGATGGCTCTTTTACCCCTTTCCTCAAATTTCCTCTACCCTATCGCCAAGATATTTGTTGTCTGCTTCATTAGTACTCAACAATACATTTGTACAATATAGACTTTTCTCTGTACTTTTCCCTGTTTCTCAATCCTTCTCTTCGTAATTGCCTATCTCTTTAATTGTCTCTCTGTTATTGCCCTTCTCTCTATATCATTGTAATCTCACTCTCACTCTCGTTAATTTTCACTCAAATGTCTTTTTCACTCTGTCAGCCACTCTCACTCTCACCCTCTCTCTTTCTCTTTCTCTCTCCGTCACATTCTCTCACTATTACTCTCACTCTCACACTCGCATTCCCTCATTATTACTCTCTTTCAATGGCACACTCACTTTCACTCAATCTCTCTTTGTCACTCAGTCAATCTCACCCTCACACCTACTCTCTCCCTCTTTCTCTTTGTCTCTCACACTGTCATTCTCTCTTTCTCTCTCTCCCCCCCTCTCTCTTTATATCTGTCTCTCTCTATGTATATATACATCTCATTCTTACTCTTCGTCACACTCTCTCTACCCCTCATGCTTGCTCTATCTATCACTGACTTTCACTCTCTTATTCTCTCACCTCTTACTTTCTCCTCCTCTCCTCTCTCTCACACTCTCAACTCTTTCACTCATTCTCTTTCACCCTCATTCTCGCCTGATGGCTCTTTTATCCATTTCCTCTACTTTATCGCTAAGATATTTGTTGTCTACCTCATTAGTACTCAACAATACATTTGTATAATATGGACTTTTCCATGTACTTTCTCCTCTGTTTCTCAATCCTTCTCTTCGTAGTTACCTATCTCTTTAATTGTCTGTCTGTTATTGCCTTTTCTCCCTCCTCTCTATATCATTGTAATCTCACTCTCACTCTCTCGTTCACTTTCACTCAATGTCTTTCTCACTCAGTCACTCTCACCCTCACCCTCACACTCACTCTCTCCCTCTCTCTCTCTCTTTCTCTCTCTCTTTCTCTCTCACACTTTCATTATCTCTTTCTCTCTGTACCCCCCTCTCTCTCACTCTCTTTCTCTATATATATCATTCTTACTCTTTCTCACACTCTCTTTACCCCTCATGCTCACTCTATCTATCACTGACTTTCGCTTTCTTATTCTCTCACCCTCTTACTTTCCCTCCCTCTCCTCTCCTATCTCTCACACTCTCAACTCTTTCACTCATTCTCTCTCACCCTCATTCTCGCCCGATGGCTCTTTTACCCCTTTCCTCTAATTTCATCTACCCTATCGCCAAGGTATTTCTTGTCTACCTCATTAGTACTCAACAATAAATTTGTACAATATGGACTTTTCTTTGTAGTTACCCCTCTATTTCTCAATCCTTCTCTTCGTAGTTGCCTATCTCTTTAATTGTCTCTTATTGCCTCTTCCCCCTCTTCTTTCTATGTCGTTGCAATCTCACTCTCACTCTCTCGTTCACTTTCACTTAATCTTTTTATCACTCATTCATTCAGTCTCACTCTCACCCTCATTCTTACTCTCTCCCTCTCTCTTTCTCTTTCTCTTTCACTTTCTCTCACATTCGCAATCCCTCATTATTACTCTCACTCTCACACTCGCATTCCATCACTATTACTCTGACTCTTTTTCACTCGCACACTCACTTTCACTCAATGCCTCTTTGTCACTCAGTCAATCTCACCCTCACACCTACTCTCTTTCTCTTACTCATTCTTTCTTTCTCTCTTTGCCCCTCTCACTCTCTCTCATTCTCTCTTACTCTCTCTCACACTCGGTCCCCCTCATGCTTACTCTATCTATCAGTGACTTTCACTCTCTTATTCTCTCAACCCTCTTACTTTCTCTCCCTCTCCTCTCCTCTCTCTCACACTCAACTCTTCCACTCATTCTCTTTCACCCTCATTCTCGCTTGATGGTTCTTTTTCCCCTTTCCTCAAATTTCCTCTACACTATCGCCAAGATATTTGTTGTCTACCTCATTAGTACTCAACAATACATTTGTACAATATGGACTTTTCTCTGTAGAGTCCCCTATGTTTCTCAATCCTTCTCTTCGTAGTTGCATCTCTTTAATTGTCTCTCTTATTGCCTCTTTCCCTCTTCTCTCATTCAGTTTATCTCAATCTCTTTCTCACTCAGTCACTCTCACTCTCACTCTCCCTCACTCTTACTCTTTCCCTCTTTCTCTTTCTCTCTCACTAGTTCTCTCACTCTTACACTCGCATTCCCTCACTATTGCTCTCACTCACTTTCACTCAATCTCTCTTTGTCACTCAGTCAATCTCACCCTCACACCTACTCTCTCCCTCTCTCTTTCTCTTTCTCTTTCTCTTTCTCTTTCTCTTTCTCTCTCCCACACTTTCATTCTCTCATTCTTTCTCTCTCCCCCCCTCTCTCTATATATATATATCTCATTCTTATTCTCTCACACTTTCATTCTCTCATTCTTTCTTTCTCTCTTCCCCTCTCTCTCTATATATCTCATTCTTATTCTCTCTCACTCTCCCCTTCATGCTCACTCTATCTATCATTAACTTTCACTGTCTTATTGTCTCACCCTCGTACTTTCTCTCCCTCTCCTCTCTCACACTCTCAACTCTTTCACTCATTCTCTCTCACCCTCATTCTCGCCCAATGGCTCTTTTACTCCTTTCCTCCAATTTCTTCTACCCTCTCGCCAAGATATTTGTTGTCTACCTCATTAGTACTCAACAATATATTTTTACAATATTGACTTTTCTTTGTAGTTGCCCCTCTAATTTTAATCATTCTCTTCGTAGTTGCATATCTCTTTAATTGTCTCTCTTATTGCTTCTTCCCCCTCTTCTCTCTATATCATTGTAATCTCACTCTCTCTCGTTCACTTTCCCTCAATCTCTGTCTCCGAGTCAGTTACTCTCTCACTCTCACTCCCTCTTTCTCTTTCTCTCTCCCCCTCTCTCACTCTCTCTCTCTATATATATATGTCATTCTTACTCTCACATTCTCTCTCCCCTCATGCTCACTCTATCTCTCACTCTCTTTCACTCTCTCTTATTCTCTCACCCTCTTACTTTCTAGCCCTCTCCTCTCTCTCTCTCTCTCTCACACACTCTTTCACTCATTCTCTCTCACCCTCATTCTCGCCCGATGGCTCTTTTACCCCTTTCCTTTAATTTCCTCTACCCTATCACCAAGATATTTGTTTACCCTATTTATACAATATGGACTTTTCTATGTAGTTTCCCCTCTCTCAATCCTTCTCTTCGTAATTGCCTCTCTTTAATTCTCTCTTATTGCGGCTTCCCCTTCCTCTCGCTATATCGTTGTAGTCTTACTCTCACTCTCTCTTTCACTCTGTCGCTTTTCCACCTCTCCCTTTCACACTCTCATTCCCTCATTATTACTCTCACTCTCTTTTTATATATATATATCTCATTCTTACTCTCTCTTACACTCTCTCCTCATGCTCACTCTATCTCTCTCACTGACTTTCACTCTCTTTTATTCTCTCACCCTCTTTGTTTGTCTCCCTCTCCTCTCTCTCACACTCTCAACTCTTTCACTCATTCCCTCTCACCTCTCCCTTTCACACTCTCATTCCCTCATTATTACCCCTTTCCTCTAATTTCCTCTTCCCTATCGCCAAGATATTTGTTGTCTACCTCATTAGAACTCAACAATACATTTGTACAATATCGACCTTTCTTTGTAGTTGGCCCTCTATTTCTCAATCCTTCTCTTCGTAGTTGCCTATCTCTTTAATTGCCTCTTCCCCCTCTTCTCTCTATATCATTGTAATCTCACTCACTCTCTCGTTCACTTTCACTCAATCTCTTTTTCGCTCACTCTCACCGTCACTCTTACTCTCTCCATCTTTCTCTCTTTCTCTCTGTCACACTCGCATTCCCCCACTATTATTTTTACTCTTTCACTCACACTCACTCTCTCTTTCTCTCTCTCTATATATATATCCATTCTTAGTCTCTCACTCTCTCTCTCCACCTCATGCTCACTCTATCTCTCACTCACTCACTTTCACTCTCTGATTCTCTCACCTTACTTTCTCTCCCTCTCATCTCCACTCTCACACTCTCAACTCTTTCACTTATTCTCTCTCATCCTCACGCTCGCCTGATGACACTTTTACCCATTTCCTCTAATTTTCTCTACCCTATCGCCAAGATATTTGTTGTCTACCTCGTTAGTACACAACAGTAAATTTGGACAATATTGACTTTTCTATGTAGTGTCCCTTATGTTTCTCAATCCTTCTCTTCGTAGTTGCCTATCTCTTTACTTGCCTCTTTTATTGCCGCTTCCACCTCCTCTCTCTATATCATTGTAATCTCACTCTCATTCCCTTGCACTCTCTCGCTCACTTTCACTCAATCTCTCTTTCTTACTCAGTCAGTCACTCACCCTCACACTTACTCTCTCCCCTTCCCCCTCCCCCTCTCACACTCATTGTCTCACTATTACTCTCACTCTCTTTCTTTCTGTCTCCCCCATCTCTCACTCTATCACTCTCTCTCTCTATATATATATATCATTCTTACTCTCTCTCCCCCTCATGCTCACTTGCTTTCACTCTCACTTATTCTTTCAGTGTCTTACTTTCTCTCCCTCTCCTCTCCTCTCCTCTCCTCTCACACTCTCAACTCTTACACTCCTCTCTCATCCTCACTCTCGCCCGATGGCTCTTTTACCCTTTTCTTCTAATTTCCTCTACCCTATCGCAAAGATATTTTTTGTCTGCCTCATTAGTACACCACAATACATTTAGACATTATAGACTTTATTCTATCGTCACCTCTCGTTTTCTCAATCCTTCTCTTCGTAGTTGCCTATCTTTTTATTATTTTCTCTCTCTTATTTCCTCTTCCCCCTCTATATCATTGTAATCTCATTCTCACTCTCACTATCTTTCACTCTCTTTCTCACTCAGTCACTTTCACCCTCACACTTTCTCTCTCCCTCTCCACACTCTCTCTCACACGCTCTCCCCCTCATGCTCACTCTATCTCTAACTCACTTTCACTCTCTATTATTCTCTCACTCTCTTACTTTCTCTCCCTCCTCTCTCTCACACTCTCAACTCTTTCACTCATTCTCTCTCTCACCCTCAAGCTCGCCCAATGGCTCTTTTACCCCTTTCCTCCAATTTCCTCTTCCCCATTGCCAAGATATTTGTTGTCTGCCTCATTAGTACTCAACAATACATTTATACAATATTGATTTTTTTCTGTAGTTGGCCCTTTGTTTCTCAATCCTCTGCCACCTCTCCCTTTCGCACTCTCGTTCCCTCATTATTACTCTCTCTCTCTTTATATATATATATATGTCATTCTATCTCTCTCTCTCCCCCTCATGCTCACTCTCTCTCACTCAATCACTCACTCACTTTCACTCTCTTATTCTCTCACCTTACTTTCTCTCCCTCTCCTCTCTCTCACACTCTCAACTCTTTCACTTATTCTCTCTAATCCTCATCCTCACTCTCGCCCATTGGCTCTTTTACCCCTTTCCTCCAATTTACTCTACCCTATCGCCTTGATATTTGTTGTCTACCTCATTTGTACACAACAATACATTTTGACAATATGGACTTTTCTCTGTAGTTGCCCTAATTTTCTCATTCCTTCTCTTTGTAGTTGCCTATCTCTGTAATTGTCTCTCTTATTGCCTTTCCCCCTCTCTCTATATCGTTGTAATCTCACTGTCACTCACTCTTTCACTCTCTGGCTCACTTTCACACGATTCTTCTCTCAGTCACTCTCACCCTCACAGTTACTCTCTCCCTTTCACCCTCTCATTCCCTCACTATTACTCTCACTCTCTCTTTCTCTCTCCCCCCTCACTCTCTCACTCTCTCTCCCCTTCATGGTCACTCTATCTCTCACTCACTTTCACTCTCGTATTCTCTCACCCCCTTAATTTCTCTCCCTCTCCTCTCCTCTTCCCTATCACCTAGATATTTGTTGTCTACCTCATTAGTACTCAACAATACATTTGGACAATATGGACTTTTCTATGTAGTTGCCCCTCGTTTCTCAATCCTTCTCTTCGTAGTTGCCTATCTCTGTAATTGTCTCTCTTATTGCCTCTTCCTCCTCCTCACTCTATGTCGTTGTAATCTGGCTCTCACTCTCGCTCACTTTCTGTCACGCCCCAAATTTCCAAGACCCGATTTACGCGGAAGCGCCAATCCAATGACGGTTATAGGGTAGGAAGCCTGGGACTGACCGAATACTCGAGACTTCTATTGTCGCATTAAAATATCATGGGACTTGCAGGATCCATATGACTTAAACAATATTTACTTACAAAAATATAGAATAACTGAAAGGAAGTCTAATTAACTATTACAATATCTGAAATTGTCTTATCAACCACACAAATCAAAACGGCACGCAGGCCGAAGTTCAAACACCAAAATATAACAGAAACATAAAGAAACGAGTCTTCAAAGCTCCAACATCAGTCCACGTCGCTGGATGCTATCACTTCTGCTCCACCTTAATTCCTGCATCAGAGGATGCGTGAGTATTCCATAGGAAATACCCAGAAGGATACAAAAAACCCACACTGGAATAATAAGAGAAGACTCCAAATATGTATAGTTTAACAGACTCAGGTCCAATAAAGACTGAGTTTACTTACCTGAAACCAACTGCCATCCGAGACACATCAAGCTCAAGGGAAAATAACTCAAAGACTCCAAACTTTCATGGAGGTAAGATAGAAAAATAAGCTTCGGACATCCAAAGTGTCAGAGTACAATTTCTGCTCTCAAATCTGTCAACAATACCAGAACATCCTAGAGGTTCTTCAGAGGAACCTGGCCATGCGTCTAGGGATGCTGGCCCCATCGGTGCTTACGGGCACAATGGGCGGAGATTGCAGACCTTCCGTAATGTCATACAATCTAAGCGCACGCGGTTGCCGTCATTGGCTGAACTACAGAGGTTCATCAAATCTGAGATCCCGCAAGATCTAGCAATGGCTCGTGAGCATACTATGATTCCGACTAAGAGCTCTAAATGCTACTTAGCGGAGAAACAATTCTTAGAAATATTTGGCCTTGTCGGCAAAAGGCTTAGAACAAGACTTTCTAAATTTCGACTCTTCATAGGAGTGAAAATCAATCATCGGACACAATCCGAATCGACTCACTAAGGAGTGTTGATATCTTAAATGAATAAGTCTGGAAACTCAAATGAGACCCGACTATAATGACTAACACCACGAGGTTTTCCAAAAGTTCATGTCTGCCATCTTCATAGTCGTACCTAACCCTAGAGTTGATAATCCCCGACTCGGAATAATTCGGATGACGTGTCTCAGATAGACCACGTCAGAGACATCGAATAAAATTCAAGCTTTGAATACTCTTGAGTCATGAATGGACCAAAAGAAGAACAAAAGGACTATTATTATGAGACACCACGTTTAGCTCTAAGACCCTTAATATTCTTTTAGGGTTACTGTTCTCAGTACTATATAAATCATATTATACTTGATTAAGGTCTTAAATATCAACTTAACTCAAGCCTCTTAAGTTTATTAAGATTTTAAGTCTTATATATTCAGAAACAGTGTTCTGTCCAAAACAGAACAGCTCACTATATCTGGTTACCACGTTCTTTACGAATTGATTCAATCTATGAAATTTTTATCTTGAATAGCCTCAGATGTCTATTTTTCAGATTGATAAACAACTTAATTTTCTGATTACTGTATAATTAGTTATCATTTTTCGAATGAGGTCTGTCTGCGCAGGATTACTCCTGGCCGAGACCAATTATCTTATGTCATACTTAATTTACTAATGTATAAACTTTAGTAACTCCTTATTAGTCTTTTCTGACATTAATTTAATATTACTTAAGATTTTTACAGAGCCCTATTGGTTCTGAAATCTCAGTTTTTAATTCAACCCGATTTCTTAGTCATTTCCATAACTCATTATGCAAGTGATACTAACATATAATTCCGGACAACTTTAGGACTCATGACTCACTGACATTAAGTCGAACCACAACTGAAATCTCAGAGAAACTCATAAAGAATGATCTCTTATTTATCATAAGGTATACATTATTCGATTATCTATTTAATTGATGTTATACTAATAGCAATAGATATAACAATACTCTTAAGATGCATGAAATATCGGACAAGGAAACGCACCAAAGTGCTCTGATATGACACAAAGATCCAATCTTTATTCAAGAAAGAACATGAATACACGAATAGTCATCAACGATAGAATGTGAGCACGATCTAGAAGTCCATAAACAAAACCAACTTTCGTTGGGCAGCACATGTAGAAGTGATTGAGATGAAACACAAACACTATCGAAATCAAGAAATCATGTGGGGATATCAATCAGGGTTCGGCATAGAGAAATCAAAGTATACGATTACACGATTTCAAAGCATCAACATTCATTTCATGCAATCAACAATATCAATATCAAAGAAGAAAATAGTGGGAAAAGACATCCTACTTGGTTGAAGATACCGAATTCTTCCCGAGCACTCTTGACTCCAATAATGTCGCACCACCACCTCGCCGGTTGACCTCGCTTGGACCACCACGAACACCACCGAAGATGGGCTGCCGTCGGTCGGAAAAGGAAGAGGGAGAGGTCGAGCTATGAGGTGCACATTTGATGGCTATGGCACTCAAGCAAAAACCGCCCCACTAAAGCCCTATTTATAGACCTTTTGGACAAATCTCCACCATTGATCTTCCCTCCAAATCAAGGGCTAAGATTACACCAGAAAAATCCAGAATTTCACTTTCCCAAATGCCTCTTCGGTTTACTACTAATGAGTTAATGGAGTCAATTGCATTAGTGAATAACTCCCAACTAACCCATAAAGGCTCACTCGATCCATTCTCCTAATAAGTGGTTTAGAGTTTCACAACATCTACCACCTACCCATCTTGATTACCAAATACTAATATCTTATGATAATTCCCAAATTAAATTGATTTCTAAAAAGGGTAATCCATTAATTACAATTAATGAAATTTCAAACAAAAAGGGTCCCCACCACATGGCGCCCAAGGGTGTCCACGTCACCCATAAGGTGGCGCACCACTACAGGGTCCACGTGGCCCTCTAATGGTTCTCTCGCGTCTTAGATCACAGTTCTCCGATGAACGGTTAAGATGGCTTACACGCGTGATGTGCAGTTCCACCGTGCACGAGTCCTACACCTGGTAGCACGTCCATTAGGCTCCGCCACACGTATACTCGCCCGCGTGACTAGCCTTGGCACTCAAGTGGCCCTGGCGTCAGACGGGTTACAGCGCCAAGCCTAGTCCTCGCGCTCGATAAAACCTGCCCAATCTGGTTAAACAATCTCATTGATCAACAAACAATCAAGACGGATACGAAAACCTTCCTATTTTAGACCAGATTCCTAAAATAGCAGTTTTCATAGACATACCGATTTTTCGGGCATTACATCCTCCCCTCCTAAAAAGAACATTTCGCCCTCGAAATGTCGATAATCATTCTTCAAAGAGTTGAGGGTAAGATTTCTTCATCTCATCTTCTGATTCCCATGTCATTTCCTCGGAGTGCTGGTTTTGCCACAGAACCTTCACCAATGGAATAGTCTTCTTTCGTAGCACCTGATCCTTCTTGTCCAAAATCTTGATAGGTCTCATCGGAAAGGATAATTCTGCCTCTAGTTCCATTGTTGTATAGTCCAACACATGAGACCCATCTGGTACGTACTTCCTCAACGTCGATACATGAAATGTATTGTGAACATCTGCCAGCTGTGGGGGTAAGGTCAATCTGTAGGCAACCGGCCCGACCCGCTCCAAGATCTCGAACGGTCCAACAAACCTCGGGCTCAGCTTCCCTTTCTTACCAAATCTCATAACTCCCTTTGATGGAGAAACTTTCAAGAATACCTTGTCGCCTTTTTGAAACTCCAAATCTCATCTTCGGTTATCTGCATAGCTCTTCTGTCTGCTCTGCGCTATTTGTAGTCTTTGTCGAATCTGCTTTACCTTCTCTGCACAATACTGTACCAATTCCGACTTCATCACTTGACTTTCTCCGACCTCTGTCCAGCACGTAGGTGATCTGCACGGTCTTCCATATAGAGCTTCAAACGGTGCCATTCCAATACTAGAGTGATAGCTGTTGTTGTAGGCAAATTCGATCAATGGTAGATGATCATCCCAATTGCCCTTCCAGTCGATAGCACACGCTCGGAGCATGTCCTATAAGGTTTGAATGGTTCTTTCTGACTGCCCATCACTCTGTGGATGAAAAGCTGTGCTAAAATTGAGTTTAGTCCCCAGTGCTTCCTGAATTCCTTTCCATGTTCTGGACGTAAATCTTAGATCTCGATCTGACACAATCGATATCGGCGTGCAATGTAATCTCACTATTTCTCTGATGTACAACTCTGCTAAACTCTCCGGATTCTGCTTCCATCTGATTGGTAGAAAATGAGCCGTCTTAGACAATCGATCAACGATCACCCATATCGCATCCTTCTGTCTTTGGGTCTTCGGTAAGGCCACCACAAAATCCATTGTAATGTGGTCCCACTTCCACTGTGGAATCTCCAAAGGTTGTAACAATCCCGCCGGTCTCTGGTGTTCCGCCTTTACTTCCTGACAAGTCAAACATCTGGACACGAACTTTCCAATGTCTCGCTTCATTCCGTTCCACCAGAAGTTCCTCTTTAAATCTTGAAATAACTTGGTACTTCCTGGATGAATCGCATACTGTGAGTTATGCGTCACGAAGAAGTTCTTGTCTCAATTCCGCATCCTTCGGCACGACCAATCTTCCTTGAAATAAGATACTCCCGTCAGCTCCTTTTGTGAAATTTGGCTTTTCCAGCAGCTTCTGCAACTGAGGGTTACTCTTCTGTGCCTCCAGCACCTTCTCATAAATCATTGATCTCACCGAGATGTTTCTCAGAAATGAAGTTCTCTGAGTAGTTGGCCATTCCAGGTTATACCTTCCCAAATCTTCCATCATACGCCATTCTTGCACCATCATATGCGCCATGGTTCCTGTCTTTCTACTTAGCGCCTCTGCGACCACATTCGCTTTCCCTGGATGATAATGAATGGAGAAGTCATAGTCCTTCAAGTACTCCAACCATCGTCTCTGCCTCATGTTCAAATCCTTCTGAGAGAAGATATACTTCAGACTCTTGTGATCTGTGAATACTTCAAAGGTTTCTCCATAAAGATAGTGGCTCCAAATCTTCAAAGCAAACACGACCCCGCCAGCTCCAAATCGTGAGTTGGATAAGTCTGCTCATGGATCTTCAGTTGTCTTGACGCATACGCCACTACATGACCGTTCTGCATCAATACGCAACCCAGACCGCATTTCGATGCATCGCTATAAATGACGAACCCTCCTGATCCTGATGGAAGTTTCAGAATCGGTGCAGAAGTCAGTCTCCTCTTCAGCTCCAGGAAACTCTTTTCACAATCAGCATTCCAGTTAAACTTCACTCCCTTCCTTGTTAACTTGGTCATTGGCAAGGCTAAGCTGGAGAATCCTTCGATAAATCTTCGGTAATAACCTGCCAATCCCAAAAAGCTTCTGATCTCGGTCACGCTCTTCGGTTGCTCCCAATGAAGAATCGCTTCTACTTTTGTCGGATCCACCGAGACTCCATCCTTTGATATAACATGACCCAAGAAGTTAACCTTATCCAACCAAAACTCGCACTTGCTAAACTTGGCATACAATTGATTCTCTCGCAGAATTTGCAACACTTGTGCCAAGTGTCTTCTGTGCTCCTCCTGACTTGTAGAGTAGACCAATATATCATCCACGAACACGATCACGAACTGATCCAACAATGCTTCATCAAATCCATAAATGCTGCAGGGGCATTTGTCAAACCAAACGGCATCACTAAAAATTCGTAATGTCCGTATCTGGTTCTGAATGCTGTCTTAGAGATGTCTTCTTCCTTGATCCTTAATTGATGGTATCCGGACCTCAAATCGATTCTTGAGAAAACTTTTGCTGACTGCAGTTGATCAAACAAGTCGTCGATCCTCGGTAACGGATACTTGTTCTTTATTGTCACTTGGTTGAGCATCCGGTAGTCAATACATAATCTCATAGATCCATCTTTCTTCTTCACGAACAAGACTGGTGCTCCCCATGGAGACACACTCGGACGAATCAAACGTTTATCCAGTAACTCCTGAAGTTGTTCCTTCAATTCCTTCAACTCAGGAGGTGCCATCCGATACGGTGCCTTCGATATTGGTGCTGTCCCCGGTATCAGGTCTATAGTGAAGTCAACATCCCGTCTTGGTGGCAAACCAGGCAACTCCTCCGGAAAGACATCGATAAATTCGTTTACTACCTCAATTTCTTCTATACTAGGGGTAGTTTTCTCGACTGATAGAACAGTCGCTAAAAAGGCTTTACAACCTTTAGCTACTAGTTTCTGCACTTTCATTGCAGAAATTAGACGATTATCTTTTCTCACTCGAATACCCTGGAACAACAGTTCTCTCTTCCCAGGAATTCTGAAGTAAACTCTCTTCTTACTACAATCTACTGTAGCACCAAACTTGGCTAACCAATCCATACCGAGAATAACATCAAAATCAACCATATCAAGTAACACCAAATTAGCAGGCAACACCATACAATCAATCACAACAGAGGATCCTTCCAGATACTCAGTAACCACGACTGAGTCTCCGACAGGGGTAGAAATAGAGAGTTCATACTCCAGTCTAGAAGGTTGCCGTTCTAGACTCACAGCAAACACCACAGATATAAAGGATCTCGACGATCCTGGATCAATAAAAACCCTAGCCAGTCTATCCAGAACAAGAAGAGTACCTTCGATCACATCATCCGAAGCGTGAGCCTCTTCTGCGGAGGTTAAAGCGAAAACTCTAGCTTGACCCTCCTGGCTGGCTTCGAGTTGCGGTTGGGGCAATGAGGTGAGATGTGTCCGACTTCGTTGCAACTGTAGCATCTCCGAGTGTCTTTCGGACACGGCTTTCCTGCATGAGACTGCTGTCCACAAAATTTGCACTTTCCTCCGGCATCCGAACCATTACCACGCTGAGATTGACGATAAGGAACCATCACTTGACTCTGACCATTGCCACGATTCCCTTGAGGTTGGTGCTTCTGTCGCTTAGCCTGTTGATTGTTAAATCTGCCACCACTCCCAAATCGCTTGAAGCCAGAGCGCTTGGAGTTGTTTTCTGAACCTTTGCTTGATCCACTTTTACGTTCCTGAGTCCTCTTGTAATCATCCTCCAGTATTGATGCTAATTCCACAGCTTTGGCCACCGTGGTTGGCTGTGAAACCAGTACCTTAGATCTTAAGCCATCGCGCAAGCCATCCACAAATCTTCTTGCCTTTACCAACTCATTTGGACAGGCGTCTGATGCAAAGCGTTGAAGCTGCTCGAACTTCGTCTCATACTGTAGAACAGACATGGAACCTTGGACTAGTTCCAGAAACTCCTCCTTTCTGCGCTGAATATGCGGAGGAAAATACTTTTTGTTGAAGACTTCTTTAAATTCTGTCCATGAAATCTCTTGCCCTGCTTCAAAGTTATTACGCTCCGCCGATTCCCACCAAAACACAGCTTCGCCGACAAAGAGATACGTCGCGAACACGACTCGTTCCTCTTCTGGAACCTTCATTCCTTTGAATAATCGTTCCACCTCGACTATCCAACGCTCCGCCTTCTCTGGGTTATCTTCTCCAGAAAAAGCTGGTCCTGCTCTTTTAAACCTCTCTAGTGTTGGTGCCTTCACCTTAGGCGTACTGCTGCTGCTTCCACCATTCCTTAGTTCCCTTGCCAATTCTCTTACTATATCCGTCAGATTCTGGCTAGATGCCTCTTCCTGCGAGGAATTTGGCACAGTACCCGATCGCCTTCCTCGATTTCCAGTCGTCGCCATCTCAGAAAATCTACAGCCAGGGAAAGAAGGAGAATTAGAACTTAACACCAGTGTTTCATTTTAATTCGTCCTCCAATCCATGACTCCTAATCGCAAACATCACAGAGGATCACACAAGGCAATCAAAACACCAATATCAAAAAGGAAAGATGTCTTTTATTAATTCCACTTAGAGATTACACCTAAGCCCTGGAAAAACAGAGTTACTCAAGATTCTACTCATTTTAAAGATTCCTATTCGAGTCCCTGAACACCACATCTCAGAGGTACTCGTCTAAAATCGCTAAGGACACGTGCATAGGTGCAAACACTAGAAAATCTCCATACCAATCTATCTCCCATTCGGTCATGTGAGGCCACCTATAACCTAGGGATTTAAACCTGATATAAAGTGTATAAAAAAGATCTGAATCGTCCCTCGCACGAACGTATACTGGATGTTCTAGAACTGTTCGAAACTCCTGGTTAATCACGAACACGTGCTCCTCTTCGGGGTCCTCCTCCGGATCCTCTTCCGGATCTTCCTCGGGGTCCTCCTCCGGATCCTCTTCCGGATCTTCCTCGAAGTCCACCACATCTGGTTCTTCCTCTACATCAATCAAGTAAGGTTCTTCCTCCGTTCCGAGACCCATGGTCTCCAACTTCCAGTTGTTCAGCCATTGACGAGCCGCCTCCTGTTGGTCCTTCTCGTAAGTCCGTCCGCTACGCGTTAACACCATAGCCTAAAGAAAAGGGTTTATTAGTCTCTAGGTACAGTTAGGCTTCAACTCTCATTCTAGGGTTTTAATTTCTCATTCAAAGTTATCTTAATCTTTGTACAGTAAACAATTATTTAAGTCATTATGAGGCTCTGATACCTAACACTATAGCATCAAGAATCGCTTCTACAGGTTAAAGCGAAAACTCTAGCTTGACCCTTCTTGCTGATTCCTCATAAGTCATTATGAGGCTCTACGCGTTAGCTTGGTATCAGAGCCTCATAATGACTTAAATAATTGTTTACTGTACAAAGATTAGGATAACTTTGAATGAGAAATTAAACCCCTAGAATGAGAGTTGAAGCCTAACTGTACCTAGAGACTAATAAACCCTTTTCTTTAGGCTATGGTGTTAACGCGTAGCGGACGGACTTACGAGAAGGACCAACAGGAGGCGGCTCGTCAATGGCTGAACAACTGGAAGTTGGAGACCATGGGACTCGGAACGGAGGAAGAACCTTACTTGATTGATGTAGAGGAAGAACCAGATGTGGTGGACTTCGAGGAAGATCCGGAAGAGGATTCGGAGGAGGACCCCGAAGAGGAGCACGTGTTCGTGATTAACCAGGAGTTTCGAACAGTTCTAGAACATCCAGTATACGTTCGTGCGAGGGACGATTCAGATCTTTTTTATACACTTTATATCAGGTTTAAATCCCTAGGTTATAGGTGGCCTCACATGACCGAATGGGAGATAGATTGGTATGGAGATTTTCTAGTGTTTGCACCTATGCACGTGTCCTTAGCGATTTTAGACGAGTACCTCTGAGATGTGGTGTTCAGGGACTCGAATAGGAATCTTTAAAATGAGTAGAATTTAACTCTGTTTTTCCAGGGCTTAGGTGTAATCTCTAAGTGGAATTAATAAAAGACATCTTTCCTTTTTGATATTGGTGTTTTGATTGCCTTGTGTGATCCTCTGTGATGTTTGCGATTAGGAGTCATGGATTGGAGGACGAATTAAAATGAAACACTGGTGTTAAGTTCTAATTCTCCTTCTTTCCCTGGCTGTAGATTTTCTGAGATGGCGACGACTGGAAATCGAGGAAGGCGATCGGGTACTGTGCCAAATTCCTCGCAGGAAGAGGCATCTAGCCAGAATCTGACGGATATAGTAAGAGAATTGGCAAGGGAACTAAGGAATGGTGGAAGCAGCAGCAGTACGCCTAAGGTGAAGGCACCAACACTAGAGAGGTTTAAAAGAGCAGGACCAGCTTTTTCTGGAGAAGATAACCCAGAGAAGGCGGAGCGTTGGATAGTCGAGGTGGAACGATTATTCAAAGGAATGAAGGTTCCAGAAGAGGTTACTACCCCTGTCGGAGACTCAGTCGTGGTTACTGAGTATCTGGAAGGATCCTCTGTTGTGATTGATGGTATGGTGTTGCCTGCTAATTTGGTGTTACTTGATATGGTTGATTTTGATGTTATTCTCGGTATGGATTGGTTAGCCAAGTTTGGTGCTACAGTAGATTGTAGTAAGAAGAGAGTTTATTTCAGAATTCCTGGGAAGAGAGAACTGTTGTTCCAGGGTATTCGAGTGAGAAAAGATAATCGTCTAATTTCTGCAATGAAAGTGCAGAAACTAGTAGCTAAAGGTTGTAAAGCCTTTTTAGCGACTGTTCTATCAGTCGAGAAAACTACCCCTAGTATAGAAGAAATTGAGGTAGTAAACGAATTTATCGATGTCTTTCCGGAGGAGTTGCCTGGTTTGCCACCAAGACGGGATGTTGACTTCACTATAGACCTGATACCGGGGACAGCACCAATATCGAAGGCACCGTATCGGATGGCACCTGCTGAGTTGAAGGAATTGAAGGAACAACTTCAGGAGTTACTGGATAAACGTTTGATTCGTCCGAGTGTGTCTCCATGGGGAGCACCAGTCTTGTTCGTGAAGAAGAAAGATGGATCTATGAGATTATGTATTGACTACCGGATGCTCAACCAAGTGACAATAAAGAACAAGTATCCGTTACCGAGGATCGACGACTTGTTTGATCAACTGCAGTCAGCAAAAGTTTTCTCAAGAATCGATTTGAGGTCCGGATACCATCAATTAAGGATCAAGGAAGAAGACATCTCTAAGACAGCATTCAGAACCAGATACGGACATTACGAATTCTTAGTGATGCCGTTTGGTCTGACAAATGCCACTGCAGCATTTATGGATTTGATGAACAGAATCTTTAAGGCATTGTTGGATCAGTTCGTGATCGTGTTCGTGGATGATATTGGTCTACTCTACAAGTCAGGAGGAGCACAGAAGACACTTGGCACAAGTGTTGCAAATTCTGCGAGAGAATCAATTGTATGCCAAGTTTAGCAAGTGCGAGTTTAATAAACCCAACTAAATAATTGTTGGAGTCTAAGAGCACTCTTGACTCCAACAATGTCGCACCACCACCTCGCCGGTTGACCTCGCTTGGACCACCACGAACACCACCGGAGATGGGCTGCCGTCGGTCAGAAAAGGAAGAGGGAGAGGTCGAGCTATGAGGTGCACATTTGATGGCTATGGCACTCAAGCAAAAACTGCCCCACTAGAGCCCTATTTATAAACCTTTTGGACAAATCTCCACCATTGATCTTCCCTCTAAATTAAGGGCTAAGATTACACCAGAAAAATCCAGAATTTCACTTTCCCAAATGCCTCTTCGGTTTACTACTAATGAGTTAATGGAGTCAATTGTATTAGTGAATAACTCCCAACTAACCCATAAAGGCTCACTCGATCCATTCTCCTAATAAGTGGTTTAGAGTTTCACAACATCTACCACCTACCCATCTTGATTACCAAATACTAATATCTTATGATAATTCCCAAATCAAATTGATTTCTAAAAAGGGTAATCCATTAATTACAATTAATGAAATTTCAAACAAAAAGGGTCCCCACCACATGGCGCCCAAGGGTGTCCACGTCACCCATAAGGTGGCGCACCACTACAGGGTCCACGTGGCCCTCTAATGGTTCTCTCGCGTCTTAGATCACAGTTCTCCGATGAACGGTTAAGATGGCTTACACGCGTGATGTGCAGTTCCACCGTGCACGAGTCCTACACCTGGTAGCACGTCCATTAGGCTCCGCCACACGTATACTCGCCCGCGTGACTAGCCCTAGCCGTGGCACTCAAGTGGCCCTCGCGTCAGGTGTATTCAACCCCTGGCGTCAGACGGGTTACAACGCCAGGCCTAGTCCTCGCGCTCAGTAAAACCTGCCGAATCTGGTTAAACAATCTCATTGATCAACAAACAATCAAGACGGATACAAAAACCTTCCTATTTTAGACCAGATTCCTAAAATAGCAGTTTTCGTAGACATACCGATTTTTCGGGCGTTACACTTTCACTCAATATCTCTTTCTCACTCAATCACTCACTCTTGCCCTGACACTTACGCTCTCCCCTCCCCCTTTCACACTCTCATTCCCTCACTATTACACTCACTCTCTCTTTCTTTCTCTCTCTCTCTCTCTATATATATATATCTCATTATTTCTCACACTCTCCCCCTCATGCTCACTCTATCTCTCACTCACTTTCACTCTCTCTTATTCTCTCACCCTCTTACTTTCTCTCCCTCTCCTCTCCTCTCTCTCTCACTCTCAACTTCGTCACTCATTCTCTCTCACCCTCACTCTTGCCCGATGGCTCTTTTACTCTTTCCTCCAATTTCCTCTTACCTATCGCCAATTTGTTGTCTACTTAATTATTACACAACAATACATTTGGACAAGATAGACTTTTCTCAGTAGTTACCCTTTGTTTTTTCAATCTTTCTCTTCGTAGTTACCTATCTTTTTAATTGTCTCTCTTGTATTGCCTGCTTATTCTAAATGATGATTGTATTAATAAAAACATCAAACAAGGCGAAAGTAGCAATACTATGATGCCTGAAGAAAAAGCTTTTCGTGTTAGACAACCAAGTATAACCCTTGAAAGCAAAAAACATGATTGGTATGTTGTTTTTAAAGGCAACGAACCAGGCATTTACTCTTCATGGGAAGAATGCCAAAAGCATGTTATCGGATTTAAAGGAGTGATCTTTCGCAAATTTAAAACCGATACAGAAGCTATCAAAGCTCTAACAGATTACCGAAAGCAATGACCTTTGATTTCATTGGTCAAGTTTTAGGTAACGTAGCTCAACTGTTGGGATACCAACAAGGGCAAAGAGCTTTTATCCCTGAATTTTGTCCTTTCATTCAGACAGGGGAAATTCATGGACATCTTATTCATACATCTAAGAGTAAACCAGATGATATTGCATGCATGCTAAACATGATTATTGATTTGCTTGTTTTAAATAGCAGTAATAATCAAACCATGTCTAGCCAAAGCAATGATCAATATAAAAAATTGATCAAAAAGATAAAGAAAATTCCAAAACAATCTGAACAAGATAATTGGAATGAAAAATTCTTTATTGTTCTTAAAAGACTAGAAGTCAAATTTAAGGAACAAAATAAAAATATAGACCAAGTAGAAAATCTTTCTACTAAGGTCGATATATCACAGCCTGTCAATGTAAAGAAAAATATCGAATCGGCAATTAAAAAACTAATCAAGAGTCAATGTAATAAGTTAGATAACTTAAAAGAAACTCTCACAGAAATAATTTCAGAGATTAGGTTTGACCCAGACAAACCTAAACCATCAGAAATTAGGACTGAAGAAAATTCTAAACAGATCCTAAAAATCAACGAAGAACTTGCACCCCTAATAAGCAAATGCTTAGAAGTGCTAGAAAAAGTTGATGAAAATCTCAAGATCATAAGAAGAAAATTATGTATCAAAACTTGATGAAAATTGAATCTAATCGTCTTACAAAAGACTTTAGCAATAATCTTAACATATTACAAGAATATGTTAAATGGTAAGATAAAGATTCTGCCACATAAATGTTAAACCAAATTCAAAAATTGATTAGAACCAATCAATATATTTTGGTTACATTAAAATTAGAAATCTCAACTCTTCAAGAAGTTAAAAATTTGAGAGATCTAATAAAAGATAAAGATCTTGATGAAGATTTAACTAATAAGTTTAAAAATCTAAACTTTCAAGATCAAAAGACCACAGAATTGTTAAAAGAAATTAAAGAAATTTTTTTTGAAATTAACATTCCTGAATCTGCTAAAAAGCCTCAACCAAACTTTGGTTGGACAAGGGAGAAGCATAAAATTGACTGGTCTGTTTTTCAGAAATGAATAAGCTAAAATCCATTATCAATTTTAAGCAAACTAAAGGTAAAGAAATTTAACAAGTTTATGGCAAGGTCACCTTTGAAGAAGTTGACGATGCTGTAAACCACAGTCTCAGAAAGATACCCGAAAACTTTCTATATGAAACTAAACGTGTATCAAGAGATAAAAACCAGAGAATGTATCTTGCCAAAACCAGAGATTACAATTCTCAAGCTGATATAGTTATACTAGCAATAACAAGACAAGATCTAATGGAAGATTTTGGCAAAGAATATGGTTATTTTTATATTGCTGCTATTCAGATACTTGTCAAATGGCTTGGAAATGTAGGAATTGATATTCCAATAAAAATGGCCATTAGAGATGAAAGGATTACTGACACAGAAAAGTTTATTATTGGACTTTGGTCAAGTAATCTCTACACAGGTGCAATTTATACTGTACTTTATGTAGATTATCAGTGAAATATAAGTTTATTATTTATACTTTAATGCTATCAGTTTGTAATATAAAAGGTTCGAATAAGAAGATTCTGAGTTTTTTAAGAGAGAGAAACTGCTCTTAGCTCCTTGTCGAATGTAGACCATCTGGTTTCTACATCTGACCATGCACCAGAAACATATAGAGCAACTCTAGGAGTTTTCTCGAATGTATCATCGATCCTTTTGTAAAATTGAAGGACTCCTGCCCAGTCTGAGTCACTTGCATCTGTAGTGACTATAAGTTTATCTCCATCTTTAGGTAGATGAAGTTATGGCAGATTTTGACATAATCTTTTGATTAGTCTAAGAACTTCGGTGTCTTGGATATTCCAATTCCACTCTTGTCCTTTTCTGAGTTTCTTATGAAGAGGTAGCTTGATTTTTGCTATCTCAGGAAGATAATGACTTGCTGCATAGTTAACTATCCCAAGGAAAGTTTGCAACTCTTTCTTGTTGCTTAAGACTTCTGGATAGTCTTTAAGCTTAATAAGAACATGAGGTTGGAGTATTACTCTTCCATCCTCAATTTCACATCCAAGAAATTCGATTTTACTCTTATTGAGTTCCATCTTCTTTTTGGATATGATGATGCCTTCATCTCTGAGCATTAACGCTACTTTAGTGAGATGATCAAGATGTTCATCTTGACTGACACTGAAGACTATAATATTGTCTATATAGACAGCACAAAAGTCTTGATGTATGCTTAGTACATCGTCCATCTTTCTTTGGAAAATGGCAGGAGCGTTTGCTAAGCCAAATGGCATAACGTTCCATTCATAACTTCCAATAGGAGTTGAAAAGGCAGTGATAATAACACTGTCTTTTTCCATTAGGACTTGGTAGAAGCCTGATTTGCAATCAAACTTGCTATACCATTTACTTCGCCTTAATTTGAGAAAGAGGCTATCTTTATGTGGTATACGATATGCGTCTTTGACTAAGCATTCGTTTACCTTAGTATAATTTATGACCATACGAGCTTTTCCTCGTTTGATCTCTGAGTGATTCCTGAGCATGAAGGCAGGACTTGACCACGGGCTATGACTTTTGCTTATGAGATTTAACTCAAGTAATTCAGCAATCTGAATTTTGAAAGCTTCTAAGTCAATAGGATTTGCAGGAATAGGTTTCATACGTATAGGAATACGTAGTTTCTTTTCTGCTAGGACATCACTGGGTAGAAGTTCAATTCTACACTTGGGATGATTATTATCCTTTGAAAACTTTAGTGGATTTTCACTAAAATTTTCTTTGAGGATAAGTTCGACTTTTAAAAGTCTTTCTTGAATTTTGCATTTTGTTTCGGCTATATGATATATAACCTCACCACGCTGGGCTGCAGGAACTTCTAGAGTTACCTGATGTATGTGTTGAGTCCATGGTAATGTGGGTATGGGCTCAAGTGTATGCGTGAGTTTGATAATATTATTACCAATAATAATATTATCAGGTGTTACAACCATAGGGGTTTTTGCATTAAGCTGAACCCAAAAGTTGTTTCCAATGATAACTGGATGTTTCATTGGATTGTGTTGCCAGAAATCGGCAATGTAGTCAGTGTTTCCAAGTGTGAAACTGACTTTTTGTGCGTATTTAGAAGTTGCACTGGTTGATTGGTCAGCATACTTAAGGATCTTAGTAGGACCATCAATCCAAAATTCTGGAGGAAATACTTCCTCTTTGGCAACTAATAAAGTACAGCCTGTGTCGTAGAGACATGGCACAATGTACGATGGATAACCATTAAAATGGAAATCTATGTTTATGAATTGAGATGCAGTGTTTCGTATAGAATTTACCTCTCGATCTCGATTCTGGATTTCTCATTTGCTCTTTTTCTTTAGGAAGAGATTCTGTTTCAGATTCGCTTGCTTCTTCATATTGTTCGTCAGTTTCTTCCCGACTATTTTCTGAGGAGTTTTCATCAATAATATATTGTTGCATAATTTTATTGATGTTGTCTGGAAATTCATTAACAATTGTTTTGTTATGATACCCGGTTGAAGATATAGATATCTTACATCTTCTTTCTTTTTAAGTTTTGCTTATGCAATTTTGATTTTCAAATTGAGAGCTTCTAACTTAGCTTCTAATATTTCAATATTAGTGTTGTCTTCAAATTCATGATCATCATGGTTGACAATCTTGTAGAATTTGTTAATTCTTGCTTTATTTAAAAGCTGTTGAGGAGAGAGGCTTTTGATGTAATCAAAACCCAGTTGTTTGGGGTCTTGAAGCATCTTTAGTCTCCTGACTTCCTGAAGGACAGCGTAATCTGTCTCTTCTGGATCGTCTTCAAATCTAATCCGATTCATTTGAATAATCAGTGTTGGATTAAGAAGTCGAAGTCAACTCATACAGACTTAGGTCTGTATCTCTTGCTTCAAATTCCTCAATTGGTTGAAGATCATTCTCTTCTAGGAACTCTAGAATTTTGATCTTCTTAGGGTTTTTTTGGGGGCATCTAGTAGAATAGTGTTACATTTCTTGACATGCAAAATATTTTACCTTAGAAGTATCTTTTTTAAGATAATGTTTTTTGTTTCTAAAAAATTTTGGTTTTTTAGATTTTTGTTTTGCTCGTCTGAGCTTAAATAATTTTTTAAATCTTTTAGATTTAAATTGTTTCTTTTTATAACTTCTGTAGGTAGAAGTTGAACATCCGAATTTTAATGTGGGGATTTCAATTTTTTCACATAAAATTCTATTGTTCGTTTTTACTTGTTTAGCTATTATGTAATCGAGACAATGCTTTTCAAGTTTATCTCTGACAAGGAATTCCGTATCGGGTATCGGTATTGTATCGGGTCGGCTTAAGAGACAAAACATCGGAGATATATTGGAGATATTTGTAAAAAAATATCGGTGGTCAAAAATTAGTTTTTACTATATATTTTTACAATCTAACTTCTAAAATGAGTTATATTAATTTAGACAAAGCATAGATTTTAAAATATGCATATTAGGATGGGAAACAAACGGGAAAGTTACTTTTTTTCCCTTTTTAAAATTTTTTTTTTCCGATTTTTTTTTTCAAAAATGTTTTTTTTTAAAATAGCCATATATCGGTTCGAAGCCGATATTTGAAAAAAAATAAAAAAATCGAGATTTGCTCGTCTCATTTTATCGGGTGGGACCCGATATCGATAAATCGGCGATATATCCCCGATATGGAATTCCATGGTCTCTGACGAACTGAATTCGTCTTCCAAGAGTATCAGGAATATGGCTTTTGTCATAATCTTTAGTCAAAGCTTCTCCCCAGGGGGAAGGAAATTTGGTAAAGTACATGCGAAGATATTCCTTACTTTGAAGATCGCCAATGATCCAGTCAAGTCTGGCAAAGGCTTGAGTGTAATCTTCAAACTCAGATAATTTGCATAGTTCCATTTTTTGGATCATATGCCAAGCTTTATCTTTGTGTTTCTTTTTGAAGATCTGATCATCTTCAGTTCCGCAAATTAAAGCACGAATAACATTAGCAAGTGCGCTAATAGTGGGTAATCTTTGATTTTTAGCTACCCATTCTTCGTAATTAAGTATAACCCTTGAAAGCAAAAAACATGAATGGTATGTTGTTTTTAAAGGCAACGAACCAAGCATTTACTCTTCATGGGAAGAATGCCCAAAGCATGTTATCGGATTTAAAGGAGCGATCTTTCGCAAATTTAAAACCGATACAGAAGCTATCAAAGCTCTAACAGATTACCGAAAGCAATGACGTTTGATTTCATTGGTCAAGTTTTAGGTAACGTAGCAACAAGGGCAAAGAGCTTTTATCCCTGAATTTTGTCCTTTCATTCAGACAGGAGAAATTCATGGACATCTTATTCATACATCTAGGAGTAAACCAGATGATATTGCATGCATGCTAATCATGATTGTTGATTTGCTTATTCTAAATAGCAGTAATAATCAAACCATGTCTAAACGCATAAGAGATAAACTTTCTATAATGCAATATGCAGATTATATGAAAATTGAGCACATTTCTGGTGCAAAAAATTTCATAGCTGACTCTCTAACGCGTCTTCTTCCAGATAGCAGAAAGAGTGAAGCTCTAGAGCAAGCCAAAGGAATTGGCATAACAATTGATCATAGCAATTTATTACAAGATCAAAGTTAATTGTCTTGTTTTAGGAAAACATTTAGACATAGCAAACCAAGAAGAAATTGACCTTTTCGAGATGAAGAGACAGGTACTACTTCTTAACTTAGAGATTTAACTTATAGATTTTTGAAAAGAAATCAAAGTTAAAACAAGAGGCTAATAAGCCCACAACATCGGGAAGCCCATTAATGTTGGCAAGCCCACAAGGTTACCTCCTAACTCTTACAAAGATACTATGGAGTATAAACCCACTGGACCTGATTTGCACAAGTTGCAACATTTAGGAATTCCAGTAATTGAATTGGCCCAGGGAAAAGGCCAATCTACTCCGGCTCAAACGGTAACCGGTAAAGAGAAATCAAATCCGTTGATGGATGGGTATTTTCCCAAAATACCATCGTTGGCCTCCCAAAATGCCCACTTCTCATTTCTAATAGATTTTTCCTTTATTTCTAATAGATTTTTCTCTAAACGAGTACAAAATCTTGTTGAAAAGGTCCTTAAAAGGGTCAAAAGAGAACGTGTCAGAAATGGAAAATACCTTACTCTCTGGCTCACTTTCACTCGATTATTCTTTCTCACTTTCAATCACTCTCTGGCTCACTTTCACTTGATTCTTCTTTCTCACTCAGTCACTCACTCTCACCCTCACATTTACTCTCCCTCCCCCTTTCCCTCTCTTACTCATTCCCTCACTATTACTCTCACTCTCTCTTTCTCTCTCCCCCCTCACTCTCTCACTCTCTCTCTCACCCTTTCTCTCTCTCTCTCTCTCTCTATATATATATATATATATCATTCTTACACTCTCTCACACTCTCCCCCTCATGCTCACTCTATCCTTCACTCATTCACTCACTCACTTTCACTCTCGTATTCTCTCACCCTCTTAATTTCTCTCCCTCTCCCTCTTTCCCTCTCACACTCCCATTCCCTCACTATTACTCTCACTTGCTCTTTCTCTCTCCCCCCTTACTCTCTCATTCACTCTCTCTTTCTCTCTCACTCTCTCTCTATATATATATCTCATTCTTACACTCTCTCTCCCCCTCATGCTCACTCTATCTCTCACTCACTCACTTTCACTCTCGTATTCTCTCACCCTCTTAATTTCTCTCCCTCTCCTCTCCTCTCCTCTTCCCTATCGCCTAGATATTTGTTGTCTACCTCATTAGTACTCAACAATACATTTGGACAATATGAACTTTTCTATGTAGTTGCCCCTCGTTTCTCAATCCTTCTCTTCGTAGTTGACTATCTCTGTAATTGTCTCTCTTATTGCCTCTCCCTCTTCCTCACTTTATATCGTTGTAATCTGACTGTCACTCTCGCTCACTTTCACTCAATATCTCTTTCTCACTCAATCACTCACTCTCGCCCCGACACTTACTCTCTCCCTTCCCCATCTCACACTCTCATTCCCTCACTATTACGCTCACTCTCTCTTTCTCTTTCTCTCTCTCTATATATATCTCATTCTTTCTCACACTCTCTCTCCCCCTCATGCTCACTCTATCTCTCACTCACTTTCACTCTCTTATTCTCTCACCCTGTTACTTTCTCTCCCTCTCCTCCTCTCTCTCACACTCAACTTCGTCACTCATTCTCTCTCACCCTCACTCTCATCCGATGGCTCTTTTGCTCTTTCCTCCAATTTCCTCTACCCTATCGCCAAGATATTTGTTGTCTACATAATTATTACACAAAAATACATTTGGACAAGATAGACTTTTCTCTGTAGTTACCCCTTGTTTTCTCAATCCTTCTCATAGGTACCTATCTCTTTAATTGTCTCTCTTGTATTGCCTCTTCCACCTCCTTTCTCTATATTGTTGTAATCTCACTCTCACTCTCTTTCACTATCTTGCTCATTTTCACTCAATCTCTCTTCTGACTCAGTAACTAACTCTCACTCTCACTCTCACCCTCACACTTCTCCCTCTCCCACTCTCTTTCCGTCACTATTACTCTCACTCTCTCTCTCTCTATATATATATATGTATCTCATTCTTACTCTTTCACACTATATCTCTCACTCACTTTCACACTCTTATTCTCTTACCCTCTTACTTTCTCTCCCTCCCTTCGTCTCTCTCACACTTTTAACTCTTTCACTCATTCTCTCTCTCACCTTCCCTCTCGCCCGATGGCTCTTTTACCTCTTTCCTCCAATTTCCTCTACCCTATCGCCTCACACTCCCATTCCCTCACTATTACTCTCACTCACTCTCTCTCTCCCCGTCTCTCTTATATATATATATATCATTCTTACTCTCTCTCTCACTCTCCCCCTCATGCTCACTATATCTCTCACTCTCTCTTATTCTTTCACCCTCTTACTTTCTCTCCCTCTCCTCTCCTCTCTCGCACACTCTAACTCTTTCACTCATTCTCTCTCTCAACCTCACGCTCGCCCGATGGCTCTTTTACCACTTTCCTCGAATTTCTACCCTATCGCCAAGATATTTGTTGTCAACCTCATTAGTACTCAACAGTACATTTGGACAATATGGACTTTTCTATGTAGTTGCCCCTATGTTTCTCAATCATTCTCTTCGTAGTTGCCCCTCTGTCTCTCTTATTGCCTCTTCCCCCTCCTCAATCTATATCATTGTAATTTCACTCACACTCACCCTCACACTTTCTTCCCCCTCTCCCCCTCAAATTTTTATTCCCTCAATATTGCTCTCACTCTGTCTCCCCCCACTCTCATTCTCTCACTCATTCTCTCTCTCTCTATATATATCTCATTCTTACTCTCACACTCTCTCCCCCTCGTGCTCACTCTATCTCTCATTCACTTACTTTCACTCTCTTATTCTCTCACCCTCTTACTTTCTCTCCCACTCCTCTCTCTCACACTCTCAACTCTTTCACTCATTCTCTCTCTCTCACCTTCACTCTCGTCCTATGGCTCTTTTACCCCATTCCTCCAATTTCTTCTACCCTATCGCCAAAATATTTGTTGTCATCCTCATTAGTACACAACAATAAATTTCGACAATATAGACTTTTCTCTCTAGTTGCCCCTCAGTTTCTCAATCATTCTCTTCGTAGTTGCCTATCTCTTTAATTGTCTCTCTCATTGCCTCTTCCCCCTCTCTCTATATCACTGTAATTTCACTCACTCTCTCTCTCCCCCTCATGCTCACTCTATCTCTCAGTCACTTTCACTCTCTCTTATTCTCTCTCACTCTTACTTTCTCTCCCTCTCGTCTCTCTCACACTCTCAACTCTTTCACTCATTCTCTGTCTCACCCTCACTCTCACCCGATGGCTCTTTTACCCCATTCCTCCAATTTCCTTTACCCTATCGCCAAGATATTTGTTGTCAACCTCATTAATATACAACAATACATTTAGACAATATGGACTTTTCTCGTTAGTTGAACCTCTGTTTCTTAATCCTTATCTTCGTAGTTGCTTATCCCCCTTCTCTCTCTATACCATTGTAATTTCATTCTCACTCTCGTTCACTCTCTTGCTCAATCTCTCTCACTCAGTCGCTCACTCTGACTCTGACTCTCACCCTCACACTTACTCTCTCCCTCTCTCTCTCTTTCTCTCTCCCCCCTCTCTCACTCTCTCTCTCTCTCTCTCTATATATATATATATATATATACAAATCATTCTTACTCTCTCACACTCTCCCCCTCATGCTCACTCTATCTCTCACTCACTCTCTCTTTCTCTCTCTCTTTCTCTCTCTCTCTCTCTCTCTCTCTCTCTCTATATATATATATATATATATGAATATCATTCTTTCTCTTACACTCGTATTCTCTCACCCTCTTACTTTCTCTCCCTCTCCTCTCTCACACTCTCAACTCTTTCACTCATTCTCTCTCTCACCCTCACTCGCCCGATGGCTCTTTTATCCCTTTCCTCTACCCTATCGTCAAGATATTTTTTGTCTTACTTCATTAATGCACAACAATACATTTGGATAATATAGATTTTTCTTTGTAGTTGCCCCTCTGTCTCTTTGTAGTTGCCTATCTCCTTAATTGTCTTTCTCTTATTGCCTATTCCCCCTCCTCTATCTCATTGTAATCTCACTCTCACTCTCTTTCGCTCTCTCGCTCACTTTCACTCAATCTCTTTTTCTCACTCAGTCACTCACCCTCACACTTACTCTCTCTATCTCCCCCCTCTCTCACACTCATTCCCTCACTATTACTCTCTCTTTCTCTCTCTCTCTCTCTCTCTCTCTCTCTATATATATATATATAGATATATATACATTCTTACTCTCACTCTCTCTCCCCCTCATGCTCACTCACTGTCACTCTTATTCTCTCACCCTCTCCTCTCTCACACACTCTCAACTCTTTCACTCATTCTCTCTCAGCCTCACTCTCTACGGAGCATAGATCAACAATAAAAAGTTAATCTTTATCCAATATAGTACCTTGGAATTCATTAAAACCTCTCGAACATTAGCAATTCCTTAGTTCGATTCACTAACAATTCACTCTACCCTCTCAACAAGTAGAACAATCATAGTAAAATACCATTAAGCATATTGAATAAAGATGTCTACTTTTGAATTATATATTAAAATGAGTGTCATAAACAATTTAGTTAGGGCTTTATCTAGTCTTTGTACAAATAAATTAGCTAGACATGAGAATAGGATAAGAAAAAGCTTGTTTTGTTGAATGATTCATTGGTGTCTGCAAAAACAGTTCTTTTTCTTGGCGTATGCAAATAGTTCTGGTTCTGCAACTTCTCTGCAACAATTCTTTCACTCGAGCAAATTAGTCCTCTTTCTCCTCTGTTATGATCAGTTCCTCTCGGAATCAAATCATTCCTTCTATTGTTTGCAATGAGTTCCTTCTCTTTTGAAATCAGTACTCCCTCTCTCGAGCATATCAGTTCTATTTTTTTTTCTTTTTTTCTGTTCTCTCTCCACGAGCAAAACCAGTTATGCTCTCTTGAGCAAAAACTAGTTCTCTGCAAAACACCTTCGTGCAAGTAGGTCCAATCCTCGTCCTCATTGAATTCTGCTTGATTGCAATTAGTCTTGCATCTCTCTCTCCAGTCTTTCCCCCTTCTTGAGCATATCAGTTCTGATTCTCCCTTTCTCGTGTCGCCACAGCAGTACTACCCCTCTCCATGGAATGCCAGCTCGCCGATATATCGGCGATATATCGGTATCGGACACGAACCGATACACCGATACCAATAAATATCGAAAATTTGATTTTTTCCAAATATCGCCGATATATCGGTTTCGGACCGATATATCGGTCTTTTTTGAAAAAAAAAATTATTTTTTTAAAAAAAAAAATTCGAAATTTTTTTTTTTCGGGAAGAAAAAACTTTAATGTTTGTTTTCTATCCTAATATGCATATTTTGAAATCTATTCTTTGTTTAAATTAGTATAACTCATTTTAGAAGTTAGATTGTGAAAATATATGGTAAAAACTAGTTTTTGACGACCGATATTTTTTTACACAATATCTCTGATATATCTCCGATATATCTCCGATATTTCGTCTCTTAGGCCGACCGATATTTTACCGATATCCGATACGACATTCCATGCCCCTCTCTCGAGCAAGCAACACTCCTTTTCCTCTGAAATCAGTCTCTCTCGTAGTTCTCGCAAATCAATCAGCCTCCGTCTGTAATCCCTCTCTTGACTGCCGACAGCAATTGATCTGTCTTTTTCTCAGCCACCTCAAAAGAATTTCTTCTCCTCCTCTTTTATAGGCTTCAAAACAAACCCTAAATCAGGCCCTTTTAAAATTTAGAATGAACCCAAATCAAAAGCTTTCCCAATCCAAATCGAGTCATTCAAATATGAACATACCAAATCTGCGCCAATCCAAATCCCGTTCAAGCCAAAGAGAACACACCTCGGCAATTTCCAGTCCAATCCAAATTGAACCAATAAGAAATTCTCTAATTTCAGTTCATATCGAGCCTTCCAGATCGAGTACAAATCCCACATCCAAGCTTTCTAAATCCAAGTCGAGCATTTATTTTTATCTTTTTTGAACTGATAATGGCTTTAGCAATTTGGACAAGCTGTCTGGAGAGAGTCCAAATCAATTGTCAAAAAGTTTGCCCTGCAGATGACAATGTCCATCAGTAAATCTCAGTTATTCGAATATGTTCATGACGAATGTCCAACTTAACAATTTTCCCCATTTTTACCAAAGTAAAGAAATAACTCTTAAATCTTAATCTAATTAACTAGTAAATAACCTAGATAACAGATAATTAGGGCTAGAAACATAAGGTGTAGAGTGCATTATATGTATACATTGTGTACTTATCAAATACCCCACATATCTACATGAGTAGTGGACGAGTTATAGTCTCGTCAAGGTTTGCAGTGAATATACCCGCAAAATTCAATTGACTCCAAAAATAAAAATTAAGAAAATAATGCTCTCCTTAGACAAATAACTGTGTTTAATGAGACCAACCACTAATATTTGTGACAAATAATTAACTCAATTCAACTTGCTTTCAAGTTGGTGGCGTTCGTTCCGCAACTTCATCTTGGAAAAACTTACTCAATTACATATATCCGTCATTCTGGGAACAATATATAAGAAGTGTGGAACATAAAAGCATACAATCTCAACCTCTGTAATCAGACATATCTAGTGTGACCCATTAACCCAAACATTTTGAGCTTACTAACTCTAAATATAAGCAAATGCACTTTTCATTCTTGTGGTTCATAATAGAGAGTTCTGCTTACACACCTCAGCCATAAATCCATCATTCTAGGATATGAGAGGATAATAGACCATATAATTTTTTTTTCGGCAACAAGATTGCGCAATGCCTAACTTCAAGATGCTTAGGTTTAACAAAACCCGGGCCAATGACTCCCAACCAGTTGGCTTAGGGCATTAGGCTTTAAGTATGGACCTCTTTGGACCTGAACATCAGCCTAAGTTAATCCTATAAAGTCAAGTCAGTCCTGAGCATGGTTCTAGTTGATAAGATCCGAGTCGTAACCACAGAGGAACATCCAGTTACTCCCGAGCTCATCACTCAAGGCACTAGGTTATAAAAGGACCCCTTCGGACTACTCTCACAAGTGTTATCAAAGAGAAGCATTTTTTTTCTTTTTTTAGCGACATCTATATTTGTACTATGTGTATTATACTCTCAACCTATTTCCAACACATGCCTCCGCCATATAGCCAAGCATAATCTCTATGATCATTAAAGCACTACTAAGAATATCTTGCTTTAGGACAGTTTTCAAGAAATCATAAGATTGTATGATCAAATATATCTGGTGTGTGCATAGTGTTTTGACAATATAAGCATAGACTGCCAAGATGATGAGATAGAATATACATGACTCGCTTAATTGCATTCATCCTTGGTCATTCACTTGCACTTTCTAGGTTAAATTGGTCTCACTAAAGACGAGAACATGTCTAATAGGAGCACCAAAACAAAACAAAACCTAACCATTTTTTTCTTTTTTTTTAGAACATGATAAAAGGCAAAGAAACTACAACACCTACTTTTCTACACCCCCAGACCTAGACTAAACATTGCCCTCAATGTTTACCAAAAATTATACTACAATGACTAGTAAAAGAAAATTAGTGTAACGAAAGAAATCACTTGGATGTAGAGGCCTCGTGGTAGATGTAGAGCATTGAAAACACATAAACTAAGAATGAAGAGTTACCACAAGATATGGAAAAATGAAATACACTCCCAAAACTAGACTGCAGGATCCCCACACAGGTATTAAACAACTAAAATATTAAAAAAATAAAAAACAAGCAAGAAAACAAAATTTAGGTTGCTTCCCAATAGCGCTAATTTTACGTCTTTAGCTAGACCTAGACCTTCAATTCACTCAAGGGTCTTTTTATCTTCCAAGAGATGGATGATTTCTCGGTCAAAATTGTCTTCTAAGTAGGGTTTTAATCGTTGGCCATTAACTTTGAAGGTATTGTCATCCTTGAGGTTTTGAATTTCCACTGCGCCATAAGGAAAAACTTGTTTCACAATAAATGGTCCAGACCATCTAGAATGGAGCTTCCCATGAAACAGATGTAATCTTGAATTATAAAGCAAAACTTTCTGATTAGGCCGAAAAGACTTTCTTAAAATAGATTTTTCATGAAAAATCTAAGTTTGTTCTTTATAAAGTTTTGCATTCTCATAAGCATCGAGACGCATCTCCTCCAACTCATTGAGTTGAAGTTTGCGTTCTGATCCTGCCTTGTGCATATCAAAATTTAATGCCTTGATAGCCCAATATGCGTGATGCTCCAACTCCAAAGGTAAGTGGCAAGCTTTTCCAAAGACTAATCAGTACAAAGGCATACCAAAGGGAGTTTTATAAGCAGTCATATAAGCCCACAACATCATTTAAGCGCAAAGACCAATCTTTTCTATCTAGCCGGACATTTTTCTCAAAAATCCTCTTTATCTCCCGATTAGACAGTTCAACTTGCCCACTAGTTTGATGATGATATGGGGTGGCAACTTTATGTGTAACAGAGTACTTCCGCAGAAGGGTTTCAAAAGATCTATTACAAAAGTGATTGCCTCCATCACTAATGATTGCTTTTGGGGTCCCAAAGCGACAAAATATGTTATCTTTAAAAAATTTCACCACTACCTTATGGTCATTAGTCTTAGTGGCAATTACTTCAATCCATTTAGAGACATAATCCACTGCAACTAAAATGTAAAGGTGACCAAAGGATTGTGGGAAAGGTCCTATGAAATCTATTCTCCAAACATCAAAAAGTTCCACCACAAGAATGGGTTGGAGGGGCATATCCCGTCGAGATAGAGATCCTAACCGTTGACACCTATCACAAGATTTACAGAAGTCATGAGCATCCTTAAACAAGGTTGGCCAATAAAAACCACTCTGCAAAATCTTGGCTGCAGTCTTCTTTCCGCCAAGAAGTCCCATGTATGCATGAGAATGACAAGAATGTAAAATATTATGAAACTCATTCTCAGGCACACATCGTCTGATCACTTAGTCTGAATATATTTTGAGTATGGATCATCCGAAAAGTAAAATTTATTTTTTGAAAAAAACAAATCTTTGTCTTGTTTGGTCCAATGGAAAGGAATTTGACCTATTAGAAGGTAGTTCACAATGTTGGCAAACCACTGAATTTTAATTTAGGAAAAGTTCATCAAGAAAGCAATCATGCAGAGGCTCCTCATCTTGATGTTTTGTAACAAAGATTCTGAACAGATGATCGGCCACAACATTTTCAACCCCTTTCTTGTCTTAAATTTTATAATTAAATTTTTGTAAAAGCAGAATCAATCTAATCAATCGAGGTTTTGTATCCTTTTTAGACAAGAGGTGCTTTAATGCCGCATGATCAGAGAAGATGATGATCTTAGCCCCAAAAGATAAGATTGAAATTTATCCAAAGCATAGCTAAGTTGCGAAATAGGAGAAGTATGGACTTAGAGCAAGTTAGGTGTATTAAAAGTGAAGATCAAAGGGTTTTAGTGAAAGATGAGGAAATTAGGGAGAGGTGGTGTGAGTATTTTGAGCATTTATTGAATGAAAATTATAGTAGTGGGATAGATTTTGAGTCTAGTCCTGTTAAAGCGAACTTTTTTTAGGAGATTCTCCGTAGAGGAGGTAGGAGCTGCGTTAAGGAAGATGAAGAAAGGTAAGGCTTTAGGGCCCGATGGAATTCCTATCGAAGTATGGAAGGTAATAGGAGGTGTTGGCTTAACTTGGTTGACTAGTTTGTTTAATAAGATTTAGAAGTCGAAGAGGATACTAGAGGAGTGTAGGAGAAGTATTTTCATACCCTTGTATAAAAATAAAGGGGACATCCAAAGTTGTACAAACTATAGAGGTATAAAAGTTATGAGACATATTATGAAATTATGGGGGAGAGTAATCGAAGGACGTTTGCGAAAAATAACTAAAGTAATAAGAATCAATTTGGTTTCATGCTGGGGAAGTCAACAATGGAAGCTATATTTTTATTTTGCCAGTTAGTAGAGATACATGGATAGAAGGCAAGACCTCTTTATGACCTTCATAGATTTTGAAAAAGCCTATGACAGTGCTGAGAGAGCTCATTTAGAGTGTTTTGAAGAAGAAGGGTGTCACGCCCCGCGCACCGCCCGACCCGACCCGAACCCGGTTCATGGGCCGAATGATGTGCTGGGGTGACGTTATGGCGGACAAAGCGGAAGATTTACACCCATATGCGGGTGATAACATAAATTTCGGAGTTTCGTGCCGCTTTGTGTAGGAGTAAACAAGTAAAAATTCAATGAGATATAAAGTCTAGAATATCAACAACAAGTCTTGCACCCACAATTAGATAAAGTCCGGAGCCATACACGTGACTCGGATAACAAGTCTAAACAGTCTGAAATATAACACGACATCTACTGTAGTCTCATAACAATAGAGAGTACGATAACACAACACTAATCATCATGCTCAAACTAATCCCATACCCCTTCTGGTCGCTCCTTGAAGAGAGGATCCTGCGCGTCTGTGTGTCGCACCACGCAGCCCCAAAACAAAACAAGGAAGAGGGGTGAGTATAAAACTCAGTAATGGTTTTCAAGACACATCGGAAATCCACAAGAAACATCAAAGTATGAAAGTTCATCAAATAATATACGAAATCCACGTGATAATACCGTCTAAATCATACGTCCATCTCACAACATCTTATACCATGGAATTTTATCAACATACCTACTGAACATGCATACTCGTCATAAGACGATACATAATAATATCTCAACCACAAACTGTCTAAACATGCATTCCTGTGGTATGAACCTCATACAACATGATACACAATCATTCATAATAATGCATCCATACAATGGTGAATGCCTCCATCAAGGAGTAAGCACAATATCTTTGGGACACAATCAAGCCTAAGAAGGCGTATCATGGTCCGGTTTCCTCGCTGGAAACAAGGGGGTGTCGTGTACCCCAAAGTCTGTTCGCCCTGGACAGCCCTGGCCAAGGGTGCCGGAATCGTACACAACGAAACTAGAACATGTGTGTTCGCCCTGGGTAGTCTCCTGCGGTGGGGGAGAGCCCGAATCCCGGTTACGCGGGACCCTACAACACATGTGGTAGGGGGTGCACAAGCCTACCACCGGGAATACTCATGTCCCGTACGACTAATCTCAATAGTATCAACCGCAAGGCGAGTACGAAACACGCCCCCCATATCATCCATCAAACTCAACCCGGGGAGTGTCCGTGATCCACGAAGGACCAAATCGAAAACGTGTCCTTTCGGACCAACCAAGTTCGATAATTCTCCGATCGATTAATCCGGCACGCAATTACATCCATTGCATACAATCGATCAACACCGATGAAGATACGGTAAAATCTCATTCATGAAGTCCGATTCATGATGCATGCTCTCAGGATACATACGTGAGCGAATCCTACGTGGGTGCCAACACATGAAACATGCTCTTAACCCATTCCCACATGCATCATAATCAAGGTATAATTACAATCTCATGGTAAATCCCCATGCGTGTGTGTAGTCATTGATCGTTTAAAATTAAACCCTTGCAAGTGCACAAGGCAATTGTACTACAGTGAGTATTAAAGGGTTGTCGAACCTCAGGGACGGACTAATATTTTACCAAATTCAAGTGAAAGCAAATTCTGATTTAATTAATCTAGAAAAAGCAATAAAATTTAACTACTTTAAAAATGGATTTTAACTAATATGGAGAAGTGCCAAAGCTTCGAATCCACCACATAATAAACCAGCTTATCGTCTCTCTCTTTTGAATAAATTCCTGATTGGCTAGTATATTCCTCTCGGACATATACTTGTCAATTCAAAATGTAGTGCTCTCCTCTCGGATGTAACACATAAGCAATTAAAATATGGAACTGTGATCTATCTCTCTCGAGCATAAATCAATGAAATCTTATTCCTTTATAACACCTTAGTCTACTTACGTTCCTCTCGGACACGCAAATATTCTTCGGATTGAAACTCAACAAGAATTCACTCTAGCCTCTCTCGAGCACATAGAATAAATCTCAATAAATTAACAGTGATTCTATAATAAGATTCATACACCAATCAAGGTAAATTAAGATTAAGATGAAAGAAAACGATACAACCAATTTACTCGGGTTTCATCTACGCCTTGGACAAGGATTTAGCAGGCCATCGGACAAGGAGAACGCTGTTGATTCGTTGGAGTCGTTTCACACTATTCACCGAAAAATACTGTTCACGAAACACTGTTCACCGAAAAACACTATTTATCGTCTTCTCCGTTCGGCAGTGACTGTAGCAGTCCAAAATCTCAGTCTTTTCCGGCCAAAGTGCTCCCTTTCTTCCTCTCCTCCGGCCACTTCTTCTCCCTCTTCACTTCCTCCTCACTTCTTCCGGCCAAAGTCCACCAGAATCCGGCAAACAGACGACCCAAAACACTGTTCTTTCCGGCGACTTTGGCTCCGTCAAAGCTCTGTAATTTCTCTGTAAAAAGTCTCCTTTTTCTCCCCCGTATTGTTCTGGTTTTATAGGCCTCAGCCCCGTCTCTAATCGAACACGATTCCCAGTCCACTTTGAAGTGGAATCGAGCACAAATCCGGCACCCACTTTCCTATTCCGGCGGACTGTTTTTTTTTCTATTTCTTTCCCGATTGAGCACGGCTCTTGTCGTGGCTGCTCCGCCGTCGTGTGAAGCTTCGTCGCCTTCCTTCAGCCTCGCCATCTCCGGCACCGGCGAGCTCACCCACCGGCGTCATCTTCTCAAACAGAGCTCAAAACAGAGAACTGTTTTTTTTTCTTTGTTTTGTCAAGTTCCGCCGCCGCCGTGCCTCGCCGTCTCGCCTTCCGCCGTCTCCTCCGTCCTAATCATCGCCGCAATTCACCTCCGCCGTCTCCTCCGTCCTCAGCCTCGCCGTCGAGACCCATCGGCGCTCGAGCAGAAGCTCGAGCGCCTCTGTTCTGGACGAACGGCCCGAGCTTCGGAGCTCGGGCCGGTTTTCTTTTATTTTTTTTTCTTTTTCTTTTAACTGAACCGGACCGGATTTTGAACAGGTCATATTTCTTTTTTTATTAAACAAAAACCCGTTGTATCGATCTCATCCATCCAATCTCATCTTGACGGTTCTTCTCTTTAATCGTGTCTCTTTTGTGTGCGATATTTCAAATGATCATAACTTTTTGCTCAGAACTCCGAATTGTGAACAGTCAGTGGCGTTGGAAAGCTGACTTCGTGAACTTTAACATGAAGCTTAAATCAGTCCCATCAGAGATATGCAATCGAAGTTGTGAATATTCAATCATTAGAATCACATTTTATCCCATTTCTGCGTTTTGCTCTTGTTTCCTACAAAAACCAAAAACTATATTAAAGTAGCATAAATTCTAAACAAACACTAGCAGAAACATAAGTTAATGAGATAATAAAATGCATATTTCATGTATAGATCAGTCATGCATATCCTAATCACATGATTCATACTTATCATAACTCGTAGTGTCATATTCATATGTTGAAAACTCGTTTAAGTACTGATCACAATCCTAAAATCATGGTGAAAACCACCGTAAAAACATAACTTTACTTGCATGAACTCGACAACATTCCTACAAGCATACTCAAATTTATTTTCTATAATCCAACATACATAAGGTATTATATCATCATTTCTACATATCACGTGGCCTCATTAACTCATAATATACTTCTCATGTCATTAAGTGAAGTAAATCATGAAAAAAATGCAAAATTTCTAAAACCCATTTAACTGTGAATTTTCGAACATTACTGAGTTTATTGGAATTTTTGAAAGTTACTAAGTTATATGTAAGTACGAACAGTAAAGAACAATTACATATACCTCAGTAAAGTTCAATAATTCCAAAACACTCAGTACATCCTCATTTCGAAAATTAAACCGAAACACCATTTTCATAACTTCAAACATCAAATCGAAGCATCAAACAATATCCAAATTACACCAAACTTTCCAGAAATCCTATTTAGACCATCACAAATCAAAACCCAAAGAAAAGAAAGCATGAGATTAAGAAAAATTAATCTTACCATTAGAGACCTAAAAATGAATAAACCCCTTCAAAATACATTCATTAAAACAAGATTTACACTACCCAAGCTGAGATTAAAGAACCCATTACCTTGATTTGGATGACCACGAAGTCCAACACCTTAATCACCTTGAAGAAAATATAAATCCATTGTTAATACTCTACTAATCGCGATTAAGCTTGAAAACCCAAAATAGACCTTAAATCTAGGGCTTTTAATCATATAAAAACGAAATTTGAAGCTTAGGGTTTGAAGATACATATTAAAATAGAGATTTTTATCCTTCAAATGCTTTGAAATCATTTGGAAAATCAAGGTTTTGAGTAAAGATTATTGAAAATCAAATGAAAATGAAAGATTAAGCATAGATTAGCATACCTTAACTCCTTTCCTCTTTTGGAAATGGGGAAAGAGGCTGCTGCTCCAAGCCAAAACCCTTTCCCAAAATGGGGAGGGCGCAACCCTTTCCTTTTATAGAAAGTTTTGGGGTCGACCTAGGTAAAAACTGAATGAACAATTTTGGCTAAAAATGGGTAATTTAGCGATTTTAATACCAAATTAAGCTCTGAAAATTCTGAAAATTTTTATAACGACTTTGTTTAATGTCTGGGGCTTTTTGGTCACAAAACCTAATTTCGTCGGCGGGGCCCGCCGGGGGTCCCGTCAAACCCTAATTTTCGGGAAAATAGGTAAAAATCAGAAAAAATTCAAAAAAATAAGATTTAATTCTAAATCACTTAAAACTCAATTATGTGAAGTTGTTTTTGATTGAAACCTTTGAAAACCATTTTTTTATTTTCGAAATCAACTGAATTTAATCTGAAAGTGCTTAAACCACACGATAATCCATGTTTAACAAAAATAAACCGGTTTTTAAGGTGAGGGTTCTTACAAAGGGTGTCATAAGAGGTTACTTAGATGTCATTAAGGATATTATATATGAGGGGGTTGTGACTAGTGTACGAACTATTGGGGGGTAACCAAGGAGTTTTCGGTTACGGTAGGTCTTCATCAAGGGTCAGCCTTAAGTACTTATCTTTTCGTTTTAATTATGGATGAGCTTACTAGACATTTACAAAATAGTGTACCTTTGTGTATGCTTTTTGTAGATGTAGTTTTAATTGATGAGAGTAAAGTCGGGTTGAATATGAAACTGGAATTGTGGATGGATGCCGTAGAATCTAAAGGTTTTAAAATAAGTAGGACTAAGGCCCCGTTTGGTTGGCACTTTCTGGGCTGGATTCTTGCAAAATTAGCCACTTTCTGCAGTAGCGCGTTTGGTAGCGCAACTGCGGAAGAATCATCTTATGTAGTGAAGTCGACTTTCTGCCCGAAATTCTGGGGAAAGTCGACTTATGGTAGAATCTCCTCGCCAGGAGATTTTGGCCAAGAAGCGCGAGCTCGGAGGAACAAAGGTCTCGTTTTGCCCTTGGCCCCTCGGCTCCCTTTCCCTTTCTCCACCGCTTCGCCATGGAGGGCTCCGCCGCTTAGCACTTCGGCAGGGAGAAGTTCACCTTCCTCCGCCGGTGACCACAGTCCCCATTTGACCTTTCTCCACGGCTTGGGCTTCGCGCTAGGGCAATACACGAGCTGAAGAAGGCGGCCATCATCTCCCTCGCGCACGGAGCTCCTCTCGACGGCGACCATCGTCTCCCAGGTCCTCCCTTCCCCCCCCATCTCCTACTCACCCCTTACATCAAAATACTTTCCAATAGCAAAAAATAGATTTTTTGTGTGTTGGATGGATCAATGAAAAATGGGTCGATGAAATGTGGGTATAAGTTGACCAGGAGTAAGAAATGATGGTTATTTGTTAATGTTGCTTGAGACCAGAACTAAAGTTGTCAATGTTATGAGAGTCTAAGCGGCAAGGAATAAAGTCAGGACCGAATTTTTTCGGCCCATTTTAGCTAATAATAGTTAATGATGAGAGTAAAATTTGGTTTTTTTATGGTTTATTGCTGAAAATGTTGCATGTTTAGACTTTGGGTGCGTTTGGATGCTGATAGGTGAAAGGTTGAAAATTTATATCAGCCTGAAAATAATTAGGCTGATATTTTCTTATTGGTGACAACTGTTTGGAACCTAAAAAGTAATCAAGCGAATCAAGCGTCAGGGTGAAAATTTTTAGGCCTGATTTGTAAAAGGTGAAATATGTTTTGGAACTGAAAATAAATCACGCTGATAGGAATATTCATCAGCTTCAGGTATCGTGTAATCGATTACACGATAGGAAGAGCAATCGTGTAATCAATTACACGATAGCTTTTTAATGAGACAAACTTCAACGATGCGTTTCTCACTCATTTCTAATCCGTTTTGGCCCATTTTTTTCATTCTTCCCCATTTTTAGTGCTCTTTCTTATAATGATGATATCATAAAGATGTTGAGCTACCACATACTATTTATTGTGGATTTTGTGGGATTTTTTTGAATAAAATATCAAGGTCATTAGGATATTATGATGATCAGCATAAAAAATAAGGAAGAGCAAAAAAAAAAAGGCCGAAAACGGACTAAAAATGAGGGAGATATGAACTGTTGAAATTTACGCGATAGCACACTTTATAGTGTAATCGATTACACGTGCTATTGTGTAATTGATTACACTATAGCACTGGTTATATAGCACTGACTATCGTGTAATCGATTACACTATAGCACTGGCTATCGTGTAATCGATTACATGATAAATTTTTTAATTAGACAAACTTCAACGATGCGTTTCTTACTCATTTTTTATTCGTTTTGACCCATTTTTTTCATTCTTCCTCATTTTTAGTGCCCTTTCTTATAATGATAAAAAAATGTCTGAAAACGGACTAAAAATGAGGGAGATATGACGGGGAGGGGGGGGTCCCTCGGCTTAATGGTGCGGCGGCGGAGGCGGGGCAAACACCGGGGTGACTGGCTTTGGATGACCCAAGCAGTTGCCTGGGAGGGGTGGGCACGGGTTCCCTCAGTTCAATGGGGCGGCGGCGGCGACCGGGGGGAGAGGGGGGGCTCAGCGAGCGGCGGCGGGGACGGGGGGCACAAACTCTCTCGGCTCAATGGGGCACTATCGGGGTGGGGGTACTCAGCGGAGGGGGGAGGGGACGAACATCTAGGCCTGATTTTTCGTTGAAGAGGTGCGACGATCGATTCGTCAGCCTGATTCTCACTCAGCCTTTCAGGGTGAAAGGTGAAAAATTGTCACCTTTCACCTTTCAGGGCCAATTTTCAGCCTTTCAGCAAACAAACACCTTTCAGGCTTGAAAGGTGAAAAAGTAAAAAATTTCACCTATCACCATCACCGACCACTTTTCAACCTTTCAACTTCCAAACACTTTTCACCCTTTTCACCTTTCAGGGTGAAAAATTGCTTTTTTTCACTAACCAAACGCACCCTTTGTATCTGTGGCGTGTAGTGGGCCAACATCATGTTAGTCCTAGCTTTATATTACAACAGTTGGCGAGCTACTAAATATTCTGATAGAAATTGATTTAAACAAGAAATTTGTGAATTTGGAGTGCGGGTGATTTTTCCAATTACATAAGCTATGCTGAAGTCGCTTCTAAGAGTGAGCAAAATGATTTTCTCACGTTGTTTGGTGTTTTATGACGAAGTTTTTAGTGAGTATACTTTTGTGGTTTTGCATGGAGTGTATTGGTCATTTTTCCTACCTGATATATATTTATGGTCTTTAAAGGGAGTAGTTTCTGGATGATTATTTGAATGTGCTGTGAACATTTTGTCTACTTGCATGGCTATATGTTTTGATTTTGAGCATTTTCAAAGTAATATAACTGGAAAAATGCTATACTAAAATGATTTACACCTCTGAAAAGCAAATTTAATAACTTACAGTGCATTACAAAATAAGGTGGTTGGAAAAATAGGGAGACATACTCATTGAAATCTTCTTTGAATGATATTGATTCACGATGAAGAATCCATTTACAGTGTAAAATGCACATATATACCAAAAAATGTAATCTGTACTATGTGGAGATATATATGTCATGTTTTGTGATTTTGACAAATGTTTTGAGATTTTGAGTTTGAGATCTTGAATGTACTGCGAACAATGGTTGCTCGAGTTCTTGGTAAACTTCTTCATATGGTAGGAGTTTTGCCTACTGATAAGGTACTGAAGTTCAGCGGATGGATTTAGTTGGAGAATTTGTGGGGCACACTGGTCCTAAAACTAGGAGAAATGTCAAGTCTTATGTTCCACTTTCTGCTTCATGCTTATAAAATTTTACTTTAGATGTAAAATCTTGAACCTGTTAATTTTCGATTTGCAGATCAAAGAAGCTGAAGGAGGGATTCTTTTTGTTGATGAAGCTTACAGGTTAATACCAAAGCAGAAGGCTGATGACAAAGATTATGGGCTGGAAGCTTTAGAGGAGACCATGTCTATCATGGACAGTGGGCAAGTTGTTGTAATACTAGCTGGATACAGTGAACCCATGAAGAGAGTGATCGCTTCCAATGAAGGATTTTGCAGAAGAGTGACTATCTTCTACTTCAGTGATTTTAGTTCTCAAGAATTAGCTCAGATAACGCACATCAAGATGAATAACCAGGCAGAAGATAGTATACTATGTGGGTTCAAATTGGACCCCTCATGTAGTGTGCAAGCTGTTGTAGAACTAATTGAGAGAGAAACTACAGATAAACAAAGGAAAGAGATGAATGGAGGTTTAGTGGATCCAATGCTTGTGAATGCAAGGGAGAATTTAGATCTTCGGCGCGACTTTGACTGTGCAAATGTGGACAATTTGATCCCTATCACTTCAGAAGATTCGGGCTACGGTCGCTAACAAAATAAGTTGGATCACTTGTTCTTTCTCATTGTTGGTCTCTTGCAAAAAAATCTGATATAGTATGTGTGGTTCCGGTGCCCAGTGATCATTCCAATCTTTTGTTATGTACTGATTCTTTTTATGTAGAAAAAAAATTAGGCTGGTAGATTGGTTCTTTCATTTCTTGTATTCAGAAGGGCCATTCTTTGATTATTGTGAGCCTTGAAACATAATACAGAATTATAAAGCATGTGCGTTCTTGCCAGAATTTTGTGTAGTAACTGTAAATTCCAAATTACTTACCCTCATCGCCATTTTGTCGGGCAATTGGTTGGTTAGAAGCTTGTAACACCTGTGATCATGCAGGTGTTGGTCTTCAAATTGTCATGATTTCCGATTTTAGTCAAGTGAAAACAAACCAGGTCTTGTTTTGAATGTGAAGGCTACCATGAGTGCCCTGCAAAATGGAGCTGAAGCCACTATTGGTGTTGTAACGGCAGCTGTCTTTCTTAAGGAGAGATGTTGGGCGAATGGGAGGGTTGGGGGTTATATGTAGATTAGGGGATCATCTTCAGCCGTCCGATCATATAGATGGTTGAGATCATTAATATGAGGGGTAGTTTTGTAACTTGAGAATCCAGAATCTGTTTTCTCCTTATGTTGCCAAACAGACTACTCACCAGAAAGCTGGTTTGTCCTTATATCCAACCAAACACACATCACTTCATAACCAAAATCCAAGAATTAGAATACCCTAGATTCTGCTTATTCTACTCCAAGAAGCTGCAACCAAACGGAGCCTAAGACAAAGTGCATGGAATTTAATTTTAAAGAAGGTAAAACTATAGGCAGAGCATTAGTTGAAATAGATGGGCAGGAAGTGCAAAGGTGTGATCAAGTTTGTTAGTTAGGATCTATTATCCAAATAGAAGGGGATATTAATAGTGATATGGTGCATATGATTAATGCGGGGTGGGTAAAGTGGAGGGCAGCCTCCGGAGTGTTGTGTGATAGACGTGTTAAAAAAAAGCTTAAAAGCAAGTTCTATAGAACAGCCATTAGGCCTGCATTACTCTATGGAGCGGAGTGCTGGGCACTAAAAAGAAGTCATAGATAAGTTGAATGTAGCCGAGATGAGAATGTTAAGGTGGATGAGTGGGTTAATTAGGAGAGAGAGTTTTAAAAATGAATATATTCGTGAGAGTTTATGGGTAGCTCTTTTAGGGGAGAAGCTGAGGGAATATAAGTTGCGTTGGTATGGGCATCTGCAAAGAAGACCAATAGATGCCCCTGTGAGAAGATTAAAAGGGATACATGTAAACGATGCTAAAAGAGGGAGAGGGAGACCTAAGAGAACTTGGATGGAGTTAGTAAAAAAATGATTTGACTTTACTATCTCTTACAAAAGAGGTAGTCCAAAACAAATCTGAATGGAGGAGTAAGATCCATGTTGCCGACCCCAAATAATTGGGAAAATGCACTACTTGATTATGATTATGATAAACTACGGCTAGAAGTTCCTTCTTTGTTGTGGTGTAATTCAATTGAGCATAAGAGAAGGTTTTATTAGCATAGTAAAGGACATGTGTAACCTTATTAACTCTTTGGCCTAAGACAGTGTCTAAAGCATCACACATTATTTCAAAAGGAAAATAGTCAATGGGCTGAATTATAGGTGCAATAGACAATAAGGTACGGAGATTGTCAAAAGCTTACCTGCATGCATCATCAAACACAAAATGAGCATCTTGGGTTAGTAGATTGCTAAAAGGGCGAGCAATTTTACTAAAATCCTTGATGAAATGCCTGTAAAATCCTGTATGGCCAAGGAAAGATCTAACTTGTTTCACCGTTGTTGGTGGTAGAAGATTTGTGATGAGATCTACCTTGGCCCTATCTACCTCAATTTCCCTCTTTGAGACAACATGGCCCAATACAATACCATCTTGAAGACAAGATTTGTCTTTTCACAACGTTGTAGCACTAATGACAGATTATGGGGACATTCATCAAAGGATTGACCAAAGACAAAAAATTCATCCATGAACACTTCTAAAAATTTGTCTACTATATCAGAGAAGATGGCTAGCATGCACCGTTGAAAAGTTGCAGGTGGATTATGTAGCCCAAAAGACATTCTTTGGTAAGCAAAAGTACCGAAGGGGCAAGTAAAAGTAGTCTTCTCTTGATCTGCTGGGAACACTAGGACTTGATTATATCTAGAGAAACCATCAAGAAAACAATAAAATTGTTGACATGCTAGTTTCTCTAAGATCTCTTGAATGAAAGGTAATGAAAAGTGGTCGTTCCTTGTCCTTGTGTTCAATTTTTGATAATTAATACACACTCCCCACCCAGTGGTTTCACTAGTTAAGACTAACTCTCTTTCAAAGTTTTGCTTCACTGTGATGCCAGAATTTTTTAGCACGACTTGAATAGGATTGACCCACTCACTATCAGAAATGGGGTATATGATACCCGCATCAAGCAGTTTCACAACTTCTTTGTTGACTACATCCTTTATGTTGGGATTCAATCTCCGCTGATTCTCTCTTGAAGATTTGGCATCATCCTCAAAATAAATTCGATGCATACAAACCGAAGGATCAATGCCTCTCAAATCAGCAACAGTCCAACATATGGCTCTCCTATGCTTGACCAGAATTCTAAGCAATTTACTCTCTTGGCTACTAGACAAGCTAGATGAAATGATTACGGGAAGAGTATCATTAAGACCTAGGAAAGCATACTTCAGGGAACTTGAAAGCGATTTCAACTCAGGGGAAGGAGACTCAATAGAAGGTTTGAGTGGTGGACTAAAAGATGCAGGTAGAAGCTCCACTTTATTTCCCCGAGGGATGAAATCATGATGTAGGGAGGAGGCTGACATAGTTTGAACTTCGTCCTCATGGGAATCAATATCAGAATCCTCTATACCCAAATAGAATAGAGTGGGATTTTGAACATTATGCATGAGCTCATCCAAGAGTGTTTCATCAATTAATTCATCAGTTTCATCAATCAGAAACACACTCACTCTCACTTTGTGTTGATCCTTGGTTGGAGGCTTGGAAAACATTGAGCATGATTTTCATGTTTTTAAAAGACATCTCCATCATTCCAGATCTGCATTAGATGCATGCATTGGTCATTGCTAAGAAAAGGCAGCCTAAAATAACTGGAATGGTGTGAGAAACATTGGACATAGGTTCCATATCCAATACCAATGAATCAACTGAAAAGAAAAACTTCTCAACCCCAACTAAGACATCTTCAATAAAACCATAGGATTTTCTTATAGACCCATTGGCTAACTGCAGAGTTGCCGATGTCGGTTGCAAATCCCCAAACCTAGCATTTGATACATTGAGTAGGGCAAAAGGTTTAGCACTAGCACCCAAATCTAAGAGTGCCCGATTAATGGTATGGTCTTCAATGACACATGAAATTGTGGGTGTGCTAGGATCCTTAAATTTTGGTGGCATGCCATGTTTCAAAATGGAACTTACCTGATCAATGAGAAAGACCTTAGACACATGAGTTCTAGACTTCCGCTTTTGCGTGCACGTCTTTGAGAAATTTTGCATATGCGGGTACTTGTTGAATGGCTTATATGAGTGGAAGGTTAATTTTAACTTGTTTAAATGTTTCATGCACTTCATCCATTTTAGCCTTATTTTTGTTGAAAGGAGAAAGCATGTCTAGACACTGAGGAAATGAAGCATGGGATACATAAGGTACCTCATGAGTGGCTTTAGATACAGATATTGATGAAGACTCTGAAGGAGAAACAATGTCCCTCTGATTCGGCTGACTCAGAGTAGGTGGTGGCTCTAAGGTTTCATTATTTTCTAAATTACTTACTTTACCCTTATCCTTATCTTGCCTCACATCTACACCCACCCAGTTTGGGTTTTCAATTTGCTTCCTACTCCTCATGGTAGTTATAGCTTGCACATATTCAGTGGAGGTAGGTTGTTGCTCAAGCGTAAATTGACCCTTTGGATTTTCTTGTCATGAGCACGCTAGGAGAAATTTGAATGATTCATCCACCTAGGATTATATGTGTTAGAGAATGGATCAGTGCTTGTTCAAGCATAAGTTTGAGTAGTATTGACATGCTCCTGAACAAGCTCTGGGTATTTTTTGGAGCAGATGGGCATTCTGTGATAGAATGCATGGGACTTAAGCATAAAGCACATGCTTCTTGAGTGTGTGAAGGAGTTTTGTGACTTTAAGCTCAAAATTTGATCTAACTTTCTAGACAACGTAGCAACTTAACTAGAAAGATCGACTATCTACTTTACTTCATACATACCACCTTTGGAAGAGGTAAGAGAAGATGAAGACTCGATCAAACTCCTATTTGCCATAGTGTGTTGTAGTGAATTCTCACTCAAATTTTCAAAGAGTTCCCAAGCTTCATTTTTATTTTTTAACAGAAAGGGACCTCCACACGAAGCATCCACAAGATGACGATTTTGATCCGTTAAACCTCTATAAAAATGTTGCACTAACTGCCATCTAAGCACAGCATGGTGAGGACACTTCCGAAGGAGGTCCTTGACTCTATCCCAGCACCCATGGAACTGTTCGGTATGATACTGGGTAAAGTGATCATTTAAAATTAAAACCCTTGTAAGTGCACAAGGCAATTGTACTACGGCGAGTATAGAAAGGGTTGTCGAACCTCAGGGACGGATTAATATTTTACCAAATTCAAAAGAAAGCAGCAGTATTGATTCTAGACTAAGAAAGCAATGAACTTTTAACTAAATTACTGGGATTCAATCAATATGGAGAATATCAAGGCAGAGAATCCACCACTAGACATGCAATTACTACTCTCAATTATTATTAAGCATAAGTTAACATGATATGATAATTTGTGTTCTTGATCGGACACACGAATTACTAATGAATTCACTAACGTTCTTGATCGGACACGAAAGTTCATCCACTATTTTGTAATCACTCCTATCCTTGATCGGGCATAGAATCAACACAAACCTGTTATAATGTAATTAATCTTATCCGGGATCAGGCATAAAATCAATCACAATATCTAATTCCATTCATAATCAATTAAGTCTATGATCAAGCACTTAAACGAATACTCATGAAATCGCATTAAGTATGAATCATAATCAACTTTATAAAATTAAACTATCAAGAGTAGCAATACACATCTAGGGCTTCATCTAGCCTTGAATAAAAGTTTAGTTACACATAGAAGGAAAGAAAAGAGAAGCATGTTTATGTAGATCTAGTTCTCCAAGATAGCCCAAAACGTTCTCCCATAAGGCCTATTTATATGTTTGAAGAGAAACCACGAAGTCCTCTTCCAAATCCGAGTCGAAATAGGTCTTATTTAGGTTTACCGCACACGGCAATCGATCGCTCCGTATTGCCGATCGTTCGCCTACCGATCGATCACAATTCCTTCGTTATTTTCGGCCGATCGATTGTTCTGCCGATCGACGCCGTATGATTCCGATTGATCGTTGTTACTATCTTTTGCGGATCAAAAACTCCAGTAGATACGATCGATCGTTTTTATTCTGATCGATCATTTTCTTCAATAACACTGTTTTGCGGCTGAGGTGATCGATTGCATTGAATGTCTGATCGATCGTAGTTACTGTTCATAAATTTCAAATAGCTATAACTTTCTGCTCCGAACTCCGAATTGTGTGTAGTTGGTGGCGTTGGAACCCTGAAAATTTGCTTTTTCAGAGGGCCCAAAAAAGGCTAAAAAATGGCCCAAAATTTTCCGACCTCTACGAAAGTCCTTTTCTGGACGACTGTAAAAAGGGTCAGGGGCTAGGGCTCCTCCTCCCTCCCTGCCCTGGCGAATCGACCTCGTCGGGGCTTTGTCCGGCAACGATCGCCGGACCTTCTCCTCCCTACAACCGTTCCTCTGCCTCTCTCCAGGTGAGCGCACTCTCTCTCTCTTGCCAGGGATTTCTCTTATGTAATTTGTTAAGTGAACTTGTCCCCTCTTCGGAGGGTTGCATCAGGAAGGGCATCCGGCGTAAAAACTTGCCACTATGTTTCGTTGTATGGATTTTGTACCATTTTGATTCCAATAAGAGTCAAATGCGGTATATAATCCATGCCGCCGAGGCGCCGACCCCAGATGGCTGGGATAAGGCATATGATGATGATGATGATGATGATGAATCTGTTAAGTGAACCACTCCCCTCTCCGCGTCTAGCCACTCCCCTCTTCGCGTCTCAACTGGTTTGCGTGTGCTACTAAAAGGGCTCCTCTTTTTGGAGATTACATGAACAACTAGCAATAGTAAAATCGTTGATCTTTTCGGTCACCTCTCACTTTCCGAAGCTAGTGTTTTTTTCTCTGATTTGTGGGTTGGCTAATATCTCAACTGAGATAAATCCCAACTGGAAGGGGAAAACTTATTGCTGTTTTACTTTATTCAAATGAGATAAATCCATTTGCTTTTAGCATGTTTCTTTTCATCACTTGACTGGTTACATTTTGAACTCCTGGCTAGAGATGTTGATCAGCAAATTAATTGTGCTGTAGAATAGGTTGCTTGAGGTCACTTTTTTGTTTACTTAAATGCATGTTGACAAATGTGAATGCATGTGCTTGAATGATTGAGGGCTTTGATTAGTATTTCAGCAGCATGATGCTTTCCTTTTTTATTTCTGCATTAGACTAAAAATATGATTGTTTGGAGTGAATTTTATTGTAACCTGAGCTCATGTAATTGAATCTATTTAGTATTCTTGAGAGAAGCATGTCTATCAAAGGATGTAACATAAATTTGTATCCTATGTTGCTACCTGTATGCTCCATTTATTTTGTTAATAGATTGGTGCTTCTTTTGGATAAAGAGTGATTTTTTATTTTGCATATTTATTAGTAGTCCATCTCGTCTTTGTATTATGCTTGTGTGAATTACTTATTTTCAAAAGGTTTACTTTGAACTGAAATGGGTTCTAAGCATTGGTAATGACTTCAGGACTTGATGCAAACAAAAATTGTGCCAAAAAAAAAAGAGCTGGGACAGCAAATGTAGTTCTCAAAGGACACAGTTATGGGGTTGGACTAGACAAGCAGGGGTGCAAATTTGTCATTGATGTCTTCAGGACACATAACAATATTGAAATTGATGAGGGCCAGTTGAAAAATCACTGTGATCAAGCAAGGAATTCTTATCAAGCTTGGAGGGATTTAAAGGGAAACGATATTTGTACATCAGATTTTCTACACATTTCCATACACAGCTGATGTGTATGGAAATGTGTAGGAATCTGATGTAGGGTTATCACTGCCCGGATTTAAAGGCTATAACTTAGATCGGGTATGACAACAAGAACCACACATACATTCTGCTTGAAGCTGCATAGTAGGTATTCTTGAAGGTAGTTCATATAATTCATTATTCTTTGACTTTTTTGGCCTGTAAACTATTGTGGTCGACTTAAGACGGGTTTAATTGAACCTGGTTTCTCCACATGGATGCTGGTCCCATGGCCGTGGTAAGACAAGACAAGTTCACCGTGGTAGACTTCTCAAAACCTAAAGACAGTGAACATGTTGATAAGCCTTCATCTTTGCTGGTGCATAGTCGTGTACCTGGTTATGAAGCAGAGCAGTGAAAGTAGGCAAAGGTTTGGTAGGTGCCTCTCAGAAAAAGCAGAAGATGGAAGTCGTGTACCATGTTTTCCCTCGGAACAAAACCTAGTTAGGTCTTATGATATTTTAGCTCATCATTGAAACTTTCAGGGTGGAAAATACATTCCTTGCTGTACGAAGAAGCTATATGTTTAATGTGGCCCCTTATTGTATGAGCATGAATGGAACTTTCTTTGCTTATGTGATGTAAAGAAAACAGAGTTGGATTTTTTCTTTCCCCAGTCTTAGGGGCCGTTTGGATCGTGAAAAATCCAAAACATCCACAGTTAAAAAATCTATTTTCACTATTTATTTTTGGATTTTTCACAGTGGATGTTGAAAGGAGTTTCAATGAACAGTGAAAGTGTATTTTTTACTGTGGATGTTTTAGATTTTTCACGATCCAAACGGCCCCTTAAACTAACAGTATAGATGATACGGTAGTTATATGAATGTTTTTGTGAAATAGAACAATTAATACGGGATGCATAATTTTAACCTAGTTAGTTCTAATGGATTAGTAGCATATTTTTTAGGACATTTTCGTTTTAACATTTTCTAGAACCCCTAAATAGGCCAAAAACTTGATTTTCAATGAAATTTTCATGAACACTTTCTATAACCCCTAATAGCTTTTTACAGGAAAATTTATTTTTCTATTAAAGTTCATTTTTTTGGGGAAAAGTATTTTCGTGGAAAATTTTTATTTTTCAGAACCCCTAGCCCACTAGAAAATTAATTTGCCAGCCGCTACTAAACCTAAGACAAAATTTCTAAACCTAGAGAAAACAAAAGAGAATCAAGTTATTATTTTTTTACGAGATTGTATCCAAATAGATTATGATTATTGCATTAAGAAACTTAGAATCAGATTTCAGCGTATTTCAAATTTTGATTCAAACGTTGACCATGAAATATTTACTTAATCTAGCATACATAACCACGCGGAGCATTCATTCTTTAGAACAACATTAACATGGTAAGATAATTGACGTTGACAGCTCTACTTACCTGGCTGTGATGCTTTTAATTTGACAACCACTTAGTTGTAGAGTTTCTAATTCCAAGCACTCAAAGCAATTCCCTGCAAACTAATTAGAAATAAATCAAACCATTGCCCAAGTCCCCGACAATGACATCAATTAATTGTGTTGATTTTAACTTATTTTACTCGCAATCGCACAAGCCTAGTTATAAATTAGCAGGTACAAGGTCAAACCCAAAGGACTTGGTATAAAATTCAACCTAATTATAATATTATGTTTAACAACTTTCAATTAAAAGTTCTTATTTCTAATTAAACAAAACAAAAAAATTTATGCAAAAAATAATTTAATGAGAAAGATACTAAAACTTCGAATCCACCCTAACTAAATAGATTTTCTTTCCATTCAGCTCGTACAATTTTAAGTGATAAATTATCAGTGCTCCTCTCAAAGACTTATAATTGGAAAAAGTGTGCAGCCATCTCAAACATACAACTAAATAATTAAATCAGCGGATCTCTCTCGAACAAAGATCAATAATAAAAATTTAATCTTTATTCAATATATTACCTTAGAATTTGTTAAGACCTTTCGAATATTAGTAATTTCTTAGTTTGATTTCACTTACAATTCACTCTATTCTCTCGATAAGAAGAACAATCATAGTAAAATACCATTAAATATATAGAATAAAGATGTCTACTTTTGAGTTGTAAATAAAAGTGAGTGTCATAAACAATTCAGTTAGGTTTCATCTAGTCTTAGTAAAAATAAATTAGGTAGACATGAGGAAAGGGGAAGAAAAAACCTGTTTTGTTGAATGATTCATTGGGTATGCAAAAACAGTTCTTTTTCTTCTTGCCGTCTGCAAACAGTTCTGGTTCTGCAACAGTTCTTTCACTCGAGCAAATTAGTCGTCTTTCTCCTCTGTTCTGATCAGTTCCTCTCGGAATCAAATCAGTCCTTCTATTGTCTGCAATGAGTTCCTTCTCTCTCGAAATCAGTACTTCACCTTCTCTCCAGCATATCAGTTCTATTTTTTTCTTTTTTTCCTGTTCTCTCCACGAGCAAAACCAGTTCTCTGCAATCCAAAACCAATTCCTTCTTCTTCTCTGCAAAACACCTTCGTGTAAGAAGTTCCAGTCAGCTGCTTCTTGCCTCAGAATCTCTGCTCTTAGCAGAGCCTTCTCTATTGGTAAATAACTCTCCGCTTTGTCGTCTCCATTTCTCGTCGTCTTTCTATACACTGGTGCACATTCAGCTTCCATTTTGCGGTGTAAAATGACATGCAAGATTGACCTTTTGCCTTCTATCACATTGGCTTAGTACTGGCCTGGCTTATGACATGATCTTCTCTGTTCTGTACGAGATTCTTGTTTCTGATTCATATAGTTAAGAACATAAAGCTCTTTATCTTTTTTGGTTGTTATGGACTTGTATATTATGGGTGTTTACGGCGTGCATGATCATTTAAACATATTGGGCTGAAGGTGCGCCAGTGTATAGAGAGTAGTGTCTAATGGATTGTTAGGTGGTAGAGAGTAGTGTCTAATGTAAATGGTTACACATGAAAATAGAATATGGCATACTAGTTAAGTTTGATTTATAGGAGCTCATCTAGAATTCATGTGCAAAGTTTCATTTAAACATATTGGGCTGTCATTTTGTTCTAGACTGTTCAAGCCTGCTTCGAAGAGGAGGGTTGCGTTGTATTGACGGCCAACCATAAAAAACTTGTTAAATTTTTGTAGATGAATTGTTTTACATGTACTCCGTCCATCCGACATTAAGTTTTTGAATTGGAAAATCCAGAATGAACTAATATTAGTGCATTTCTAATTTCCAATTTAGACAATTACAGAATGAATATAAGGTGGATGAGTGGGATAAATAGGAGAGATAAGATTAAAAATGAATATATTCGGAAGAGCGTAGGAGTAGCTCCTTTAGGGAGAAGCTGAGGGAATGTAGGTTGTGTTGGTATGGGCATGTGCAAAGAAGACCATTAGATGCCCCTGTGAGAAGATTAGAAGGGATACATGTAAACGATGCTAAAAGAGGGAGAGGGAGACCTAAGAGAACTTGGATGTAGTTAATAAAAAAGGATTTGACTTTACTATCTCTTACAAAAGAGGTAGCCCAAAACAGGCTTGAATGGAGGAGTAAGATCCGTGTCGCCAACCCCATATATTTGGGAAAATGCACTATTTAATTATAATTATGATTATGACTATGCGATAGAATGAGTAATATATTTAGTTTTCCCACCCTCAACTTGTCTACATATGCAGTTCTGAAGAACTTGAAGTATTCCCAATCGCATGAGTGGGTAAAAATGAATGGCACATCTGCTGCAACTGTAGGACTAACAGACCATGCACAGGTAGGTGGATCCCCTGCAGTGCTGATGCTGGATATCTGCTGATTTTTTATGATAATTAGTTTGCATGACCATCTCTGATCTTCTATATTTAGGATTATTTGGGCGAAATTGTGTATGTGGAATTGTAACGCTTGTCACACAAGGAAGCTACTTTGGTGCGGTTGAGAGTGGCAAAGCAACAAGTGATGTGAACTCAGAGTTCAGCAACTCTCCGGCCTTGGTGAGTCATTTTTCTCATATACTCCATATGTTTAGGCCACCGTAGACCAAATAATAACCCTCTTAGGAGGAAAACATGTTTCTCCCGTATAATTGCTTCATTTCTTGTATGTGAAGTTGGGACTTCTCTGTCTATTTCCCCCTAACTGATTATTCCTTGCACTAGATTATTCTCCTATCACTAGGGCCAGATTAGGTAGAAATTAAGATTGTATATCCTTTATATGCTTATTTCTGGCTAATTTCCTCCCTATGGCCATGCCATTTTCCTGATTTCGTATTTGGCTTAGGTGAATTCAAATCCATATGATAAAGGATGGATTATGAAAGTGGAAATCAACGATGTAGGGGAGGTGAACTCATTGATGGACTCGAAGCAGTACTCAAAATTCTATGAAGAAGAAGATGCTCAATCGACATAATTGAGTGTAGGTCCTACTATGGTTCTTGCCATTTGAAATTTTTAATAGGTTCCGACATGTAGGGTTGCATTGTTTTTGGTCCATTTTTTTAGCCACTATGGTTCATCGTGTTACTAATTTGATAATTGGATGGATTTCTGACTGGCATTTCCATTTTCTTAATTGCACAAACCAGGCCATTCTATGTTTTGCATATGCAACGCAGTAAAAGTGGATGAATGAGAAGACTTTTGGAAGGAAGCACTATATTTCACCAACCTATATTACAAGTATCAAATGGCACGTACTGAGCCAGCGCAATTCAACCCCTGGCCCTGGTCTCCATTTTGACTGGGGCTAGAGAAGGCGCCAGCAATAAGAAAGTGCTGAGCAGCTGCCTGACACTCTATATGGGCACTTTTATTTACAATTTTTCTTGTATCTATATACCCTACACTTAAACCTTTGTGAACATGAGTGTCCACAATCTCGACGCCATTGAGAAAGCTCCTCCTCCGGGGCCAGAAGTAACGAGGTTATAACTTGTATATGAGCCCCATATATATGCGCTCACACGCATTGGCGTCCACAGAGGCGCTGCAGGCCATCGGATGTTGATCTGTGGCGTACCCGGCTCACACGCATTGGCGTGCACAGAAGTGCTGCAGGCCATCGGATTTTGATCGGCAACATATATTACAGGCGGCGGGCAACTTATGTTATCACGTATGTACATGCTCCGAATTCCAATTAGTACATGCAAAATGGTGATGTCTTTGGTGGTTGGGGATATACCAGTATGAAATGAGTTTGGTCCATGAGTGGGGAGTGGGACTAGATTCATTTGAGATAATCAATTCAGGAATATGTTGTTTGTCTTTTATAAGAGAGGAAGTTGTGAATTGGTTTCTCACACAAATATGAAATTCATGTTGAATCTCTCTCCTTGCATTGGGGCAACCTTGAGGGTATCACAAGGAAGATGTTTTTCCTAACTCTGTTAAATTCTTTGATTTTTCAGGTAAATCTATTGTTACTGTGACGCATTCATAGTAGAATCAGCCTATTTTTATTAGAGTCAATAGGAACACAATCAGCAGCGCCGCAGCTGTAGTGTTCTGTTCCAATTTTTCAGCACAATGCACTCCAGAAGTATAAAACCATCAAACGACTTCATCAGTCCGGCATGCTATGTACCTCATCTATTGGCTAGAAAACGTTTTCATTTAAAAAGAAAAGGAAGCTGCTAAAATGAGTTTATGCATGGATGTGTGTTCTGTGTACACACTAATCTCTGATTATCTCTTTTCTAATGTAAGCGAATGATTAAGAAGCATCCATGAGACAGGAGGGAAACATAGTAAGCCCATCAGCATGAGAAACAAGGTTCAGGTAACTTGATCAAAGTTGAGGAATGGGGAAACTGGTCTTTGTTTCTTTGTGAATTGTCCTAATTACAGTAGTTACCTGCTCAATTTGATCTTTGTTCGAACATGCTGAAAGAAGCACTTTTGCTGTTCCTCCATCTGGGAAACAGCCACTGTCAATCATCTCTTCAAACACTTCCAAGCATTTCTTGTATTGCTTTTTCCTTGAATAGGCCCCTAGCCTGGACGTCCAGGTGACTACATCCGGTTGCAGGTCCTTTTCAGAAAGTGACCCAAACAATTCTTCCATTCTCTCAAAGAACCCAGCCCTTCCGTACGTATTGATCAAAATGTTGTAAGTGCTGATGTCTGGTTGATGGGCACCATTCTCCATCAAAGTCAAGACCTCTTCCATTTTCCCAAACTGACCCATTCTACCATAAGCATTAAGCATGTTGTTTAGAATGAATATGTCAGTTTGAAGCCCTGAGTTTTGCATTTGATTCATTATTTCTTCACACTTCAAAATGTTGCCAGATCTGGTATAAGCTGACAGGAGTAACAAATGAGATTTCAGGGTTGCTGTCATGCCTTGGCGCTTCAGTTCGTCAAACATAGCCTGAGCATCTGTATTACATACCGGAGAATAACATTCAAACATTTAACATCCATTTTCATGCCAGACATGCATAGAACAAGAGGTTGAGTATGTAGGGCAAGCAGATATATCTGACCTTCATGAAGACCGGCTCTGCCATATGCATCAATCAGGATATTATATGAAGCCCTGTCAGGTTCATATCCCATGTGTTGCATAAGAGAAAATATCTCAGCTGATCCATGAGGAAAACCTGCACGGCTGTTTCGTTCAACAAAGTCACAAGTGGGTTGAACAATTCTTCTTCTTTCCTCTCTCAACATTCTACTAAAGAATAACGATTCAGATTAAGATCAACCTGTAAGCTTCCATCAGTGCATTATATGCATAAACATCAGGCTCGTGTCCAGCTTCTTGTAACTCCTCAAATACTTCTTCTGCCTTCTCACAAAGTCCTTCTCTACCAAAGGCACTTATAAGAGCAGTATATGTACATATATTGGGCTTGCACTTTTCACTTTTCATCTCATTGAAAAGCTTAAGGGCCTTATAGGATTGATTTGTCTGCAATAGGTATTGTATGGTATTGTGAACTGAAATAAGAATAAAAGTTTGGCAATGCAAACGAAGAGAGAAATTAAAGGACACCTTTCCATATAAGTTAATCAGCATAGTATAAGTGTCAGTCGATGGCTGACATCGATCTCTTTTCATCTTCTCAAATATCTCTACAGCTTTTTGGGTGTTTTTCCCCCTCAACAAACCATCAATATAAGCATTGTAAACAGCAACGCCTGCGTCAAAATGAAAATCCAACAGAAAATATAAAGTGTAAATCTAGCGATATAAAGGAGTAAAAAGGATGGTCCAATCTCAATATGAGGTTCAGATAATGTTTAGAGAATCCTTAACATAATATGGCTTCTATATTTTGTCAGGAGTGCCAAGGCCTAAACCAAGTCTACCTGCTTTAGTTGATAGCATATTAGGTAGATAGATAACAGCCTAACCAAAATATATTATAATACTACTCTAAATTGAATATGTTGTAACTTAATGCAGAAAAATTAATCCCTCCATCTCACATTAATTGTCTAGATTGGAAATCTAAAATGAACTAGTATTAATCTAAAATGAACTAGAATTAATCTAAAATATACAATTTACATGCGACAGAGTAAAATTTAAGAAGATAGCCTACTTGAAGGAACCCCATTTCTTCTCATCTCAGCTAGAACGGCCTCTGCCTTGTCGAATAATCGTGACTTGCAATATGCACGTACAAGAAGGGCATAAGTATCTTCAGTAGGAACACATCTGGCCTCAGAAAGTTTCAAGTAAACTGATTCTGCCTCATCATATTGGCCCTCCTGGCCATATGCATCTATGAGTAAATTATAGCACATTACATCAGGCTTGAATGAGCTTTTGCACAATATCCACTCGCATAACTGTTCTGAATGCACAATATGTCAGGCAAATATTCGATCAAAATCGTTAATATATGAGAGGGTTGGACCTGGCAAGTTCTTACTGCCACAATGGAGGTCCACTGTTTACTGAGACGTAGTTGAACAGCTACATTTATGAGATCATCCCAGGTAGAGTGGGAGGGATGAAGAGTATCTAATGAGGCCCAAACTTTGCATCTATCAGTTTCCTTTTGCACAAACTTTAACAGTTCCTGAGCCACAGGACTCATGACAGGAAACACGCCATCAACAAATCCAGAACCATATTTCCATCCTCGACTTCTGAGAGAACCACCTACATACAAATGATGTTTAAATACAAATCCAAGAACGATATACATTGAACCCCTATATAGAATAGAAGATCCTAAAAGAAATAATCCAGACAGCATAATACCTTTTTTCCTGGAGAGTCTTTTGGGATTAAAGCTTCTTAGTCGACCACGCCCATCAAGAAAAACAGTGTCATGCTTTGAATCCTCAAAATTTTCTTGGCTGGTCTTGCCTTTTCTACGAAAACTATTCCCACAACCCAAACCAGAAAGTCTACATCCTGATTTATTGGAGTTCATAGGCATTGCGGATCTAACAACAAGCCTACAGGTTGAATATAATTAACTTAAAAACATAATACGTAGACATCTGGTAATATGATCCCCAAACTCACTAGTATTGTGATTTCCAAAAAAAAAATTCATGCATGTCAGAAATTCGACAAGTCCCCAACTAAAGCAAAAAGTAAGAAAAAGCTATTCAAGAATTAATTCTTATTGTACATTTAAATTTGTTGAACTGTTTTGACAGGTGAAAGAAGTGGTTATAATTCTATGTGTATGTCCATGTAACTATTTAACACAATAATTTGCACAAGTACAAATTTTTGCTTCTCACTGCTCCTTAAAGATTCATGTATAGTTAAACAACTAAAAGGATATGAAAATTTGTTAGCTCATTAAAGATTCATGTATAGTTAAACAAATTAAAGGATCTGAAAATTTGTTCTGATATGCTTTATGATAATGCTTGATGATCACTTTAAAGAAGCAACAGAAATAGTAAAGCACATTCAAACGGCTGGGAAAATAGATACAACTCAAATTAACAAAAAAAAAGTAAATGCATATTGCCTTGATAGATGGAGAAAGAACATATTCTCAATACTGTTATTTAGTCCAAATTAACAAGTTAAGAAATTATAGTTTATTTTTAAAAAAATATAGCTTAAATAGACAATCTTCTTTTCCTATGTTTCAACTCCCCAATGAATGCCACAAATACAGAAAGTGATCACACATAATGTAAGGGTAAGCCTCTATCTAATGCTTGCCCAAAACCCCATTTGCGTGGTGGTAAAACTCCTGCTGTGACAGTAGTGTTCCAGGTTCGATCCCTGACTAAGGCTTCTATGGGCTGGGGTAGGGTTTAATTTCCTAGGTTAGGATAGATCACTACCCATGGGTGGTTGTTGTCAACAACAACAAAAAACAGTCTATATCTAATGGTCAGTGGCATCAAGAATCTGCTTTTTATAAAAAATCCAGATAACAATTGAAGAAAAATTTAATCAGTTACTTCCAGTCATGGGTACAGAAATGTAGTAGCCCAAAGAGGTCATAAATGTAGGGGAAAGACTGAAAGAAGAAACACAGAGCAAAAGATGAGTTTTGTAGAAACTAGAAACAGTTAAATAACCAAGTTTTCCAAAAGCTCTAGCTCTTAGGAAAAGGGTTACATTGAACTCATATCTCAACAGAAACCTTCCCACACACCAGAAACCTTCTTTAATCCAGAGACTCAAGAATTCTTGTTGGCACTTAGTGGTTGGATTTTCACCCCATTACTTATAGCATGGTTTGTAAACATTCCACTCAGTGTAAGCTCTTCACAGAGTCTGTAATCCCCTATCAAAGGTCTGCTTTCCACACTGCTCTCTCTGCTTTTACACTATTCTCTCCGACCCCCCCACCCAAAAAAAAAACTCTCTGGCCTTAACCCTGAGAGAGCACTCAATAGTAGATAAAGTTAACACTGTCACAGAACCAATTTTTCAAACCTATGGCCGCTGGACCACACAGAATTAGAAGGAAACTAAGCATGCATATAAATTATCAAACAACTAAAGCATAATTACATTCAAAACAAAATTCTCAACAGTCAAACACTTATGAAAGAAGATGCATGCCATTCATGCGTCGACATAATATGGAAGAGGGAGTACATTGATATGAGTGTTGAAGCAAAGGTTTAGTTTGCAATAAATAATGACGAGGAGACTGGAGAGGGAGTAGTGTTGGAGCAGTAGAGCGCGGTAAGGACTCAGGAGTGGATATGTGAATGAAAGAAGATGGAAATGATAAGAAGGGAAAATATCTTTACTTGGAACTCATTACTAGGGAAGGAGGATACGTCCGCAGACTGCTCCATGCAGGCTCTGTGGGCCAACGCGTGTGTGGTCCTAGCATTCCTGCTGGAGGATGAGAACCCACTATCCATATGTGCCACTAGCTGGTGTTTCTTCTATGTTTTTCTGGCTAGGAGTAGGGGACTTTCCTGTTTGTTTTGTTAAGCAACCTCTAGCCCCTCCAGAGTGAGAGATGTCTGGTGGGCTAGACTCCATTTTCAGACCTCACTCCCGCAGAGAGAATGGTCAAAATTCCCCAACTAAAGAAGCTCAGTGCGCAAAAACAAGAGAGCAAGTGCACTATTACTTGTGGGCTTATAGCAATTGGACATTGATTTCTTTAGCGGAAAAATTGGGCCTTAATGATATATTAAGAGCTCATGAAAAGGGCTTGGATGGGGGGTGGAAGAGGCCAGTACCAGATGCAAATGGCCAGATGTGATCAGGCTGACATTCGCAAGGTTATGGTATCGGATGAGATAAATAGGGATTGAACAGTAGTGACCAGATATGGCAAATCGATAGCTACGTAAACCCATCTCAGTCCTCAGTCCCCCTCACTTCCTTCTCATCCCTTTAATGCGGAGGGATGAACAACAGCTTTTCCATTAGGTACAAAAGAAAAACTTTCCACTAGGTATGTGCTTCTTCTATGCTGAAAGGCTAAATGACCAAGTAGCATTTGCTAAAACAAATAATCATAAAGAAAACATGATCTCTTGATATCTCCTCTCGATTCTTTCAAAAATTCTAGCTCTGATCAATTGGACTCGACACTCCAGATATATAAATTTCATGTCATTCTCGTATTCTTAGTCGATTTGTTTTAAAACATTTCAAAGCAATTCCCTTGACAGTAATTGCAGTCATGATCCTATCAATTCCAGGGAAATTTCCCCTATAAAATGTGATTCTACTTGAGCTGCTCAAATTCTACCATAAATTTCAAAAGAACTCAATAATGGTAAACCATCAACTGAACCACAAAACGTCGTAGGGAGCTTTTGCCGATGCAAAAAAATTACAAAACGTAAACTTTCACTTCTTAGTTGTCCTGCCAAATTAACAATTCAGCTGACCTTTCAAAATTCACAAATAGCAAAATCAAACCAATTATCTCACCAAAAAACACAAACTTTCCAGTTCAGAAAGACACAAGTCCTCTCAATATATGAGAGAAAAATACGTTAATTACAGAAGTCAATTACACTGATGTTCCTTCTGACTAATTCCAGTTCAATAAGACATATGACTACTCAATATCTAAGAAACAATTTGCGAAGCATCTATGCAAGATACAGCAACCTTGCAAGTCAATTACAGTAATTCTTTTTTGCTACAAGATTACAATAATATTGGATTGCATAGGACTCCTAATACATACTACCGCTCAAAATCTAACAAAAATTCTGTGAAGGTTCGACCTTCCAGTATCCAAAAGAAGATATGTAAAGGATATGTGCAGGATGTACAGTAATTGCAGAAGTAGATTAGAGTGACCAATTACTTGTCACACGAGGTTTCTGAACCTAAGATCATCCGTAAGCAGAGCACTACTTTGGTTCCAGCCATATCCCCTGCCTACACACAGAAGAACCAGAAGCACCATGAAACTCTTCAACCTGCAGAGAGTAGAACAATTCACCATTAAATATTTCTTCTGGATCTGCAATGACAATTGCTTTCCCCAATTCCTCCATCATCTCTGGATCTTCAGAAGATAGATCATCTTTCTTGACAAGGAGGAAGCTTCGATACCCGATGCCTTTCATCGCAATCCACTCACGCCGATTCCCATCCAATCCATAGACTCTGATTGCGCCATCCCCTTCCTTGGGCACAAATAGCAGGTAATAGAATCTCTCCACCCAAAACGCCAGATAACACTGATAATCAGCGAAGCTCCTCCTCTCGCTGTCGTACGACCGATCCCAAAATCCAGAGGCGCCAAATAGCCGGAATCGGTTCAAGTGGGAATCTATACTCGTCATAGTCAAGTGAAAGGTTCCATGAATCCCGCGGGCGCCACCGCAAGCTTCATCTTCTCCTGCCTCCGCCGCCGAGAAGACGCTCCGCCCGGTGAAGAAGTCGAAGAAGATGAAGCTGGGGACGACCTTCTTCCCGGTGACAGGATTAAACAAGAAGAGGGAAGATGGGTTCTTGGAATCAGAGAGGAAGAGCCAGCCCTCCTTCGAAAAATGGAATCTTGCGCCGCAGACGCCGGGGAAATTGCAGCTGTAGGTGGCGCCAGTGGATGGATCCAAGAAATTCCAGAGCTTTTCCTCCACCTCGTCGCCTCCGACGCTCCCGCCTCCGGTGTAGAGAAGCAATCTGCTGGTCGGGGACGGGGCCAGCTTGCGCTTGTCGCAAGCGGCCGAGAAGGCGAAGCGATCTTTGAGAGGGAGGGAAGACAGGACCTTATCGAGAAGATGGGTTGGGAGGCCGAGCAGACGGCAGAATCCTGCCGGATTCCGGTGGCCGTGGCGGTCGTCGGCCATGCCTGGTCGACAGTAGAAGCAGGATGACGAGCAGGAAGAAGCACTTTACACTTTAAATATGTTCACTACATTTAACCTTAACGACGTTTGAGAAGGCCGTACCAAATGACTGTTTTAACCGGGAAAGTAAGATATTTTCTTTTTTTGCTGGGAAAGCATTCCACTAATCCAGATTTTTTTTGCTATATAAAAAAGAGGGGCGGTAGCCTCCGGTCGACGGGAGAGAAGCTCTCTCCAGTCGACCGGATTACTGACCGTTCCGATTCAATCGGATGGTCGAGGCAGTTAGGTTGGAAAATAAGCCCTAACTGCCTCATCCCTCCCCTTCCCCGACAATCAGCCGCCCTCCTCACCCTCTCCGCCATCGCCTCTCCTCCGCTCGCCTCACCCGTCGCCCCTCCTCACCTCCGCCTCCTTCTCACCGTCGCCTCGCCTCACCCGTCGCCCCTTCTCACCTCCGCCTCCTTCTCATCGTCGCCTCGCCTCACCGCCATCCTATCCTCACCGTCGCCTCGCCTCACCCGTCGCCCCTCCTCTCCTGACCGCCATCCTTACCTCTCCTCCACCCTCCTCGCCATCCTCCCCGTTCCCAGAAAACTGCAAAGAAAGGTACGGGTAAATGCTCTATTTTTCAGTTTTCATTTCAAAAGTTTTCACATCCATATGTTTTTTCCTCATGCTTTTGTTGTGATCATAAACTGCAAAGAAAGGGCATGCTTTTGTTCACATTTCCAAAATTATAATTCTCCTTGCTGGAATCAAAATTTTACTTCATATTTGAGTTTGCATAGAACGCATAGTGTTATCACTGGACAAAGGGCTCATAGTCTTTACTATCCAGTTTATATATAGAACAAGAAAGTAAGCCGTTAGAAGGTGCTGAGTAATTAAAATAGCTGCAAGTGAATTTGGTAGTACTTGACCACACTGTTAGAATCGTGAGATATTGACATTTTGGGAATCATGAGAATTGATATTTACCTAGACGTCGACTCATGAATTTCAATCTTATTAGAGGATTTAGCAGAATAAGTATAGTGAGCCAAGATCCGCTTTGTTAATGTGTTGTGATCTGTATATTCTAATTTAAGTGAGAACACGCTAGTGTTCACTTTTTTGTTTACACTTAGTGTGCCACTTATTCATCGTAAGAAGAATGTTGAATCTTATTCATCAGCATTTCTTCGGACTGGTCTGACTCAGAGGCTTAGTTGAGAGACTGTGCTAGAATTGTGATCCTTGGTTTTCTTAAACTTGGAATATGTTGGCACTAAAGGATACTTTGTAATGATTTCTGAAATTACTTATTCATATTGGGAGAAGATTAGAAGCAAGCATGGGTAAAGTGCAGCTATATCTGATGTTAATGTGAAAATAATTTATTATGAGCACATAATTCTTCGCAGGATGTTGATTAATAAAGATAACTTTCTTTCATTGAGGTTGTGCTTTGCCATCTGGATGGCCTGCTCTAAATTCACTTAGTGCTTTTTCTCTGTATTGGTGAACTAAAGTCACTTAGTTCTTATTGTAAATGTTAGATTCATCTTGGTCAAGAATTGTGGCTCCAGCTTCTGATGGAAATGTTTTTGTTCATTCTCTGAGTTTGTCTGTAATTGAGTTTGTTACACTTCACAGGTGTAGGTTTTGAAAGATTGTTGCTTCAAGACTTTTTCTGATGGCTGGAATCATGTGGGTGCAGTCTTTGACGTATTGGTTGTATAAGACTGGAACTCTTAGTTCAGTTGCTTAGTGACTTAACTGTATAGTACTTCTGCCTGCATCTGTAGATGATTTTGTATAGTAACATGCTATATAGAAGGGAAAAGAGTATGCACATTATCTTTAACTTGTGTTGTCTTATCTTTTTGCAGAAAGAATCACCACTTGGGGTGCCAACTCAGTCTGCTCACCCAGGTAACTTTTACAATATTGTACTTTAAATGTCAGATATGATGTGGTTAATCGATTTTGAAATTTGGTGAAATTAGCTTGAGATATCGGTTTTCCAATAATCATTTTTTGGAATTTGTCCTTCCACACTTGTGTTTGAAACATTATTTTTCCTTAACTTTTGCTTTTCCCACTGATTGGCGACAGCACGATTCTCTCCTGATGACAAATACTCAAGACAGAGAGTTCTATTGAAGAAACGTTTTGGACTGTTGCCAATACAGAAGCCACCATTAAAATACTAAGTTTGATTGTGCTTTCGATGTGAATTAGTAGTATGTGAAGTGAGTTTTGGCCCTTATTATAAGCTCATATATACTGCTAAGATTCTGTCCAAAAACAGTGTCTTTACTCAAGTAGTTTATTTTTGGGAAAATGTGAGCCATCATGCTTCACAGAGTGTAAACTGGACGCTATTTTTATTGGTAGTCCTTTTTTTTTGTGTAGGTTCTTCAACTGGTTGTTCTTGTACCCTTTCTGGAAGGTGTGGGAACTTTAGTAGACGAGTCTCTTAATTTCTTGAGCCACATGTTTTTTTTTTAGTAGGCGTCTTTTTTTCTTTCTATCGGTATGGCTATGTGGATTGCCTTTTTTAAAGCAATGATCACCGAGGGTAATGCTAACGTGCTCATGACATGCCAACATTTGGAAAATTTAAATCTTAATAATGTTTGATAATGACATGAATCATAATTTGTTACTTGTTGCAAACTGAAAATCTAAAAAAGTTTCCCTCATTGCAATTGTTATTAGTCAAATCAGTAATTTGGCATTCTGTTAGGCCCCAAATCAGTGACATTGATGAATATTTGCCAAAATGGGACATGCTTAGTCATCTTCGCTACAAACTTAGCTAGCTCCGGTCATATAGGTTGTTTTTGCCAGACGGAGGTTAATTGGGTTGGATCTATCAGCGCAAGTATGGCAATATATGATGTTGTTCAGCTTGCCCATTACAGACAATCACAAAGTTCCATCATACTTGGGAGTGGTACCAAGGGTAAGCGTCTTGCAATGCCCAATACTCGAATTATGGTTCATCAGCCTCTTGGAGGAGCCAGTGGTCAAGCAATCGATGTAGAAATTCAAGCAAAAGAATCTTGTACAATAAGAACAATGTGATCAGAATAATTTTTGGTTTCACATTGCATCATCCTTACAGACATAAATCTGATGTGAAAGATTTACAAGATAACAACTTCAAATCACAAAAAATCCAAACTTATACAAGGCAAAAATTTCTTCAGACGAATTTTGGCCTGCAGGACAGTTTCAAGATCAAAACCAGTCAGCTATAACAGCAACAAGGGCTGTGCATGCACTTTCCCCTGCAGCCCTCTCGCTCCTTTGGTCAATGGAAGCAAAAAAGACTTGAGTGGAGAGCTTCATGTGGCCATCTCGGCTAATTACTTCTTTCTGCTCCCAACATCCAACAGCAAAATTGTCATCCCCAAATTCTGATACTGAAGGCCGATTAGCAGTTGTTTCTCCATCAGACTTCCGCCACTGCCAAAAATCAATAGATGTTTCTTAGTCAGAACCCAACGCAAATATTTCTCATCGAAGGCAGAGCTTCTACATAGTGAGAACAAAAATTTCTAAAGTTATACCACATGCAAATAATGGAACCCAGAAAAATCTGGCCAAATCAAACTTACCCAAAAATCCATGATTTATATGGCAAGAAATGCAAGATCCATGATTTAACTCTAGAGAAGGAAACTTAACTCTAGAGAAGGAAACAGAAATGCACGATCCATGATTTATATGGTATTGAAATAGAAGGTAAAATACTTCAAATTTTCAACCAAAAAAACCTTCTACCATCAACAGCTATCCAAAGTTGTTGGCTTCCAGAAAAATCCACCCAAAAAGTAGACGACATTGCTTGAAGAGGAATGAAAAATAGAAACTGAAATGCACAAGAAACAAATAGTAATTCAGATTTAAAGATGCGTAAGTACACATTGAATCTTATAAACCTTGCAGCGCAGTGCCTGAAAATGAGGAAAAGGAATCAATGCTGGCTATGAGGTCACATGTTTCACTGGCAAATAACAACATGAAGTCACACAAATCTGAGGTGACATGTTTCACTGGCAAATAACAACATGAAGTCACAAAAATGCAGATGGTCTAAGAGAGCAAGCACAAGATGCAGATTTCCAGCATATATAACTGAGTGCATACCAGTACAAAAAGGAAAAACTGCTATTGCAAGTAACTGAATATTGCAAGTAAATGAGTGCATACCAGTAAGCAGTCATACCATACAAAAAGGAAAAATTGCATATATAACTGAGTGCATACCAGTACAAAAAGGAAAAACTGCTATTGCAAGTAACTGAATATTGCAAGTAAATGAGTGCATACCAGTAAGCAGTCATACCATACAAAAAGGAAAAATTGCATATATAACTGAGTGCATACCAGTACAAAAAGGAAAAACTGCTATTGCAAGTAACTGAATATTGCAAGTAACTGAGTGCATACCAGTAAGCAGTCATACCATACAAAAAGGAAAAACTGCATATATACCAGTTATCATAGTCTTGCAATGCGACAAGTTCTCCTCCTGTAATCACAAATCCATTAAAAAATGAGTTAATGCTTTCACTTCTTTGACTTGAAGTCATCCCAGCAAAGAAATAGTCCTTAAGGTAGGCTTGAATCCAATGATGACGATCATTGTACATGGTTTGCAACCAACTGTCATTTGGAATTTCATATTTTTCTTTCAAGGTTGCCCCATTGAACTTCACATTCGTTAGTGTTATCACTGTATACCAATTTGTCATAATCATCATTAAACTCCATGTATTTGAATTTTAATTGATTTAGATGTATAAGTGCATTTCTTCCAATGTGCCATGAACAAAATCGATGCACACAACCAGGGAAGGCTATTGCAATTGCCTTTCTCATAGCCACGTCTTGGTCTGTGATGATCCCTTGTGGCATTTTATCCCACATACATTTTAAGAATGTTTTAAACACCCACATGAATGTCTCCTCTGTTTCATCTGCAAGTAAGGCACACCCAAACAGAGTAGATTGTCGATGATGATTAACCCCAACTATTGGTGCAAATGGCATATTGAAAGAGTTTGTCCTATATGTCACATCAAATACAATAACATCCCCAAACTGCATATAGGCCCACCTAGATCTATAATCCGCCCAAGAAAGACTTCTCAATTGATTATTCTCATCAATCTCCATTGCAGAAAAGAAACCATCTTCAACAGCATGCTTACGTTGGAAATATTCCATAACCCTCATACATTGTTGGCCAACATTATTCTTACGCTCTTTCCCTAAATGGTTTCTACAATCTTGAGAGGAGATGCACATGTTATCCACACTACCACCTGTAATTTTCAATACCCTTGCAATTCTCGAAGGGCCAACACCGCATTCATGAAATGCATTAATCAACTCTCTTGAAGTTGACGTAAGTTTCTTATGCGATCGGATCATTCCTACTTTGGATGGAGTTGCAAGTGCATGTGAATGTATGTCATGAAAATGCACGACTACCCATTTTCCCTTTTCATTTGTTTTAGTAACCATATGGGCCTTACATTGCTCTCGACTATCAGCATGACGTTTAACCTCTTTTCCTGCTTGCCGACGATCATTTGTTCTCTTAGATCCTTCTTTTTCACACACAAATACCTTTTTGCATATCACTCCACTAGATTTCACTGAATTGTTTTTTCTAATGCCAAACCCTCTTACTTTTGCATATGCATTATAAAACCCATATGCCTCCTCCATAGACGAAAACTCCATCCCCTCACATGGTACCATCCTCATATCAGTGTGGTCCTCACCCATACTAATTTCATTACTATCATCAAATGCATTTTCTTCACTGCCATCTAAACCCATTATAGATTCTTCACATCTATTTGCATCTTCCATTAAACACCCGAGCAATCAAACCTTCACCATAAGGACAAATTTAATGAGCATAATCTCGAAGTCATGAAAGTTACAGTACACTAAATTAGACTGTTAATGTGGGACATAAATACAATACACTCAAGAAATTATAGAGTCAGAGGATCATTCAGTCAGAAACAAACTATAAGAATTGTTTTCAGGGTCTATTTTATTTACCAACAGCCTATACAGAATGTCTAAAACCACAATTGTCCAGGGTCTATTTTACTTACCAACACCCTATGCATAATGCATAAAACATTAGCAATAGGAATGCAACAACCAGATCATTCAGCAAGAAGCACCCAATTTCCAGTATAATCCACAGATATTTACGAAAGATATTAATTGCTATCGTGCGTTTACTAAACAACAAATAAAGCGAGGCAGAACACATTTTCTCAATTTTAACAAAGCTCTGGCATTACTAGCAGGATATAACAAGGGAGGGAGAAAATGCTAACTGCAATTGTCAGTTCAATTTTGAGATGAACCAGGTTGTGCTGGAGGGCAATACTACTGCACAGCTGCCGCAGGTGGAGCTCCTGATTGATAAGGAGGATACTGTCGGTACTGTTGTGGACAATTTTTTTCCTCTGTATATATGCAACCAATGGCAATGCTGCAAATCAAAATCACAAGTTACTTAAGAAGCATCTCCACTAGCATTTGACACTAAACCAAAAGCAAAATTAAACCTTTTGCCTAACCTGTGAAAACTTTTGAAATGAATGCAGCTTTCCTTTCTTTGCACTTTTTCGGCGACGGAGGAGGATGGCGAGGAGGGCGGAGGAGAGGCAAGGAGGGTGAGGAGGGGCGACGGGTGAGGAGAGGCGACGGGTGAGGAGAGGGTGAGGATGGCGGAGGTGAGGAGAGGATGGCAGTGAGGAGGGGCGACGGGTGAGGCGAGGCGACGGTGAGAAGGAGGCGGAGGTGAGGAGGGGCGACGGGTGAGGCGAGGCGACAGTGAGAAGGAGGCGGAGGTGAGGAGGGGCGACGGGTGAGGCGAGGTGACGGTGAGAAGGAGGCGGAGGTGAGGAGGGGCGACGGGTGAGGCGAGCGGAGGAGAGGCGACGGCGGAGAGGGTGAGGAGGGCGGCTGATTGTCGGGGAAGGGGAGGGATGAGGCAGTTAGGGCTTATTTTCCAACCTAACTGCCTCGACCGTCCGATTGAATCGGACTGTCAGTAATCCGGTCGACTGGAGAGAGCTTCTCTCCAGTCGACCGGAGGCTACCGCCCCTCTATAAAAAAAACTAATCATGATAAAAGCATTTAAATTACAAATAATATTAAAATTATTATAGTAACTTCTTTCATAATAAAAACAAAAAGGCATTACTCCCTCCGGCCTAAAATAAGTGCTACATCCTTAAAGATGAAGGGAGTATAAGTTATCAAAAAGGAAAAAAATTAATGTGTCATCTCGTGCGTGCATGTTGGTGTGAGCTAAGATGATGTGGAAGGGTTAAATTGTGAACCGATGGTGCACAAGAGCAAGCGGTAATCGAAACTCGTGAGTCGTCAATCCCAATGATCGACGGCCTGTATTAACAGAATATATCAAGGTGGATACCTTCTAGGCAGATCATAAAGTCTTCTGTCTCTTTGTGTATAGGAGATGACTTGGATTCGAATATCAACTCAAGGCCATCCCTCGTAGGGATCTGAGACTTAGGTTCTACGTGAGTGTCCATTGGCTTAATTAAATGTTGTAAAAGAAGAAGAAAAAACAAATACAAAAAGGCTTGATCACACCACTAGCATGCAAACGAGAATACAACTTACATACACTGCAAAGGAACTCAGATGGAAGCGCGGGTTCTAAATCCACCCAAAGATATCTCCAACACAAAAATCAAACTAGAGGGGTGAAAGGGGAAGAAAGATTTCGGACAGACGTAATCTTGTATAAACATAACGGTGTCAGTTTGCTTCCAAAGGGGTGGCAACTGCCAAAGCTTAGCTCCGAAGCAACGCCAAAAAGGCATTCATTTGCCAATGCAAGCTCACTGTGCAAAACGAATCTGCCGAAGCAAAAAGCTCAAAAGTTCAATCTTTGACTTCATTACTGTATCCTCCTTTCACTCCTTGGAAGACCCATTTGGAAGACAATCAGTTGCTGACAATGCTCTTCATTCATTTGCCAACCATGATTGTCCGGAATCTCCCAGTTCCCTCAAAAGGGTTTCTCGGAGATCAACTTGTGGGGAAAGCTCTTCAGGCCACCACGGTTAAGAACGTTTTTGCTCCGGCCATTATTCATTTCAATACTTTGGTAAAATGTATGTGAGGTTTGGTGATTTGGATGCTGCACGTCATGTGTTGATGGAATGCCTCTGAAGAATCAGGCATCTTGGAGTACCATGGTTTCTGGATATGTTAAGTCGGGTTTGTTCTGTGGAGCGATTGAATTGTTCAGGGAAATGTGGAGGCATGGTATGCTGCCCAATGGGTTCATGGATACTAGTTTGGTCACTGCTTTTACGCTTTCGGGGACGATGGTTGTTCAGGGGATTGAAATTCATGGGCTTGTTGTCAAAATCGGGTTGCTGGATGATGTTTATGTGAGCTCTGCGTTTGTACATTTCTATGCTGAATATGCATTTGCTGACAGAGCAAAGCAGGTGTTTAATGAGATGCGTGAGTGCAACATTGTCTCGTGGACTTCGTTGATGGCGGGTTGTTTGAAAAACAGTGAGCCAGAGAAGTCAGTGGAACTATTTCGGCAAATGAAACGGGAAGGAGTTCTTGTCAATCCAATTTCCATCACCACAGCTATTAGCGCATGTGCATTGCTTGACGATGAGTTTTTGGGTGAACAGGTTCTTGCCCATGTTATTCATTTAGGGTTCAGGATTAACACTTCTGTTGCAAATTC